>JAGKRU010000002.1:1200000-1800000 GCA_022884055.1 Russula griseocarnosa | reverse complement strand
GACATGGCGCTTCCAGCCGAGTACGTTCTCGGCTTTGGTAGGCCTTCCCAGAAGTTGTCTACGTATGTCACGTTGAGCGCAATGCGGAGAGGCAAAGAAATGGATCCACACTCACTCGACTTCGGATGGACGGAAGTACTTCGTATCAACTCGAACCAGGATTTGTCCATTTTGGGCGTCTTTCCCGATCTCATCGACGCCTTCTCCCGACCATCTATGAGACAACAGCATTTAGACAAAACATGTAGCGTAACATTTGGGCGAACTGGCTTACTCTATCTTCACACCAACAACTTGAAAAGGCCTTCTCGACAAACTCGCGCACGTAGTGCATTTCACCAGTTGCGAGAACAAAGTCATCAGGTGTGTCTTGCTGAAGCATGCGCCACATGCCCTCTACGTAATCACGAGCTGCGAAATTGGGTCAATATTGATGCCGCCCACATATGGGCAGAGCGCGGAAAGAATCACCGTGGCCCCAGTCACGTTGCGCGTCAAGGTTGCCAAGGTACAGACACGCCTGCTTCCCAAGGCTGATGTCAGCAACGGCACGGGTAATCTTGCGCGTCACGAAGGTGCGTCCACGACGAGGGCTCTCATGGTTGAAGAGAATGCCGTTGCAAGCGTGCATGTTGTAGGCCTCACGGTAGTTTTTCGTGATCCAGAATGCATAGAGCTTCGCGACACCGTAGGGGCTGCGCGGGTAAAACGGAGTGTTTTCGTCTTGCGGGACGGTTTGGACCAGTCCGTAAAGCTCAGAAGTCGAGGCCTGGTAGAATCGTACGTGGCTCTGGAGGCCACAGGTGCGAATGGCATCGAGAAGGCGCAAGGTACCGAGGGCATCGACGTCGCCTGTATATTCCGCCATGTCGAAGGAGACCTTTACGTGCGATTGCGCACCGAGATTGTAGATTTCGGATGGCTGTACCTTCGCGAGGATGTATACGAGATTCGTACTGTCAGATAGGTCTCCGTGATGGAGCTCGAACTTGTTCTTCCCAAAACCTAGGCAGAATCAACATGCGAAAAGACGACTTGACAGGTTTTAAAAAGCGCACGCTCATGGTGGTCGTAGAAGAGATGGTTGATACGCGAGGTATTGAAACTAGAGGAGCGACGAATGATGCCGTGAACCTCGTACCCCTTTTCGAGCAGTAGCTCTGTCCTGGTGAACATGTGTTTCAATGACCGAGGTCACACGAGCAAAACTCAGATACGAACAAGTAAGATCCATCCTGGCCAGTGATACCTACGTGCACATGAGGGGTCAATCTACCAGCACGCCCAGAAAAGAGGAAGGAGGAGCTCGCCTGTAATCAGGGCGACCTTGCGTTGGTGCCATTCTTCCGGTGACGGTAGGGAACGCAGGGCAAAAGGGGTGGCTACTGCAAGGGCAGACATGAGTACACTTGGACGTGGAGTACTAGTAGGGAAAAGAAAAAGAAGGATGAGGTTGGGTATGCGCGGTGGCAGGTAATAACGGCGGTGAAAAGGGGGGTGTCAAGCGGCAAATGAGGGCGCTGTCCAATATGTTCAACACTAGTTTGACACGTTTTCTTTTCGACCCCTGGATTAATGTCCTATTCCGAATCGATAAATACAGTACACGCGCGCATACGACACTGGCTACTACAGTATGTACGTATCATTGTTCACAATTAAACTCGGCAACCGTCTCAGTACCAGTCGAGGTTTCCTCGCTAGCTCGGCTAGAGATTCTGCCGTCAACCACAGCATTATCTTCTCACTCAGCCTCTATAGTTTCCACCCTCTCAACATGATCTGCTGTCCCATTCTTCTTGTTTCCATTTGCTGCGCCATTGTAAACACCACTGTTACCTTGAGTCCTCCGTCCGATTCTCGCGTCGGTGTCATAGTGGTCGACTAACCACTCGACCGTTTCACGCAACGCAACCTCAAACGGTGTGAATTCGAACTTCTCCCCAAGCAGCGACACTAGCTTTCCGTTCGAGGCAGGTTTGCGGAACTGCCCATCCGCGCGGGAAGGGTCAAACTAGCGAATGCTTGTTCAGAGAACCAGGATCCATCGAGAAATGACCAATACTTACGCTGTACTCCCCTTCGAAACCAACAGCAGCAACCACAGCGTCTGCAACTTCTTTGATACTAACTTCCTCATCCTCCCCGACTGCAAGGGGAAAAAAAACGCTCAGGATTACGGCAACACCAACCAAATTAGGATATATACCGGAAAGGATAACAGGTTCAACTTCGTTGTACTCGCGCAATTGCCAGACAAATAACTTGGCGATGTCATAGGAGTAGATAAACTGACGGAGCGGTCGGCCAGAGCCGAACACAATGAAAGGAGTGTTATTCCCTATCCAAGGATGTCAAGTGAGGGTTGAGCGCTGAGCTCCAAGAATCGAAACCCACGTTTGGCCTGTAAGCATTTGTGAATTAAAGCGGGGATAACATGCGATTCTTCAAGGTGACTAACGAGTATGGATCGTTACAGTCAGTAGGCTGGCGAAGGAGCAGTTACATACAAGTTGTCATTGGGCCCGAATACGTTTGTCGGGATGGCAGAAGTGAAGTTGGATCCGTGTTCCTCGAAGTATGCGCTACCGTTCTTCTTCAGAGATGCTGATTGGTATTGACATTGTCACATACCGGTTAGCAACGTCGACCATCCTTTTAGCGTAGGCGTATCCGAAGTTGCTCTCGTGGGGTGGTCCGAGATGGATCTTGGTCTCGTCAAGAGGATACGTGACGCCATCTGGGAAAATACACGTCGATAGACACGATATCACTTTGGATACTCCGAACTCTTGTGAATAATGGAGTACGTTGTCGTTAATGAGCATGTTGTCTCGCAGGAACGAGTGCTGTGGAATTCAATAAATCAAGGTGACAGGCATATAACCGTCACCTACCTTGAATCGCATGTTATTGTATAGGCCACCAACTATCACTTAGCGTTACAGAGTGCCACCCATGACACTAAAAACACAACGTACCGAGCGCGGCGAGATGAATGACGTATGTGGGTCTGTACTTGTCGAATACCCTTTTTGTCTGCTCGGAATCCCTGCAGAAGCAAAGCTAGAAAGGTACGAAAGGGATGCCCCGAAGAGCCTGCAGAATAATACAAACCGCAGATCGGCGTCCTTAGAGGATAGGAAAATCCAAGCCTCGCCCTCCCGCCTTCCGAATCTCGAGCCTACGGGCTCAGTGTCGATAACATGTTTTATCCCATAACCGACGAGGCCAGTGCCACCAGTGACAAGAACGACGGATTTTGGTTGTTCAACAGGCATGAGAGGAGGGAATGATAAAAGCGGGAGCGGGCAATGCCGTTGGGTTGGTCAATTCGGTCAGTTTTAACAACCCACAGTACGATCTGCGCCGCGCCTAGATTCCGGTCCACATGCCTTGCGTCGTTACCGCGTCTCGCCTGTCTATCACCGCGGCCATGTCTGGTGATCTCGAGGTCGATATTCACGCCAACACTACGTATTGCGACTGCCATGCCACGTCAGACGTCGGGCAATCTATTTTACGCAATTGAGGCGAACTAAGGTCTGGACGACCCAGACGATCGATCGGAAAAGGTGTACTCAAACGATTACGAGTCAACGCCTCCTCTGATCTGACATTAATAAGGTAATTGAGGCTGTGGCCATGTGACCTAGCCATGACCTATGATAGGGAAGGAAAGCCCGACGGGTCCTAAGCGTTCTCACGACCCTCAGCTCACTATTTTAATCTCAAATGGACCAATGGTCACCCAACACCGAGACAGCGCGGAGGATCCCGCGGCTTTCGAAAAAGCGGTTGTTTTAATCTGACTGTATGACTACAAGATTCTATTTAAGATAATCTATTTAAGATCTCGATGACCTCCTTAAGTGGGGCAAAAGAGGGGGGCAGTGAGCGGGGTCACTAGGATCGGTCCCAGATTTAATTGCAATGCGCGTTTACGGTGGCGCGGCCCAGCAGCCCGAAAAATTGCCAGGATTAATTACTGTAAGAAGTATGTCTCACTAGCCAGTGAGATTGCTGTAAGACATCACCAGCATCACTCGGAGTCAGTGATGCATTTGACCTTGTCGTCAACAACCTTCCAATAAATGTTGTTGCATGCTGTAATAAACCGATGATGCAAACATGCTCTAACTGTCTTCGCCGTAACATATAAGATGGCTCACAAATATAACCATAATTGATGTCCCTCTCCCAGAGCTCGCCAATGCACCACCTATTTCATCTATATGCTACTTTGGTCTGGCCTCACGGAATTCTTGAGCTTACCCACAACGCGACTCTCTGGCAGAGCCGCATTATGGGCCAGACATTGGATGAGAGGACCCTTATCACCGCCAAGGTAGCTTCGCGCTCATCAGCATTAACAAGCCTTTCTGGATAAGAATTAGCTCGTACACAGGTTGTCGGAAATAACTGTTCATCGCTGAAACGGAAACCGTGGTGTTGCTAAGGCTAGCGCTGCGAGAATAGTTTGTCATCCTGGCCAAGGGGAGAAAAGCTAAGGAGAAACAAAAGAGAACCGAGAGGGACTCGCGCGAGAGAAAGTACATCGACGAGAGGTAGCGCGGAAGACAGTCACATGACGCTGTTGTTGAAGTCGAGGTGGACGAGAGGGCACAGGAAAATAGAAAGAAGAAAGAAGAAAGGCGCAATGAAAATTGTAACATGATACCCTCCTCAATAAGCAAAAGAGCAGTTTTAAAATAGATGGTGATTTCCTACTAAAGAGCCTGAGTCGGTATAGGCGGTGGTGGGTGAGTGAATGCGCGCTTCACCGCGGAGGGCTAACGCACAGGGAAAATACAGTAGTAAGGCAAATTTGATTGAGAGATGTGGGACATTAAGAATTGGATATGGGAGGTTGAGAAAATGATTGGTACTGATCACGGCGACGGTGGTTAGGGAGATCGTCGTTGCCAAAAAGACGAGGATAAAGATGAGGCAGTGACGACGGGAGAGTGTATGATTCGTGCGCAGGTATCTTGCGCCGGTCGTCGTTGGGCTTGACGATCGGTAACGCGAGCGCAGAAGTGATACCGTAACGTAAAAAATTGAGATGAAGTCAAACTTGTGGCGTGGACGGGCGCGATGACAACGGTTCAAGTTGATCCGCTCCGATGGAAGCGTACTTCCAGAGCATTATATTCCTGAACTTGCGGGGGAAATGGTGTGTGTGTAGCCCATATACAGGCGAGAATAGGTAGAAGCTCACCACATACGCGTATACGCGGCCCTCGCTATACTGCGGCTGCGGACAGAATAAGCGCCCGCCTC
The DNA here is from genome assembly GCA_022884055.1 of Russula griseocarnosa. Lineage (NCBI taxonomy): Eukaryota > Fungi > Basidiomycota > Agaricomycetes > Russulales > Russulaceae > Russula > Russula griseocarnosa. The sequence continues at coordinate 1,794,717 of JAGKRU010000002.1, read as the reverse complement.
CTGCTTGATCTCCTACTGTACTAGTGGGTGGCTGTGGGTGACCGCCTCATCGGAACCACTGGCGATGGTGAGAGTTCTGCGAAACATGCCAAGAAGAGTGCCCAAATATGCTCTCTCAAAAGGCGTGATTGCGAGAGGCCTGAGTTCAGTGACTTCGGAGAATCGACGACGTGACACGGTGACAAAGAATACTATTGTCGTCCATCAAACCCAGTGGTACGTGATGCAACTACTAAGGTTCAGGAGACGACTATGATAGAAATATGAGGTTAATCGCTGCATATGATAGCGTGACGATGAGGCGCGACGATGAATAAAGGGCTAAGTTACCTAACAATCTGGTAGTAAAGAATCAATCTGTCGTACATTCGGCTGGCCTCTTCTATTGTCTGTCCCAATCCATGTCTCCTCCGGACTAATCATGCATTTAGCACAGGGGCTTGTGTACCTCTGCCAAGCCGCTCATGTGCAGCATCAGCGAGTTCGTACGCCGGACGATAGCGCGGCGTTGGCGCGGCACGGTTAGCAGCTTCATCCGAATCGCCGGCATCCCCCTCAACACAATCCTCTTGGGGACCTCCTTGTTTAGCTTTCTCAGCAGCTGCCTGTTGGACGGGGCATCCGTGGCATTCCGTCACAGGGTCGCTGACAATCAATTGAAGGCTCGTGACGTCCGGTAAATCACTTTGCTCTCGTTGCGGCGAAACGGGTTTGGGGAGTGAGGTGCCACTGGGTTCAGTGTCGCCGCAACGGGAGGATTTTGAGTCGGGTGAAGTAACGGACGAAGTCATTTTGGTTGGTGCGGGGACGGTTTCTGGGAGGGCGTTGTGGGGTGGGTTCAAAAAGGAGTCTAGAGGAGTCAAAGCTTTGAATGGAATGATCGAGTCAAAGGTATATAGTTAACCCGAACTGCGCTCACGTGACTGTACCTTGCTGACATCTGTTTCACGCACAAGCAGTGCTGGATTCCGAAACGTGTTGTACGTAGAACCAAGAGAGGTATATCTGCCATAACAAACAAAGGATTGGAAAGATACAGAGGAAGAGAAAAGCAGACGGACCCCTCATCGTACAAAGAGCAGTATGGTATCTTGAGCCGGCGAAGGAATGTCCAGACGTCCGCATAGCTCCAATTGATGATGGGGTGTACGCGTACGAAGGGTGGCCAGTCAGGATCGGTCTTCACACGGAAGCCCAATGTCGCTGGACACCTGCAAGTAAAACCGAGTGGCATACCGGGTGATGGAAGGCGCACCTCCATGTGGGTCAGTTCGACGCGTGCCAATAAGTATGGCTTCCACTGTAGGGAAACGTGCACGATACAACTCTAATGCCTCTCGCATATTTTCAGTCCCATTTGTTGATGCGTCACCAAATCGTCTCGATGTCTCGACCAAACGAGGTGGAGTACAGGTGAAGATTGACAGGTCGTAAACCCGCGCGGCATGGAAGATGAAAGCTTCGAGAGCAGTAAAAGGTGATGGTACAGGTATATAGAGCGCTGGGATTGTAGGGTGGATGGCTCGTTTGGCGAGGGCGGCAGCATACAGGTGGAGGAGGATAGTGCCTGGGGACTGTGGGTAACAATCAAGCGACGATATTTGTAAATCGCAACATACAGTCCTTGCCGCCATTGAAGCTCAGAGAGACTTTATCTGGACTAACAGGCAGGCGGTTAGTAATTGCATAGAAAAATGGCAGTGATGACAGGTTGAGGGTCGTGGAAATGGGTCGCGCACCCATATTCATCAAGAGCATCATCAATAACCTCAAGTGCTTCCTTGACAAGAGCGGCGATAGGCTCGCTGGACGCAGCAAGAGCGTATGTCTCACTGGCGAGGTTTGAAGGATCAGAAACAACCATGATCGCTCTCCGACGAATAATAGGTAAAATAGGGCAACAAGCCTTCCCTCATAAGCGTCCCACGTGATGGCGATGCTTCTAAACTGTCGAGTCTATACTAAATGAATAACTAAACTTTCACCTGCTCCCGACTTTTCTCACCCGCGCCTTCCTCAAGCTCACCCATCGGAACTTGTTCGTACTGTTGCGGCGATGGCGGAGCAATAGATTCGACATGCTTTATCCACGTATAATATATCGACCCGCCAAGAATAAGTATGATGGCCGAAACACGGCCTCTGCGTTCGTCATGTCAGCGTCACACGGAAAGATTGATGCTTGACTCAGCTCACAAGGTAAAGATATCACCGAATAGAGCGACACCAAGCACGGATGCCGCAACACCGCGAACAGCAGAGGAAATCATGTGCGTTATAGGAGATGTGACCTGGATCGATAGGGCGCAGGCAATGGAGAGCAGAAACCCGACACTGCCCTAAGCACAGGTTTCATGAGAAGAAGATTCAGACAGGGCCCTTCAAACAACTGAACCAGACCGAACTTACAGTGATCGCTGAGCCAACAAGGAATGTCCGGAGCCCCTCCGCGTGCCCAGAAAGGATTTCAAGCACAGCTGGACCCTCGCCCAGAATTATGATGAATGGTAGGAGTAGCAATGCGCTAAGCAAGTTGGAGTACCAGCTCATGGACAATGCACTACCCTCCACAACGTGGAACCCGCGCTTCATCACAGCGGCGTGTAGAGCGGACATTAAAGAACTTGCGATGCCAAAATAAATACCAAGACCAGAAACATGCACATTGTCGAGGAAGACCCCAACAACAAAGCCTAAAGTGACAATTGAGCACGATAGGAGGATGCGAAGGCTCGGGCGGGTGTGCAGCATGGTGTAGGAAGTAAGAACGGTGAACGGGAGGATAAGACCGCGCGCAACCTGATAGAAGGATGCGTCAACGAATCTTAGACTATAATTGCTTAAGCTTTCGACGAAAGGGTGTCAGAAATAGGAGGTGATACAGGTCGTAGATGATTCACCTTAACGACAGGACATTAAGAATAACAGTTGGTGCGAGACCGTTCAAAATTGGGCGGTCTATGCGCATCACTGGTACGGTAATTATTTTGAGGATATGGCCGAGACAGAAAAGAATGACAGCGATGATCAACTGAGCGAAAAGGAAAAAGAGTGGTGCGCTTGTGACGTTCAGAACCCATTTGTTACTGGAGAAATCGAAGTGTCAGAAGAACAGGTGTCAACAACATAGGTAAGGACATACACCATTAACATCTAATTGAGAAAGGTATGTCAGCTTGTCGAGAGACTAGACGTCAAACATACCGCAAGTGCAGCGACAAGATAGAACGTAACCGTGGCAGTCTGCAGGCCAAAATTTTTAGTATCCGTGGGATGGGAGACGTAGGGTGTTACGCACGACATGGAGTCTATAGGCCATTGAATTGGTCATGGTGACAGAGGGAAATATGGAGCTGAGAGAGCGTAGGGGTTGCTAGTGCGAGTGAGTATGGAATGACAGTCGGAGGCTAGAAATGGAGTCGGGTCGTCTCGCAAAGCGAACTAGGTAACCACACCACACACCTTCGGTTTGGTGTACGTCAAGAATGGCAATATTCACGGGGATGGAAGGGCAACTGATGTGATTCATGATGTATACCGCCACGAAATCTGTGGCACAGGGCAACAAAGATATTTATGTCCGGTTGTTACGTTTCCTCCTACACACATGACCACAGCGCTCACACCTCCGCCGCCCACACTCAGGCATGACTGTGCGTGTTGGTTTAGCAGAATAGAGACCGTGATTAATGCATTCTCTCATATATCTAGTTCCCGAGGATACTATCCGTATTCTCCTCGCCACCGATAATCACATTGGATATCTAGAACGCGACCCCATCCGTGGACAAGACTCAATCAACACCTTCAGGGAAATACTGCAGCTCGCAGTTAAAAATGATGTGGGTTGTAACATGCCGCGTTGATACCTTCTCAATCCCCTCAGGTAGACTTCATTCTTCTTGCCGGTGACCTCTTCCATGAAAATCGCCCCTCTCGCGATTGCTTGTACCAAGTCATGAGCCTACTGCGAGAGTATACCTTGGGAGACAAACCGGTTCAGATAGAGCTTCTCAGCGATCCTACCGAGGGAAAAGCCGCGGGTTTTTCGTACGCCAACTTGCCCCCTTTCCAATACGCTGTCCACTCAGTCTACATAGCTTTCCAGCTATCAACTATGAGGACGGCAATCTCAACGTCGCAATCCCTGTTTTCTCGATTCACGGAAATCACGATGACCCACAGGGTGCTGGGCCGGTCAGTCCACATTGATTTTCCACCAGACCGCCCCTTTATTTTATTTTGTTTTTGTTTTTCAGGAAGGAGCCCTTTGCGCTCTTGATATGCTGTCCGTGGCAGGACTCATCAATTACATCGGAAAAATTGAGCTTCCTCTCAGCGATGCCCCTGCGGATGGAATTGCTGTCCGACCTGTGCTGCTCCGCAAGGGCAATACACACCTGGGTCTATACGGGATTGGGAACGTCAAGGATGCGAGAATGCATTTTGAGCTGAGGAGTAACCGCGTTCGAATGTACATGCCAAAGGACAAGAGCGACTGGTTCAACTTATTACTATTACACCAGAATCGGTGCGGAGACCTCAGATTGCTGAAATGATTCAACTCTAATGTACCCAGGGTGAAACATGGGCCGCAAGAGTTCGTTCCAGAGGGTCTCTTCGATGACAGCATCAATCTCGTTGTCTGGGGCCACGAACACGACTGCCGTATCAGGCCTGAGCCGGTGGCAGGCAAAAGATATTTTATCTCGCAGCCTGGTTCATCCGTCGCAACTTCTCTTGCCGAAGGAGAGGCGTTGGATAAGTATGGAATAATCCATTTTGTTCTCGGCTTTCATATCTCATGGTGCTAATGGTCCTGTTCAAGGCATGTTGCGCTTTTGAAGATCCAAAGAACGGAATTTGAATTGACCTCGATTCCTCTGCGCACTGTGCGCCCGTTCGTAATGGATGAGATACTTCTTACGGAGGTTGCAGAAGAGGAAGGCTTTGACGTTACGAATCAGATGGAAATTACAAAGTACCTCAAATTAAGGGTGAGCCATACAGTTTTGCCCCCTGAATCTGGATTAATCTTATTCAGGTTTCCGAGCTGATCAACAAGGCAAACGATATGTGGGACCGACGTAATGCCCAAGCGGTAGAGGAAGGCGAGGCAGAACTCCCTCGCCTGCTCCCTCTTGTCCGACTTAAGGTTGATGGTCTTCCTATCTCGCCCTGTTAACGAGTCCTCAAGGCATGCTTCTGTCCAGGTCGATACCACTGGTGTACCAACTATGTCAAACCCGATCCGCTTTGGCCAGGACTTTGTGGGAAAAATAGCAAACCCGCGCGATGTTCTGGTTTTCCATCGCGCAAAGAAGTCTGCTACGCGGCGCGTTGTCGCAGATGAGCCTGAATTAGCTGGATTTGATGGGGACGAGGAAGGGGATGGAGTTGATAAGCTGGCTGCCGGCCGGGTGCGGGTGCACGCACTCGTACAAGAGTATTTGCGTGCGCAGGAGATGCAGTTGCTTGGTGAAGCCGGTATGTCGGATGCAATCCAAGTTTTCGTGGAGAAGGATGATATCCACGCCATCAGCAAGTATGTGTCGACCGTTCGAGCTTCTCGAATGTTCCCAGGCTAATTGAATATAGACATGTGGACAGCACGCTCCGGGCATTCATGAAGGGCGTGCAGGCGAGTGGTGAAATCCCAGAAGATAGCTTGGATGATGTGGTGGGTAACCCACTGCTTGGAGTTGTTCCGAAGCTCACCTGAAACAATCCAAGCTCGAAAGGGTGCGTGAGGAACGCGAAAGGCAATATGCGGCGGAACGAAGTTCTGGCAAGACGGGTGGAGCAAAGGTTTGCGATGGCCTACGATCGGGCGTTCCTACTATATACTGATACTTACTGTCTATCAAGGGGAGGGCTAAGGGTCGTGCCGAAGCGGATGACGATGACGCAGGGTCAGTTGATTCCATGGCGATGGAGATAGATGAACCAGGCAGCGATTTCGGTTCGGATATAGGACCGCCGTCAGCGAAGAAAGCCGGGACAAGCAGAGGTAAAAGGGCAGCAACGTCTACGGTGGCTGGTAAGAAGGCGTCAAGTTCGGGGAGGAAACACATGGTGAGTTGAACTCACACTCCGCTTCTGAGGTACGACTTACCCAGGAGGAGGCTGAGAGTGACGATGAAGACGACGAAGAAATAGAGGAAGTGCCAAAATCAACAACACGGACTAAACGCGCAGCTGCACCGAGGTTCGTATTCCATATTTTCGTCTATTGCAAACACGGTCAAATCTATCTAGTAGTAATCAAAAAACAGGAAAAAGTGCTAATAAGCCCGCGGCCAAGACGAAACAGACAACATTGGGTTTCGCGCCCTCTGGCACAACTCCTGGGCGGACGTCAACGAGGGCGGCTGCCGGGAGAGCGCGAGGGAAAATGGCTGTTATTGTGAGTATCTATATACTCTGCACGCCGATACTTACCGCCACATACCCACACCCTCAGGCTGATGTAGACAGCGATTGATTTCTTCTCAAGGGAAATATCACGTTGCGCACTCGAATGAGAACTTTTCTTTTACGTGCGTTAACGTGCACCTTGGGGTCAATGCTAGGTACAGAGTCCTATTGTTTCTCCTTCTGTCGCTTTGGTGCAATAAAAGTATCTACCATCCATTGATTGATCTGCGAACTACTGAACCCAGTAGCGGCCAAGATTTTGGTCGATGTCTTGAAAATTTGTTTTCGATAATAGTGTGATGGTATATCATAGCGACCCGTAGCTTACGATGCCACCATGTGGTGTATCTACAACGTGATGTAGTTAATGTATGTGTATGATGTAAGTCCTACACTACTCTGTAGTATAGTTTCCCTTCTGTTGATTTCTTTCCCTCGTTGTGAGTTCCCAAACCTTTCAGTTGGCTTTGCCGTAGTGTGGCCGCTTTCGTTGTCAGTTACCGGAAAAGGAAGGTGGCCCACAAATTGTGTGCTGCCCCGACCACCTGAGTGTCGTATACACCCCAATGACTAGCCTCGTTGCCATTCTTGACCTTAAAGGAAAACCTTTGATCCAACGCTCTTACCGCGATGATGTCCCTTCCTCTTGTATTGAACGCTTTCTACCCCTGGTCCTAGAAATTGAAGAAGATGGACAACAAGTGACGCCATGCTTCTCTAACCAGGGTATCAACTATATGCACATCCGTCACTCAAATCTGTACCGTGAGTAACTGTACCGTCCAGAACTTCACGCTGTTTACGGTAGTCCCTAGTTCTCGCTTTGTCACGGAGGAACACCAATGCAGCGGAGATCATTCTATTCCTTCATCGCCTTTCTCAAGTCTTGGTCGAGTACTTTAAAGAACTGGAAGAAGAGTCGATTCGCGATAATTTTGTTATTATTTACGAACTCCTCGATGAAATGATGGATTTTGGCTACCCCCAAACGACGGAGAGCAAGATATTACAGGAGTGAGTCCTCCCTCGTTTAGATTAGACAACTGTGCAGTCGTAAACCAAACATCAGGTACATCACCCAGGAGTCTCACAAATTAGAGATTCAAGTCCGACCCCCAATGGCCGTCACAAATGCTGTTTCTTGGCGTTCCGAGGGGATCAGGTACCGCAAAAACGAGGTCTTTTTAGATGTCATTGAAAGCGTGAATTTACTGGTTCGTCCTATTTAAGACGCCTCAGCTGTCCGTGACGTATCAACATTCATGCAGGTCAATGCCAACGGCAATGTTGTTCGGTCGGAAATACTCGGCGCCGTAAAGATGAAGTGCTATCTTTCTGGCATGCCCGAACTAAGACTCGGTTTGAATGATAAGGTTATGTTCGAGACCACAGGTCGGAGTGAGTCGTCCGAGTTTGCTCGTCCATCGGCCCTTTGAAATGGATCTTTGCAGCCTCTCGTGGAAAGTCAATAGAGCTAGAAGATGTCAAGTTCCACCAATGCGTACGCTTGTCACGGTTTGAGAACGACAGGACGATCTCATTCATACCCCCGGACGGCGAGTTTGAATTGATGTCCTATCGCCTTTCGCAAGCAGTGAAGCCGCTGATATGGGTCGAGGCCGCTGTGGAGCACCACAAAGGAAGTAGAGTTGAATATATGGTGAAGTGCCGTGCTCAGTTTAAACGTCGGAGCACAGCGAACAATGTGGAGATATATGTGCCCGTTCCAGATGATGCCGATACGCCCAAGTTCAGAGTAGGCTTCAAAGTCTTATATTCTGAATCGGCTGTTTTAAATGCACGCAGGCGTCAACAGGCTCTGTCCAATATGCTCCCGACAAATCGGCATTTGTTTGGAAAATCAAGCAGCTCGGTGGGGGTCGCGACTTTTTGATGCGCGCGCATTTCGGACTACCAAGTGTAAAATCTGGTATGCTTGATAAGAGTGGAGCTATCAGTGTTATTCTAACGATTTACAATTTCTAGAGCAAGATGTAGAGAAAAGGGCCCCGATTACTGTCAAATTTGAGATACCGTATTTCACTGTGTCCGGGATTCAAGTTCGCTATCTGAAGGTTGTAGAGAAGAGTGGTTACCAGGCTTTACCATGGGTGCGGTACATTACCCAGAACGGAGATGACTACAGGTGTGTCCGCAGTCGATGCGTACATTACAGCCAACTTACTCGTTGCCTAAGTCTACGAACTGCGCTGGATAAGGGCAGCGCCCCCATCGTTCCGATGTAATGTAGTAACTTTTGCTAGTGACGAGTGGGTTTTTTCCCTGCGCAATGAGTGAGACAGAAACTCGATGTTAACAGGAAGGCATCGCACCGTCTACGAACATATTTCTGGTGGCAGTTGGGAGAGTGGCAGTCATACCATCGAGTTCCCGAGTAAGCCTAACCTGACACCCGAGTCTACTTGTGTCAGAGAGCCCAAAGGCCATGTCCAACATGTCGTTCTCGTCATCCTCTGGCTCTGGCAGAAGGTCATAATGCTCCGGAGAAAGAATAACATGACACGTAGAGCAGGCAACGGAGCCTTCACAAGCACCTGCCAGATACGCAAGTTGGTAAGATAAAAAAGACCAAAATGATGAAAATGGCACCTTCTAAGTCAATATCATGTTCGTGAGCTATTGAGAGGATGTCATCTCCGTCATTGGCTTCGACGGTTTTGATAGGTTGTCCCTTCGAATCACGGAAGTGTAATTTGATGCTGAATAAGCATTCAGTGGGTCGAAGGGAAAAGATATGCATTCAATGAGGTGCATACCCAGTTCCAGGCTCTGGGCGGGTAATAGTTCCATGACAGCGTGCTGTTGTGGCCGGATATGAGAGAGCATAGAAGAGGGTGGAGAAAAGGGACCTCACTGGGACTTGGACGGAACCGAAAAGGCAGAAAAACTGGGTGGCAATGAGAGGATATGAATAACCGATGCGACCTGGTGAGCCTCTGCCACACTGGTCTCATTTTACGAATGCGATGTATGACACTGACCACGGCAGACCGTCTTTATCGGGCCGCCGGGCCGCAGCAGCGTGGCAATACTCCCTGCCAGTGCAGAACCGCCACCACCCACACATTGACTACAATGACCACCGCTATCCAGGTACGTTGGCGACTCGTCTAGGTATTCTCGTCCCTCTGACTAGTATCATTGTCTTCAAAGCCGTCTGCTCTACCGAGCCCCGCTAGCTGCCTTCCGACTGAGATTCTTCTTAAAATATTTGCCTTCTGCGTTGCGCCCGACCAGTCCAACGATGAGGCATTCACTGCACTTCACATCGTTCGCATCAGTCATGTGTGCCATGTGTGGCGAGATATCTCCCTCGCCTATCCTTCCTTTTGGTCGAATATCGCCTTCAAAACGCCTTACCTAGCTACTACCATGATTGAACGCTCCAAACCTCTCCCCATCGCTGTTCGGGCAAATCTGACTCCTGGGGGTGGGAAACTTCATGACGACTCATACCCTATACGATGCATGTTCAAAGCTGTTTCTCGTGCTTTGCGCAACTCGGATCGCGCGAAGGAGATCAACCTTCGAACTGCTCGGTCTGCGCGTCTCACCAAAGCGTTCGAGGACATACGCCCCACAAGTTCTCAGCTCGAGTACCTCGCTCTACGTGGCTACGGTGACAGTAGTCCGCCTAGCGTGTTTGATGTCCCCAGCTCCATCTTTAATCATTGTGTATTTCCTCTCAAGACGCTTGTACTTGAGCGGTGCAAGGTCGTCCCTTCATTCCTTACTCGCCATTGTGCGCATCTCACACATTTAGAGTTGCGTTCTGTGCCTTCCTTCAATGTCGGGGACCTTGTTGCCATTTTCCGGTCCGCGGCGTCCTCCTTGCAATCTATCATTCTTGACACTTTACCTATCCCTGGAGGAGTGTTCAAGAAAATCCAACACACTTCCTTGCCTGACCTTTCTCTCTTGAATTTCAGCGCGCCTAATGGAGACTCACATGCGCACAATGTCTTCTTTCTTCTTCACTTTATGACTATCCCCGTGACTGCAACCCTCAACCTCCAATTCCTCATCCTTGGCCCAACATGGCAGATGCCTGCCCCTATTATTCCCACCCTTGGTCGTCATTTCTCCGGGGGTGATCCTATCCGTAGTCTCATCATTTTCCAATCAAGCCATCACAAGCGGCGCGGCCTCCGAATCCAGGGTTGGACTAGACCAACATTACCACGTTTCTTTTACCCAGAGGAAGCGCCTTCACCCATTATCGATGTTCATTGGGTATGCGAAGAAGCAGAAGATGGTGGCTCCCTGGAACGAATCCTGACAGACTTGGTCAGCGTCGGCCCGCTTCACGCCGTGCAAGCACTCACTATAGCGCGCGTATCGGTACTCTCCGCAGCCACAATGGACAGTCTACTTCTCATGTTACCGTCCTTACGCGAGGTCTGCATTCATGGCTCTGCATCTTTACGAGCCCTTTGTGGACTAGAACCTAGCGGGGGCCCGATCTCACGATTGCCACCTCTTGTGCGACTGCGCGAATTACAAAGCCTTGCTATCTATGAGGCCTCCTTCAGAAATGGTGGTGGCACACAGGATGTTGATTTACACGCGCTCCGCACCTGTCTCGACGATTTGTCCGCAAGGGGCTGTGGGATAACCGAACTTATCGTATGTTATTCAGATGCATGGCGTCAAGACATGGAGGAACTTGCAAAACATACCAGGCAGTTCCTTTGGGATGGATCGATAAATGGTACAACCAGTGTACCCGTTCCTTTCCAGACGGACCCACGTCCTCCGGTCCAAAGTGAAGCCCACGACCCAATGTACAAACACTAATTACCAATTTATTTGCATTTCTGCCTAGGATACCCATAGCTTGTGTACCGCTGTGCTTTAAAGCTCTGTATCATTTTTTCGTAAAGGGTAGACAAATATTACGATATGCTGAAATCAAGGAAGTACATGATTATAAGTGAACTCTCCATCGACCTAAGATAATGTCCCGAAATGAACCAGAATAGATTAATATACACTAGTAACAACTCGCAAATGATCAAACAGATGAGATGATATCAAAGTCCGTAAGTGAATTAAGCCGTCCTTGACTGATATAATGAAAACCAATTAAATCTACAGCAGCGGAGTGGGGGTGGGGATACAGTTAGAAATTACAAATCGCGACACTGCAATTGCACGCGAACGGGCGGTAGGGGGCAGTAACAAAATGACTCGGCGACGAAAGTAAGTTATGGCCGTTAACACGGCCACAGCTGCGGAACTGTATCAATGACGCGTCCCTACAAATGCTGACATAGACTCACAGTTTTGAAATCCTTTGGAGAGGCCGAGAACACAACTGTGGTAACCGACGGTCGGAGTTAGATATAAAACCCAAGCACAAGGAAATCACGGAATGACGATGGCCGCCCAGTGGTGTGAAAGGGGGTAGTTGTTGATGGTGGGTGATCATTTTTGGTATCCGTGAATGACAAAAGTAGACTGAAAGTGGCGATTTGACTCGAGAGTCGACCGAAGACGAATATGTTGATTCCGAAAAAGGGTGTCTTGCAACGGGGTGATGGCTACTGTAACAGGGGGCCTTCATAATGCGGCTCCGAGACGGTTTAGGCCATCCCAATGACTTGTGGTGGTCCCTGAGGAAGCGCGGGACGAGATACGGAACGTGGCCAGGAAACACAAAGCATGCCATCTGCCAAGGACGCGTTTATGTCCCTGACCTGGATGACTCGAGTCAGCGCACTGGTTCCGAATACTCCATGTCCTGGAGCCAGAGTAAAATGACATACCTCGAGACCGGCCGGCACATTAATTGTGCGCTCGAATCTGCCGTACTTTATTTCTTTCACAGGATACACGACAAACGTGGTGTCTGTATTAGCAAGAAATGGAGGCGGCCGACGGTAACCAGAGATCGTGAGTCGACCATCATGGGTCAAATGGACGCCTATCTCCTCTTTCTTGAGGCCTGGGAGCTCAAATGTAGCAGTGACGAAGCGGGATTGAGGCTGATCGCATATTTCCACGCTGGAAGGAAAGTCAGGGGGAAAACGCAGAAAGAAAAAAGACGGAGCGTACCGAGGACGCATGATCTCTCCACCCTGACTTTGAGCGGAAGCTACTCTCCGGCGGTGGGCGATGACTAGCTGGACGTACTTGGCCGCAAGAGCGCGGTCGAGAGAACGGAAGCGGTCGGAGGGGGATGTGTTGGAAGGGCGTAAGTGTCTGTTCATGGACATGGAGAAGGGAGTGCTGACTATCATGAAAGTGAAAGAGAAAGACGGAACTCGGAGCAATTTATAGTCGGCTGGGCTCGGCCTCGGCCTTTAGGCTAGCTTGCCACTGCACTGCCTGTCTTGTGGCGCTCGGAGGTGACTCAGGCTCCGAGCCACGGGACACCGGGTCTTTGAATCTTGTCGTCCCGGGCCGGGCCGGGCCTGTCAAATGACCTAATCATCGCCACAAACAGCGCAGCGTTGTTCTCACTTCGCTTCCGTGTCGGATTCCGTGTCGGATGCGTGAATGATGAGCAAGGTCGTCTTTGGTGGGCCTGTCCATCCACACAGAGACTCTGACTAACCCTCTCGTTACATCTCTTCAGTCGGAAATGTGCCCTACAACATGGGAGAAGTCCGTTGTCACTTTGTTGTTCCCGATTCTTTGAGTCTAATTCCGCTCACAGGAACAACTCATCGACGTGTTCAAGTCAGTTGGTCAAGTAATCGGCTTCAGGTGAGTTCGCCCCCATCCCTCCTCGCTTTCCATTGTCTTACTCCCTACAAGGCTTGTGTTCGATAGAGAGACCGGAAAACCGAGGGGTTATGGCTTCTGCGAATTCGCAGGTGCGCGTCTTTCCCTTCTTCCATCCCCTCGCACTTCTCTAATTGCGTTAATCTACAGACCACGAAACCGCCCTTTCCGCTGTCCGAAACCTCAATAACGTTGATGTTGGCGGCAGACCTCTCAGAATCGACCTTGCCGATTCGGACCCTTTCCTCGAGGGCAAGACAACCGTGCGCGGAGAGCTCATCGATGGTGGGGAAACGCGCGCACAGTGGCGCGAACGTGAGAACGCTAAAAGAGATAGGGACAAAGAACCGGATACCAAGGAGAGAGCATCGTTCCTCCGCAACCTCCCTCAAGGTGTTCCTGTTCCACCTGGAACGTCGGCTCTGGACATGATCAGCCAGACACTCGCTACCATGAATCCAACTCAGCTGGTAGAAGTCCTCGCGCAATTCAAGGTGTGTCTTCCGTGATCTTGCCAACTCGCTCTTCTTTTATGCGGCAGATCGCTCATCTCGAAGCCCTTGTCTTGTATCAGGCATTCGTGATTACTCACCCAGACCAAGCTCGATCTCTCCTTGTAGCGCATCCCCAACTTGCATATGCCCTCTTTCAGGCTCTACTCCTTAATAAAATCGTAGACCCTGCCATTCTCCAGGTGAGTCGTTCAAGGTGGCTATCTTATGCTTTCTAAATTTCTCCCGGTGTTTAGCGCATGCTTGCAGCAACTAATCCAAGCCACCCTGTTTCCGCCCCCACTCCGACACCCGCACCCGCCCCCACACCGCACTTACCTCCGCTTCCGCCGAGCGTCCCGCAGCTTCCACAGCCCGCCGTACATCCACCATATCATGGAGCCCCACCCCCTCAACAAATCCCGCAGTCTTTCTACCCATCACAAGTGTCTATGCATTCTTCACCTGCTCCACCGCCACAGCAGCAACAACAGCAACCCATGCCATACTATGGTGTTCCTCAGCTACCACCCCAACAACAGCCTCCTCCAGTCGCGCCAGTAGGTGCCATTGATGGTATTGATCCTTCACAGAAGGTGAGCTACCCATTTAGCACTTACCGCCGGGACGTGAGCTTAACCCGGAACGCCGAAGGCGATGCTGCTCCAAGTTCTTCGTTTAACACAAGATCAAATTAGTCAGCTCCCACCTGCAGAGAGGGATGCCATTCTTGCTCTTGTGAGTTTACCTTACGAAGATAGATGACACTCTGACCTCACCTTTATAAGCGATCCCAACTTGGTAATCTTGCATAATTAAATGGGGTTACCGTTGGTGGTTATCACGCAGAGCTACTTATCCCGTCATAGTTGCATACCGGTGTACATCATGAGCACGCAAAATAAAATCGTTGACTGGCAGGTCTATCTGCAGTTCTAGGAATTACAGATCTTTTTCCCTAATGAAATCATTTATCCTGGCAAAGTATTCTGCAGGCTCTTGCTCGCTTTCAGTTTAACGAGCTTTTCGATAATAGTATCGAGGGGTATCATTGCCGTCTTAGCTTTGGTTCCAACGTCATCCCGGTTGCGGACATTAACCGAACGGTTATCTAACTCTTCTTGACCGACCACTATAGGAAGCCCGAAAGTAAGAAGGTGAAAGAATGAACGCGCTCCTGGTGTGGCTTACCTAGAATAAAGTTATACTGTGCAATTTCCCCATTCCTGATCTTCTTGGGAAGCGTGTCCGCCCCATTATCAACATCGGCGAAAAGACCATTCTCGGACAACTTCGTAGCGAGCTCAGACGCATACCCCTTCTATATGATATTGTGGTACAAATTGTAACAGCAATTTGAGAGACATGCAAGAAACCTACGTAAGGCGCAGCCACCGGGATGACTAGGACTTGCCGGGGAGAAAGCCAAAACGGCCTGGCAAAAAGCAGTCAAATGACTCGCTAATGAAGAAAAGCTCTAGACAATTTATTCCTACCATTTTCCAGCGAAGTGCTCCGTAATGATTGCAATAAAGCGTTCCAAGCTTCCCAAAATAGCGCGATGGATGATGACTGGGCGGCTCGGTGGTTTGTCAGAACTGGCTCCCTCCTCAGCAGAACGATATTTCAAATTGAAGCGCTCGGGCAATTGGAAGTCGAGTTGAATCGTCGCGCACTGGAATGATCGACGCAGGGCATCCCGGATGGTAATATCAATCTTGGGACCGTAAAATGCACCGTCCCCGGGATTCAGTTCCCATTTGCCTTGGTACCGTTCATCGAGCGCTTTGCTAAGTTGCTGTAGTGCATAGGCGCGGTCAGTCAGGTAGGACAAGAAAATGGTCTAACCTCTTCCGCTGTGTTCCAAGTCTCGATAGAGCCGAGGAACTTCTCTGGCCGAGTTGAAAGTTCCAAAGAGAACTCAAATCCAAAGAGGCCGTAGGTATATTGCATAAAGTCAAACAACGCATTGATTTCGTCTCCGATCTGCGCTGCCAGTCTTAGCTGAGATGTAAGCAATGAGAGAACTCCATACCTGTTGTGGCGTGCAAAACACATGAGTGTCATCTTGGACGAAACGGCGTACTCTTGTTAGGCCCGTCAGCGCGCCACTTGCCTCGTTTCGATGGATGATGCCAAACTCGGCCATTCGTATAGGTAATTCTTTGTAGCTACGATCGCGCGAATCAAAGATCAGACAGTGACCAGGACAATTCATGGGCTTGAGCGCCCATTTTTCCTTTTCAACGTCCAGGGTGAACATATCATCTTTATAGTTCTGCCAGTGACCAGATGTTTCCCAGAGTTTCGAGTTGAACATGTTAGGTGAGATCACTGACGAATAGGTCAGACATTCCTTCATCTGTAAAAGTTATATCTCTACCTTCCTGATATCCACGTTTATAGTACTCTCCCTGAAACATCCGTTCAGTCAATATACGCGAACAAACGCATACTGTAGCGCACTCGAAGCAGCTCCGCGAGAGTGTTGTAAATACGTGTGCCGTGAGGAAGCCAAAATGCGCTGCCCGGACTCAGATCATTGAAAAAGAAAAGTTCCTGTTCCTGTAAGAACCGATGAGATGGAGCTACGTGCCCCCGTGCTAATAACACACCCTGCCAATTTTTCGGTGGTCGCGCTTCGCTGCTTCGGCTAAGAACGCCTTATAGTCTGTCAGTTGTTTTTTGTCGGGAAAAGAGATCCCGTAAACACGTTGTAGAGAGTCGTTATTAGGGTCGCCGAGGAAATATGATGCAGAATTCTGTAAAGGAGATGATTCGATAATGAAACAGAGATTTCATGCATGCTAACCTTGGTGACCATGAACGCCTTGATTTTTCCGGTGTGAGGGATGTGAGGTCCAACACACAGATCGACCATAGGTCCACAACGGTAAACAGTCGTAGACGCGCCATCGGGAACTTTAGTCTCAATGAGGTATTTCTTGTATTTATTATACTACAAATGTACCATCAGAGGGACCAAAAGTCAAACCATCGTGCTTCTCAACTCACGTAGAACATTTCCAGTAATTTTTTCTTTGAAACGACAAGACGCTCAAACTTTTGACGGTCTTTGGTGGCACTTTCAGCGATCTTCTCAAGTAAAGGATAGTCTGCGTGCGTTACCACTCTACCAGGGGCAAGTGCATAAGAATCAGTTGGTAAACAGGACAACGGCAATATCACCTATCGTTAATTGCCATCTCGTAAAAGAAACCATCATCCGTCGGCGGACCGAGGCATAAATGACATCCGTAGTGTCTTTCGGTGGCCTCCCCGAGTACATGCGCCGAGGAGTGCCAAAACACCTTTTTTCCTGAGACAGGAAGATAAGTGAAACAGGCAGTGGGGGATGAGATAAGTATCACCCTCTGGATGTCCAAAATCGAGTAACTCCAGCTTTATCGACTTCTCGAGCGGCCGCTCAAGATCCCAAAGTTCACCATCTACCTATGCAAGAGTGGTAAAGGTTCAAAAACATACCCACTGACCCCTGGATGAGACTAGCACCTTGGCGATAACGAGCTTTTCAGACAAACTCTTGGATATGTCTTTCGCAACATCCATCGGACTGGTCTCCCAGCTTGTGCCTTTGCGCTTGGCGCCATCGGGTAACGTAATAGTGATTTCCTGACGCGATTGTGCTGGCAACTGTGAGTTTTATTCTTATGTGGGAAGGCAAGGACAAACCTTGTACAAAGGCGTCATATTCTGCTTTCAATTCTTCAAAGATCTTGATCCGATGGTCAAAGAAACCTGGGGGTGGCTGAAGCTGATGAGAGGAGTAGTGAGTCAAGTAGCAAGCGATGACAGTGGCATGACAACAGACTTCCAAGGGAAATTGGGACGCAGGTGCTGTCTTTGATTTCTTCTCTTTCTGCGATTTTGGCTCTTTGTTTGACACAGCATTGGTATGCTGGTTCTCAAGAGCTGAAACCTGGAGAGAGCCCGATGATGCAACAGGGTGGGCCATCGAAGACAAACGCGAACAAAGTAAATGGATACGTGGATGTGAGGAGAGATGCTTTGGACACAGGCGTAATGGTAGAGTTGAAAAGGCCTGCTGCCGCCAAAGCAGACTGAGGCTGATGAGCATTCGATTGCGTCGCAACAAATGAATCGAGTCACTTGACTCGTCTCTCGGTGATTTCCGAACTAGAGAGCACAGAGCACAATCTCATCTAATCTACAGTACCATCAACACGCCACACCTTGATTCCGCCAGCGCGATCACCACTAACAATCCCACAGCGAAACGGAGAGTCAATGCAAGCAAGCGCAGTGATCATATCCTGGTGCGGCCGGAGCAGATTTTGTTGATTATTACTCAGCAGCATCATCCGCTGCGGAGGGCGGTTCTGCTGGCTACTGGCTTGTGCAGAGCTCGTCCATGTCTCAACGTAGTTTGTTGTAGAACTGCTGGACGATGAGGTAGAGCTATTTCGGTTACCATTAGCTCATTCTATTAACACAGTACCGGCAAGTAAGTACCTGTAGCTCGGCTTCTCGTTCTCCAGCTCTGCACCGCTAAGGATCGTTGTCCGTTCTATTTTGCCGAGATCCCAAAGTGTGAGCTTGCGATCTTCAGAGCCGCTCACCGTGAATCCCCGCCCTCCGGTGGAATGTCCTTCAGAGTTGAGAGAAGATCCTGTAGAACGATGGATGGTCGAATGGCCACCGAATTCGTGCCCCACCACAAGGGCACGGATGTCTGGAGAGGGTCCGACGAGTATCGATTCTCGTATGGGTGCCTCCGCGGATGAGCGACGAGTTCCTTGGATGCTCACGCCATGTTGTCTCGCACGAACGAGTGCGGCAATAGCTGCGGCTGCAGTCGGTTCAGTCGTTCCACCAGAGTGGTCTTGGGGCTCGTCCAGAGTAGCCGGACCCCTGGAAACAACCTTAGTACCGTACGTCTCAACCAGCTTTGTCGTTTCGATGTCCCATACTTCCAGTAAAATGGATGGGCCATTCTGAGAAGTCGATCGTCCTGTCTCCACCGCTACGATAATCCACCGTCCTCTGCCACGACAAGGATGGACGACACATTGGTGAATTCGAGAAAAATCGTTGGCCGCGGCAGAGACAGTTTTCCAGGTCTTTATCATCAGACCAAAACGGATATCCCACAAAGTTAAGACACCAGAGGCCGTTCCAGTAACTACCCAGGCATGTCTTCTATCCAGACACATAGCCGTAATGGGTCCACTGTGGTTCGGGTGTTCCATAGTGAGTAGAACACGCATGGTACGTAAATCCAGAACGCATATTGTCGAGTGTGTTGTCGCGTACACAAGATTGGATGCCGATTCTGTAATCGGGAAACATGAGTAGAGTGAGGGAGGGGAGGGCCGAGGGGTGCACCTGAGTCATAGTGTGTCATACAAGTAATGTATTCCCCAGACCGGGATGTTCGATGCTCTCGAATTGCATTAATCTTGGTATACCGCGGAAGGGCACCACCCTGACTGACGTGGACGCGAACTACGTGAAGACTCCCATCATCGGCGGCGCTAGCAAAACAATGTACGCCTTCTAGCATACAGACCGCCTTGATCTTTGCCTGGTGTTGTGCGTACGAAAACCTTGGCTTGCTTGTGACATTACGTTCCAATCGCGCTGTATCCCAGACCTTCACAGTCTTGTCGTCTGAGGACGAGACAAAAAAAAGGTGATCGGGTGACACGGCAAAGGCGGTAACTGCGTCGGTGTGAGACGCTAACTGGGCTATGAGCGTTGCTTCAGGTCGCCTAGCAGTACCATCGCGAGGAATGAAACTCTGGCGAACAGTATTACGCCGCCGCACAGGACCTTCATGGGCTCGGGGCCCAAAGTCATGCTGATACTCTCGATTGCTGTCCAGATACAGGTGTTCGAGAAGGTTATTGACGCCAGCTTCGTGACCATCTAGATCAAATCACATTCAGCCATAGAATGAAAGCATTCGTGTTGCGCGCCTACCATAGGTAGAAATAGGTGCCAGTGAAGTGGGCCTGCGCCGATTTTGTCCCAAAACCGTTCCTCCAGCAGAAACCGGAGAGGTCCGTCCAGAATGCTCTGAGGATCCCTCATACAACATCTTGGAAGTGGCTTCTAAGTGACCAATTGCATTGGCTTTCGATGACCCGATAGCCGGTGCTGCCTTCTGCCCATCACTACTTCCTACATGGAGGCGATGCATCGTGCGATTGAAAGGCGGATTTGGGCCAGATAGTACAGAATCAGTGGGACTTCCAGGTCTGTCGGACACCTCTGGTAAATCATCCAAGGTGGGGCCAGTCGGTTGCGAGGGACTCGAAACAGACACCGAGGACGGGCGATGTGGAAGAGAGGAGGGAAGAGAAACCCCGGAGCCGTTGATGGCAGTGAGCCTTCGACGTAGATCTTCAAAAGGCGCACCACTGAAGCCATAGTCGATGCTGGGGGGCCGTGATAGACGAGAGGCGTCTGTACGGGGTGATCGAGGATGTTCGAGCGTGTAATGTCGAGGCATCAAGAGCGAACGGGGCGTGCGGGAGGTTAAATCATTCGAACGGGTTTTCAAGAACACCGTTTGCGGAACAACTTTGAGCTTTTGTAGTTCAACGTGAGTTGTTGTCTTCAAAATGTTAGATTCCTCGTCAATCCTTTGGCGCAGGGAATAACTAGGGGATGTTAGGCCATTGAAAACGCAGGGCGAGATATCATCAGACCTTGAGATAGCATTAGCGAGTTTAATGATGTAATCTCGCATAGAAATAAGCTTTGCCTCTTCTGTTGATGTCATACCGAGTTGTCGTAGCTTAGCTAGATGAATTTCGTCCCTAATCAGGACTTTATTAGTTATCGAGTTTTGAAGGCAGGCCAAACGTACTCCTCAGTCTTCATGCGCGTTGTTGCAGTTTTCTTAATTGCAGCAACACTGTCATGGGGTGATTCGATCTTTGCAGGTTTCTTGCTGCCTCCTCTCCAAAAGTGCGTTTTATCCGCCTTCATGGCCCATTGCAATGCGGCATCGAACACTTGCCTGTCTAGCTGTAATCTTTCGTAAGAAAAGATATAATACATGGGCACAAAACGACAAACAGGTGGCTTCAGAGCAGTTAAGAGGCTAAATTCGTCAATGCTGCGCACATCGGATCGAAGGAAATGCCTCAGGGAAGGGTAGAGGATGCCCCAGACATCGCTCGATGGAAGATGCTGGGCTGCTGAGGCAATAAATGCCGTCGCACCTAATATGAGAAATGTAAACGACAGCGTAGGGATGGAGATTGAGAGTACCTTGTCGTATCCAAGAGTTAGGGTGGTAGAGAAATCCGAGATTCGCACTCATAAGCTCCCAGATTCGCATCTTCTGGAAAAGTCCCAATTCACAAAGACTGGTCAGTGCTGCTAAGACACGGGCAACCACACTTTCTTCAACATCTAAAGCCGGCTTAGTCGCAGTGGAGGGTATAAATGAGGACGTTGCCCGACCTGACAGAGCCTGAATCATTAGAGGCAATATATATTCTTCCAGACTCCTTCCACCCGCACACGCTGCCACGTCCACAATCGCGTTGAAGAAAGCATAGCGGATATGCCAGTCCCGGTCGTTCAGGTACGTAATCATGTGGCTTAGTAAGATATCGTTTGTACGCTGTCGCCCCAGAAAGATGCACATGGATGAGACATCGTGCAGAATCGCACGCTTCACGACACTGGATGGGTCGACTAGTAGTGTAATGAGATGCTCTTGGATCGCATTCTGCAAGTCTTGCAAGGCTGCGTCGTACGGCACCTAGTAACAACATAGTCAAGAAATACGAATCCCAAGGTAGTTGGACTAACTTCAAACTGGGCTTCATCATATTCTACAGCGTCTGTGGTGACCTTGAATGTCCCATGGGCTTTAAGTGCCTGGGCCATCTCCAAATATCGTACTGCCACATCTGCTAGATGGACGATGCACTGCGCATACAAGGAGCGCACAGATACTTCAGGATCATTAACCAATGGGTGGATGTTGGGGATGATATACTCGGGGAATATTGACGCGTTAGCGGGAGTTATGACATTCACAAGTGACAGCTTTGTGATGATTAGCTTATGGACACACAACTATACAAAGTACTGACCACCTGCAAGAGCGTCCTGAGGGCAGCAGCGCGAACTACGGCAGCATCATCACGTAGGAGGTCGACAATATATGGTACCAGCCGGTCAAGCTTCGCCTCGTCCGTAAGATGGACAGATAATGCAAGAAAGACGTCTAACGCCCGCAACCTGCTCGATGGTTGAGAGCAATTCCTGACATTAGCACAGACCAGGGCGAGGATGATAAGAGCAGGTCCATCTAAGTATAGGACATGAGTATCAAACAAGACGAGATACTAAAATTGCTACCTTCGGTTGCTGCGCGTGATCTTAGCTTCTTGGTACGCAAAAGCTTCGAGTCCCTGTTCGGAATGTATAATTCTACGGGAAGGATGTCCTATATAAATGGTAATCCCCATAAAGCACCTATTCATCTAGGAAAGACTGACCTGGAACGGCTTCCCTTGTGTTTCTGCCGGCGCGTAGTCAACCCGAACGTCAGTCACTGTGTTCTCGCCAGTATCCTCAAGGAGGTAAGGCTCTATGCTTTCATAGTCGCCCCAGATCTTCTCCATCTTGTGATCCGCGTCCCTGGGCACCGCAGCTTCCGGCGCCTTCGCGTCCACCACGTGCAGTGGCGTGACAGTGCCAGCTTTAGTTGTAGATGCTGGAGCTGACGCGGCTGATGTCGCTGGAGTCAAGATCTCTGGTGAGGTACTGGTAGTGGGAAACGTGGAAAAGGGGGGTGTTGTAGGTAATTCATTAATAGACCACACATAGCCGTGCAGAAAAGAGTAGAAAACCTCCGGAAACACCACACCACGGACATTGTGAAGGAGCGCATCGAAGGTAGGCCTTGCCGAGGGATTGAGGGCAATCATCTCTTTGATGAGGTTCTGAGGGGATACAATTATATCAGGAGATTACCTTGTCGTCTGGTAGAATACGCACGCGAACACCGACATCCTCGATTGAAGTCAGAAGGCCGTCGGGATTCAGTTCTCCTTCCCGATACTTAAAGAGTTGACTGAGCGTAAACAGGGGTGCACCCTCTCTAAAGAGCTCAGCGATTACGCATCCAGCACTGAAGACATCCATAGCCTCCGTCACACGGGCATTGTTGTTCTGCCAATCAGTATTCCCCAGAGCCGGTGCACCGTCTGGGCGGGAACCTGACGCGAAAAAACGCTCAGGGGCAACGTAGCATGAACGTCGACCAGAAGTGTCAAAGTAGAATGCAAAGTCTGACGGGTCATCCAGCGGAAGGTAAGTCGGCTTGTGCGACGCGAAATCGGTGAGGTAAACCCAATTCCAAGACGTGACGAGTATATTCTCTGATTTGACATCACCGTGAGCGACTTTGTGAGAGCGGGAGTCTCGTAGAGCATTAAGCAATTGGAACGCTATCCATTTCTTCTCGATAGGGCTCAAAAAAGGCCGCGTACTATGGATCGGAGGTTGGGATCAAGCGCGTGCATCCACTTTGGGTACAACTCACCTTATGCGGTCATATAGATTACTTGCGACCCACTGGCGAATTAGATACCCAGCCTTGTCTGAGTCGATATAAGTCTGGTAGCTATAGACGTTGGGGATGTCAAGCAAAGCCTCCCGTTCCGCTAGCAGCTGGTATGTTGGTTCAACATTCGCGGTGGAGCACTCTCGCGACATACCCTTCAGCCTCCTTTGATACCTGCTTAAACTAAGCCCCAGGTCAGGTTTGATGTAAATCTTTACAACAACTGGGCCATTTCGATGTCGGCAACGAACAGTCTTCAGAAAGCGCGATGAACCAATACTTCGGAACAGATTGTCATGTCGATCTCGTGTCAGTACATAGAGTACATACCTCTTCTCATATACAGTCTCAGGGCCAAGCTCACTGATAAATGAGTCTAATGTAGCAGCAGTTCGTGTAAGTGTATACCCCGACTGGGTGTTGCCCATGACAGGGAGAACTGAGAACAGTGGCACCTAAGCTAAGCTTTCCTTTTGTGGGACAATTCCCGCTCCAACCGGCCCGCTGGCCCCCTTCACCACGCACACCTAGTCCAGGTCCGTACCCCCAGCAGTGAATGCCCCAAGCCCGCCGCCAAACCATTGATCATCAGACGAGTAACCATCCTCAAGACCTGCATTATTGCTTTCATCTGACCCAGATAACTCGGATTCGACACGGTCGTCCTCGGGTATGGTTGAGCGCCGAGCGCAAGGGCGTCCGAATAAACGCATCGGTGGTCGGGCAAGGGATCCATCGTCTTCACTGAGAAATAAGTGGCTTCGTTGAGAAAAACAGTTATAACTCCTTACTAGAAAGAACTTACGACTCGGTACCATAACCATTGTTATCATCCCTGCAAGCATTTAAAAGGTAAAATGTGTCCAATATTATGCGTCATTCAGAACACGTACATATCGCTATCACTAAGGACTTGCCGTCGAGTTACGAGAGCCGGACGCCGAGGCTCTGTCTGAGATTCATCACTGAGACTGTTGTCACTGACCTTCTCATCTCCGTCGTCACTGCCGTCGGAAAATGTAATTCTAACTCCCCCCTCGGAATCCCTGTTTTGCCTCGTGGCCAGTGTCGTGATCTCATCGTTATCAGTGGAAATTTCAACCACTTCACCATCGCGGGGCTCCGAGTTGTCATCATCAATAAAGCTGCTCTCATATGACGCATCATCAGACTCCGAGTCATCCATGTTGCCATGTGGCCAACCCATAAGGCGTTCCATTGCCGGCAGAATACTCCATCTTGCACGATGCTCCTCGCCTGACGCATATTCATCGGATGCATCAGCATCATGGCCGCTATAGTGCCGACCACACTGTGAGCACGAACCCCCCCAGATCTCGTGCATGCAACCAAGACAGCGGTACACCTGGTCCTCGGCATCGTACACACCGAGGACATCGGGCGAACCTTCAACGGGAGGAATTGCTGGACGTAGCAGCGTGGGAGGGAAAATGTTGACCCAGGGATCTTGTTGTGGAGTTTCTGAAATGGTGGGTGTGGCCTCCCTGAAGTCGACATCCCCTGAATGGTGGAAGTCTTGGCCGAGCCTACTCCGGACAACAGTAGCAACCATGTCCTTGATATTCCATGCCTCTATGGGACGACCGTGGACTGCTGCACGGCAATGAGGACACGTTTTTTTGCGGAAAACGCTTCCACCTTCCAGTCCATCAGGTTGCTGATCGACGTTGAACCAGTTGACGAGACAGCGGTAACAAGAGATATGCCCACAAGGCGAAAGTGCAAAAGGTTTGTGGAGCAAATCAAGACAGATTTGGCACACAAGAGAGGATACAAGGCTCGAAAGGAGTGTTTTGTGGTCGTGGAGAGACTATGATGAGCTCGTACACAGTTAGAAACAGATACGGACAGCAAGCGAACCTTGTGTTCAGAGTGTGAAGCTGGTGAGGCGGGTATTACACGCTCTCTTCGAAGAGGAGCAGAGGAAGCGCTCTGTTCGTGGGGAGATGACCCTAGCGACGAATGAAGAGGGGGAGGAGAGGCCGGCGAACCGTCAAAAGGTCTGTCCGATTGAGAAGAGGCAAGTGATAGCTGACTCTCAGTGGATCTGGATGCCGAAGGGAGAGGGGATGCGGGCCTTAGGGATGAAGAAGGAACGCTCTGTGCATTCCCCGACACTGCTTCTAAATTGTGAGCCCCTAAATCGCGAGCGATAGGTTGTTTCTTCTGTTTTCTTTTCCTTCTTCTTCTCCTGTCTTTGTCTGAATGGTCCAGCCCAGGGTCGGTTTTAGGTTTCTTCGTACGTGTTGTAGGCGCATCTGGAGATGATGTACGTTTTTTGGAAGATTGCGGATCATAAGAAGGAGTAGGGGCGCACATGGAGGTGGAGGTGGGAGACTCCATGGTGCGAGAGAACGGTGGTCAAGCGTTTCACAAGCGTTTCTAGAGATTTACAACCACAACTTTAACTAAAACAAATCCCACGTGACCATTGACACGGCAGAGTTGAGTTGACATTTTCAACTGCGCTTACTGTGCTTTCTGCGGAATCTCGGATTGGAATGACGGGTTTTCGCCAGGCTACAGAAAGGTGTCTGCTCACCTTACCATAATTGATTTATGTGGATCATACCCTGGGCTTTTGAGACAACTTGTTTCATCCGACTTACATAATGTCAAAGTATACACAATTTTGTTTCTCAACTGCGTTATGTTAACGTTCCTCTGCGCGAATGTCGGCAAGTCTGGTCATCACACCCGTAGCGTCTGATTCTATGTGTCCTCAGTCCGCTACTCATCATATCACTATTAAACCGTCTTTCTGCCTTCCACAAGCAGCGTGCTTCATTGGCGACTCCTTTCTTCGTTTCTCAAAGACTGATGTTATTATTCCAACTGCCTCGCCGCCAGTCGACCCACCTCATGCTACTCGATCGCGACTTAAATCTACGATGAGAACTCACACAAAAGCAAGATATGACTTTCTCCCTCTTCCCGTACTCTCCTCGTCTTCCCGATCCCATTTGTGCGCCAACCTCGCTTTAGGACTCCAGAAGCAACTCCACTATCCATTGACCCTCTTATTTGGCCTCGCCCGTGCAGGAGTCGCTGGTGTCTCTGACTATCAGGCTTTCTGGCTTGTTTTGTACTTCATTTTGAACCTCGCGCTCACGCTATACAATAAGGCTCTTCTAGTGTCATTTCCATATCCCTATACACTTACTGCAGTCCACGCACTCTTCGGACTTGCTGGTGGTACTTCTCTTCGGTTGCGAAATGTCTACCGACCGAAGTCTCTCTGGGGTTCAGATCACATCGTACTAGTTGCCTTCTCTATTCTGTACTCAGCCAACATCGTCGTAAGCAATGCCTCATTGAATCTGGTCACCGTACCGGTGAGTCTTTGCCGCCTCCTGTATCAACGTACTAGTTAACGGTCAACAGTTTCACCAGATTGTTCGCGCTGCAACTCCGTTTTTTACCACACTTTTTTCTTGGTACCTCTTCAATGTCCGTTTCAACCGTTATCAAATTTCGTCGATAGGCATTGTTGTCATCGGAGTTGGGCTATCTACTTACGGTGATTACCACTTCACGACATGGGGTCTTACCCTCACGCTTGTCGGCACCGTCCTGGCTGCTCTCAAGACAATAACGACGCATATAATCCAGAGTGATCCTTTCCCTGCGCAGCAGAATGAAGAACAGCCGAAGACATATTTCTGTATTCCCATTGGACCTGTGATCATCTGTTCAGCATTCCTATCCCGATTTCGCAGACATCGGCTCAAGTTGCACCCCCTCGACCTTCTTACTCACCTTTCCCGACTTGCTCTTGTACAATGCATTGCCTATGCTTACTTCTTTGGGGAAATCAGCCTCGTATTAGAACGCTCCTCATATTCCGGTGTCTTGTGGCAGATTATCCTTATATCCGGCAATGGCATCGTTGCCTGTGCGCTGAATATTGTCAGCTTCGAAGCTAATCGACGGTCAGGCGCCCTTAGTATGGGTGTTGCAGGTTATTCCTCGTTAACAAGCTGCCCTGCGTTGTTGTATTGACCGCCTGTTTTTTTTTGGCTAGCCAACGTGAAGCAAATTCTTACTGTTCTCTGCGCCGTCTGGTTCTTCCATTTAAATCTTACCCCACTGAATGTCCTCGGTATCATGCTCACGCTGCTGGGTGGCGGGTGGTACAGTGTGACCGAATACTACGCAAAGCGTGGTTACCTTCGTGGCTGAGAATTCGATGGATCACCTCTTACCAACTCACCGGTCAAATTTCACAATATGAAGAAGAGATGGACAAGCAAGGCGACAATCAAATTCTCCTTCCTCAATCTAACCTAGTTTTGTTTAAACTCTTGTTATCACCACATATATGACCTTTTTGAGGAAGTTTTCAGTTGTGACATCTACCAGGAAGGTTGGACTCTCCGACGTTCGATTTCAACGACACCATCAATGCCAGTGACGCATTCAACGTGCTGCTCTCACTACGGTTATCCTCGCGCATAGTCACTTCAAGCGACTTGCGTGGTGGCCATGTCTTCTTCAAAAGTTGCCCTCACCTGTAGTATCATACCTTAGCGCGTAAGACAGCAATTAACGACGGACTGTTTACCTCCGCATAAAACTGGTCATCCCCGATGACTCTTACGCCCGTCAAGGCAAGCGCCTTGCATACCTCTAAACAGATTTCGTGTGCCTCAAGCGTAGCTGCCGCCGAAGTGAACCCAGGAGTGTGGTTTCCGCCATTTGGCTCCGTTGGAATGGCTGCCAAACGGGGTAGATACGTAAAAAAAGCTCCCAGTCCAACGAAGGAAGACATACCGAATCCGGGATGGATAGAAGGCAACGCTGCAGGGGACTGAGTATTATGAGTATGCACGATAGCAAGTGAGTTGTACCATATGTTATGTTACCCTGAAATGATAAGCTCAGTTGGAAATCATATTGTCCTGCGCAAGAACCCTACGAAGTCTGTTGACGCGCTGCTAATACCCCATTCATAGTCGACGGGTCCTGTTTTACATCTAAAAACCTGCGCGAATGTCTCGGCTACTCTCCCAAGCACGGATGTCCTCTCAGTGACTGATTACAGAAATCATCGAAAGGATGGGTCGAACCTAATGCTCTATTTTGCCGCAACTCGTCCATGGGAGGTCCCATTCCGGAAATCTCAACGGTACATCCGGTAGCCAACGCAGACGCTCTGGAAACCGTCGTCAGACCTCGAGGTGGGAGACAGGATGTGGCAGCCTTACTGAAAACAGTCACGGACACGTCGATCTGCGTCTTTGACCTCCGCGAGTGTCGGTGCGCGAACATACCATCTATTTATTGTCAGAGAAGCTGGTCCGCCATAGAGTACCATACTTACAGCATTTTAGCATTGTCCGGGATAACTAGATCGAGATTGGGATAAGTTGCAGACAAGGAACATTGAAAGGTGCTCACCGTTTGCAGCCCAGTCTTTGCCCTCAAATATGCCATGGATTCGGTGCGAAGGTTTCACCTGCTGTCTAAGCAAAGATACATTTGTATAGGCAGCAACAGCAGCGTCTAAGGCATTCTGCCCTTGCCATGGAGAAAGCGCAGCATGGGCCCTGAGGTTCTAAGATGGCACGTGTTGCGGATAAATAAACACGACATTTACGTACGTATGGCCTCGATATTCCACAGAGAGACGTTGTAAAGCAAGAGAGCTACTCAAACTTGCACTACGTTCCGGACCAGGGGCAGGGTGACACCTACATCAGACTTTATGAGATGTTTACATTAACAAACTGGTAACGTCCACTTGCATCACACATGCGTTCATTTCCTTGTATGCACCTTTCTCGAGCAGGATAACCTTGCCTTGACCACCCTCCTCGGCTGTTTTGTCTTGAACATCATCCCATACAAAGAAGCGAATGTATATACCTGGAGTCCCCAGTAAAACGACTTTGCCGGGTATGTTATGTTCAATCAGAGCGGTTTTGATAGCAAGGGCGACGGCGACTCCAGCTATGGCGATGAGATTATGACCACATGCGTGGCCAACACCCGGGAGAGCGTCCATTTCAGAATTAACGCCGATTACACGCCCTCCATTTCCATGGGTGAAGGTCGCTACCCAAGCAGTATCGAGAAGGTAATGCCTTTCCACGTCCCATCCATGCTTCTCCATGAACGCAGTAAGAACGTCATGTGCATACCTTGATCCGTCGCCACGACGTGAGTCAGTCGCTGGTCTATGTCTTTCGTATACAAAAGACGCACTTTTCTTTGAACATCAGTTCAGGATGGCCTGGTGATGGAAGTGAGTAGTTATTGACCAACTTGAATACCATGACATCACGCACCATGAATGTCTAGACTAAGAAGTCGGAGCTCTTGATTAAGATCGGAGACTTTTTTTGAAATTGTCTCATAGATGTCCGGTCTGTAGATAGTTAGTGAGTCATCATACTTATCTACTTTGCAAAGACGACGCTCTGCTGGCACATTTTGTGCCCACCAGAATTGAGCGTGGTCCATAACCTTGGGACTGCGGTGTTCTCGAAAGAGTTGTGAATGCCAGTGGAAAGAAGCCACTGGCAGTGACTGATGCAGAAATTGATAAGCGGCGTCGATGACCGTGTGTGCCGCGGGTGAGGTACGCCACAACCATATACGAGTACTACAACACATGTCTATGGAAAGTGTGTCAACATTTATAGACAGGCATCTGTTCCTCCTCTCTCAAGAACGCGACGCAGAGGTCGAGAAGACCTCACTCGTTTTCTCAAAATGTGGCCCGAAGCTATTGGAGCAGAAGGGGCTCGCTCTAAATGGGTTGGGAATCGCTAGCATAGGTGTTGGCCTTGGAAATAAAACGTGCGTTGGTATGCGATATCCACAGAGCATGGACTGTACGACCTTGAGAAAGGCAGGCTCGTCGAATTGGAGCGTCCAGCTGCATACCATGCGACCACTGTTTTCCCCCCACATACATTCCGGTGCGAGGTTATTTTGGGTTTTATTGTCTAGCCCAAACCAAGGAATCAGCCCTGGCGATCTCGCATCAATCGAAGAAAACGTAGTTCCCACCGGCAGATCCAAGAAGCCTACCAAATCGACGAGTACGTCCGCGCGAGACAAGGTAAAGCCAGTTGTAGAAGGAGTCGTATACAAGGTATATATGCAACATACTTCGTTTTTAAACTGACCCATCAGCTTCGAAGGTTTCGGACTCCCGCATAATTATCGCCATCGATCCATCTCGTTCAGACCTCGATGACTTCAAACTTCCTGATCGCTGCAGAGTCTT
This sequence comes from Russula griseocarnosa, assembly GCA_022884055.1. Taxonomy (NCBI): domain Eukaryota; kingdom Fungi; phylum Basidiomycota; class Agaricomycetes; order Russulales; family Russulaceae; genus Russula; species Russula griseocarnosa. The sequence continues at coordinate 1,764,224 of JAGKRU010000002.1, read as the reverse complement.
GAAGTTGGCCAACAGTATTACTTATGACAGGGTGGTTTTCACGTTCATTACGCTGAAATCTAACTTGAACGAGTCTTTTATGGCAGGATGGAAAGAGCGTTAAAACAATTGAAAATGATCGATTCGCCAACCCAATCTCAATCGGTGGTGCGACTTCTCATATTCTCGAGTGTGACTTTTGCAAATTCTAACTTGAAGGAGGCGCCCAAGAGGTCCCGACTAATTCAAGTACTTCTCGGAATGGTAGTTCCTTCACGATGTAACATCACAACTGATGTGTCTTTTTTCGACGATTCGCTCAATGACAGCCAGAAGGCGGCCGTCCGATTTGCGCTTGAGTCGGTTGAAGTCGCGTGTATACACGGTCCTCCAGGTGAAACCATTCTATAAAATGTGTCCCGCCCTTATGCGTGTAGTATAGGTACTGGAAAGACGCACACGCTCATCGAAATCATACGGCAACTCACGTCTATCACACCTGTCAATACCAGACCGATGCGCTTACTAGTCTGCGGAGCGTCGAATCTGTCTGTAGATAATATCCTGGAACGTTTGTTGGCGTTGCCTACTCCTTCCCAAGGCGCAAAACTTCTTGTTACGCGCATTGGCCACCCCGCGCGTGTCATCCCACATGAAGGTGCTCTAAATTCTACTTTAGAAGCCCAAGCAGAACGGTCGGATGAGGTAAGGGGGATTTGCGCTTTTGTTTGTGGACGATTCTATATTCTCTATAAGGCTGCTTTGGCGAGAGACGTGAAGGCTGAATTGGAGACTGCCATGGGTGTCCTTTCCGGAAAAGGGAAAGGTGGGAAAATGCCTCGAGGTCTCGAACGAAAACGGATGTGGGAAGAAGTCCGCACATTAAGAAAAGAGTACGCATGATACACCCTGATCCCGTTATACTCAAATTGGTTGTTTACGCATCAGGTACCGTGAGAGAGAGAGAAAGATTGGAAAATCAGTCCTCCAAGAGTCCCAGGCAGGTGGATAATCGCGTGTATAACAACGTCACCTATTTTGAAATGTAGGTAGTTCTGGCCACCTGCCACTCTTCTGGGGGGCACCAGCTGCGTGCCCTGGAGTTTGACGTGGTCATTATCGACGAGGCAACCCAAGCGCTTGAAGCTGTGAGGTATATTCTCATAGTGGAGGGGATGACCCTTACACACGTTTCAGGTCTGCTGGATACCCATATTCAAGGCTAAAAAGCTCATCCTCGCGGGCGACCCAAAGCAACTTCCTCCGACGATCCATTCGTCACCCCGGGCCGTTTCGAAGAGCTTTGAGTCTCGAAGTCAAGGCACCACAACGTCGAGTACGGGCGATCACAAGAATTTGTCAGGAACCACAGACCGTGTTCCACAACACGAAGGTATTGACAGTGAAGGGGATAGCGACGACGAACGAGTGGAGGCCGATGGTGGCAGTGCGCCTAATGCTCCGGGACCTAGTACGTCAAAGATGGTCTCAAATTTGCGCTACCGCGGTCTCAAGCCACCTCGAACACTGGAGTTGACCATGTTTGAGAGGCTGGAGAAAATGTATGGCCCAGGAATAAAGTGCATGCTTACAGTTCAATACCGGTGTGTCATTCCGCTACGATCGTTAGAATGGTTTTCGTGATTTAGTTAACCCCTAGGATGCATACGAAAATCGCTGAATTCCCTTCCAAGGTTATGTACGATTCCAGGCTCATCACACACACCTCTGTTGCTACCCATCTCCTTCGCGACTTACCAAATAACACAACGACATCGGATGATGATATTCTCGAAATCCCTGTTGTTTTCTTTGACACTGCAGGTTGCGAGTACTTTGAGAAGTTGGAAGGCGAAGGTGACGAAGGTAGTCGATGCAACGAAAACGAAGCAACAATCGTGCATAATTGGGTGGAAAGTCTAGTGCGTGACTCTGTTCTGGCCAAACGTTTACGGCTTACTAGCGAAATCGGTTGATCACCCCACAACAAACAAGGTTACAGCTGGGGTCACCCCATCTCAAATTGGAATACTCACACCGTGAGTCGGGCTCTATCTGACTTGGTAAATTCATATTCAGTGGTGAATAGGTATCAAGCCCAAGTGACATTGTTATCATCTCGACTTCGTTCACTGTACGGCAACGAGCTTGAAATAGGTACAGTAGACGGAATGCAAGGGCGCGAGAAGGAAGCTGTGATCATAAGTCTTGTGAGAAGTAATAACAAGGTACTTATAAACAATTCTTATCGCGCCTTCTCCCTTATAACAATCGCTTTTAGCGTGAAGTGGGGTTTCTAAAAGACGAACGCAGGCTCAATGGTATGATGAAGACTGCGTTCTGCTATTCGGACCTCTGGCTCACTTGCTCCCCTAGTGGCTATGACCCGCGCTCGGCGGCATCTCGTGAGCAAGAATCCATGGTCTAGGATACCATATTGTTACTGATTTTAAACTCAGTGCATAGTTGGGGACTCCTCTACGGTACAACATGGAAGCAAATACCTGAAAGATTGGCTAGCGTGGCTTGAAAACAATGCAGACATTCGCTATGCGGGGTTAGACTGACCACCCTGTGCCCCTGTCAATCCATGCAACGTTTCAGGGCAGTGATGGCGAGGTGACTACAGGAAAGTAGAGTACAGTATGAGATTATTACAACATGCTGTACCCTCTCAATGTGGGCTCCCGCATTAGGAGGCGAATAAGTTACAATACGTATCAATGGTGTTTATCGGTGGTGCCATCAATAATCCTCCATATCGGATAGAGACGCGTACTCTGATACCGAACGCGTATCCTCATACTCCGCGACAACCTCCCGCATTGCGTACCTCATAATGGGTGTCGCGGGAAGTACCTTAGGCCCAAAAATTTCGTCGTCTTCTTGGGCATGCGCGAAATCTTGCTCCACGAGAGTGTAAGGTTCGCCGTCCATGCCATCCATTTCGACTGAATCGCTCACGATCGCCGTACCACTGCTTGAAGCGCCGATATGGTGAACACCGATACTGACACGGCGACTGGTAGGTACGGTGCGATCAAGTCCCGGTTGAGAAATAACTCCTTCCGACAATTCGGGACCTTCCTTCGTGACTGGATCCATCCACCGCAGATCAAGGATACGGCCTCGCACCATCCCATCAACGGCCCGTACCCCGAACTCTCGGCAGAGCATGAAATATGGCAAGGAACGTACGCCGGGTTGAGTAAGGCGACTCATGACTCGCAGGAGTTGCAATGCCGTAAAATCAGACACATAGCCCGGTTCTGAGATAGGGGAAGGAGCGTGTGGATTACGGGTTGAGCCAGTGAGAGGCGGATAGGTGGGAAAGCCTCCACCAGATCGCGTAGGGGAAGTAGGATTTACACCAGATTGGCGCACTGCAGCAGTAGCGCTGCTCCTGCGACTGCGCGGCTTGTGATCAGAAATCTGGGGATTCTGCGCGGTATGAATGATATGGAGGTTGAGAAGGGCGTGAGCTTGAATAAAATGAGAACTTTGATGTACTATTCAGTATGGTGCTGGGTTAACGTCTGAGCCATACACAACATCGTAACTTACTTTCTAGGCGCCCGTTAGAATTCACTGACATAGTGCAAGTTATGAACAACGGCCAATTCACACCATATGAATTCACTAACCATAGTCAGTGACATAATCCTGTATGTGCACAAGCCGACCGCCAAATGCTTCGTTAAGTCTCTCAAACTCAAGGCCACTCCTGAGTCGTTCGGGAACTCTGGGCAAAACTCTTTCCTCAAAAAATGTACGTGTCTCTGCTTTTGAGCAATCACCAATAGTGATAATCTTTAAACTGGGATCAGCGCGTACTCTAGCTTTAAAGCACAGTGCGCACCTTGCAGTGTTGCATGACATTCAATTGTCTGAGCCATGTCTGATAAAATGGGTCGCTAGTGGCGTGAATGACGTGGCAGAGTCGATCCTGCTTTGTCAGAACGAGCATAGAGTCCAGGAGGGCTTTCATCGCTTCAACAGACTGGATGAGACCAGGACTGAAAGTGGCGATTAGAGGAGTTCGTGGGAAGGAATGAAAAAACATACAGTTTGTGGGCTTCATCGAGGAAGAACACTGGCATTTTCTTGACAAGCCTCGTTGGCGGCTTCTCTCGAGCCCGTAGGGCCTCGGACTGAGTCGGTTCACGCAGGTCGACACGACTACGCGAAGATGAACGAAAGGGCCACCACCTAGATGGCCGTGTGCGACCTTGACTTGGGATGGGATTCGGGATTGCCCTGGGCTCCGGGGCAGTAGAATACTCTGGATACTCCGGAGGTTTAAACTCCCTGTACTTCAAAAGAGAACTCTGGGAAAATAGATATCAGGATGGAAAAGAGAGACAGGCATTAAGGTGGAACAGGAGACCTGAAAAAGTTCCATTAGCCGCGCGATGTCACTCGTCCGTATTTGGCCGGACCCGTTTGTGTCGGAAAGTCGGCGTTCGACATTAAGGCGGTCATGCTAGATAGATAGTAGTAAGAGGGGCAGATCCAAGGCAAGTGCTGTTCTAATACCTTGAAACTCCAGGCTTCCTTCTCGAAGTCCTCGTAACCTTTCATATCGGCGATGAGATTAAAGTACTGTTCCGCCTGTTGGCTAAGGCTTATGTATAAACTGTCCAAGTCCGCAAAGCCAGCAATTCTGAGATCGAAGTGAAGGACATGATACTTGTCGGACGTAAGCAGCTGTCGCAAGAGGGCAGTCTACGAAACGACTTCAGTGCGAATGAGAAGGATGGATAAATGTGCGATGACCTTGCCAACCGAGCTTGCACCAAAAAGTACGGTGAAGCAAGGCTCCTCTTCTAAAGCACGCCCGACGGCCTGTAATTCAGCTGGACGAGGGAAAAAGTTTGGTAGACGGGAAAAAGTGTGCGAGGGACGAAGCTGAGCTCGTTCCCGAGCTTCCACAATTTCCCTTCGTGCGTCTTCCAAAAGTTGACGGGATTCTGTGAGCGAGCGAAGCGTAGAGGCAGGCTGATAGGTATGGGAAGAGAAAGACATAGTGTTGACACACATCGAACGGCAGTTGGGTGTACGAAGGGGGTCGGCCAGGCATGAGCCGCGCGATCGAGGCAAGCCTAAAAGACATGCGTACATTTACGATAACGTGCAGGATATCGCTCACACCGAAGAAGCTTCGCTTCTGACGAGTGCTGGACGCCACGCTATGACGAGAGGCAGGTGTCAGACGTTGATAGGAGGAGGGGGTGGCATGGGTGTGGAGGCCACGATGGACTGGTAATGAGACAACGTTCACTGCGCCTGGCTGGCGTGAGTGTTGTACCAGGCTCATGTTCTCGGGGCTGCAGAGGCGAGAGCTTATTAAAGGGACGAATACAGAAGTGGGGACAGAGAAAGAAAAAGGCCTTAGAAGCGAGGGGAAGGGGGAAACAAGCACGTTGCCGCATACATTGTGTGCAGTGCAGGTGTATGCGCGTGTATCCAGACGCGCATACACGCCCTTTCATGCCATGCCATGTCAAGCAATGTCAAGCAATGCAGGCCACGCAGCCACGCTTGAGGCTCATTTAGCGTCACGTGATCGCTTGTTATCACAGGATCACAGACGCCACCCACAACCCATTGTCCACATCCTCTTCATCTATTTCTACCACATCATACCAAACCATGCAGAGAGGCGGTGATCGCGGCAGGGGTCGAGGAGGCCAGGACCGTGGAAGGGGCCACCGTGGAGGTCGTGGTGGTCCACCTGTAGGCCGAGGTCGCGGCGGGTATGTCACATTCACGCTCCCCTGCTACTCAAACTCATGACTTGTCAGCATATTTGCAGAGGGCCAACCCGCTGTTATCGACTCTCGCCTTTCCAACTCTGCTGAGGACCGATTGATTTCCTCCTTCAGGTCCCTGTCCTTACGCCAGGATGCCATGCCCCCACGTCCCGATTATGGGATAAAAGGTTGATATACCCTTACTCTTTCACCGTCACATCCAATTTAATGTGCATTCAGGAAAGCCGATCAAGCTTCGCACCAATTTTTTCCCCATTCGCGTTCCAAAGGGTCCTCTCTACGAATATGATGTTAGCATCTCCCCTCAGCAGGGTCTTTCAAGTCGCAGGGTCAAGAGGAGGATATTCCAACTTGCTGAGAACACTCATGACTGGGCCTCAAATGGGCTGAAAGACCGCGTTGCCCACGACTCTAGTGCGAAAATGGTTGCAGCCAATGTCTTACCGCAACCTCTCACTATCAACGTCCCTTTCTTTGAGGAGGATGACAAGAGCGGGGTAGAACAAGATATGAAAGAGTATACACTAACCATCAGATATATACAAGATATCGAAACCAATGGCCTGCAACAGTGAGTCCGTTTATCCGTGTCATGGAACGTCAAACTCATGGATGCACATAGATACCTGGTCGGCCATGCCCAATACCGAGATTACGACATCCTTCCTGTGATTTCTTCATTAAATCTCATATTGAGTGCCCATCCAAACCGCACTCAAGCAGGCGGCGGTGTCATGGTCGGTAGGAACCGATTTTTTTTCCCATCCGCATCGCCTCCGTTCCCTCTTGGTGGTGGACTCGAGGCTTGGAGGGGTTTCTATTCTTCCGTCAGACCTTCGTTCAACCAACTCATGGTCAACGTCAACGTATGTGCAACCGCCTTCTATTCAGAGGGTAACTTGGCAGAGGCTATGATTGTATTCGAACAAGCCAGCTTTGGCGCGAGGATGTCCGCGTTTATACAGCGCCTTAGGGTCAAGACAAAACATCTTGGTCACCAGAAGACAGTGAAGCGTTTAGCCAAACTCAACGCTAAGCAACATAGGTTCGAAGCCCAAGAACTGGGGGGTATGGTTACTGTCGAAGAATATTTCCGACGCAGTGCGTTGTTTGTCACTTTGAATTTGGATACGCTGTTATCTAATCATTGATCCGCAGAATACAAAATCAATTTGCGCTATCCAAATCTTCCCCTGGTCGATGTAGGTGGGACCAAGAACATCTATCTTCCCGCCGAAGTGTGCACCATCCTTCCTGGCCAGCCGTTTCGCGGAAAGCTACCCGATGAACAGACCGGTGAAATGATCAAAATGGCTGCTAACCCTCCCAATGTCAATGCCAATGCCATTACTGTCGCCGGCCTGCGCGAGCTCGGTTTCATGCGCGGGCCCACTATCTCCCCTGTTTTGGGCGTGTTCGGTGTTTCCATTAGCAATGACATGGCTGTCGTACCTGCTCGAATATTGACACCTCCCCGCATCCGTTATGGGAGAGGAGAGCAAATCGTAGACGACAAGGCGAGCTGGAACTTGAAGAATGTGGTCTTCGCGGAAGGCGCCAAGCTTGGCCCATGGACGGTGTTAGTTATTAAAGATGGCAACCGTCACGACGAATTCAGCGACGCCCAGGACCCAGAACTACGCAGCATTATCGACGGATTCACCTCGATGTGCAGAAGTTGCGGGATAAGCGTTATTCAAACGCCACCACTCATTGCCGTTGCCGAACTTCCGCGAAAGGACCCCCAAGATCCCGTCCGATCCCAAGCCGTCAAGGTTATTCGTAGCGCCCTGATGGCGACAAAGCAGAAGCCTGCCCTTCTTCTTGTAATTCTGTCAAACAGCGACAAGCACATTTACGCGGGCTTGAAACACCTGTGCGATGTCTACTTGGACGTTCCTAACGTTTGCGTGCAGAGCGCGAAGATTAGGAGGGAGCGAGGCCAGTTACAATACTATGCCAATGTCGCACTCAAAGTTAACATGAAACTCGGTGGCGTCAATCACTCTGTGGATGAGGCGTCGATAAGTAAACTTCGCCAACCTCCCACAATGCTCGTTGGAATGGACGTCACCCACCCGGGGCCATCAACCGTGAAGGGAACACCATCCATAGCCGCAGTCGTGGCAAGTGTGGACCTTAGATTCTGCCAGTATCCGGTGAGTATGCGGATTCAAGAGTCCAAAAAGGAGGTTTGTCGGCATCTCGGGTGTCCTTAAAGTGCAATTTCTCACCTCTCCCCTAGATGATCACGGACTTGAGAGACATGATGGAGGAACGTTTGCTGACTTACCGGACCAAGAACAGAGATCTTCCCCAGAGGATCTTGGTTTATCGTGATGGCGTCTCGGAGGTAAGCCGATATTTTCTTCATATACTCCATCTAATGTAACCTTCTTTCAGGGCCAATTTTCTATCGTCGTTAATGACGAAATCCCAAAAATTCGAGCGTCTTTCAGGAAGTTTGACACCGCCCAAAGTCAATATCGCCCCAAGCTGACTGTTGTTATTTGTGGCAAGAGGCATCATACCCGATTCTACCCCACGGAGGCCTCCAACGCAGATAATAACGGAAATCCAAAGCCGGGTACAATTATCGATCGTGGTGTCACCGCCATCTATGAGTACGACTTCTTCCTCCAAGCTCATGGTGGACTGCAAGGAACGACCCGCCCAACTCATTACTACGTTGTCTGTAATGAGATGGACATGAATGCGGACGACCTCCAGAGTTTGACGAACACAGTCAGCTATACCTTTGCAAGGGCCACGAAGGCTGTCAGTCTCGCGGCCCCTGCGTACTACGCTGACCTCGCCTGCGAACGCGGGAGATGCTACCTTCACAAGCTTCTCTCAGGGTACTCAGAAGTTACCACTACGGCAACTAGTGGTTCCACTGGCGATGAGGATGTATTTAAGGAAGCCGAGAGACTTTGGAATGGTGGTGTTAGAGGTAGGCTGAAGGATAGTATGTATTACCTGTAAATTGAACTACGCGTAAGTGGGGCTGGGTTTGCCAGGGGCGTCCTCGAGCCGACAATGTATTTCTACAGTCATGTTTTGTCACTAGTAAATTGTGCTTTCTTAATGTTTGTACTGTGATCACTTGAGGGGTGCCATAGCCCAGTATCTCATTGTTTCATGATCTTAGCTCGTGTCGTTGAAGGCTTTAACAAGATTTTTGCGTTTGAAACAAGTGGTCGAGGAAGCAACAAAGTATCCCTACCTGCGTAGTCGCAGGCGAAGATGTGACAGTATTATTCGAAGAGAGTACAGTAGATGCCATGCAGAAGCGAAAGATTACTGTAGTATCCTGAGAGTAATACGGGCTTCTATGAACCGATCGACGTAGATCTAGGAAGTCGTTGAAATAGCCTCGGGACCTATCCCACTATTGACGGCAGTTCGGGGTATCATACGTACGCTGGTGAGACCACCCACGCGCACACGGGAACGATCCGCATCCACAGGCCGCACGCATGTTTCTGGACCAGCACCGAAATCCCAAGCCATGTCTCCCTCGACGCGCTCAGCGGGCGACAGCATGCCTGACATCTTTATATCAGTTTTTCGCAGGCCGGAGGGGGAACGCCTATTATTGTGGTATCTCCGTAAAGAACAGTGTTTAGATCGCATCGATTTCCTGTTCAGGTGCACTGTTGTATCGTCTCCTTTTGTAATGTCATATTCCTTCGTTGAATAGCCGTGGCGACCTAGGATACGTTCCCTGCTCCTATTGCTTGAATTTGTCAGGGGTGTTCGCTTCCGATGTCCCTCACCATAGGACACTCGGATGATATCCCTCGATCCGGAGAAGTTTGGACCTGTCGCTACTTTGTAAACAATGACGGACGGACGAGATGTTCCAAGGAAGGACGGGGGTCGTCTCGGGCGTGACTTGGGGTCATTCGATGTGGGTGTCAAGAGAGCACAACTTCTGTCCGGGTGCGAGATCGGTGAATCATTATTCGCGGTATTCATAGGGTGCGTCCGTCTTCGATCAGCCGGAACCAATTTCTCGTGTTCATTGAAGTTGCAAAGCGCCAGAGTTTTATGCTCAGGGCTAGAGGGTGTGGTGAAAGGCACATCGAGGGCATTGGCATGGTCAGGTGTGGGGCGCCTCGTTTCCTTCGGTGCCTTGGTAGATCCGCGCATCAGCTTTCATCTGACAAGTCCCCATATTTATGCACGCACTAATGTCTCGCTTGGCTCTATATCGCATGGTGCCTGAAAAAGCCTCGTGGGTATGGCCTCGAGAGTGACACTCGCTTTCCTTCCTAGGTCATTTGAAAGGTTAGCTGACGGATAATGCGGTGGACCGTGGTTTGATCCCGCTTCCGCAGAAAGCATCGGAGGACAAGCATCCGTTGCAGTTCTGTCGGACCATTCTCCATCAACACCGAAGCAAACCTCTAATTCAACACGTCGTAGCGGTGACGTATGTAAAACGTCAGAACGTGGAGAGTCCGTTCGGGGCTGTCCTGTGCAGCGGACCGGACTGCATTGTGACAATCTTCTGCCCTCGTGCGTCAAGCCAGAATCTTGCGGCGAGAGAATGTTCTGGGAAGGATCTCGAATGGGTGTTTGACTGGGAAGGAATAGCGGAATTCTGGCATAGGAATTGCCAGGAGAATCGCAACGACCAACGGAGAGGTAGCTCGGAGGCTCGTTCAAATGGCCTTGAAAAACCGACGTGGATGCTTTATGTTGGGTACTTATCGCAGAATTTGCGCGCTCCGCTGCAAGTGAATTGGTTCCAGAATGTTCAGGTGTACTGTAGAATCGCTGAGGGAGCTCGCGGGATTGGGGAAGATGGCTAGACACATGGTCAGGACGAAGGATCTCCCCTGAGGCTGTCAGTCCCATCGGAATAAGGACACTGCCATGAGGTAGGTACAAGGATCCACAAGGCCGAAAAGGATCAAAGGTCATTGATGAGCCCAGGACAGAGGGAAATCGTGATTTCTGTTGATTTGGCGAATCCAACCCAGCCCGGGCTGGAAGGGCTGGCGGCACAACACGAAATGGAATGGAAACATGAACGGCAGCTGAGGGGGATCTGGGTGGTGGTGGCGAGTACCCGTGGACGTCACATAGTGACTGAGGTTCTTTTTGGCTTCGCAATTCGTTTGATACAGAAATGGATGAACTTGGAGAAAGGGAAACAGAGGTGAGATTAAAAAGTGCATCGCGGACCGATAACCCAGGAGACAAATTTATGAATCGTAGAATGCTGAATGCGAACGAGATTCGAGAAGGGTCAAAGTCGAAAGAAGACTCATAAGCCCAGCGAGAGGTCGATAACGATGGTGATCCATTGTCCGGAGGCAAGCACTATATTGAATGGCAAAGATATGAGGAATCGTAGGTTTAGGGCGGGGAGGAGGCAATCTTACGATGAAAAAAGGCTCGTTAAACAGCATTTCTGCAACAGACGACCGTATACAATCAATCGATACGATAAGAACGTTCGGAGGATTGGATGACGGTAAAATGCTAAGAATATGAAAGCAGAGTTCCTCGTAGGAGAGGCCCTCAATTGACGCATGGACAAGCGGAACGAGTGCAATGAGTCGCAACCATCGCGAACAGTCAAGATGGAGGTCGGCGAAGAACGCAGAGCGGCCACCAGGATATCCCAGTGAGGGCATGACTTGGGACATCTTGAGCAAGCACGATTGAAGGCCTGAGGCTGACTAGCTGACTGGGCAGACTTTCAAAAACAATAAATTTTCGGGAAGTAAGGTCACCTGACCTTTAACATGTCTCAGTCTCAAGAATCCATTGTAATCGTCGCTCTCTTCAGCCACTCCCCGTAGTATTCGCATCCGCCAGGTCCCACAGGCCCTCCTTCTTTGCAGAAATCAAATACAGGGCAGCTTCCGCACGGTGCTTCGGACCATCCCAATGCCACACGCTCCTGGCGTACTGCACGATATACATATGCACCTCGAAAAGCCTTGTCATCCAAGGACGCTAAAGGAGAGCGCGAGCGCGCGTGAGCTCTCTTCTTGGGCTGCGAAGACTTTCGTGAACTTGAGATCAGTCGTGTGGGTTTTGACTCTTCGCCCGAGTTGCTATCTGACGGTGAAGAGCCCGTCTCGGACTGAGAATCCGGTTCCTCCACCTTACTTCCTCCACCTGACCTCCTCTTCGACGTAGATGGGACGCGTTTCAACTTGTGCCCATCTTCGTCTTCACCGCGATCGCCATCGGTTTTCTGCTTCTTTCGCCTTTTGACATTGGTGTCCCCGCTTCCACCATCACTGGTGCTCATATCCTCGGGACCGCGCTTTCTTTTTTTTCGTTTGTCCTTGGACGACTGCGCCTTCTTAGATGATTTCCTTCGCGGGCGGTCATCCTCATTCTCTGAGCTTGTCGTGGTGTCGCCACTTGCAGCCTGTTTCTGTCCTACCCGTCTTCCTTTCCTCAAAACCCCTCCAGAGTCGGTGGCAGAGGAATTCTGGGACACGTCATCGCTCACGTCGTAGTCCGCCCACATCGAAGAGCCGAAGGCTGGAAGCTATTGTCATGAGGCATTAACGGGGCGTTGGAATAACAACGGAGTGGCGAGCGCACCCGTTCAACATCTCCATCAAGCACTAGAACGTTTAATAGCATTTCCACATGTTCTTCGGTAAACTGGGTCTCCGTAATCCTGCTTTTGCTGAGGAAGGTAAGAACCTCCTTGGCGTTCGGGTAGGAAATGCCAGCGGAGGCTGGGTACAAGGGTTGTGAAGACGGGTGGCTGTCATCATGCTTGTGCTTTGGGAGTGTCTGATTGTGATCAGATTAGCCCAGAGGAGAAACGAAACAAGGAACAACTCACCCGCTCTCTAATATATCGTAGGCAGGCACTACAAAGCAGTTTGATGAACTCAGTGTCTAACTCGTTGTCAGTGTACCATGGCCCTCCTGTAAGCTCGACAGACGGTTCTAGATGGGCCATCATATAAATCTTGCGCGTCGGATACTAAAGAAGCAGCGAGTCAGAAGGGTCATTTGAACGAGATAGATAAATGAAACCTTGACGCCTTTAACGGATTTGATGAGCTGTTTTTGGACAAGTGACTTCAAACAGCGATCAATCACTGTCTGGTGCAGCTCAGTTTTCGCTTTGAGATGTTTGGTCCATATCCCTTAGCGTGAACTGAGTTGCGTAATCGGAAGTAAGAACTCGTGGTAATCACCTTGATTTGCTGCTACCTGAATGTGACCCAAAACCATGCTCTCTTCTCCACTCAACCCTTTTTTCCTGTGGCAGAAATCAGGAATAGTACGCACGAGACAAAAAGCTTTCCGCACGCGTCAAGTTCGTTCTTTTGAACGGCACGGTATGAGAGATTTCCGTTGGGGTCTCTCATCAACTTGAGAAGGCCCTACACCAATGCACTTAGCATAAAACACATAAGGTATCATAATCCCGCATACAGCCGCAAGGAGGAAATTGATAGCATTTGTGCGTGCATGAGGGTCAGGAGCAAGAGCGTCAATTTCTTTTTGGGTAAGAGGCTTCGCAGCAGAGCAGTTAGCATACGAAAAGAACTACCCCAGTAGGGAAACTCACTCTTCCTGCAAGAAGGGCACTCTGATGAACGCGAGTTTCGAGAGAGTTAAGTTTTCTGTTCGACGATGTCAATGCGGACGAGGCCATAGCATGCATACGGGCCGCCTTATCCGCCCTTGGTGGCGCCGCTCGCTCGCCAGCGTCACTCGTCACCACTAGTGTTACGTCCACACGGCCAGGACTTGGGGAACTATTATCCTCATCATGGGGCCTCAAAATGCAGCACCAAAGACCTCGCAAGATACACTCTCTTCCTACTTCGATGATAGTGCCGCGGTTGTGCGGCAGACATTTTCGAGGTGCGCTCCCCAGCCTTCCGTAACACCCAGCGTTCATTCATCCCCAACATTATGCCAGATTTGAAAAAGGTTACGTTCTTCCCATTGTAGACCTCTTAAGGTCCCTTTTTATGGCGTATCCGATATCTTTTGTGAGTTTTTCGAACGTTTTCCTAACCAGCTCTATCTAATTCAGTCTGCCACTATTTAAAATAGGTTTTCCTGTCGACCTTTGCCATTCTCAGCTTATTTCCTGTTCTCGCATTCATGTATGAGCGCCCTTTAACCGGTGTCTTTGGTGTGTTACATTTAAATGTGCTTATAGTGTCGTATCAATGGCCACACTTTCAACTGCATTGACAATTGCCCTCTACTTCGCTTTTGCATTCTCGGCTATTATCTTCCTTTTACTGGGTAAGTAAACCTTTCATTATAAAGTCCTTATCATATTCTCACCCCAAATTCAGGCGGCGTTCTCGTTATTATACTAGGTTTTGCTTTGCTCCTGTCCGGATTTTTGACCACGTTTGCAATATCCGCGTATATCTTTGGACGCCTTGTCGTCATCCTCCGACGTTCCGGACGCCATGGTTTCCGCGATTGGTCCCAGGAAGTTACACAGATATTCTCACCCTGGTTCGTCCATCTGGTATCCGTGGACGAGGATCAATATGCCTCGGAAGATTCGGGCTCTTTGGTTGGAAAAGGAACGAAGGATGCTTACACGACCAAAACGGAACCTCCACCCGGCGAACGTTCTGACACCGAGCTGAAGCATGCTACTTGAAATTCTACTTGGCCAAAATTGGTTGTTTAAATGCGCGACTCGTTCGCTAATCTTCTGTATTTTGTTATTCTTATTCTTATACTGGTCATTTTACTGTACGGTTCGTGATCACAGGTCTGTAATTCACGTTGTTTTCACGGTACGCAAACGAGCTCAGTGGTGTGTTTTTGTAGTTGTCGAGAATTGTGTCGTACTGTATATTTTATTACTTGAAATGTCTCGTCAGTTCGTCGGGATTACACACCTCGGGAACCTCCAGGGTCAGCTGAAGATGGTCGATGAGTGCTATGGGCGCCAATGCCCATTCCCATTGTCACTAGCCACCATGTAACCAAATCCCAGTCAACTTAGTGCCCAGGGTGCATTGTGACATACGTTTAAACCCATGAACGTATCAATTCCAGATATTGATCATGTCTACTCACAGCCCCCTTTTTCTCTGCGTCTTTGTCGTAGTATGCACTTTTCTCGTGAACGCCAAGAATCCGTGTGTGACCACAGTACATACAAGGCGCAGCAGCGGAGACTACTGTAGGAAAAAGTAAGAGTACGAGTGCGTCGCGCCTTCCAGAAGCGTTCCTGCCAAATTGTGTCAAATCAAAAGCGGTCCTTTTGACCTGGCAATTTGGCAGAGGACACTCTTGATTGGGCAGGGACGCTTTTGGAAGGCATGATTACCGAACGCACTATAATTGAAGCTGTAAGATGTCTTCCACCCAAACAACGCATCGTGCATCAAGAATTTCTTAAGCTTTCTTAGTTGTGCAATGGATTTTCTACGCTGTGGGTGCCGCGGTCAAGCACGTAACAGCCTTTCCAGCTCCTGTTGCGTATCACATACTCTAGACCATAGATATTCAAATACTGTGCAGCGCGTGACAACTGTTCATCTGACTCATGGCAGGTTGGTCGGTAAGATCCGTATCGGCTACTCGCGGGGCAACCCAGTTACTTGGCCAGACATTACATTTCTTTTCAAATGGCACATGAGAAGCACCAAATTCGAATCACCAGCTGTCTTTCCGTAAAACTGACACCCATCACTTGAAAGCCGTTGGAAATACTAGGCTTACCGCCGGCCTGTGTACAGTACCAATGCGTTGTGTCCGCACACATCAGTCCCTGCGGCGGCCTGAGATCAGCTCGGCCTGCCAGTAACTACTGAAGAAAATCCGTCGCGGAGTGAAAATCGCATGCGAGAGGATATGCTGTGAGCAGTCAACAGACTTCTACAAAATATTCATTCCCGAGTTCCCCTCCCGAGGCCTGAGATTGGCCTGAGATTCGAGAAACTGTGTCATCTAAAAGCACGTCCACGCTGTTGCGATACGTTCGGCTGTGGATTGGGAGTTATAATATATCGTATTACTGTATAGTATTCAGTATTTTCACTGGACCCCCGAAGGTTAAAATACTTACACACCGCGCGATCGCCGATCTTCCACATCTCCCAACCCATGAAGCAATCGCCTCTTGCATAGCTCCTGTTAGTGCATCACTAGCGAACAGAGTGATCGGAAAACCAATATTCAAATACGATAAATGTATTAAGTTCTACAGTCTCGAGTTGATACAAACATTATAATATAGCCGCTAGCATTGTTAGATCCGATAAATCGATGCACCTGAAGTCTGTCGCCTTTAACTGTACCAGCAGCGTAGACGGCCGAAGTGTCACATAACACCAACGCAGACAATCCGTCCTTTTAAAGTACCACCGAGTGAGAATATTATATAGGGGAAGAAGACATGGCAACAGTCATTCAGACATGTACTAGCAGATTACCTTAAACGTGCGGTACATTATGTCAGTACCTAGGGCTAAAACAGCAGGGGGCAAAAACTGCTC
Organism: Russula griseocarnosa; assembly: GCA_022884055.1. NCBI lineage: Eukaryota > Fungi > Basidiomycota > Agaricomycetes > Russulales > Russulaceae > Russula > Russula griseocarnosa. The sequence continues at coordinate 1,747,990 of JAGKRU010000002.1, read as the reverse complement.
ACCAAAGTGTATATTGACCTGATATTGGATAAGACTGTGGGTGGGTTTGTTGATGTTGCTGGCTTTCGTGTTCGAGGGGATTCGCGAAGGGTGCTACTCCCAGCTGGCTCAAGGCCGAAAAATCGCTCCAGTATCGAGGGTATCCACGACGACTGACTGACGACTCTTGCTGAGAGCTAAGACCAACTTCGGCAGGGGAGCTGGTGTTCGAACCACGAACGACAGCCCTGTCGAAAAATCCTGTGCTGTATTGCTGTGGGAGCACAGATGTTGACAGGCTTCCGGCAAAGTCGCCTGGGCAACCTTCTCCCGGCCACCGATCACCAAACGAATAGAAGTTCTGCGAACTACCCAAAGTGGACTCCTGATCGGGTTGCGGCTGGCCATGTACGACTTCAGACCTTTCCCCTTGGGCCATCGAGGGCAGCTCAACTTGGTACAGTGATGCGTTATCGTCGAGGAAGTGATCCGCGGTCCGCTTCTGTGTCCTAACGACGTCTGTCGCTGACAAAGAGCAGACAGAATCCCTGGCGTTTGCTTTGCAACCATAGAGAAGCTCCCAGGCTCGGCCAGCACTCGGCCAGGCTATTGACATGCGATGGAGCACGTCCATGCACGTCTTCAGTCCGTTTCGTGCCTGTGGATCATCAGGATACGCATTAACTATTAAAACTGGAATGAGCACAGTATCAAGCTTGATGGTTAAAAAAATCAACTCACGAGTACAGACATGCATTATACTAGCACTGAACACGTAGAACGAAAAAAACACAGGGGCGCGCCTCACTGTGAGATGCTCTTCGAATGCCATACCGATGGATGTGATACGGTTGGCAGCTTGAACGCAGAGGTCATAATTCTTCTGCGAAATAACTCGGAGTTCTGGATCACTAGACTCTTGACGGTCAACCCTTCCGGAGACAACCATCATTAGACATTTAATTAATGACGTCCAAACCACTACTCACCTCTTGGTGCGCATCTCGTGTGCATATCTTGTACTACGATGTGTTATAATGGAGTAATTTTGATCATAGGAAAGCACTCACAAAGGGCGGTGTAATAAGAGGACCACACACCAATATTGCATATGCAACGTCATAACAAATGGCGACGGAGGGTGCGGTTTCTTCCAATTACTTGGGTCGAACCTCAGGTGTTCGGGCAGATCCAGAAGCCACTTGTCCAATAACGCCCCAAGGCGTATCGACTCGGAATGGCGGCCAGGGTCAGGACGTACAGCGTAGATAAGCTGCACGACTTCGCCGAGAATGATAGCTACGAGAAATGTGAGATCAGAGACCTAAGTGGAATGCTACCGACGTACAGAGCGCAGCAGAGGCTTTGAAACATGACAGTGTATGGATGGGGAAAGGTGGGTAATTATACGTCTCGTGGTCGCATTTGGCTGGTTGCCATTCTTCCATCTCCTCGGACTATGCAGCGGTTAACGACAAACAGATTCAGATTTAACACAAAATACTAGACATACCTCATCTATACTTGGGAGCTCTGTATCAAAGTCTCGCTCGAGAATGGACAACGGGCGTCCCACATATGTGGAGACGTATTTGTCCATAATCACACAGGCATACCAGATCCTGCGACGCTCCTGTAATTCAACAGGAGTAAACAGCGACGCCCCGCCGTGCGTCCATTGATCCGCGTTCTTGTGAAGGCCAAGGTCCTGAGCCATGCGGATGGCCATACCAATATAAAGCCAAGCCTGTGCCATCGCACCAATTCCAATTTCGCGATACCCCATAAGAAGCAGGGCCTGGCAGGTGGCTGGACGAGAGGAGGAATAGGACGAATCCAAGAGTCGCTTCGCCTTTCCCAGATACACATCACCAGCGGTCCACATCGCGCTCTCTGACGGTGGTTTATCACTATCGCGGGTAGATGTATATCTAGCTGCGACGGAGAATATAGCAAGTAAGAGCAATGGGGATATATGCAGTCGCCTCCGCCCGAACTGCGAGGGAGAGGGAGCGTTAAAACTGTTGCCACATTGCCGGATGGCATTCCTAAAAATAGCAAAGTGAGCCTGCTGCAATATTGCGAGATAAATGACGCACAGCTCCTCCAGAAAGCTCTTTTTGTGAAGAATGGGTAGAGCGGGGTGGACATACGCAAAGTATATTCCCAGGAGCTGCTCCTGTGTTGCGGCATCTGGTAAGGTTACGACTTCTTCGCCGTGCGATTGAGGCTCTTCTGACTCGGAGACCGGTAAAGGTGGCCAAACTCGAGCTTTGGGGAAACGCCTGAGATGTTAGGGCAGAATCAGCGGAATCCTCATTGATATCGTGAAAGAGCAAAGCAGGAAACCCAACGACTAACCATATGCCCCCTTCATTTCGTCCGTCTGATCGATCTTTGACGTCCAATAGGTGCAAGCCGCTCGCTTGGCCATGGAACCGTACTTCTCTCTCTTCATTCAAACTAAGCTGACCAATCTCGCTTACGAGCGCATTTTCTTCGGTGTTGCAAATCTTTTCGTGTTCGTCCACGGGGTCACCCCCCACGATGGCACTGCTTGTGCCAGCACCCGCTGGGGATGAGCGTAGGGAGTGGAAAGATCCGGAAGGAGATCGAGAACTTGTGCACCGCTGGCGAGAACGAGGAGGTTCACTACTATTTGGTGACCGTCGGTGTCCTGTGGAAAGAGACAAAATAGGACGGCCACTGCTGGAGGGCTGTGGGGAGATACAACTTGGCGATTGAGGATCCTGCCCACGAGCTACGGCAAGGGAGTTTAAATGTTCAATGAGGCGATCCTGCCACTCGGTCGATGGGCTAGTACAAAGACGTTCAGCAAGACGAAAGTTAAACGAATCCAATAATGGACGCACTGCGTCGCATGGAAGGAAGAATTCGGAGAGTCCGACTTTGTTTTGACTCCTGCTGGATGTGGTCGTGCTTTCGACGAGGCAGAGGATGCTTCGGCTGCTCGTGCTCGTCCTCTCATGCCGTACGGTGAGTTATCCACACGTTCAATAATCTCGTACGCCAGTGGATCCTAGAAGAGCCGGTTAGATAAAGGCAGAAGTAGAAATCGACTCGCTACTGGAAGGGTTCGTAGTCAAAGTTACCTGAGATATGTCATCCAACAAACTCCGTGCTCGTGAATCACTGGCAGCCAGCATAATGCCCACCAGAGCCTCCGTTTGATGCAAGCGTGCTTCTATGGCGTCGATATACCCCTTTGGGGGACCGCGTTTGCGCGAGGGACCAAGAAACGTACAATCTAGGTATATCCGAAGGCAACAGACGTATTTTGTCAGCTCTGAGCGCGGGAGACAAAAGAGGTTGTATGGGACTGATTTCAACACTGCCGTATGATTAGCAGGGAGAATCGAACACTCATAAAGAGTGAAGAGTATCCCTACAAACCGGACATAAAAGACTCACGTGTTCCCAACATGATGCAAGCTTTGCATGGCTCATTTGGAGATGTCCTCTCACACTTGCACTTGGATTTACGACACTGATCGCAAGCTAGGTTCGAGGACCACAGTCAGTACAATCAAAAGGGAGGGAGGCAGAGAATCGTGACGCACCTTTACTGCTTCGTCTACGAACTGACTTGTCCATTTTGGACGACGAACCAGACGCAGAGGGGAAGTCACCAGCCTCATCGTCGTCATATTCGTCGGTCGGTGTGAGAACACCTGGATCATCCGCCGGGGGTACAGCAAAATGAGATTGAGAACCGGAGACAGCGGAAGAGTACGCGTTGAGGTGAGACATTGCGCAGTGAGGCGAAAAAGAAGAGGACGACCTAGGGCGGGATATGAAGCTGAAGGGTGGCAGAGGAGCACTTTGTTCTTTTGTGCCGAAGCGGAAGAGGCTATCAGAGTAATGGGAATAAGGTTGTCCTATAGACGAGATTGGGACGGACGGGGGCGACTCTGACTTGATGACAGGGTGAGGCTGGTGGTCATTGTAAGGGGACATTGTTGTATGGGCGCTATGAGGAAAAGAGATACATACGAGGGGAGGTCTTGGATGGCTGAATAAAAGAGGACGAGCTAGTGGCAGCCGGGAACTGACCCCGGCCTGTGGCCGACGAGGGACGATCGATCGGTGAGATGGTTGAATGGGCAAGGAAGCGAAAGCTGGAGCAACCCCTAGGCAAAGCAAACATCTTTCTTTCCCGGTCACCCACTCAATCCGACTCCGCAGCCACCCGAAATCAGTCTTCTGAGCACGTGCACGGCTTCACAATCCACTTGTTGCTACCCTCAGCTAAGCCCCCTCCTCATATCCATATCCTCTCCAACTGTTCCCCATCCTACCACTGAAAATTTCCTGGACACCCCACTCTGGTCCCTCCTCTCGGCCCCCTCGTAGATCTCATCTTTCTTCCTATTGGCGCCCATCCACCCCTGAAACCAATCCGTTATCGGCCTTCAATTCCTTGTTATATCCCGGATCTTGCGTTTCGTGATCGACCACCTCGGTACCGTCGGCTCGTTCTAATTCAAATATCCCTAGCTGTAGTCAGCAACGTCGCTGCGCAACATTCTTAGATATGCCCTTTTGCTGTCTGTAGTCTGGCTACTCGGCTTCTCCAGCAACCGAGCTTTTCCAGCGCTGTGCCGGTTACCTTAACAAGGCATTGGCATCCCACGCAAGGAGGTATCGAAAATTGAGTTGCGATATCTTCTTGCTCTTGCATAGCCCCGAGCTGAGCCATCCGTGCCTAGCTACAGTATTCCATCTCACATCGTGACCCCCCATCATCCACCGAAGATCCATTATGCTCCATCTCGACAGCAGGACAGGCAATTGGTATGCCAACAGATTTCTCAACGACACTTGACTGTGTCGTGTCAGCGCCACTTTTCAATTTGGCAACATCATTGACACAGTCCTTATGGAGCTGCTGGTTTCGAGTGCATCTTTGCGTTTTACTGCTGTACTAAATGGCTCCATTACGGTAATTGAAAAAGAAGGCTATCTATAGCGTGCAAAGATATCCATCAACATTCTATCTATTCACACCCCTTGCACATGTTGACTGTGCCTGCGACTATCGACAGAAGCCAAGAAGCTCACAGCAAATTATTGCGTGATAAGCAGTACCACACAAAAAGTGTTAGTGCAGTGGTATTTTTACATCTTGGCCGAAGTCCGAAGTGGAAGACGAGGATTAGGGAGTCTTTTCACTTCATGTGCCATATGACACTCGGGGACCGTGTCACCGGTGTATTCTGTCCGGCGTGTCCAGCGTTCTAGAAGTGTCTTTGGACAAGTCCGCTGGGACGGACCCGAACGTCGGCCTCACTTCTGCTTACATCATTAGCCATGTGTGACCCACATATTCGGGCTGACGTCGTCTAGTCTCTTGGTGTGCGCCCAGGAAAGGCGTCACCTCGAGAGACTGAAAAAAAATTTCACGATGAAAAAAAGGAGGCTTTACTGTGAAACACATACAACTCACAGAATAAATAGCCAACAACAGTGTAACAGGATTATGGCACGTACCTGCAGGGCTGAACGAATTCGTTGTAATTCAGTCAATGATGGATGTAAGACGCATGAGGTAACGTAGCACATGCTGCGTCCCTAAGCGGGTATGGGAGTTCCTGATCCCCGTGCTGAATTCTGTCCTATCGAAGCCAGCATCAACCCGTCTGTTAATAGAGCTCCAGTTTTCGGCGGGGTAACATAATACCATATATCGTTACACGACTGTAACCACTTGGATTTCTGGGTATAGGTTAAAGACCTCTTGGATTTGAGGGCACACGACTCCTCGATCCGCCGCAATGACCTCGGTTTTGGTCGAGTCAAGCCGGAATTGTATTGACATGCTAAATACAATTGGGCCAATAGAAAACGAGCTTGGCAAAAACAACGACCACCTTACTGATACAGTAGTGATCATGATAGTATGACTGAAACGGGCCGAAGGCATGGTGACGATGGACAAGGGCGGTCACGGGCATAGCTCCCATCTAATTAGGTATTACGGATTAAGGACGCCTTAATCCGAGCGAATGGACAATGAAAGTTAAGGCGTTAAGGGTCGAGCTCGCGAGGGAGGACAGCGCAAAAACGTCCGAATGAACAGATATATCGATAGGAACCAGCACGGTCGGAAGCACGTCGGGGTCAGGAACTGGCCGACAGGGCTGTGCTCGGTTAGGTGCGTTTGATCGGGAAATATCCGACACAATATCCGACGTTCGGCATCCCTCGAAATGGGAACAAGATTCACAACTCTCAAAATGCCTCCCATGTCCTTCTTGGGCGTCGTCACAAAGGCTGGCTTCATGAACAAGACTGCAACCGTCGCTGTGTCTCGTTGGGTCATCGATACAAAGACCGGCAAGGTGCGTCATGACCGCTAACATAATGCCCTCCCTCACAACTCAGTATGTCGTGGCCAATTCTAGCGCATTTCCCGGAGCAAGAAATACCTCGTCCACGATGAGAGAAACCGTGCGTCCAACTACTATTCCGACCGCCATCGCTCTCGCACGCCTCTCTCACATCTTTTTACTCTCATAGTTCTCCGCGTAGAGGATTCTGTTTTAATACGGAACTGTCCTCCTCTCTCCGCTCGGAAACGATTCACATTGGAGAAAGTTGTGCGTAGTCCGGAAACGGAACGAGATCTTGCTCATGCAACTGCCGTGGAAACGCCTGCCCTGTCGCCATCACCGACACCAACATTATAGGACATCTCACTCTTATAGTATATCTCGCATACATCTTCATTACCGTATCCTGGCGATTACCGTTCCTAGGACACAGGCACTGGACAATTTCGGGTGTGGGCAGGGGTGAAAGTACGGTTCCTTGGGTTCTACTACATCCTAGCCACTACATATCTAGATGTAAACGACATTCATCGAGAATGCAATGCGATCAGGCCACAGTGATAATGACAATGTAATAGGTCGTTCAAGTACACTTATTTGCTACTTATTAGGTCACTTATGCCATTTGGCTATAAACACTATGTGACTATAAGAGGATATTAGTACCATTTGAATGACCTATAATACTCATTATTTGTAGCTATTGCATTTGCTGTAAAAAATAAGTAACAATAAGTGGAAATAAGTGCAACTTGAACGACCTAATGTTACATTGAAATTCACATTTCTGCTTGGTGAATCGTAGATTTTCCTTTTTTTTTTCCCCGGAGGTTGATGCAACGTTGACGGCCATGTGCTGGTTTGCATGGTGGTGATTTGACCTCAGACTTCCATGTCGAACACACCTTCCACGGACACAGATCCATGGGACCGCCCGCTCGACGTGAGTGGAAAATCGAGTGTGAACCTTCGCGAGTGCTCACGCGCTCACGAGAAATCTAGGACGGGAGAAAGGCAGTCTATGAAAAAGGTGTTGCACTTCCAAACGCCATTCCGGACGACTGGGACGAAGAAACATCTTCAGCAGAGGAAGACAACCAGATAATATGGGATAAGGCGTGCGTTATCTTTTCTTTCGCCACCCCAACCACCCTGCGCTGAATTCGTGTCTGGTGGTTGTGTAAAGAAACAAGCAGGTTCCCATGCCCCAACTTGTGACGTCCCCAAGGACGGGACCTAGCGTCGTGCCACCGGCTTCGGCGTTCCAATCTCCCATTCGCATTCTAAAACGTTCAACGGCACCGACTCAGAAGAAGGGCAATGCGGGCGATAGTTCAAGTTCTAGTTCGCCTGCTTCCGCCCCGATGAGTGCTGAGACCTTCGCGGAACGCTCTGCACGATATAATGCTGCACGGGAACGCATCTTTACGGCTGGCGCGACGGAGGCTAGCGCTGGCATGGGCAGTATAGAGGAGGGTGTGACTGGTGGTGTAGTATCGGCGATTATCCGGAATCCCAAAGGTCCTCAAGGACCGAATGGGCAAGGTAGAGAAGGCTCACAGGGTTTTGGAATAAGAACTGGGAAGCGGGGAGGTTCAGCTCAGCCCAGTGAGAAGCCGGGTCGACAAGTCCAAGACTCGGGCTTGGGGGCAGAGTAAGGTCTATTTTCGAGTCGATTGCATCATCTATTTTCCTGCTCTTTTCAAGAATGCATGCTGATGGTATGATGAGACGGTGGTAGTACTTATTCAAAGACACTCGATCCATCAGCCCGATCCCCCCCAATTATCTTCTCTGTCAACGCCTCGCACCGAACGATGGTGCGTATCCTGTCTAGAACGGTATCACAGTGTCCTCCGCACCGCGCGTCGTCACCAACCAAGGGTATCCCACCGTGCTGTGTTTGAACCACCACACGCTCGAGGTCGGCGCGCCGGACGCGCGGTCCCCATATACTCTCTACATAACAGTCTACGAGCCGCACGACTTCGAGTGAGTCCATTTGAGGGTCGCAAAGGAAGCCTGCCAGGGGCACAACTGGGAAAAGGGTGGCTTGGCCAAGATACAGCGTGCGGAGCGTCGGGAGCGTCGGAAAGAGTCCTTCCGCGTCTCGAGGGAAGGCTATGTTCGCGAGGTGCAGATCTTGCAGCCTCGTCCACACCTGAAAACGCTCAAAGAGGGCGTTAACCGCCGAGGCAACAATCTGCGCTGCGTAGCTCTGAGATATGATGAATTCATGGAGACCGTGCGGTTACGCACCGCAATGGAAAAGTGGTGCTCAGGATCCGGTCCCGTCCAAATGAATCTTTGAGGACTGAATATTAGTCAGTAGTCCTGTGGGTATGATCGCTCGCAGTGTCGAGTGAAAAACTCACTCTACAAACTCCAAGGCTCTGAGATTTTTGTCGTCCGTATCGCCATCGTTTGTGGAGTGCAAGCACAAACGGAGGTCCTCAAGCTCCAGCCTGGTCAAGTTCGGGACATCTCTCGGGAATCGGGTCATCGAGAGGAGACGCAACAAGTCACGAAATGCCCCCCTGCCCACTTCCGCCCCTGCCAAATTAACAGTGATGGTACTTGGTTTGCTGACAGTTTCTGACCCCCAAAGTACTGTGGGGAAGCGCGCGATGGCTGATATGGAGGGCAAGTAGAGATGCCTATACAGGATCGGGGCAGCAATACTATATATGAACTTGTTGAGGACGAGTACATGAGCTGGTATTGGATGGACCACAGTGGCGATATCCAGAACCCGTAACAGTAATTCTGGCGGAAGGTCTAGTAGGTACATTACATATGAATTAGTACTATCGCGGATTGGGAGTTGCAGAATTTTCAGCAAATCTTGAATAGTAAATGATCAAGCACACCTTTTTTAAATCGGAATTTTGGGACAGGTATGATAATCTCTGTACTAGATGACTGTGATGCTATGATTTAGATAGAGAGTGAAATAAATGTGTCGGAAGGAAGCCAAGGGGGTGGCAGGACTAAAATCGAGTTAACTACTAAGGGTTGAACTTTTTTTTTGGCCAGATGGACCCTTCCACCTTCCTAAAGTAGTATGTTGTACCCACATATATTTTTTTCCAAGAGTAAACTTTTATTAAGCATGTGAAATACCATATATGGATGGCTGTTCTACTAACAATAGTGACACTACAAACCAGAGAACAACTGGTATGATGGTGAATACAAGTCCTCTAACACACTTGCTATAAATAGGGATAATCATGGGCCACCCTGGGGTTTTTTTAGGCAACCTGTACCCATACCCATGAGTATCTGTGCCTACACCTATGGGTATGGGTTTGACAGAAACCCACAGTCTGAAACATCTCCTATAATATAAAGCTGGTAATTGCAAAATGGACAGGCACCGCTGACACATAAATCTCCTATAGATCTCCGACATAAATCGTAAATCTCATCTATATGTGGTGTTTCATCGCAATGCATGCTAATCCTTCCCCGCTTTTCTCTCCCCATCCACCTGGCCTATTGTCTTGCGGATCTTAAAAGGGTGCGTATCACCTATCATTTATTGTCATCGATGCTGATCCTTCCCCGCCTCTCTCCCCCCATCCACCTGGCCTATTGTCTTGCGGATCTCAAAAGGGTGTGTACCACCCATCATCGTTTTTGTTGTTGATCACAATTCACGCTAATCCTTCTCTGCCTTTCTCTCCCCATCAACCCAGCCTATTGTCTTGTGGGTCTCAAAATGGTGCGTACTAGCCCAGGTTGTCGACCTCTCATCCATTACTGATCTAATTTTCTATTTCTTCACGCTTTTCCGACCACATTCAGCCGCAACCTCCTTCACCGCCCCACCACCCTGCCAATTGGGTGCATGTCAAAAGTCACGTATCCTGCCAGTGTACATGACAGGTGGGCTCCAGGCTGATCCTTGGTGGCTGTGTCAGCACCAGTGCGTTCTTGCACCCCCATTCACCCACTGGTGAGGTAGAGAACTCTGTGGTAGCATTGGCCATTCTCTAATTGGGTACGCAACTGCTGCTCCAGTTTCGTTCACTATTACTACTGCATCTCCCACTTTTCCACTTCTTTTTTCAGGGGTTTTTTTCTTGCGAGTCTAATCCCACTCACTAGGAAAGAATATCTATTCGTTCCGAAGGTGGATGCTACACTTCAGGGCAAGATGGACGTATTCAGAATTTATGACGATAATGACCTGCGCTCCCTGCTGAGCAGCATTTGGGGCCCTCAAAGAACCAGTGTTCCAATACGGTGACACACCCAGGATGAAAGGTGTGTAATTGCCTCACAAGCACTTTTCATGTATTGATGAATCGATTGTGGGGCCAGGTTGGATTGGATGGGGAAAACAGGGAAGGATGAGGACTGCACTCCTCTTGATGTCATTTTGATTCCAGTATCTAACCAGGATTGTGATGTGTCTTTTGGAGGTTCCTTGCAGTTTTTGTTCCCATCGGGCATAGTATTTGATCGATCGCTGGCGCGACTAGGACACAGAAAGGGCTACTACGACCAATTTCTCTCCTCACTATAATATACAACAATATATGTATTTTACTGTAAAAGAAAAAACAATTTGCTGTCCCTGTACTCACATCATGCGCATGCATGCCCGTGCGAAGCACGGGCCACCGCTAGTAAACCCATAGTTTGAAAATATACTTATTCACTCTTTAGAAGGTTCAGACTTTAGAATTCAGACACAGTGCTGTAATATAGTAACTGTATTGGGGAGAATGGGCACAAGTTTGAGACTACAACTATGATGCAAGTAGGGAAAATCACGGGTAACCCATGGGTCAAAAAATGAAACCCACACCTGCCCCGTGAAAAACCTGCATCCTTATAGCAGGTCATGGATTTCCTGCTCTCATGGGTGTGGGCTTTCACATGGGATTTGAGGGATCTGATAGGTATCCACCATGTAAGGTGTCATAGGTTGATGCACATTGATGTATTACTAGCGGTTGCCTGTGCTTCGCACGGGCGCGTGGGCAGGCGATATGAGTACAGGGACGGCAAATTGTTTTTGTTTTTAAAGTAAGAAACGTATGGTGTTGTACATTATAGTACAGTAGTAATACATTATATTAGTTCAGTAAAATTTCATTATATACAACATTTCGTGTTTTCTTCTGAGATGAATTGTTAGGAAGGAGAACTTTGATGTGTTGGGAAGACGTCGCGTGCGATAAGGCAACATAGAGTTGGCCATGAGAAAATACAGGTTTCTGCAGGTCGATTCCAATATGGTTGAGGCTTTGACCTTGAGCTTTGTTTATAGTTAACGCGAAGGCGAGTTGAATGGGAAATTGGCGTCTGTTGAGCTTGATCGCGAAATTGAGCCCTGTGAGTGTTGGTGATAGTGTGATTTGTGGAATGAGTGCAATTTCACCGGCATGATCTCCAGTGAGGAGTCAAATTTCAATGAGACGATTGGACATGTTTACGATTGTGGCGCGTGTGCCATTACAGAGACCTCGTTTAGGATCGATGTTCTGGAGAAGAATAACTGGACATCCTATTTTGAGACGGAGTTCAGAAATTGGGAGGCCGGATGCGTTAAGTGTGTGTAGAAACTCAAGTGGAATGTTATGGTGTTCGTCCGCAGTGGGATCGTCAGTAGAATAAGAGTCTGCAGAGAGATATGTTCGTTTGTCGCCTGGAAGATGATCAAGTATGGTCGAGTTGAGGCTCTGAATATCATCATTTCGTGCTGCAAGGATGGCTCGCTCTGCGAAGAAATGTGGAGGGGGTACTTGGGGATGATCGCTCATTGCGCTGTAGACACTTGTGATGAGATCATTTTCAGTGTCGCAACACATAGAGTCAGGAATGGTAATAGAGATTGGTGAGTTCTGGGGAGGTATGGTTCGCCCATGTCCGACGTCAAGGAGCCATTCTGTAAACGCACGGGAGTTGGCATCGATTAGGACTCGCATATTTTGATGGAGATGTATGACTTCGATGGTGTTCCATAGTATAGAGCGTTGCACAGTAGCCTGTACTGAATCTTCTCGTGTTCCGTTGACAACAACAGGTAACGTTTGTTGGAAGTCACCTCCAAATACGATAGTGATCCCAGCGAACGGTTTATTTCTTGAATAAATGTCTCGAAACATGCGGTCAACGGCTTCAATTGCATGTCTTTGATAATAAGATTAGTGAGAGTAAAGCGAACAGAGAGAGCATGAAGTAATACCTGTGTTGGGTGACAGCTTCATCCCATATGATGAGTCGTACTTTCTGGAACATGTCAGCTTGCTTCGAGTTCTTTTCAACTTGACATGTTGAGTCTTCGGACAGTGATTCTACTGGTATTGAAAACATTGAATGTGCAGTACATCCGCCAGGAAGTAGGAGAGATGCTATCCCTGACGACGCAACACAAAGGACAATCCAACCATTGGCACGAACACGATGACAAAGCATTTTGTAGAGAAACGTTTTGCCAGTACCGTCAGGTCCATGAATGAAGAACGCTTTTCCATCTTGAGCACATGTTGATCCAAAGATGGTATTGAACGCAAACCGTTGATCGTTATTTAGTAGGGGGATGTTCTCTTCAGCAAGATGGAGTTCATTGTTAGGGTCATAAGCAAGTTGATCTGAGATGTAAGGGTTTGCACGACGGTCTTGCCAATTTGCTTGGACAGAAGGCATAGAGGGAAAGGTAGAGAGCGACATGCCATGCTCATGGAGATCGTGGTCAATGAGGAAAAGGCCAAAGTCGTATATCTCGTTGAGTGAGATGTCAGCTATCGTGTCTCTTTCACGTTGTAATTGTCGGCCCAGATCGTCACATAGGTTTTCACGGAATTGTTGCCATAAAAGATCAGGTTGAGATGGTTGACAATGTCTTAGTATGAGGGAGAAAAGACGTCAGAGGCTTTCACCAAGATGTGTTAGAGACGCTTCTTCAAGACACTGGCGCCACTCATCGTCGTTCTCGAGGAGACCACGTGCCAGACATGCAGCATGGAAAGTGGGATAGAGAATGCTGTCAAATGTGCGGAGGTTCTCCCAGTTGGTAGGCCCTTTAACTGTAGTGAGAAGTGTACGAAGGTAAAAGCGTTCGCCAGCGGTGGGTGAGACAAAGTAGAGGCGTCCAATGGTTGAACCGCGTTGACGATGCTTCCATTGTTTGTTTCTTCAATCCCAGACGAAGTGCAGCGGTGCCTCTTGGTAGGTGTACTGGTGAGCTACAGGGTCATCTCTGTTGAGTTCGAAGAAAGCGGTTAACATAGTCTTTTCTCGTTCCGCACGGGCTGTGACGGTCTCGATAGATTCGTCAGGTCTGAAGACAACCATATGTTGGCCAGGAAGGTGGACTTGAAGGCTCATAACAGCTGGTTCTTGGTGGTGTATGGGGAATTCAAGAAGACGCCACGACGCTTCAGAGGCTGCAATGTAACGACTGTCTCTGAATTCAGAGACCTCATTACGTTGTTGTATTTCGATAGTGGCTCGGTCGGGGCCTTTATGTGTGTACTTCGTAATATATTTGGCCGCTGCAAGAGACATGACACATTCAACGTTGATGTGCGCGTCGTATCTTTATAGGAGATGTTAATGAATGTCAGAGAAATAAAAGGGAGTAATCATACCGAGAGAGAAGGTATGGACTGTAGGGTATGATCCATCGATTATCCGCAATGACATTGTGAACATTATATGCTCGACCGTCATCTGGTCACGCGTATACTGGGTAACCGTTGCGAGTCATGACTGTCTCTGCCTGAAAGGGTTTTGGAAAGCCTTTACTGCATTTCCCATCTTTCATGCAAGGCACATTGGGGTTCCATCATCCACAGGGACCGTGTACCATACAACGTTTGACGATGTTAAAGAGGCGTGGTTCAGTTTCAGGATCAGGCCATGTCGCTCTAACAACGGTGTCGACTTCTTCTGCAGTGGTTAAACGGAAGCGTGGGGCAAGAGAGAGAAGGAGGTGCATGTGGGGAAGGCCACGTTTCTGGAATTCGATCGTATGAACGTATGCGAGAGGGCTGCCAAAAATGTCGTCCTTCGTAAGCTCATTGATCAACGACGTCTTGTACATGTTGAAGACGCGGACTGTGAGATCAGGACGGTCTGCAGCTGTTTGGCCAGGAAGAAGGGCATTGGTTATTTCCGGCCATGAAGCGTTCGTGGTGAAGGTGATGAAAAGATCAAAACCGTGATAATAGCAAGCGAGGGCGATGGCATCTTGAAAACGCTGAATCATATATCTAGGGCCACCAACGTATGACGATGGAAGGACAACGTGATGACCAACGTTATGGAGATCGATGTCGTTATCTCGAAGGTGGACGGTGTCTTCAAGGCCACTGTACAAAGCTGCACGTAATTCGGGCTGGTGCATTTCAACCCATTGGAGACAGTTCTGATCAGTTGAAACCCATATATCGCATACATATTGTTGAAAGAGGCGGCCTCCAGACTGAAGTATTGGAAATTCGCCATGTCGTGTGTGCAGGCGGTAAGAATAGTATTGGGCTTGTGTGACGTGCCTCTCAATTTGACAGTTATTGGTTTCGTCATCGACATTGGGGTAGAGTGGTAGGCCGTATGTCCACCCAGGGGTGCCATAAGGGAAGAGTAGCACATAGTGTAACGGAGCATATGCACGGTTATGATCATGAATGAATTGCAAGCCGCCTTCCCGTGGATGTAGAATGATGTCGCGGGGGTTAACTGCATGTGTTGAATCACCAGGGATGATGACGGCAATTTCATCTATGGTCGGGGCATTGTATCGACGTAGGTCTGTGGATGGATCGGCAACGATTTGAAAGGCAAGTTCCCTGGAAGGCGTGTTGTTCAAGATCTCATATGCGTGAAGAAACAATGTCTTATAGCTATTTGTTTGTATAAGTGACATGTTGAAGGTGTTGAGAAGTAACAAATCATACCGATTTATGTCAATAAGCATGTTCTGTAGGTATTCCATCGTTTCGCGCTTGAGCTTTGTATTGCATTTCATACAATATTCGAGTGCCTCGACAGGGTCATAAAAGTATAGTTGTGCATACATTGGATCTTCATCAGCATTTGGGAGGAGAGTCCCGGCTCTATGATATATCGTATATCCCATTTTCCATACCCATGGACCACCACCACCACTGTTGTCATTCTTTTCTGTTGTGGTGAAAGACGTGAACGCAAGCGCAGAGTTATATTGACGAATTTTCTCTCTGAACTCTTTGGCTTGTGCGGACGGTGCAGTGAATAAGGACTGTAGTTGTCGAGGAGGGTCAGGAAGTTGGTCCAGACGGATAGCTCCATGGTGACAGCAATGAGAAAAGCGAGGAGATGAGATCGAGCTCTTTATAACGCGTTCTTGAAGCCAATGATAAGCAGCACAGTGAATACAGATTACATCCATGCGTCCGAAAGACACCAGGTTAATGGGCTCTGCATAATGATGTCGAGCGATAGGGAGTATTTCCTATAATGATGTAGTGGCCACGACAATCAGTGATGGTTCACCAAGATGAATAAATGTAAACTGACCTGTTCATCAGCAAGCGCAGCCATACGTTGTCTCTAGCGGTGTCTGCGACGGGTAACGACTGTTGTAGGAAGAATCGGGCGAGAAGGTAGCGTAGAAGGGATGTCTGAATGTGAGCGAAGGGCACGTTCCCTATTTCGACACCTGCATTGTGCAAGAGCTCTTTTTGAGATAGGCAGCGGGGAAGGTGGTCAATGGTCTGAAGTTGATGAAGGACTTAGTGCTTTGTTCGAAGTTGCCGGAGACTGTGGATGACGGTGTGAAGTCGAAGAAGGATTTGGTGAGGGTGATGTAGAAGGAGCGTCAAGTTGTACAGAATGAGAGTGAAGGTCATGTTCCCTATTTCGACGCGTGCACTGTGCAAGGGTCCTTTTCGAAATAGGCGGTGGGGAAGGTGGATGATGATTCAAAGTTGATGGAGAATTTAGTACCTCACGCGAAGATAACAGAGACGATGGTTGTGAAGTCAAAGAGTGATATGGTCGTGGTGAACTTGTCCCGCCGGAATTCGAGGCAGACGAAGAGGTCTGACCTGTTCAAAAATGTATGTCAAAAAAAGTTGTCTATACAAAATCTTCTCTATATAACTTACCCATGAAGCGTAGGGGCGTATGAGAGGGAAAAACCGGGGCAGCAGTAGGGAAATGTGAACTGTAAACAGGAAGAAATTAAGAATTTTTATAACGCGTCGTCCATAGAGAGAGAAAAAGATACCAGATTGGGTAACAATGTATTGAGAGATGGATAATATGTAGTTTGATGAGAGGATGATCCGATGTAGGCACGGAGCGTTGGCGGTTTTGTCCAAAGTGGGCACAGGCATGTTGTTTTTTATTTTTACTATAATATATATAATATAAAGCAGTCAGGTATGTCAGGAATATTGAGAAAGTTTGATGGCAGGTGAGAAGAGGAAGATGAGTTTGGGTTAGTGTGAGATGTAATGAAGATAGAGTGCATACATTTGGAGTTCCTACTATACTATATATACGTCACGTAGGGAAACAATAAGGCAATCGCTGGGCAAGTTGGACGTAGGAGCGTAATTCATCTGATAGGAAAATACTCGCACTTGTCAGGGAGACCTGCGGTACTCAAAACAAAATCTTGAGAAACGTAGGACTCACTGAGAGGACGGACATGAATGCACACAGACTGATGTCTAATGTGGTGTAGGTAAAAAGTGTGAGATTGAATCAAGATACACTTTAGCCTAAATATTGTGTAAAGGAGATAGCAAAAAGCCGCAAGGCACGGCAAGAGTAATGTTGACGTACAGAAGAGGGAAACTGAGCACGGTGGAGGGCGAGAGAAGAGAAAGACAAAAGAGGGTTAGTGAGATCGAACAAAGATAGAGTGCGCACATTTTTGAGTCCGTATACATCGCATAGGGAGACAATAAAGCAGTCGGGGATGTCGGGAGTAACGTTGAGGTACGTATGGAAGAGACGGAGCAAGGTGGAGGGCGTTTTGAGTTGCTATACACCGTGTAGGCAGTCATGGGGGACACGGAGGATGGGGGAGAGCGAGAGAAGAGAAAGACGACTGTGGGTTAGTGAGATTGAACAAAGATAGAGTACACACATTTTTGAGTTTGTATAGATCGCGTAGGGAGACAATAAAGCAGTCGGGGATGTCGGGAGTAACGTTGAGGTACGTATGGAGAAGACGGAGCAAGGTGGAGGGCGAGAGAAAAGGGCAGCAGAAGAGCGGATGTGAGCTAGTGCAAGATCGAGCAAAGATAAAGTGCATACAGTTTTGAGTTGCTATACACTGTATAGACAGTCATGGGGACACGGAGCACGGGAGAGAGCGAGAGAAGAGAAAGATAACTGTGGGTTAGTGAGATCAAGCAAAGATAAAGTGCGCACAGTACGCACATTTTTGAACTCGTATACATTGCGTAGGGAGACAATAAAGCAGTCAGGGATGTCAGGAGTAACGTTGAGGTACATATGGAGGAGACGGAGCAAGGTGGAGGGCGAGAGAAAGGAGAGCAGGAGAGCGGATGTGAGCTAGTGCGAGATCGAGCAAAGATAAAGTGCATACAGCTTTGAGTTGCTATACACCGCATAGGCAGACAATAAAGCATCCGGGGATGTTGGGAGTAACGTTGAGGTAGTTATGGGAAACACGGAGCACGATGGAGGGTGAGAGAAGAGGAAGATCACTATGGTTAGTGAGATCGAGCAAAGATAAAGTGCGCACAGTACGCACATTTTTGAATTCGTATACATCGCGTAGGACACAATAAAACAGTCGGGGATGTCGGCAGTAGCATTGACATAGTCATGGGGAGACGGAGCATGGTGGAGGGCAAGAGAAAAAGAGAGGAAATGTGAGTTAGTGTGAGATCGAGCAAAGATAGAGTACGCACATTTTTACTTCCTACTATACATCGCGTAGGTAGACAATAAAGTGGTCGGGGATATCGGAAGTAGCGTTGAGGTACTCATATGGGAGACGGAACATGATGGAGAGCAAGAGAAGAGGAAGACGATTGTGGATTAGCGTGAGATCGAGAGAAGATAAAGTGCGTACATTTTGACTTCGTACCTCCTATACAGTAGTCGGGGATGTCGGGAGTAGCATTGAGATATTCATAGAGTAGATGGAGCACGATGGAGGGCAAGAGGAGAGGAAGACAACTTGGATTAGCGTGCATTTTGAGATCAAGTGTATGAAACTCCACACAGATAGGGTTTGCACTCCGCACAGACGGCACAGTGAGACAATAAACGAATTCAAAGACGAATGAAATAGACAATTCATTTACGTGTGAGTAGTGTAAACCGAGCAGAAGTCACTGATGGACTTTATTTTCTGTTCCGAGAAAAATTGACCAAAACAGCGTCAAAGTATGAAGTGAAGAAGTACTATTTTACTGTAAATCGAATCCATACATCAAGGTAATTTAGGTACAATTGCGTCCCAATCATAGTGATCTGCATCGATGTGTTTCCAATATTTCTCCTCGTCGTCAATCGCAGCAGCGGCAGCACGCTTGGCTTCGCTATCTTCTTTCTTCTGCTTCTTTGCACTCGGTTTTCGCAGTCGTTTAACGCGTTTCAAAGCCGGGTCTTCCGGTAAGAGAGGAGGATCGATTTCAGTAATTGGTCTTGATTTTCTCTTCTTAACATGTTTCGAAGGTTCGTCTTGACTCGTCAGATGAGGAGGAGCATCGGAAGGAAAACTGGGCTTAATACTGAGCCCAGGAAGTCTTGATCACGTACCTGCAGCACACTTTGACCGCGTGTTGTATGTGGTACAGGAAAAGTGAGATGTCGAAGGTGTGGCGATTATGTCAATGCTGTTCAGAGGACCAGTGTGCTCTTTTCCAGCCGGTGATGTGTTAGGAGAAGGAATAGGGTCGTTCAGAGTAGCCACTTATTGGCTGATTATAATGACACTTATTTTTCCACTTATTTGATAAGGAAGACAACAAGGAGAGCAATAAGAATAATAATAAGGATAATGAGTTTTGTTGACGATTATTCTTATTGGCCCACTTATTGCCATTGCTTATTGGGCCACTTATTCGGAATCTGAACTCCGATTGACTTCCCGATTTTTCTCGCGGTTGTGGGTTTAGGCTGCTTATATCACACCTTTCTTCATCGTCATCGCCTCCATGTCCGACCTCAAGACCTCAAGACGACAATCCACTCCTGCAACATCATGAAACCCTTTCAGTACTGTGTACCCCTAGTGTGGGTGCAGGGTGTTGGTGCAGGTGCAGGTGCAGGTGCGGGTGTGAGGTGGGTGTAGGTGTGTGGGTGCAGGTGCAGGTGGGTGCGGGTGCGAGATATGGGTATGTGCAGGTGCAGGGTGTGGGTGTGCATGCGGGCGTGCATGCAGAGTGCGGCTGTGTGTGCAGGTGTGCATGCAGGTGCAGGTATGGGTGTGGGTGTGGGTGTGGGTGTGGGTGTGGGTGTGCATGCGGGTGCGGGTGCGGGTGCAGGTATGGGTGTGTGTGCGGGTGTACGTGTGGATGTGGGTGCGGGTGCGGGTGTGCATGCAGGTGTGGGTACGGGTGCGCATGTGCATGCGGGTACGGGTGCAGGTGTACATGTGGGGGTATGGGTGTGGGTGCGGGTGCGAGTGCGGGTGTGAGTGCGGGTGCGGGTGCGGGTGCGAGTGCGGGTGTGGGTGCTAGTGCTAGTGTGGGTGCGGGTGCGGGTGCGGGTGGGTGCCCCTTGTTTTTTTTTTAATCCATTAATGAGAGTATGATACATATAGCAGCACTGTAGCAGTAGTTATATACTTTGTGTTATGCAAACTGTGTGATTATCTCTAAATGTGTAATGCAAACTACTCCTATGGCTGTTGAGCACGTTGAGCGCTGAGCATTGCGCCAAGGACGTCTCGACTTAGTGAAATTTTGACTTGGTGAAATTCACAGTGCAATTTAAACTCAGTCAATGTTGCTGAACCCCTTGCCGGACCACAGAATAATTCATTATTCACTACTTATTGTAAAATTCCTGGGAGGGGGCGTTCAAAGTTGCAATTATTTGCCACTTATTTGCCACTTATTACATCTACTTATTGCCACTTTGGCTGTAAAACACGGATAAGTGACAAATAAGTAGGAATATAAGTAGCCAATAAGTGCCTACTTTGAACGACCCTAATATAAGGTTGTGAACATGGCGAAGGCGTGTTTGAGTGATGTGGGGAGGATAAACCGGGAGTAAATTCCTCATACACTAAGGATGGGGTCAGTAATCAGCATACAGAATCAATATAACTCACCCATGACATGCCATGCGATGATGTACTCAGGATTGCGCTAACGCATATGAGAGGAGTAAACCAGGTGGGGCTGCGAAACGGAAACAGAACAGGGTGAGTAATTAAGCATTTTTTGTGCCTGCAGAACATGATGGAGCGCGAGAAGAGAGAATGACAACTGTGGATTAGTCTGTCCGTTACTATTGAATAGATTGAATAGATTGAATTTGAAATGCAAGTGAATCTGAAAACGAACTTATCTCCTTTTGCGCTCCATATAGCCAGACAATAAACATTTTCAAAAATACCACATATGGATGAGATTTACGATTTATGTAGGAGATTTAGAAGAGATTTATGTGTCAGTGGTGCCTGACCATTTTGCAATTACCCGCTTTATATTATAGGAGATTAATATTCATTACTTTTGTAGTACTTATTATACTATTTACCCCTTTTAAAGTGTATTTCAAATTTGATCAATGGCTAAATTAGGTTTGTAATTAGTAATATTTGCTAATATAAGTGATAAAGTGCTAATAATGCTGTTAAAAGCCCCTTTTTCTATCTATCTATAGCATATTTTTAATATTATTAGATCTTTTTAACAAGATACAGTCATTTAAATAACTTTTAACATTTAAAAAAGCAAGAATATAATCTTATTAACTAGATCCCTACTTATATTACTTATAAGTAGGGGATTATAGGCTTTATTTTCCTTTAAAATTCCTTTCTTTAGTGATATAAATAAATCTTTCAGATAAAATATGAAAATCTAGGCTAAAAATAGCTTTGAGTGTTTTAATTAATTAAATAAGACTTAAGTAGACTTTATAGAGTTAAATGGCAAATATAATAACTCAAAGAGAAGTGATTATAAGTAGCTCATATTAAAAGTTATAATTAAAAGCAAATATAGCTTTATATAAAACATATTATACCTTATTTTTCAAGGATATAATAGGTCAATTTAATTAAGTAAATTATATACTTGCTATTTTGAAAGCTATAAGCTACCTAAATGGTTATAAATACTCAATAATGTTAAAAGTATATAATAAATAAAGGGAAAAGAGGTCTTCAAATAACTTTTAATAGCACTATTAATACTATACTGCTTATATTAGCAAATATTACTAATTACAAAAACTATTTTAACCATTGGTCAAATTTGGAATACACTTTAAAAGGGGTAAATAGTATAATAAGTACTACAAAAGTAATGAATATTAATAGTACTATAAGTAAGAAAGGAGTGGTTATTTTTGCTTGCTTATACCTGATTTGGGCTCATTATATGTTATATTATCTCTCTGCAAAGTTTCAGCCTATTAGCTCAAGTATTTGTGTCTCTATTTGAGAAATACTACAGAATTTTATGAAAATTAAAAAGGGTCAAAAAACTGTCCCAATGATAGGCTGTTTTGTTTTACCTAGCATTACATCACTTTTAATCTAAATCACATAATCTAGAGCTTATTTGAAAGCTAAGATGATGTATTATCACATATATTATTTTCAGATTATTTTATAATTTATTTGATTTGTAACAAGTCATTCTTTTCAAAATAGCCAAACATTGGGACAGTTTTTTTACCCACTGTATATAACCCTTATTGGTTCCTAGTGACGCCTGCCTTAGTCTTTTATTAATGAATTTGATGCCACAGTCCATACATATTGCAAGTGGAGTATATTGTCTTACAATTAAGTGGTTGAAATAGTTTTCCACCTTTTGATGAGCTTTGCTTTTGGCTTTTAGAAAATTGACTGTTGTGTAGTGTGAATGATCGTCCACAAATAATATATAGTATTAGTTGCCATGGATCAATTGGGTTAGATATTTGCCCTAAAGATCCATATGTGTGAGTGCTTCAACTGATTAGATTCATGATGCAGTGTGTGGAAATGGTTCATGTGTAAATTTTGCTTTGGCACAAGGGACACATTCAGATTTTGCAGTTTTGAGATCTGGGCAGAAGTTAGTGACTAGGTTCATTTTGTGTAGATTTAACAAACCAGAATAGCCAATATGCCCATAGCACCTATGCCATAGCTCCCATGGTTGGAGTGAAGCAGAAAACACTTCTTGGGAGAGTTGTTGCAGCAGTGCTTTTATTACTTGAAACTTAAAGGAATATAGATGGTTTTGTGAGCACTCCCCTTCAATTATAGAGATCTGTTTCTCAGAGTACAGGGTTAATTTGCCATTTTGAGCATGGTACAATTGCTCACCAGAATTCTCCCATCTTCTGAGGGAGATCAGATTCTGTTTACATTCAGAGATGTGCAATACATCTTTTAGTGTGATTGTGCATTGGTAATTGTGATGGATCACTAATAACTTAATTATGCCTTTTCCACATACTTAGGTTCTTGTGCCACTTACCCTGCCTACAGTTATATTATTGGTGGGCTTATAATCATGAAAGTTCTTATGGTCATTAAATACTGTACATGGGAGGTTGTTCTGCTGTCTGATAGGCACACAGTATACAAGGGATGGGAATTTTCATTATCGGAGAATGATACACAGTCCTCTAAGTCATTGGAGGCATATGTGGTCTCTTCATATATAAGAGGGGTGTTTTGTATAGTAATGTTATCATCATCATTTTGTTCTATAATGACTGATGATTCCTCTGATATAGCAATGTTGCTGTATTTTCCTCTTTTCTAGGGGTTATTATTGTTCCTATATCTGTTTTGATTCTAAGAGTTTGGAGCAAAATCTTTACACTTCCTTTTCAATTTGCCATTGCAGTAACAGACATCAGTTAAATGGCTGACATGTCTACAGTTAGCACATATGGGCTTGCTGAGATGATAGCAGTCATCTGTGTGATGGTTTTGCTTATGGCAGCATTTGCAATATAATTCTATGTTACTGCTAGCAATGTGTTACATCCTATACGTATTCTGGCGATAGCTGTATAGATCTAGATCAGTTAGGGTTCTCTAATTTCTTCTTGGGGAGATCCTTCTTATATAAAGCTATATAATTGGTGACTCATCACTGTAGTATTGTAGCAGTAAAACCCTGTTGTGTGTAGGTTGGGGTTGTAATGTATATCCTCTAATTAGGACTCCTTGCTGGTTCAAGTAGTTGTTATCTATGTCTGGTTCATAATGATATAATTCTACTAATCTCCCAAGTAGTAGATATAATTCTAATCTATAGCAAGATGTTATGATCGTCTCAATGATTTGAGTGTATAAAGGATGTCAATGTAGGTTTGTAAATATATTACAGATCTATAAAGACATCCTCAAAGACAGTGGAGAAGTGTTCAACAAGCTAACACTAATGACTCAAAACATCAGTCCAAGGTTGCCAAGGAGTGGTTCTAAGCGAAAAATGTCAAGCGTTTGCCATGGGCATCATCAAGTCCTAATATGAACATTATAGAGCATGTCTGAGACCAATTGAATGCTCTTGTTCATGCTTGTAACCCATTACCATGCAATAAAGAAGAACTATGGGTTGCTCTTCAAGAGGAATGGAACAATTTCCCACCTGCTGCATTGAGCAAGCTTTATAAAAGCATGCCTCATTGCATTACTACATTATTAAAGGCCTGGGGTGGCCATACCAAATACTAATTTTAGTTTTTATGGTAGCTTTCATCTTTGTCTCATCTTTGTCTCACTTTTCTGCTATCCAGAAATGACAAAAGAATTGCACATTCCTTTTTTCCCTCTATCACTTTCCTAATTTACATTTACCTATAATACACTCTCATTCAACTAGAATCAGATTAAGGACTTTATTAGCTACAATTTGAGTCTTAAACCATGTTGTGAGCCTTAAAATTGCATGAGCAACACATTATTGAATGATGACTAAGCAGGCTATATGATACTTTTGTCCACCACTGTAACAGTTTGGCTTATAACTTACTTATGAACATGTTTCCAGAACAAAGGATCCTCAACTACCTCTTGCACCTCCTCCACTTTTTGCTTTACATCTGCTTTTGGGCCAGCACAAAGCAAGAGAATCGAAGCATACTTGTTATAGCATGCTTTTATAAGACCTTCAACCTGTTGCAAGCAATAAAGAGACAGATAGTGGGCTGTCCATCAAGTGATGACAGGAAGGATAAGCGTCAGTGCATTTCCATTTAGAACACTGAGTTGCTCTGCCCGAAGAATTCCACTTGCATGACTGTGATTATTAAATCACTTAACGACCTCCAGAGCCTTTGGAACACATGTAAGTAAGTCAATTTTAAGGCTGAGAAAGTTGCCAACAATGAGGTTAATCTGATGTGCCCAGCAGGGGGTCACAATTAACCATGGCATCAGCTCTAATAAGAGCCTTCAGAACTTTCTTGCATCACCCCCATCATTGGTGCAAAATGCAATTAGGAGTAGCCCAAAGACTCCCTAGGTGTATGAGATATCCTCAACCATTAGTTTGAGGAGGTTCTCTCCTGTCTTTGCTTCTGTAGACATATCGTGTGTTTTTATCAGGTGTGGCTGGTTCGTTGTTAGCTAATTACCATTTCTAATTTTGTAGCATGTACCTCATTGTCAACTGTAACCATCATTGCAACAACTGATGCCTTTGTGTTGTTCTTCCACCCATCACACTGACCTGTTGCCAGCTTCCCAGTAAGTTTATCCTTCATTTGAGTTTCCACTTTCTGTGACTGATGGTCTAAAACAGATCCTGAAAGGGTGTGCCTATCGGGAACCACAGCTCCAGGTATTCACTTTATTATGAATCTAATAAACTCTGGGTTATTTGCTGAATTCCAGGAAAAGTTATTTGCCATGAAAACATTTAAAAGATCATCATTGAAGTCATTTTGGGTTGTTGCATCCCACTGCCGACTCAGGAATGGTGAGTCTGCTCGATTTGGAAAACTGCCTGATTTTAGTCATTTTAGGGGTTGCTCACTCAATACAGGGCTGTCAACTGGCATGGCAAGTGCAGGTGGAAACGTGGGGAGCAAAAGAGGGCTCAAAGCTGGAGATTCCAAATGAGGTAGGGGAATGATTAATCGAGACAGGCCAGGTGCTGTTGAAGGTCCCACAATGGCATTGTTTTGCAGCGATGCTGCCACTTTCCTTGCATCGGCCTTGGTCCATGCAGCCTTTTGTGCCTCAGCCCTTTTACAGACCTCAGGGGCTACTTTCTCACATTGAATAAGATAAGGTATGAGGTGTTGTTTTGGCTTTCCTATAATAGACTTTCTTATGTTTCAAGCTTACAGTGCAAATGTAAGAAATTTTGTATAGTAATTACAAAATACAAAGGAGCTTTACCTACCACAAGTAGCACTTCATCCGTTCGATTTTGGACTATCTCCCCAGCTGTAGCAAGTATGTCGGACTGTCAAAGTGTGGCCATCTCAACATTGAGACATGCTTTACACCAAGCCTGCCTTGTGTCCTTGTTGTTACCTTGTTGCTGCCCATCAGTGTCAAAGTATGCCTAAGCCCAGCTATTTTCACTCATAGTAGTGTTCCACAAGGTGGTTGAGGCCATACATCTTCATTGCCTTATTTGGTATAGCAGCTCACTGACATTGCCTGACACTGTTAGCATTCATGTCAGTTGTGGTTGACATTGAGAGTTCATGACACTTATGACATATTGTTAGGCTGACATGTACAACACTGCTCCAAAATCATTGGCATACAAATCATAAGATGTGAGAATTCCCTATCTATCATACAACAAAAGTACATCAAAGCCATACTCAAATGAGAGAATATGGAATGCGCCAATCCCATTGCTATGCCATTAGATTCACACTCAATAATCGAACCTAATCCTGACCAGTTGCATGACAACCGCAGCAATCCATTCATGAGTCTATTAGGTGAACTCCAATACATTGCCAATGCTATGAGACCAGACATCACATTTGCAGTAAACAGACTAGCATGCTATACCACCAACCCAAGCCTGAAACATTACAAAATGCTTAAGCGGATCTTACAGTATCTCTCTGGAACTAAAACATATGCAATCACATACAGCAAATCTTATGCGAGATCCATGCCATTCATTGGTTATTTCAACACCACACATGCTAATATGGAAGAAAGAAAATCCACCACCGGAATAGTATTCACGTCAGCTGGAGGTGCTATCCTGTGGAAATCTAAGAAGTAGAGCCTCAGTGCCCAGTCTAGCACCAAAGTGGAATATATTGCCTTATCACATGCAGGATCTGAGGGATGCTGGCTTCAAAATCTCTATACGAAACTTGGATTCCCAATAGAACACCTGATCCCACTTCACTGTAACAGCACTAGGGCAATAGCGATGATGGCAAACCCTTACTCCTCTCAATGATCAAGGTACATAGATCTAAAATGGCACATTATAAGACAACTAATAGCTCATAAAGTTGTCAACATTGTAACATGCTGGGATGAGGAACAGCCAATGTATTAACCAAACCACTATCATGCCCAAAGCACAAAATGCACACAGGAGAAATGGGCCTAAAACCTGTCTGAAGGGGTGTGTTGAGTGCTGCTGGGGCTCCACATGCTCTAAGCTCCACGCTCCTATGTCCCACACACATATCAGCCCCTATGGCAGCTCCTAGAACAGCCAGCCATATGCCCTCCTGATTATATATAGGTACATAGATAGTATATATATTGTGCCCATAGCATAGGAGTGATATACAGAGTATTCTACATCTATCCCTCTTCAGATGCTCTCAGAGTGTCTATTTCTATTCTCATCTCCTCATTGCTACATATCTTGTTTGAGGGAGAAGGGTTTGCAGACCCAGCTAGGTTTTTGTGTAATTTTGAGAGGGCATAGAAGGGATTATGGGTGATGAGTGAACTATAGCATTTTTCAGAGGTGAAGGGACCTCTATCTTTTTGAATACCAATAAGAATGCTATTTATGAGGATTTTGGGCCATTTGATGTTAGCCCTTGCTATAAATGGGTAGGAAGCAGAGATGCTATTAATTTCTAAGAGAGTTATCATATATGATTTGAGGGAGTTGGCAACTAAGTTGAGTTGATCCTGTATGGTTAAGTGATATGCAGTGATAATAAGATTACCCTTTTTATTATATCTTATGGCAGAAAATTTTACTTTATCTCTGCTAATTTCATGCATGTGATCATTAAGAGAGTTGCATAATATGTTGTTAAATTGATTGTCTAAATTGTCAGCTTCTATATCTAGTATCAGGCTAAGCCAGGCTTTGGATACAGCTTTAGAAGCATATGTAGAAGGGGTTTGGGAAGTTTGAGCCCTTTGCCCTAAACTTTAAATGTGCCTTTGAAAGGAGGTTTTTGGGCAAAGGGGAAGGTTTTTGCCTCTTTAACTTTGGGTGTTAGATTGGCCACTGTCTTAGATAGTGCTTGAATGAAGTTCTTTATGGCTTGAAGCTTAGTATGATGCTGATTATTGGAAGGAGGAGGGTTAGGTTGGATCTGAAAGGGAATGCCTAGAATGAGTTAAAAGGTGGGGTGTGTGTAAAGCATAAGGAATGAGGCCTAAAGGATTGCAAAGTGCTTGTGGTCATCTGATATGAGTGTCTAAGCAGCTTTAATAGCAGATTGTAGTGTCTGATCTACTTGTTATGTGGTAAGAGGGATGGATTTTAGTATAGAAACATTGAACATAATGATGGTATGAGTTTTTTTTTTTTTTAAGAAGTGTCCACATGAGTACATTAATATCTTAACACTGATCATAATATCTTAACACTGATCATAATATCATAAAGCCCTAGACCCTTAGGGGACTCACACTAGTGTTTTAACAACTAGCATAGAGTATGAATGGCTATCAGTATCCTAGACACTTATCAGAAGCAAAGAGGGGCCTTTGCTTAAGTAGAAGTGTGGGTAAAGATATAAGAGAACTGTCTGAGAACTGTCTAATCTATTTGCAAGGTCTTATATACTAAATGGCATTATTTGGCTCTATATACGAATGGTTTATGCAACTGATCTGTGCATAACTATTTAGTCTGGGTGGCATAGGTTAGGGCTCTATTTCTCCTAATGTCTATTGAGACTGAGACATTGTTTATAGACTGTGGTGTTGGAAAAATGGCAATGTGTGTGGAAAACAAGTGGGATTGTGTGAGACATGGGGCAAACGCATGAGGGTGCCTGGGTGTAAATACATGCACTTTATAGTACCCAAATGTATGTATGTCAGCACAGATAAATGGAAAATATACTAGGGTAACATTAAAATGCTACTAATGCTAAGGAGATATAAGCCATGCGAGCTCAAATTCTGACATGTGGTATGTTTGATAAGTTAAAGAGGGTGTTGGGATTTCCTCCTTATAGGTTTCTTTCTCTCCAGAATGGTGTGATTAATGATTTGTTGCAGAATGTGAGAGTGTATGTTTTTTCTCCCTTGAGTATTTGTATCATTTCTTTGGTTTATATGACTCAGATAGCTCTCTCTCTCATGGTGGCATAGGTTGTAGGCTTAGAATTAATTAGCAATATTGGTTGTGTATAAATAAGGGGAGTTTAGCCAAGTAAAGTTGGGTGACTTTATTGCTTGCTTGGTTATATTCAGCTTTGCTATCTAATATGCTATTCACCTGCAATCTGTCATATGTATCTTAGGCCTGAGATCTAAGTTGGCCTTAGTGCTTTAAGGTTTAGTCTCATAGACTGGAAAAAGATCAGAAACTAAACTAAACTGTAACTAATAAAAACTAGACTGTTAGTCTTGGTTATCTCATTTAGAGAATTTTCTATTTTTAGTTTAAGTGAATCTTATTTATTTTTAAAACTGAGCAAAACTAGTTAAAACTGATTCTAGACTGAACTTTCAGTCTATCTGTTATAGATCCTTACTTTCTTATACTTAATATATTGATTATGCTTATAGAAAGTGAAATTATGAGAAAATGAGATATATTAAATGGTAGATAAGTATAATATAGTGAAAAAAGATGCTTAAGGTGGTTATGCAGGTTTCTATAAGGCATATACAGTAAGTTGAAGGGAATATTCAACTAGGTTAAGTCTTTATAGCCCTTACATCACTAAGTTTATAAAAAGATATACTGTAGCAATATTAGAAAGGAGAAAAAGAAGGGCTATAGTAAGCTTAGTAATTTGCAACATATTGTTACAAGCAGACTTCTTGTATTGTGCGGAGTCACTCCCTGGGTAAGCTCTACTGAAGCTTTGGGATAATAGAGCCTACTCTTAAGTAAGAGTCATCTAAGAAGACAAAGGCAAAGCTAGCTTGGGCTAAAGCTAGATCAGGTAGCAGACCAAAGGTATTAACCTTGGTGCAAGTACAATGTGAACAATGATGTGTATGATAAGAGGTTTGAGGATAATAAGGCAGAAGAAGACAACTATCAAGAAGATAGGCTTGACTGAGTGAGCAAAAGTGCAAGCTAGAGCGAGCAAAGCCTCAAAAAGGTTTATGGTCCTGAATTCACAAAGGAGATCAAGTCTAAGGTGACTCAATCTTTACAGACATCCTAATATACTGTATAAGGTAAAGTAACACATCATTGAAGTAAAAGTACACATAGGCAAGAGCGAGTCATAATATAGTAATGTACATGTAGTCCATGTACATGTCAACATGTTCATTATATAAGAGCGTCACCAGATGAACATGGTGATATGTAACATGTCAGCATAAGGTGACACATCAGTAAGGTAGAGGGAACACATTAATAAGCAATGGAGGGGAGTTAGAGCAAGTCAGAGGCGAAGTGAGATGTACAAATAAGGAAGACATAAGTAGAGATACCATGATGGGAGGAAAAGGTACAGGGTGCTAAAGGAAGCTACTAAGGATTGAGATAACAATAAGGACATACAAGGTAGGCACATAAAGAGAAAAGTGAACCAATGACCTGTGATACCAGATGAAGGAGTGTCTATATCCATCAGATGTACACACACGTCCATCACATAGCACTAGAGTATAATACAAGTGAGTGTGTGACACGAGAGTAGACAGAAGGTGTAACATGATCCCCATTTCAGGGTCAAAATAGATGATCGAGACAGCAGGAAGGGAGGAGGTCCTTAACCTCTAGTGGCATGGGCTGTAAATGATAACATGAGAGCAAGAAAGAATAAAGTAACACAACTCATAAGGTACTGGATGGAAAGACAATAATTAAGTAATAAGGGGTGAGTTCAAAGAGAGGCTAAGATTGTAGCAAAGGAAAGGGTGAGGGGAGGTGGAAGTCATAGTCCACAAAATACAAGTAGAAGTAGGAGGGAATGAGGAGGCAGTCTGCTAAAGAGACTTGACACAGCACATCCAAAAGTGGTATGGATAGTAAAAATGGCCTAGTAAGGCAAATGGGATGATAGATGTGTAAGTGCAGGGTAACAAATGTGAGAAACATAGCTAGTTAAAGTTTGCCCAGCTTCCACTTCTCCTTCCTACTGAGGCCACAGTGCCAGGTGCATTGAGCCCAAAGGTGGCCAACCAGGCTGCACTTGTGACAGCAGTGGTCGATGCCCTAGGGCGTTGTTGGTATGACTTTGCAGTGGGGTAGTTGGTGGGGCTTGAGCGTCCTATGCTCAAAGAGCCAGGTAGGTGTGCCCATTTGCACAAGTATGGCAGGGCAATTTGGGTTGGAACGGTGATACGCAGCAGCAGCAGCTATACAAGTAAAAGTGCATATCAGAGGCCCAAAGGCCACCAGAGCCCTCTCCCCATTGTCCCCCTACCCTCATACTTACATCTGTGTGCATTTTTGGAGTCTTGGCCTGCTTTGCCACCACTTTCTCACGCTCTGTGACACATCCCCTCATGGACAGTTTACAGCATCTCAGTCCCTTCCTCCCCTTACTACAGTGCCTGAAACTGTCAGACCCTAGTATATACAGTGGGCTCAAAAACCGTTGCAATGTTTGGCCATTTTTGACTGGGTGCGATATAGCACTTAACAGAGTGGGAATTGCACTTGGTGTTGGCAGAGTAGAGTAAAGTACTTAATCTTGGCTTTCAAATGGTGTTTTGATCATATGATTTGAATGAGCAGTTGTAGAGATATAACCATTTTAATCTAGGGTTATCATTGCAACAGTTTTAGAGCTGTTGTAAATATCAAACTATTTAAAGTGTGCAATGTAGCGCTTGATGGACGGAGAATCATGCTTAGTGTAAATACAATTAAGTATAGTATTCGATCGTGGCTTTCTAACAGTGTACTAATCATATTATTTGACCAAATGGTTGTAGAGATATGCCCAGTTTAATTTGGTGTATCCATTGCAGCAGTTTTGTCACAGTTTCGGAGTATTTGCAATGTAGTGCTTGACTGAGTTAGAATGGTGCTTAGTGCAAATAGGGTCGAGTAAAGTATTTAATCCTGGCTTTCTAATGGTCTTTTAACCATATCATTTGATCCAACAGTTGTAGAGATATGTCTAGTTTAATTTAGGGTATCCTTGTAATGATTCTTAGCCATTGTAAATATGCAATATTTAGAGTGTATCAGTACTTTATTAAGTCCTACTTTGCTTTAAGCACTGCCCTAACCCTTTTAAACATGCCTTTTACTAATTTTTGATACTTCTCAACTGCTAGCTTCTCCTAGTTTGGCTTAATTATTTCTATAACTTATAAATCCCATTAAAAGGGCTTTTATGCCCTGTAAGGCCTTCTTTCAAGAAAACCTTAGAAGATTAAGTGCTTTACTTGGCCTCATTTATGCTAAGCACCATTTTCAATACATTAAGCACTACATTACAAGCACTTTAAAGCTGTTAAAAAGGCTATTATAATGGATACCCTAAATTAAACTAGGCATATCTCTATAACCATTGGGTTAAATGATGTGATTTCAAGGCTGTTAGAAAGCCAAGATTAAATACTTTACATTACATAAGCACCACTCTCACACCAGTAAGCATTAAATTATGTATTTACATATTTACAACAGCTTAAAAACCATTACAATGAATGCCCTAGATTAAATTGAGCATATTTTTACAACCATTGAGACTAATGCTTAGTATACATAAGATAAATAAAAGTCCTTAATCTTAGCTTTTCAATAGTCTTTTAACCATATCATTTGACCTAATGGTTGTAGAGATATGCTTAGTTTAATCTAGAGCATTCATTATAATGGTTTTTAAGCTGTTGTAAATATGTAAATACATAATTTAATGCTTACTGGTGTGAGAGTGGTGCTTATGTAATGTAAAGTATTTAATCTTGGCTTTCTAACAGCCTTGAAATCACATCATTTAACCCAATGGTTATAGAGATATGCCCAGTTTAATTTAGGGTATCCATTATAATAGCCTTTTTAACAGCTTTAAAGTGCTTGTAATGTAGTGCTTAATGTATTGAAAATGGTGCTTAGCATAAATGAGGCCAAGTAAAGCACTTAATCTTCTAAGGTTTTCTTGAAAGAAGGCCTTACAGGGCATAAAAGCCCTTTTAATGGGATTTATAAGTTATAGAAATAATTAAGCCAAACTAGGAGAAGCTAGCAGTTGAGAAGTATCAAAAATTAGTAAAAGGCATGTTTAAAAGGGTTAGGGCAGTGCTTAAAGCAAAGTAGGACTTAATAAAGTACTGATACACTCTAAATATTGCATATTTACAATGGCTAAGAATCATTACAAGGATACCCTAAATTAAACTAGAGATATCTCTATAACTGCTGGATCAAATGATATGGTTAAAAGACCATTAGAAAGCCAAGATTAAATACTTTACTCGACTCTATTTGCACTAAGCACCATTCTTACTCAGTCCAACACTACATTGCAAATACTCCAAAACTGTGACAAAACTGTTGCAATGGATACACCAAATTAAACTGGGCATATCTCTACAACCATTTGGTCAAATAATATGATTAGTACACTGTTAGAAAGCCACGATCGAATACTATACTTAATTGTATTTACACTAAGCATGATTCTCTGTCCATCAAGCACTACATTGCACACTTTAAATAGTTTGATATTTACAACAGCTCTAAAACTGTTGCAATGATAACCCTAGATTAAAATGGTTATATCTCTACAACTGCTCATTCAAATCATATGATCAAAACACCATTTGAAAGCCAAGATTACGTACTTTACTCTACCCTGCCAACTCTAAGTGCAATTCCCACTCTGTTAAGTGCTATATCGCACCCAGTCAAAAATGGCCAAACATTGCAACAGTTTTCGAGCCCACTGTATAGCTTGTAACTACCTACAAACAAAATAAAAGAAGCCTAGGAGTTTCCCCCTCAGTCTCTCAGTGCAGAGATCCCCAAAGAGCACAGTTTGCTCTTCTTCATGTTTCTGAGAGTGCAGCATGCACCCATGCCCTTAGGAAATTTAGGAGCACCTTTGGAGGTTCAGTGCAGCCTCAGCTGCGAAGTAGTGAAGTTTGCGTGGACATGCACAGTAGGCTGCGCTCACTGTCTTTCCAGAACAGTCCCACCACTCCTGGAACTGCCACATGTGTCCGCACCCTTAGCGGAGCATATCTCAAGTCCTTAGGGTCAAGATGGACCCTCCTGCAAAGTTTGGTCCTCCATGAACACCTGCACAATATCAGACAGGGCTTCCCACCCCCTAGAACTTGCCGGCTGAGGGAGCACATGTGGTTTGAGTTGGGTGATAGTTCCCCACAGATCAGCTTCCCAGCTCATCAATGGTGAGGGTTGGGTTTGGTGGTGAGAGGATGGTTGGTGATGGTGCCTTTGAAGGTGGCAGAGGCACAGATGAAGGTGTTAGAGGATGAGGTGTCCTCTGCAAGCTCGTGGAGCACAGAGTGGTTGATGCAAAAGAGGCAGCTGAGGAAGTTAGCATCCTTCAATTGACCAAGTATACACATTGCTGCCTTCATATACCTCATCTCTCTATCCCCAGCATGACTAAGTCGTTCTTCTTGTTGCTCTGCTATAACCACCAAATTGTATTGCTTCTCCTTGAGACTAAGGTAGTGGCAGTAGGCAGTTGTAAGGTCAACAGGGAACTGCTCATTGGCAACCTTGGCAATGGCAGTTGCAAAAGGGAGATCTGTGAGAAGACGGATCTGATCTAGGGTGGCTGGTGGACAGTAGTAGTCAATGGTCTGTGATGTGAGCAGACAGGTATAAATGAAATGGCCCTTGCCATAGGTGGCCTGGACTTTAGGCTTGGCTTGGCCAAGGGTAAGGGAGATGTAAGGTGCAATGATGTGACTGTAGTCACTGGTGGTAGGGTCTGGAATGAAAAAATTGTAGTAATGAGTGATAAGGGAATCATTTAATAACCATCCTATCCCTGGGTGTTCTCTGACATGAGGCCAGTTGGGTTTTGGTAGGTCCATGTCAGATGCAGCGATGGTAGGCATGGTCTTGATGGTTTCTTCATCTGAGGGGCTGTCTAGGTCACTGAAATTCTTTGCATTGGTGTAGTTACCATGGTGGTCATACTCTCGCCCATACACCTGATGGAGGGCAGTGAGTTGGACGTGATTTTGTTAGCATATATGTGACTCATGTCTGGTGGGCAGTACAGTGGTAGCATATATGCAAGGGGGCATTAGTGACTGGGGAGTAGTCGTTGTCGTTGTCGGAGTGATTGAGGGTGTTTTGAACAGAATGGGGAACAAAACCACCAGAATGATAGGGTCCGGCTTGTGGTTCTTCAACCTTCATCTGGATGGTGAGGGGATCCAGGGCATGGTTATCTGGAATGAGAGACTCATCTATAATTTGAATCTCTACTGCTGGCATGGCAGAGGGCTGTTATTGATGGGGGTGTGTGGCTGCTGGGCCTGGTGGGTGATTAAGAACACTAGTATGTGTGATACCAGTGTTCTCAAGGTTGATAAGAGAGGTGGCTAAGGTGGCGAACTTGCAGTTCATGTTATGCACGGAGTTGGCATCAGAGGAGTCAGATATGTAAATGGGTTGTTGATCATCATTATTGTTATTCTTGGCAGTGGTAAGGTAAGCAAACATATGATAATCACAAGGAAGGCAAGACATGTGAAAGAAGTTATGGTAAGGATAAGAATGTCAGTGAGGGAAGACATGGTGAGGAGGATGGGGTTCTTGGTCAAAGTTTAATGACCTTTTATGCTCAAGAGGTCAGGCCTTAGAGAGGCAATAGTCCTTTAGCTTTTTGTCAGCATGTAGGTCTTGTTCATCGACCTAGCTGTTTTTGAAGGGGCGGTAGCCAACCCATTTGACCAGATATTGTTTTATCTTCTTCCTCTTGTTGTATTGATCATTGATGATCTCTTCGACTTCAAATTCCTATTCTCCATCAATGATTTGTGGTGGTGATGGTAGCTGATTGGCGCTATATTCTTTTGTTTTGTGATATTGGATTAGTAGATCCACATAAAACACATTCCCAATCTTGAGTGATGATGGGAGTTTGACATGGTATACCATTAGAGATATTTGTTTAAGAACTGGGTAAGGGCCTATTCTCCATGGACTAAGCTTCTTTGAAGGTGTTTTGATGTGTAGGTTTCATGCATCTACAGTATCCAGACCTTATCACCTGGTTTGAAGGTGCAAGGTGAGACTAGTGGTTTGATACACTTTTAGAGGGCCTTTTGTGCCTTCTGCCTTATCTTAATTAGGTTTTTGATCAGCTCTTGGGCAGCAGGCACAGGATTTTTGGGGACAGTGATTGTTGGAGTAAACCTTGGGCACGTGCAGAAAATGAGTGGAATTTGATGGGATGTGGGCAAACACGCAAGGGCGCTGGAAAGTATTTACATGTACTTTATACCTGAGAAAAGTGTGTGTCAGCACACTGGCAGATGAATGGAAAATAAACTGGTGACTAAAATACTGCTAACAGTAAGGAGACATGAGCCACACAAGCTCAATTTCAACAGTAATTGATATGGTTGGGTTTATCCCTATGATTAGTTCATGTGGGCTGTATTTGGTGTGTTCATGTTTCCAGAAATGCTGTGTGAATTCTGCCATGGGTAGAAATGAGCTCTAATTGTTCTGTCAGGTGTTGACAAAATGACAGAGATATCCCTCTACCCATTGGTTCATGCATTTAGTTTAACTATCAGTGTGAGGGTAAAATGTGGTGTTAAGGTTCTGCTGAATTCCAGTCGCTTTGCACACTGCTTTGAAGAAGTGAGATGTAAATTGGGGATCTTAATCTGAGATGATGCATTTGGGAATTCCGAATAAGGAGAAGAGATGTTTGAAATATAGTTGCGCTACTCCTTCTCCATCTATGGTCTTATGGCAGGGGATGAAGACGGCAGCTTTTAAACATCCTTGATTCACTATTGTTAGGATGGCATCATATTTGTCCTTGCCTAATGGAGGTAGATCAGTGATGAGGTTCATTGAAATGTACTAAAAGGGTCCTTGTTTCACATTTGTGTTGAAATGATAAAGTGGGGTGTGTTTCAGATGTGTGATAACCTTGAATTCTTGACATTTGGTGCATCCCTTAATGTAGTTTTTAATGAAATTATGTAAATTTGGGCCTTCATATTGACGATTGACAAGGGTTCATGTGTTTGAGATTCTAGAGTGGTCTCCTATAAACACATCATGGATCTCTTAAAGGATCTTTCTCTGTAGGTTTAGATTGTTTTTGATGAAAAGTTTGTGAATGAATAAGTCATCTGGTAGCAGGATAACTTCTTTGTTGATATCCATCCCCTGTTTTAGGTCTGATCTTTGGCTTAGAAGGTCTGCAATCATGTTGCTTTTGCCAGGGAAGTAGGTAAGTTTGAAGTTATAGCCTTATAGAAGTTCGTGCCAGCACATCTGTTGGGGTGTGATTTTCTGGGGTGATTTGAAATATTTGAGGTTCTGATGGTCACATCTGATGAGAAACTTTTGTTATGCTTCTAAAAGGAGATATTGGAATGCCTTTAGGGCATAAATGATGGCAAGTAACTTGCAGTCATAGATGTTATAATTGCACTCTGCTAGGTTTAGTGTTTTGAAGTAGAATGCTATTGGATGGTGCCCATCAGAGTATTGTTGGCTGATGGTGGCTCCAACTGCATATTGAGATGCATCGGTATTCACAATATAGCACTTGATAGGGTCTGGGTTTTAGAGGACTGGGTACAAGGTGAATAACTGTTTTAGTAGGTTGAATGTGTCATTCTAGGGTTTGTCCCAATGCCATTGGGTGTTCTTTTTGGTTAGTTCATGTAGGGGTCATGTAATAGATGAGTATGCCAAGATGAAGTCCTTGTAATAATTGCCAAAACCCAAGAAGGAGTGAAGTTTCATTAGGGTGGTTGGGATTGGCCAGTCAATGATCCCTTGGAATTTGACAGGGTCCATCTTTACATATCCATTTTCTACTATTACACCCAGGTAGTTGACCTCCTTTTTGTGAAAATGACACTTCTCATGTTTCAAGAAGAGGTTGTTATCAAAGAGCTTTTGTAGAATGTGGGCAATAAGGTGTCGGTGGTGTCTAAGGTCTTTGTTGGTTACAATGAGAATGTCATTCATGTAGATGATAATGTCCTCAAAGGCAATTTCTTCCCTAAAGGTGGTATCCATCATGGTTTGGAACATCGCAGGGGAGTTGGTGAGTCCAAAGAACATGACCACAGAACCTCACTTCTCAACCCAATTCCCACAACCAATTACCATCGACTTTGCCAACGAATGCCTCCATTCTTTCAAAAGAAGCTTCTTAAGAGCCATGTCGCTAAGCACAATAGCGAGGGTATTTCTCATCTTGTGCCGGATTCCTTAATTTGATAATTCATATCTGTGACTCCTGCAGAATCAGCCCGGTGGGCTTATCCACATTATGGATGATCAGGCACAACACACATGGAAGAAGATGGATCGCATGATAGTTAAAGCATTCCCTTGACTCAACAGAAGAACAGTCATGCATGCTTCAACCTCTGACATAGAAGAAAAGGAGCATGGCATGATGACGTGGCCCTAGTATGTCTTTTGTGTGAACCCAGACGACAGACGACTTAGAATCAGCTTAAGGCCCAGTGGAGGCTCTGGTGGAGAAGTAAGAGCAGGATGGGGATTTTCAGTTACCAATTGACTCGAGCATATGTGTTTTGCCAAATATATATATATATATGCATTACCCAGGTGGCTCTGAGCCATAATAGTGTGTTTATCTTGAAAGGTTGTGTTATTAATGCTTAAGCTGGCTTGAGAGCTGAGCATAAGTGTGAGCTGGATTCTAGCTGCTGATTTGAAAAATCGGCTTGGCGTGGCTCAGTACCATAGGTTCTCTGGTGTGGCTTGGCTAACAAGGTAACTGGCTCGGCTAAAAGTGGCTTGGTTATGGCTCAGCTAAGCTTTAGAAGCCACCACAACACTATTGATGGCAGTCATGGCATAGTGTCAAAAAAGGAAAGACTGCTTTTAAAGTTTCAAATGGCAGCAAAAACAAAACCCATGCAGGTATTTTCTAACCTGCACTGCAGATGAGGGTTGCTTGTGGGTGGAATTTTCAAACCCACACCTGGCCCGCTGATAACCTGGCCCACCAAACCTATAGGTATGCCCAACCTGTGATTATCCCTAGCTGGATTGAGTGCTAAGTGTTTGCTTCTTAGATTTCTACATGATAGCATCTCTTGCTGATGTAAATATAAGACTGGTGGTCAATTTCCATTTGTCTGTATTGGTGTGTATGGTATCAGAATAACTGATACAACAAATCTAGTGTATGTAATGGCATAATTTTTTGTTCCAGTGAGATATTGTAAGATGCACTTTAACATTTTATAATGTTTTAGGCTAGGGTCTGCAATGTAGGATGCCAGTTTATTGATGGCAAATGCAATGTCAGGTCATGTGGCATTAGCAATGTATTGGAGTTTGCCTAATAAACTTGTGAATGGGTTGCTACAGTTATCATATGATTGATTGGGGTTGGGTTCTATGAGGGTTTGAGGATCTAATGGCATGGCTATGGGATTGGTGTGTTCCATATGTTTGCATTGTAGGATGGCTTCGATATATTTTTGTTGTGTGATAGCCAAAGAATGGGGGCATCTTATGATTTGTATCCCAATGATTTTAAAGGGTTCACTGAGATCTGTGATCTGCCATTGGTTTGCTAGTTCTTTTATAAGCTGCATGCCCACTTCAGTGTTGCTGAAGATAAGCAGGTCATCAATCCAGACAGTGATGATCTGGAACACTTTTTCATTGTGCCTGATGTAGGCGCAAGGGTCTGAATGTAAATGGATGAAACCTATGTGTTTTAACCCTTGGTCAAATTGTATATTCCATTCATGGCCTGCTTGCTTCAGGCTATATAGCATTTTGTTGAGTTTGCATATCTTATCTGTGCTATCTGTATAACCATGCAGTTGCTTCATATAGACATCTTTCTATAATATTCTGTTTAGGTATGCACCTTTAATATCCAGTTACTGCATATAGAGATCCATATCTGAAACCATCACTAAGATTGATCTTATGGTTTCTATGTGTACAACCAGTGAGAAAGTTTCATTGTAATTAAATCTTGGACACTGTGAATATCCTTTAATTACTAGTCATGCTTTGTATTTTGTTAGTAAATCTAAGTTATTTGTCTTCTTTACAAAAAGCCATTTGTTGATGATGGGGATGGCATTGAGTGGCTTTTTGACAAGTGTCCAGATACCCATGTCCCAGAGTTGTACTAGCTCAGCTTTGATTGCCATCTCTCATTCGAGCTAATTAGGTAGCTTCTTTGCTTCTTCAAGACTAACTGGTCCATTGTTCATGGCCATATTATACTGTATGACTTATCATTTATCATGAGATAAATTGTGATCATGAAATCCTTGTCATTATCTGTGTATGGGAATGGGTTGTTCAGTTGCTTATAATCCATTTTGACTCCCCTAGTACATTTGCGATCCATATTTGAATTGTCATTAATGGATTTTCTCTTTGTCTACAATGTTATCTCCCCTTTATTGTTAAGACTAAGATT
Source organism: Russula griseocarnosa (assembly GCA_022884055.1). Classification (NCBI taxonomy): domain Eukaryota; kingdom Fungi; phylum Basidiomycota; class Agaricomycetes; order Russulales; family Russulaceae; genus Russula; species Russula griseocarnosa. Next base: position 1,707,530 of record JAGKRU010000002.1, on the reverse strand, counting down.
GGGTGTATTTGTGCTTCTGTCTGATTTATTGTCTGGCACTGAGGTGGGTGAGATCGTGATAGGGTCTTTGATAGGTGGAGTTTGATTTGTAGTAAGGAATTTATAGTTCCTAGTTGTAGATATTTTTTACATATCTTTATTGTAATACTTGATAGCACATGGTTCATCCTTATATCCTATAAGGATTTTCTCTAATGCTCTGAGAAGCATTTTTCTTTGGGCAGATGGGCAGTCATTTAATACATATAGTATATGGTAGATCTGAACTCTCTTAGATGAGATACATCTGATTTCTCATTGAACCAGCACTCATATGGGGTAGCTGTATTCACAGCTCAGCTAAAAGATTGGTTCTGCAGATATGTGGCATGTGCTACTGCTAGTTCCCAAAGGAATTTAGGGACATTTTGGGCAAGTATTATGGCACATGCTAATTCAACTAGGGTGTGATTCATTTGCTCTGCTACTCCATTTTGGGAAGGTGAATATGGGGCGGTCATATGTAATTTAATCCTGTGCTGTTGGCATCAGGTGATTAGTTTGTTGTTGATGAATTTGGTACCCCAATCAACATGTATTGCTAGCAGGGTTCTATGTTGCACTACTAAGTGTGTGAAATAGTTTTGCATATGTTGTGATGCTTCAGTTTTGGCTTTGAGGAAGTTGACAGTAGTGTATCTTGAGCAGTTGTCTACAAATAGTATGCAATACTGATTTCTGTGGATAGAGTGGGTGGGGTATTTTCCCCATAGATCAATATGCATCAGCTTACCTACATGTTATGTGTGGGAGGCTGTTGACGGGAATGGCTTGCAGGCTAGTTTTGCTTTGGCATAGGGGGCACATTCATATTTTTGAGATTTTGGATCTGGGTAAAAGCCAGTGACTAAATGTTTGCTGTGGAGTTTTTATAGTCCCAGATAACCAATGTGTTCATATTGCCTATGCCAGATCTTCCAAGGTTGAAGGAAGGCAGGAAATGCTTCATGTGTGGAAGTTTTGATAGGGATTTTGATAAGTTGAAACTTAAACCAGTAGAGGTTATTGTTCAAACACTCCCCTTCAATTATGGGGGTGTTTTAGCAATCAAATAAGGTAAGTTTCCCATTTTGGGCATGGTATGATTGCCCACCATAACTTTCCCATCTGCCAAGGGAGATAAGATTTTGCTTTACATTTGGGAATGTGCAATACATCTTTGAGTGTGATCATACATCAGTGATTGTGATTGACGGCTAATAATTTAATTGTGCCTTTTCCTTATATATGGGTTCTATTGCTGCTTACTCTACTGACAGTTATGTTATTGGTAGGGGTGTAGTTATTGAAATCTTAATGGTTATTGAACATATGTAAAGTAGTTTCACTGTCAGGTAGACACTTGATGTTGTGAGTGCTATCAGAGCATGCCAGAAAGGATGGTGCTAAATCACTAGGGGCATGGTTCAAGTGCAGGTGAGCTAAGATGAGGAGATGCACTGATGAAGTACACCTAAAATGATAGAGGGATCTTGGCTGTGATGTCAGAAAGGCTGGCTTAGAGGCATAGGCTCTTCTGTATCCCACTTTCAGTTAGAGGACAACAAATGGGATTAAGGATGAAGAGGTTAAGATACAGGAGTGCTAGAGAACCAAGTGCTGACTATCTAGTCTGAATAAGGGTAGCTTCCCTATATGGGCCTATGGTACAGTGACACTTGTAATGCTACATAGTCTTATGTTAGATTTTATCACACTTGATGTATAGGGGAGAAGCAATTTCATTATCAGAGAAAGATATACAGTCTTCTAAATCATTGAAGAAGTACACTGCTTCCTCTTTGATCTAAGGGGTGCTTATGTCCATGAGGTCATTATCATTGTTATGCTCTATGAGCACTGATGATTCCTCTAAGACAGCTACATTGCTGAATTTCCCTCTTTTTTGAGGGACATATGTATTATTATTGTTGTTTGGTTTATATGAATTCTGCATGTTATCCTTACACTTGTGTTTCAATTTACCATTGTGGTAACATGCATTGGTCATATGTCTAAAGTGGCTGTAGTTGGCACATAAGGCTTTGCCAAGATGGTGGCAATTGTTGGTGCAGTGGTTGCACTTATGACAATTTTTACAATATAATCCTGGGGTCCCTTTTTCTGTAATGTGATTAGCAAGGGGTTTCTTATTGGTTATAGAATAGTTGGTTTGTTGAATCCTATTATATAACATGATGTCTTCTCTATGACCTATCCTAGTATAGTATTTGTCCTTGAGGTTGCATATGAGCTGAACAATGTTGAGTGCGGGGGTGGGTCCTCCAGTGGGGGATTTGGTCTGGTGTAAGCCTTGCACATAATGGTCTCAAGTGTCTGATAGGGAACTTAGGCCCTATACAGCAATGAGTGCAAATGAATTCTGTCAAAGTGATTGAGCTTTGGGGTTTTCCAGAAGTGACTAGTGTGATAGGGGTGTCTGATGAGTTGGTGTGACTTAGCAGTTGTGTGACGCACCAGAAAAGGAATGTTCCTGGACCGTTGGATTCCGGTGGCATTTGCCAAGGTCAACTTGTTTTTTTATTTTCTTTAACACAATTAAAAATATTATATAATTTGATTAAGTAAACATAATGGACATATTTCTATTGTACAGAATTAGCTACAGTAATGTGGCCCATTTGCAAAGGTGAGTGTGTTGGGAGAAAATGCAGAGGGGGAGGGCATGTAAGGAGGGCACATGGCAGGAATAGTGTAGGGGGCACATTCTACATTTCAGAGAGGGCGCGTGCACAGGCATTGGCAGCCTGGAAGAGCGCATCAGATTTGGCACGCTTACCTGAGTGCTCCCCCCCTGCATATGGGTCATTATGCAGGTGTTTATGTTTGCCCTTAACAACACCTATGCTGTGCTCTGTAAGTCTGTGCTCATTGGGAAGGCATCAGGGTCTTGGGACCTTCTTGGCACCCATGTGTTTAGCCATTTTAGGCCAGGACCTTTGATTGGGTGCAATGACATCCTTTTCAGGTAAGGTGCTGTTTCCTTTAATTAAAGCGATTGCCACTGTCAGGCTATATTTGGCAGAGCGGAACGCTTCTATTACTGCCAGATTTAGAGCAGATTCCAATGAGAGTCTTTGAGATAAGGAGAAAATCTTCTGAGAGAGCATCTGCAAAGACTCTGCTCCTCTCAGAGCATGTTGGGATGGGGCAGCTTGTTGTACACAATCAGGAACAGATGTTAGTGTACTGCTATTGCCCTCTAGATTGAGGTGGGGGAAGTGCACATAGATTGCTGCGATGTGCCTGCAGAAAAGGATTTGGGGGAAATCTTCACAATCGCAAGATCACTGATGAAGATCTACAACATGATACTCCCCGGGGCGAGAAAGGGAAGCGATGTGAAATTGTGCTAAGTCTCTGAAATCTTGGATTGAGTTGCGGGTAATGTTCTCAGCCCTTGCCATGATTTCCTGCCACCGCTGGCCAAGAAGGTTAGGACCATTCAGCCCGACAGATTGTCTCTTATGCCGATCTTCATAATGTGATATCATGTCCTTTACTAATGCATAGAGGGCATGATTGATCCACCAATTGCGCTTCCCATCCAGGAAATATGTCTTATATAGATGATGATACCTATCAAAGTTTGTTATCTTATCTCCGGATAAGATATCGATCACATACTTCTCTAACAACATGTTTGTATCGCCTTTGTGATAAATAGATCTCTTTTTTCGCAGCACCTTAGACCACATATAAGGAACTTTCATCCATTTAGTCATATATTGAACAACACTTGAGGGGATGGAGGGATCAGTAAAGATGTAATCGCAGAGATTATGAAACTCTGCTAGATTTTTGGTGTTTACTAAGGCCTTAACCTTGTATCATAGTTCCGGGAATGCCTCCGTTCTAAAATGGGACCTAATTGTGTGTAACACATGCCAAAGGCACAGCAGTGTCTTGGTCTCAGGATAGATAGCATCGATTGCTGCAATCTGGGCCTGATCGCAATCTGTTATGAATATAGTGGGCCAGACCATGGGACTTGCTTCCTTCACCCAATTTAGAAAGAATGTAATTGTACTTGTTGTTCCATTAGTCGTTAGCATCCAAGCAACCGGAACACCTATATTGAAATATGAGTGCTTCTCACACTAAAAATAATTAGATCGCTTACCATGTCCCCAGTTGTCTTTAGCCATAATCGTAAATAGAAGCATTTCTTTGTATTGTGTAATATTATGTGTTGTGTCAATTCCGATAAATCCATTGCCAAGGCGCCAGAATGCCTCCAATTGGAAGGGGCTTGGATATATAGCACAAATGTCCCTGATCCAGTCCTAATCCTAGTGGCAGAGAGGACAACTTATCCTTGTAAAATATTGATATATTTTCGGATTTATACTGTTCAACCCATAACTTGATAGAGACTATATCCTTGGAATGAAGTTGCTTTGTTTCTCGCTCTAATGCTTGGGCAAGGCAATTGACATTGCTTAGTGTGATGTATCTGTCCTGGCTACCAATTGGCACTAACTTCTTTACATCACGAACCTATTCCATAATTAGATTATCAGAACATAAATAATAATATTAAAGTTATATGCACAATTGCCTTCCGATCAATCTGCTGAACTAACATTGCCCTTACTGTTTCCCGGGCCTCACGGGACAGACACATGTAAGCAATGTTGCCTAAGCCAAGATCATGATCGTGTTCATTGACATAGCATCTAAGGACAGTGGGCGTGTGAGGATAGCGCTTAATAACTATCTGACAACGGCAACCAGTTTTTTTAGTATCGATCTTCCAGAAGCAATTAAATTTTTTCTTATATTTGTTGGGGCCACCAGACAGCTGGCATGCACAAACATAAACGCGCTTCTGAAGCCAAAGACGCCCCTCAGACACCATTGAGGAAGCAATGAGCTCAATTGAATAAGCAAGCTCCTCCTGTCAGCGCCATGCATGAAATTCAGATAGATCTTCCCATTGCAGTGTGTAGATACCCCTTTCTTTATCATTGGTGAAGCTGCCGACTTTGCAAGAGGTCACAGGAATGTCCGTGCTGTCCGGGGGATGAGCATCTCCATGCTCAGCAAGTGCTTCCCATGACCTGTATCCTTGGGACCCAATGCCTAGATCCAGGCACAGTTGGAGAGGGGCCATCTGAGCAGATAGATCCATTGCAACGGCAACAGGGCAGGGGCAATTGACATGCGGAAACACAATAACATTCCATTAGCTAGCAGGGATGGCATTGAGGGATTGGGGGAAACACAGAGAGGACACGTTCCCCTTGCATTCCCCTTCCCTTACATTGTGGCCTTACTCGTGTTGTGGCCACAATTTAGTTGTAATCCATAATGAAATAAAACTATATTTTTTAAGGGTGTTTTAATAATTTACATGAGTTTTAGTTCGATTATCTAAGTTACGTTGGACAGAAAAAGTAGATTACTAAGCTTTTACCTTTTTGGGAAGGTCACACCAACCGCTGATTCTCAAACACTTCTGATGTGACATGACATAATATGAGTTTCTTTTTTGGCGTTTGCCAGACAGTCACAAGGTGTGTGATGTGTGATGCATATGCATATGTACTCCTAACCTTACAGTAACCTTACAGTAGAAGTGAGCTCAGGTCTCACTACACTTGAACATAGGAATTCTTAGGAATTCTTGGAAATTCTTGGGAATCTCTCATGCTTGCCTCCCACCATCACCATGCAGACTTGCTCTTCGATGTCCCCCCCCTCATCTAAAGGTGGTGTGCCATCTGCGACAACCGCACCACCCATAACAACTCGCGCCGGGCGTAAGCCTAAGGCTGATAAGCATTTTTTGGAAGTCAATGCTTTATGGTCCGATAAAGACAATGCTGCATTAATAGCCTTCTTTGCAGATATGAAGACTAAAGTGGCCTCCAATACCATGTTTAAGCAAAGTGCCTTTGCAGACACAGCCAAAGAGCTCAACACTATATGTAAGCAAGGCGGTGAGAAGACCGCAAGTAAGTGCAAGTCACGCTGGTCGAAAGTATGTATTCCTTTGTATATGCTTTGCCTGTATACTGACTCATATAACTAGCTTAAGAAGACATATGAAAACATTAACCTGCTGAAGAACAAGTCAGGCTTTACATAGACCAATGGGGGTGGGATGGGCATGACAAAGGATTTGCAAGCACAGTGGGATGAACTGGTTAAGGTACATGAACATATCTAGTCTGTTGACAACAACTAATTATTATATATAGGAGAATAAAGAGTTCAAGCAGTTCTCCAACAGCGGCTGGATCTATTTAGCGTCCATGGATGAGATTATGTAGTCAAATAAGGACAAGGGTACATATGTCCATCGAGGCACACAGCTGCCTCAAGCAGCATCTATGTCCACCTTCACGCCATCATTATCTGTAACCCCACAGGACTTGTTGTCTTCTTCCTCAGCCAAGCACAAATCTCCTTTTGACTTCTCTGCCCAATCCTTTGTCTCGAGCAAAAAATAAAAACTGTCCACCATAGACAAAGATATGGGCATCAAGCTCACTTTGAAAAGGCTTACTGATACAATCACAACTGCCTTGCAAGAACCCTCTCCTGTTGTGCCTCGGCCTGGGATGGGGCCTATATATAACGTTCAGTGCGATGCAGTCAAACTATTTAAAAGGTATTACCAGCAGTCTAAACTGAGCAGTGACGAATGGCTGTCAATGGAACAGTATAGAAAGGTTATCAATGTCTTTCGCAAAGATCAGTCAGTAGCAGAGTTCTATATTTTACTTGTTGAAGGGGATAACAAGAACAAGGTCAGGATGGATGAGAAGTCTGCACACTCTTAGGTTATCAATCAAGTCCTGCCACTGGCCACTGGTGATTCGTAACTCCTTTATAACTTCTGTAATCTGTATCGTGTAGCCTACCTAAGTAACGTGTTTCACTTTTTACCGTCAATGCGATGTGATGCAATTTCATTACATACGGAAAAAAAAGATTACAATGTCTCTGCACTACTCGCAAGATAAGCCTGATATTGTTCCTACATCGCATCTGCAATCTCATCTTGTCTCCTGTTGGCTCACGCTGACTCAGCCAACGTCACTGAACCTGTTCCTAGTTCTCCCACGGACTTGGGTTCCATTTAAAAGTCTAGCAGTTCATCCTTGTCGTACATGTGAATCTCATCTGGGTCATATAGCCGGATGAAGTTGTGAAGTGCTGTGAGCACAGATGGAATAAGGGCCTGGATGCTCATGTCATACTTTAGAGGAAGCTTGAGAATTTAAAATCGCTGCTTGAGAATCCCAAAGATCCACTCAATGGCATTGTGAGCCGATGTATAGTGTAAGTTAAACAGCTCCTTGGGGTTGGATGGACTTGGAAGAACATCAGTGAGAATTTTTAAGAAAAGATGAATAACTTACATTGCTCTGGCATGATTCCATTCAAGTAAATGATACCACATGTTTCGATAAGGGACAAGCAACACCCCTGATGAGGTGAATCCAGCATCTGCAAGGTAATATTTCCCATCTGGGATGTAAAAATCAACTTAGCGAGCATCATAAAAAAGCATGGAGTCATGTGTGGATCCCTCCCAACCAGATAAAAAATACAAGAAGCAAAGATCAAAAGAACACGTGGCAAGGTAGTTTTGAGTGAGTATACCCTTACAGTTCCTTGTTGTATCATGGTCCTCAGCGGATGAGGTATAGCGAATGTAGGTGCTATCTATAGCACCTAAAGCACCATCAAAGAATGGATAAAATCTGGGTGACTCTTGAATTTCGGGAGGAACGGGCAAATTGGCTTTAGAAAGCTGCACACATGCTGTGTAGAAAGGGGGTGTTGCGAGCACTCGTAAAATCCATTTAAAATATCTGAAAACCTGTCAGGAACTCAGAATGATCAAAGATGTTGTTTATACTTACTTGGTAATTGTGGTTGGTAACCGCTAAAAGCGCTCTCCAACATGAGTGCAACTCAACCCTGTGACTGAGGTGTAAAGAAAGATTGTGACTTGCTCCTTGATGGAGACATGATGTGATGAATGGATCTTGAGCCTTTGCATGGCTTTGACGAGGAGAACAAATGTACTCCGATATATGCCAAGCTCAGTCCAAATGTGTTGTGGATGCCCACTGAGTAGCTCACATATCCAGCCTTCTCCAGAGAGGATAGATGTGTGATATAGAATGGGGATAGAGTGGGCAGTGGAGCGATCCTCTAGTATAATGTATATGATTTGAATGACAACATTTATGATCTGAAGAAGGATCTGAAGTCGTTATGACAGTATCCACCTGTAGGGTTGCTGTGGTTCTTGCTCATTGTCCTGTTGTTGGCTCTATTGATCTTGATCAGACATGGCACCAAAGCAATGAAGAAAGGGGTATTAGAAAGAGTAGTGAATATGGGTTTAAAAATTTTTTCTCATAAGGTTAGGAGTACATATGCATATGCATCACGCATCACACACCTCATGACTATCTGACAAACATCAAAAAAGAAACTCATATTATGTCATGTCACATCAGACACCCCTGTCACACTAGTCACTTCCAGAAAACCCCGAAGCTCAATCACTTTGATAGAATTCATTTGCACTTGTTGCTGTATGGGGCCTTATAAGAATGGATGAAAATGACTTATCATTTATTTTGAGGTTTAGATCTTTCATTGTGCTTATTTCCTTAATGATTGTTTTCATTTTGTTTATGTAATCTGGGATGTCCTTAGTTTCATTCATATGTATGGAAAATAGTTTTCAGAGGCATGTTATTTTGGTGTGAAATCTGGTGGATTGGTGGAGAGTAGTTATAAATTGCCATATGTTGGTAGATGTGCCTTCTTGGTTGATATGTTGTAATTGGTCCTTAGATATGTTTTGAAGGATAATTAATTTGGCGGTTTTGTCATTATTTTGCCAGTTCCTGTAACCAGTAGGGTTTGTGCAATGATTGGGTTTGCATGATCTCTCTCATAACATATTTCCACACTTTACATATGTTGAGGATTGAGACAATCTGCTTAGTTCAATCAGCTCAGTTGTTTTTCTGAAGTTGGTCTTTGAGTATGTTTGATATATATTTGTTTGGCTTTACTCTTTTAATTGTTGATGCAACTTTGTTGGACTATGTGATGATATGCCCTACTTGATTATTGGGGTTGCCATTGTTTTGATTATTCACAGTGGTCACAAGTTCATTGGTTGTATAGTCGAACATTTTTAACAGCTTTTTTTTTAGATTGGTTTAAGACACAGAGCCCATAACCTGTAGTGATGTGAGGATGAAATAGAAACTGAGCACTCCATAAGGGCCCTAAGATGGCAATAAGATGAAAGAGTCAAGGAACTGATATTGTACCTCTATGATATTGGTATAATATATATACGCTCTCTATATCTGTATGTAATCAGAGAGACTGGTGTCTGGCTGTCCTAGGAGCTACTGTAGGGGCTGTAGCATATGAAACATAGGAGGCTGAGGCTTAGAGGCAGGTGTGCCTAGGGGCTTGGGGCTTGGAGCATATGAAGCCACAGCAGAGCTTAACACAGGTATATGAAGAAGAAACTCAAATTCTCTCTTATTGATTTCATCATTGAGTTTAAAAAGTAATCAGACTCATTTATCAACCCTAAGTTCAAGCTCAACTCCTTAGAGAATCTTAACCCTAAGCCTGAGCCTGCATCTAGCAATCCCTTTATGCGCTTAATGGGTTTTAGACTAAAGCATCTCAGCCAGATCACTGCCTATGCTGACACAATACTGAGCACTTAGTATTGTACACACCTATTTATGGTTTTCATTGTCAAGGGCCATGTAAGGCTCCTTCAATGGGACCATGATGGTACAGTTGTTACCAAGTGAATATCCCTTACCAATAAACCACACCTTTTTTCTAACTTTCTCCACCACTATAATTCTGCAGATTCCAAAGTTCATGGCCATGATTCTACTATTAAATTATCTAATGATAAAGAAATTACAGCATGTTCCGATAACCTTGGCGGCGCTGTTTTTTTAAAAAAAAAAAAGGTCGGCAATAAAAAATTTCCAAGTGAGTCCAGCAAACTCTGTACACTTCATGGTTTATTGCCTCATCAGCAAGGACCTAAAGGACCATGCCCTCTGGCTAATATCACATGGTTATGCCCCAGAAGACATCTGTAACCTCTTTGACATCTCTAAAAGGAGTCTCGAAAGGTGGACACAACACGATCGCATCTATGGATCTGTCATACCACCACCAAACCCGATGCAATGCCGCCCTCGCATCCTCAACCATGACATGACTCACGACCTATATACCCTACTGGAGGAGGCACCTGAGATGTATCTCTATAAGATCCAGGAGTGGATTGCACTCACATATGAGGTTCACATCTCCAAAACTGCCCTCCATCAGTCCATCTGTGACGCTGGGATCACCTACAAACTCCTTCAAAGGGCAGCTGCAGAGCGTGATGAAGACTTTCAGCAAGAGTGGAAACAAGACACCAACACCCACTTCTCTGCTTCACAAATGGTCTTTGTGGACGAAACAAGCAAGGATGAGCGCACCATTTACCGACATTATGGACATTCAGTCACAGGGACTCGTGCAACAATCTTCAGCAATTTCATTCGAGGAGAGCGATATAGTATGGTTGCTGCTCTTTCACTGGATGGATATGAGGGTGTACGTGTAGTTCCGGGCTCTATTGATGGAGAGAAGTTTCTGGATTTTATCATCAACGATGTGGTGCGTTACAGTATATGTTCTATCTTGTTAGATTTCTAATACTATCTTCTAGCTGGTAAAGATGAACCCTTATCCTCAGGACAAGAGCATATTGATCCTTAACAACTGTGCAATTCACAAGACACGTGTGCTTCAAGAAGTCGTTGAGAGTTTCGGTTGTGTCCTCCTTTTTCTGTCCCCATACTCTCCGGATTTCAATCCAATTGAAGAGAGCTTTAGCTGCAGTATGTCTTTCAATATTTGCAAATAATTACTCATGTCTCTTTCGCAGTGAAATGTTGGATTCGGGCAAACTGGCATAGGGTTCAGGCCACCAACTATCCGGAGATTGTGTTGCTAGAGTCATCAGCAACTGTCACAGCAGAGAAGGCCAAGGGTTGGTTCATTCACTCCGGGTACAATGTAGACTAGTTAGACGTTTTATGTTGTAAGCATCATGTTGTACGTGTCATGTTGTATGCGGCACTGTGTTTTGTATTGTTCTCACTTCAACAAATCATTGTGCACCACTGCATTTGAAAGCTTGTATAAACATTGAGCAAATCTAGAGTATTCAATGACATCGACTATCCCATTTCAGCTTTTTATAAGCTGATAAAACCCTTCTCCACTCTAACACCTTAAACCCAACTCTGGTGTACTCCTTCGATGTGACAGTGGTGAGATTGTCTCCAAAGCAAAACCCTAGCTTCTCTAGTCCTTCCACCGCCTTCTCACCCAAGCCATATGTCTCATAAAATTCGGCAATCATACAGTCCATGGTGGGTGGCGATGATGGCGGTGACCTCGTTGACATGGAAACCATGCCTTGGCTGGTGGGAAAAAATGGATGGCCTTAAGAAAATGGTGCGCCATGTGGCCCATAGCCCATGAACGGAGACATTTGCGGGTAAACCTGAGGAAATACCATTGGAGAATACTGTGGAAATGGCATGATCGGCATCGGTGGCATCTGAGTGAGTGACGCATTAGGGGTAGGGATAAGTGGCTGTGTGGCCACAGTGACAGTGGTGGTGGTATCAAAGTCATCTGATATGTGTTTGAGAGCCAGCGATGCCTTAAACATAGGGGACAGAATGGGGATCCGATCGTATGTAGCCTTTCCTGATTTGATGGCACTTGCCCAAACAAGAAGTCGTGGGCGATCGAGCTTGAAATGGAGTTTAGATGCCTGATGATAAAAGCAAGGAAGAGTGGGGTGCAATTGATAAAGTCCCGGAGGATACTTGTCACTGAGCGTCGAAACAATCTCCTCGATTGCGTTATCCAGCTTTGCCTGTGAGAGATTGAGCATAGAATAAGAACTAAAATGATATAACCATGCACCTTCTTTGAAATCCTGTTATCTTCAACATCCGATTCCAGCTCATCCACGTCATCCCATATACTTCCGGCTGTGAATCTTCCCCTTTTCCTAACTGATGCATGCATGCAGACAATGATATAGGGATCAGATTTCATCTTCACCTTTTTGACCATCAATGCAAAACTGGCTTCATCCTGGAGAGGGAGCCACGGACCACTTGCAGGCTTGAGCCAATGCCACTCAAAGCTAAAGACAACAAGGTCGGTATGTTCCACTAAGAGCTTTTTGGTGACGATGTTCAAGAAAGTGTCCCATTCAGTTTTTATTGAGATGTTGTATGGCCCTTTGTTTTCCAATTCAGGTTTCGCATTCTTTGTTTTTCAGTTTGAGGTGCATATTCGCTTTGAAGGATAGAGGAGAAGCTCGAATGTGAGGTCAGGCTCAGGGTCTAGGAACGTTGGCAGGTTCTATGACCTGGTCATCAGTCATTGACCAGAGCAAAGCGTGAAGCGACAAAAAAGAGTGGAAGGTGTACGAAGTTTGCCGGACTCACTCGGAAATTTTTTATTTGCCGACCTTTTCTTTTTTTAAAAAAACAGCGCCGCCAAGGTTATCAAAACACGCTGTAAACTTGCCAAAGCTGCTGTCTCTGAATTGGCTGAGGCAAAGTCATTTCTGGCCATTGACATATCAGACTGACACTATATTATCCAAGGTCCTAAAATACAGTCATGCATTCCAGTTGGTTGCTAAACCTGGCTGTCATTTGCTTACAATATTAAAGATAAGTGTTAAGTTTTCCTAAAGGATTCTTAACATATCATACTCTCAGGTATTAAACCAGAAGGTAAAATTTATAACACACTCTATGCAGAAAATGTTTCCAACATTTCTTATTACCTGTTGGCTAGTGCAGCATAAAAATAGCCCCGAACTTTAAAGGCCTTAAAAGACCTTATATTCTCCATAAGCCATCTAAATTGTTAAAATGCATAGTTAGGATTATTTGTCATTATAGTGGTTTCCTCTTTTATTGTAAGGCCATTTAATCTGCTAAAATTTTACAAAAGGGTAAATAAGCCTTTTATGCCTATTGAAGCATTATTAGCCTTTTAAGGTCATTGGAGCATTATTAGCCTTTTAAGGTCATTAAAGCATTGTTAGCCTTTAATGCATTAATAAAACTTTCCCACTTTAGACACTTTTTATTACTTATAATTCATGGCAATAATGTTTTATATTATTGTTTGTAAAGCTCACAAATTCTACAGTACAACATGAAATAACTCCTACCATCAAATAACAGCCTTTGTGGCAGGGTTATGCCTTTCTGTTCATTTGCCACACTACTCTTATGAAACTAAGCCTCGGACACTTCACTCTTAGTGATACAAGAAAGGAAGGAGGGACACATAACATAGTATATGTTAATGTGCTTGACTATAACACCCTTAGATGCCAGCTCAGCTGCTAGACCCTTAGACCAAGTTCAGAGGAAAGACTTGCTGATGGAGTAGATAGCAAGCATTGGGGTTAGCACTGCACCTGAAAATGAGCTAGGTTCAGAATCAGGCCCTTTTTACTGATGATGAGGGTAGGGTAGGATCTAGAGTGTGAAAACAATGTGTCAATGTCAGCATGTGCCATCCTAACACCTTTAGATAGTTAGGAGAAAAGAAATGAACTGTGTTAAGCCTGCAGTGGGCTACAATGACTATAGTGTGGGGGACTTCCACCTGCCAACAAGTATAGATAACTTCTACTACATCAGCAAAATGTCATTCCATTTAACTCTTCTTAGATGCACTTAGATTTCTTAAATCAGAATTAAGACTAGAGTTTTAAGGTTTGATTAAGTTAGGTTTTGAGACATATTTTTAGCTTAACCTGGACTGTAACTGGTTTAAACCATAGCTAGAATTCCAGATAACTTAACTGGACTGAATAAGACCAGTCCATTTCAGTCTAGTATGGTTACTTAAGGCCCTGTACGGATGCATGTTATTTAGCTACTATTATCATTTACTTGGCTGTTTACTCAGCTATTCAGCTCTCAGAACATTTCGGCACAGTAGATGGTGGTCGGAGGTTAAATCTCCTTGCTAACCCTAATGCCTGGTTGAGGTCAAGTTTTTTTTCATCAACATGAACGCCGATAACTTGAATGATCAACTTGATGAAGAAGAAGAACTCAATGAAGAAGATCTTGTCATTGAAGCTGCTGCCCTTGCAGCCATTAGTGCTGCCCTTGCCACAGTTAACTATTCAAAGACTTACTACAATAAAATCCCTTATCATAATTCTGCTCTCACTGGTGCCGCTTGGGTCTGTGAGCTCCTCACTGGCCATCCCAAGCGTATACGCACAGAACTTGGAGTCAACAAAAATGTCTTTCAGGCTCTCATTGTTGCCCTTCAGAATGCTGGGCACACACCGTTGAAGTTTGTCTTGTTAGAAGAACAGCTTGCTATCTTCCTTTATACCTGTGTTACAGGTCTTTCCCTCCCCCATGTTTGTGAACACTTTCAATGAACAAAAGACATAGCCTTCAAGTATGTCCATCTTTATGTTTTCTCTGTTATAATTGCTGATCTGGTGCTATAGGTATTTCCACAAAATGCTCATCTTCTTTTCCTCACCATCATTCTACAATGATCACATCAAATTACCATCTGTAGATGTGCCTATACCACCTGAAATCCTAAACAACACCAAGTTCTATCCTTTTTTTAAAGACGTGCTTAGTGCAATTGATGGCACTCATATCAATTGCTGCCCCAGTGCAGCAGATTGACAGGCCACTAGAGATAGAAAGGGCGGCGTCACCCAAAACTGTCTTGCAATCTGTGGATTCGACATGGTCTTTTATTATATGTTCTCTGGTTGGGATGGGTCTGCATCAGACTCTACAATGTTTCATGATGCTCATGTGACAGATCTGCCTGTTCCACTAGGATGATACTACCTTGCCGATGCAGGATTTCCTGTTTGTTCTTCACTTCTTATTCTCATTTGAGGGTGGCACTACCACCTTCAAGAGTGGGGGTGTGCAAACCTTTGGTAAGTCACTTGACTTCATTACTATTCACTAATGCTAAGCTATAGGCCACGAGATGCAGAGGAGCTTTTCAACCTCCATCATGCATCAGCTCGCAATATCATTGAGTGTATTTTTGGTGTTTTAAAGTGAGCCCTTGCCGCTGTCCACAACTTCATTTGGAAGTATGATCTCGATGATATCGCTGATTTTGATGATATTGAGGATCCACAGCTGGGGGCACATGGAGAGAGACCAGCTGTAGCAGAAGGACAACTAGCAGAGGCACTTCCTGAGGTGGCAGAGAGGTGACAGGCCAATGAAGTCTCAACCTTGATAAGGCCTAAGAGAAGCTTGGGTAGGATGGACTGTGATGGGTGAGTTGACGAACTTATACATGTTGTTGTCAACACTATGAGCAAGGTGTCAGGTGTCTGGGAAGAAGAAGAAAAGGGTTGACGAGAGTCCTCCAATCACAGACACCGTATGGGACCATACATGAGAAGAGGGCAAAGAAGAGGGGTGGCACCAGCACTACATGTAGGGAGAATTGTTGACTTGTGTTGTGAGAACATGAGAATATTCCTTCGTCACATGTTGTGCGTTATGCCCATGATCATGCAGTTAACTTTTCGTTTCATCTGTTTGCTCTCTCACAAACTCACTTCCCCTCTCCCTCTTTGGCTGAATCATGCCTTTAAACATACTAGGAAGGACTCTTACTAGTGAATGGCATGGGTTTCGATACCCATGTCGTGTATGTCATGCCTAACTGGCATGCTGAGGGTCTTTCGTGCCTCTTGATATTGAGCTGCCACTGTGAGGACAAAATCCATCTGGGCTTGCTGCATCAGAGCAACTTTGGGTATGTGTATACAAAGCGGTTCACTGATGCTGCAAACTGCACATATAAGGAGCAATATGGCCTTGAAACAACTGCTGCGATCCTGACAAATGTTTACACACAACATGATAATTACAGTCATGTGTTTGTTCCTTTTGCTATCTATGACAGATTTAAAAAGTTTTTCATAGTACACTTAAAGACTCATGTCACCCCTGGGCTCATTCACAAATGCTATCTTGCCAAGAGTGCGTTGTCCCCTGTTTTATTTTGAGCCTTTATTGATTTTAGGTATTCATACCAATGCACGTGCAAACTTGCACCCTTAGTTATCGTTGAACAGTCTCAAACCCACCATTCCCCTTTGCACCCACTCACTCCTGCTAACACTCATGCCTACATTCATGGAACTCTTTATATTCCTCCCTCTGATCAGAGTTATGCATACTGAATGGCGCAGTGTTGACTGTGTTGGTACTGTGTGCGGTATATGGCATTTAGGTGAGTACCCCTGTGATGGTCTATGCATTTATCCAGTGACAAGAGTGTCTCAAGGAGTCAAACAATTACTATCAACCAGCAAATCTCATGATTGTTCTCAATGTGCCGTTTCTTAAACCTAGTGTGAACCTATGGCACATTAAACCAAATCTGTACTAAGCTCTGTATGCCTGCTGCTGCAGTTCAGGTGCCCATTGGTGTAGATGGTCAGCTTAAGAGTGTCGTTGACCTAGTCTGCTGGAAAGTTATACACAAAGGGGTGAGTATGTCCTCTGCCTTTGTCTGGGCTCAAAAGGCTCAAAACAATGTTTTCACTCTGCACAGTGTTGACATTATCAAATTCGATGAGTTGTTAGTTTTTCTTAATGACACACTTCCTTCCAACACACAACTTGCAGCGGCAATCTGGTGGTAACTATTTTAAGTTCTCTCCTGTATGCTTCGACTTGACCATCAAGAGCATTATGGTGCAACCGCTCTGTGACAGTATTTGTGCATACCTCATGAGTCCAGTAGAGTGTGAGGCCCTTGCACACAATGCAACATGGCCCACAGGTGAAGCCTGCAGCAGGATCTGTTTGTTTACCTAATTTCAATATCTTTTTTGTTCTCTGAAAGTAGCTTAAATGGCTTAAAGGCTTAATATACTTAATAAGAATTGAATCTCCAGAATTTAAGTAATGACTGTCTTAATCAAATTTTACTTAAATTTACTTAATTTTTATTTAAGACGAATTAAGACAGGGTTAAGATGAAATAAGTGAAATGACATTTTCCTGATATACAGTACCTTATTATGTATAAGTTCTAAGTGCACTGATTGCTTAATAACATTTAAGCACTAAATGTGGATTGATATCTGCAGTTGTGTTACTACCTATCTGTGATCCCATTGGGCACTCTTATGACTAATGATCTTTGTGATCCCTTCTAGATGATCATCTCCATAATCCTATTAGGATCTCCTATGATGCCATTGGGATCACATCATGCCATCACTGCCAATCTGTATTGTAACATAATAAGACTCATAAGCAATATGTAGTAAGCAGACCCAAGCAAAAATCCTTTCTATGTTGCTAAGGTGACTGACCTTATCACCACCCCCATCTCTAGGGAGGCAATTCTATGTGATGACAATAGTTCTTAATTCTATTATACAATGCTTATGTTAAATATTAAGGGAGCAGCTTCATTCTCCAATATAGCTGCATGCTGCATTATAGAATGAAGTTGCAGAGCAGTTTGCATAATGCTAAAACTCTAGGTTACTTGATTTGATCCTAGGGCTTCACCAGGCTGGTAATGTCAAAGGCACTAGGCCTGTACTGTGATGCCCCAATACTGTCCATTCAAGATTGAAGAGGTCACTTATGATTTGTCATAAGAAACCCCAGTCTCTGAGGCTGCTCAGACTGCATGTTCCCCAAGTCTGTGGTTACATGCCTGCACCATCACATGTAACTGTCTCATGCACAATATTTTGTGAGTCTGCCATATGCTCCATTCACTGTTTAAGCTCCCCCAGCCACCCCTTTCAACCATACCACCCTTTTGCTATGCTCTCCATAAAAAGACTGGCAACTGAACTGAAATGAACTGGTAGGCAACTGAACTGCAGTTGCCAGTTGCCTCTTAATATGACCAGTCCAGTTGTCAGTTGCAGGGTTTACCAAATTTAGAAAAGACCAGTCTAGACCAGTTGCAACCGGTTGCTAAAAAGACCGGTTGCCATTTAGTGTGTGCCTTGAAAAAATTTTCTACTTTTGTTAGCAGCATCATTGTTCTAAAGCCTGTTTCAGTTTCTTTGAAATCTAAGTTTTATATCTCACAAGTTTGATACAGATCACTTTACAGCATTGAAAATATGTATTATATGTTATAGAGTTTGTCATGTAAGCAACATACAGGGTGAGGGAACTCTAAACCCTCAAAACCCTTCTAAGATGGTTTACAAGGTCAAAGGGGAAGGAAAGCACTGTAACATTTTGTGCATGTCTTTGTGGGGCATGTAACTTTGTACAAATGTCTATCTAGGTCTTGTATCTATGGACCTCACTTTGCTAAGTCCGCATGCAAGTGCAGTGGCATCGGGAAGGAGGAGAAGGAGGGCTGCACTGAGCCCAGTAAATTGCCGCACATCCTGTCTTGCACATTCATGCATGCCTTGAAATTTTGCATACAGGGTCGCATTAGTCGTCTAGAGGTATCCTTAAATTTTCTAAGGCCACAGAAATGTGCAGCACTCTGAAGAATGAGGGGAAGAGCTGTGTTGAACTTTGAGCTGTCATACCAAAAGGGAAGTTACTAGGGCGACTCAGGCCGCTCTGAAGCGTGGGAAAGTGGCAGGAAAACAGCCCAGAGTGGCAGAAACACAAATTACATAACTCAGGTTCCCCTTCAGTGCAAATCAGTCCCCACATTCTCCAGAGTGCTGCACATTTCTGCAGCCTTTAGAAAATTTAAGGATACCTCTGGACGACTAATGCGACCCCATATGCAAATTTTCAAGGCATGCACAAACATGCAAGACAGGACATGCAGCGATTTACCAGGCTCAGTGCAGCCCTCCTTCTCCTTCTTCCCGATGCCACTGCACTTGCATGTGGACTTAGCAAAGTGAGGTCCATAGATACAAGACCTAGATAGACATTTGTACAAAGTTACATGCCCCACAAAGACATGCACAAAATGTTACAGTGCTTTCCTTCCCCTTTGACCTTGTAAACCATCTTAGAAGGGTTTTGAGGGTTTACATTAGCAAACCATGTGTCTTCTATCCAGAGCTGTGCAGCACTGTGCAGAGCATCAAAGCATTAAAGCAGTCAGAGTTTGATCCTGGTTTGACAGCTCTGCACAGAATGGCAGTAGCTCATCACAGCGTCTCACAGCTGCTACAGCTCCACAGCATCCTGTAGTGTGCCACACTCCCATAGCATCCCACACTACCACAGCATCCCACAGCATCCCACAGTGTCTTACAGCATCCAACATGTCTCACAGCATCCAACAGCATCTCACAGCATCTCACAGTGTCTCACAGTGTCTGACAGCTCTAACACTACAGCATCCTGCAGCATCCCACAGCTCTTCACGACATCCCATAGACAACTTTATTGGCCACACAGTATTTAGATGAATAACATGGGTACAGGCCCTCCTCAATGAGTAGGAGGGCTGTGATATATACTGTACATTTGCACTACCTGTCTGCTCTGTTTAGGGTTCGTATAGTGAGGTGAGGTTAGAAAGGAGGGCATACAGTTGCCATGTGGAAGTGGCTTTTGTTGGTTGAACATTGTCCAAGAGCACAAGATGAGACGTGAGAGAGATGAAGATGGGCGCTTTGACACGGAAGCATGTCCCATTTCAAGCATGGCTCCAAGATGATCCTTACACTAGTATCAGTTCAATCCAATATGGCATCAAAATCATTCTGAATGACATGTGCTCCACCTGGTCCAGAATATACTCTAGGATAAGGTGCTTTAATACAATAAGTAGAAATACATGAAATTAGCAACACACATTCCGAATATAGCCCACATTTTCTTTGTGTCCTAGTATGAGTGGTCATGGTAAGCATGTGCTTCAACTTCGGTGATTGTCTCAAGGATCTTGTCATTATGATGGTTGAAGGCTTCTTCAGTGAATTGTATACTAACATGTTGGCCTGATTCCCACTCTTAAAGGCAACACATGATCTGGAGGAATATTGTCATTGTATTAGCAAAGCATGGCACTTGGATAGTAAAAATACTTACTGTACAACATGCTGGGCTCACAGGGGAATTCCAGGCACATCCAGATTTGGAAACTTTGTGACTCTATGGATGAACTTGTTTCAGCAAAATACAATGGCACCATTACCTGGTATAAGCCAACTCACTTGAGGCACATGTGCAAGAACAGGGATGGGAAATAGGTAAAAATGTTTTGTGGGAGGGGTCATGCAGGAGTCCAAGGTGCTTGACAGGAAGGTCAAGATGAAGTGATGGGGGTACTTGGGGGCTGGCAACTGGCCCAATAACGATGGATGCAGGTGGTGTCGGAAGCTGGACAGGGTTAACCAGTAGGGTGCATGATTCTGGATGGCCTTGGTCTGCAATGGATGGAGAAAGCCAGGATGAAATGGGTGAAAGATGAGTGCTTGGTGCAGAGTGGACAGGAGAGAAAATGGACTGTGTAGGGGTGAGACGCTTTGTAGGTCGGTCCACGACAACATCTGCCAAAGAGTTAGAGTCATAGTCATTACTTGATGGCATTGCCTTATGCTTGCATTTTGGCTTGTGGACCAGGGACATGCTCACATCTGAACATCGTGCACAATCATGAGACTCAAGCACGTGGACCTTCTCCTTCACAGCATAGAACCACCAACAGAAGCAGAAGAAAGATGAAGAACGGAAATGGGGAAGAGCTGAAGAGGAGGGGTGGCATCAGCACTATTGCTTATCCATAAAGTCATCGTTTGATTTATCCCTAGTTCCTGATGACCATGATCACGACCACCAGTATAAGCAGCTGTAGTGGTAGTGGTGGCATCCAAGTCCCACATGATGCAAATGGAACATCATGCAGATTTGCACCCTCCCAAGAAAGGCATCTGTTGTTGCTGATCTTCACTGCTGGCTGCCCCTCTTGGGTGCTTGGGGGGACCGCTGGAGCCAAACACCATTGCTGTGCTGAGTGGAGGGTTGACCTTGGGGTGGAGGGTGGAGGGTGCTTGGGAAGCCAGAAGGGACAGCCCTTGCTCGAGGTAGACACAGGGACAGTTAGCCTGGGGCTACACCCAAGCACTGACCAGAATCTTGTCTAGTCCACTTGAAGACAGCAACAACAATTAATCCACCATGCAGTGGTGTTGATGAAACTGTTAGATAAGGCATTAGTGATGCTCAGTAGGGGAGAAAGAAGGACTAACGTCTTCTGTAAAATGTTGCCTGGGCCGAAGGAAGGGGGAAAAAGAGATTGTTGGGCCTCAACATTCTGATGGCATGCACATGAGTGGAAAAGGGCAATATAGAGGGATACCAGGAGGACGAACTTGGGGTTTATCGAGGCGGCCCTGAAGAGGTGCAGTGCAGAAGGGAAATTCTGTTCTCCACAGAGGACCTTGAGGTGTCGTTGGTTAACAAAGTCCTTAGCATCATTGGAAATACCCAATGCATGATGCCTCTCAATATGCTTGAAGATGTTTTTGGCATGCCAGTAGGCTTCCCTATCATGCACGGTGAGCACGTTGATAAGTGTCATGTAGGTACACACATTTGGCTGCATGGAATAGGTAACCATGTCATTGTAAGCCTGCAGAATCTCCATTGGTTGCTCATTAGGCTTGTGAAGAGCAGCGAGCTTGTCAAGAACATTGTTTCAGTTATTGACAGTGGTCTTGTGGTCAGGTTGTTATAATGTTAGAAGTTCTGCACATACTTCGAACAGGTTCAGATGCTGTGAATCTATGGGAGCTGTGGATGCTGGTGTAGAAGGTCATGGATATAGAGGAGACTTGGGATGAAGTTCTGGAGCGAGAACAGATTGCAGATGGGCTGGGTCTGACAGGTTGACTGATGCAGCAGAATGGGATAACAAGGAGATATCAACAGAAAGACTGGAGATGGAGACCGTAGAGGCTATGGAGTTGTGACAGATAAGACATGGGGTAGGAGGTTGCAACACAGTTTCTACATCCTCTAGAACACATTGAGGACGATATGACCCCATGAAAGCATGGTGGAAATGTGCATGTTGCTGGACAGCCTGAAAAATGCTGAAAATGTTTGCACACTCAGCAGTCATGATAGCTTCAGACCCAAGTGAGAAACTTTGGCTATGGCTGCACCATTTCCACGCAATGCATGTTGACCAGGTGACAGCTTGGGTAAGTGTGGGTGTAAACCCTTACCCTTGTTCAACACTACATCTATATCCTGGCTGCATGCCGCACTACATATGTGTTATAACTCAGTACCTTCCTAGTCTCCCTCTTCCTCATCTCCCCCTTCCTTGTCACCCTTGTCACCCACATTGAACATGTTTGTGTTTTTTTATAAAGCTGCTGACTGAGCTGACTACCAAGTGAATAGGAATCAGTTCATGGATGGCCACTAAGCCCTTGTGGATGATAGCAAGCTTCTAATGGAAGGTGGCAAGCTTCTTGTGGATAGTGGCAAGCTTCTCATAGATGGTGGCAAGTTCCTCATAGATGGTGACAAGCTTCTCATGAATGGCAGCAAGCCCTTGTGGATCAGTGGATGGCTAGGTCCTTATGGTTGGCCCTCACAAAAAGAAGTGATTTAATAGGGAACACTTCTTTATTATTGACAGTCATACTTATTCCTTCCCTCTCCATGCCACCCTCAAGGTCAGATGAGGATTCCCACTCAACATCAGTGCCAGAATCAGCAAGCAGCTCTTCAAGACAACAATCACTCCATCTGTTTAGAAAGCACCAATACAACTCTGAAGATCGTAGTTTATGCAAGGCTCAAGTAAAGGTGGAGCCAAAGTGCACAAAGACTGCACTCTTCCCTGCCAGGGCCAGTTCAGGTTGTTCCAGTTATGGTCACACCTGCAGCTGAACTCTACACATGATGTGTCCATAGGAGGTCACCCTGGAATCTCAAACACATAAACCCTTGTCAATCATCAATATGAAGGACCTAATTTACACAATTTTGTCAAAAACTACATCAAGGAATGTGCCAAATGTCAAGAATCCAAGGTCATCACACATCTGAAATGCACCCCACTTTATCATTTCAACACAAATGTGAAACAAGGACCCTTCCAGTACATCTCAATAGACCTTATCACTGACCTACCTCCATCAGGTAAGCACAAATATGATGCCATTCTAACAATAGTGAGTCAAGGATGTTCCAAAGCCACTTTCTTCTTTCCCTGCCACAAGACCATAGATGGAGAAGGAGTAGCACAACTATATTTCCAAAACCTCTTTTCCTTATTTGGAATTCTCAAATGCATCATCTTGGATCAAGACCCCCAATTCACATTCCATTTCTCCAAAGCAGTGTGTAAAGTGACAGAAATTCAGCAGAACCTTAGCACTGCATTCCACCCTTGCACCAATGGTCAAACTAAACACATGAACCAATGGGTAGAAGGATACCTCTGCCACTTTGTCAACATCTAACAGAACAATTGGAGCTCACTTCTACCCATGGCAGAATTCACACAGCATTCCTGGAAACATAAACACACTCATCAATCACTGTCCTAAAAGATCCTGTACCTGCTGCCCAAGAGCACATCAAAACCTGAATTAAGGTAAGGCAAGAGGCACAAAAGGCTCTTCAAAAGCATATCAAACCATTAGTCCCATCTTGCACCTTCAAACCAGGTGACAAAGTTTGAATAGATGCACAAAACCTACATATCAAGATACCCTTAAAGAAGCTTAGCCCACGAAGAATAGGCCCTTACCCAGTTCTCAAACAAATATCTCCAGTGGTGTACCACATCAAACTCCCATCATCACTTAAGATTGGGAATGTGTTTCATATAGATCTACTAACCCAATATCACAAAACAAAAGAACATGGCACCAATCAGCTATAGTGATGTGCAGGCCTGGCTTGGCCCAATAGCTGGGGCTTCGGCTTAGCTCAAGGGGGCTCCAGCTCAGTCAATTGCTTGGCCAAGCTTTAGCCCCCATTAGGGGCTTGGCTAAAGCTCAGCCAGGCTCAGGCTCAGGCTTTTGGTAGAACAGAATGTAGCATGGTGGTGATGTAATAGGCAAGGGCACTCAGTGAGTGTCTGAAGGGTGATAGGATAGGAATGCTGTATTCTGCCCCTACGGTATGGATACAATATATACTACTTGTATACTGTACATACTGTACATAATCAGGAGGGGCAGTGGCCAGCTGTCCTCAGGAGTCACAATAGGGGCTGTGGTACGCATGGTACATAGGAGGCCCCAGAGCTTGGGGTGTGGAGCCACGAAGCTAGGGGCTCGGAGCACATGGAGCCCCGGTGGTCCTCAACACTCCCCTTAAGCCCATTTCCTTTGTATGCTTTTTGTGTTTGGGATGCAGTAGCTGTTTTGTTAAGATGTCCACTGTTTAGTGTGTCCACTGTTTAGTGTCCACTGTTTAGTGTTTGTTGTGATATAGTATGGTATCAACCTGTTTATGTGCAATGAGTTGTTGAATGGTGTGCCATTTAAGGTCTATGTGTCTGGATCATTGTGATGTGTACGGGTTTTGTTATAATGCGACCAGAAAAGGGCCCTTGTGTCACTGAGGACCAAGGGGACTGCAGAGAGTGGGGATAAGGCTATATTGAAGAGATAGAGGCAAAGTACTAACCTGCAGAGAGTGGGGATAAGGCTAAGGATAATGTCCCACTCATCTGCAGTTTATATGGAATACAAAACCACAAATAGAGCGATGCTCTGACACAACAGAAAACACAACATGACACAAAACCAAAACAATAAAGAAAGTGAACAATAAAGAAAGGAACAATGAAAGAGATGAATAATAGGAAACTGAGCAGTGAGGACTGGCCAGAAAGCGAACTGAACAGTGGCCAGTAACAGGTTTACAGTCATGGATATTGTGCTGGTATTGTCGCATTTAATTGGGATTGGTTTGCTTAAGGGAAATCTAAGTTCCACATATAGGTTGCAAATCCAGCATGCATCACATCCGGCATGCGCGAGGGCAATGTATTCCACTTTAGTGCTAGATTGGATGCTTAGTGTTTGTTTCTTTGATTTCCATGCAATAGCCCCATTGGCTGAGAGGAATATGGTTCCAGTTGTAGATTTCTGCTCATCCGTGTTAGTGTGGGCTGTATCTGAGTATCTGATGATGGGTGAAGATTGCATATACAGTGGGCTCAAAAACCGTTGCAATGTTTGGCCATTTTTGACTGGGTGCGATATAGCGCTTAACAGAGTGGGAATTGCACTTAGAGTTGGCAGGGTAGAGTAAAGTACTTAATCTTGGCTTTCAAATGGTGTTTTGATCATATGATTTGAATGAGCAGTTGTAGAGATATAACCATTTTAATCTAGGGTTATCATTGCAACGGTTTTAGAGCTGTTGTAAATATTCAACTATTTAAAGTGTGCAATGTAGCGCTTGATGGACGGAGAATCATGCTTAGTGTAAATACAATTAAATATAGTATTCGATCGTGGCTTTCTAACAGTGTATTAATCATATTATTTGACCAAATGGCTGTAGAGATATGCCCAGTTTAATTTGGTGTATCCATTGCAACAGTTTTGTCACAGTTTCGGAGTATTTGCAATGTAGTGCTGAACTGAGTGAGAATGATGCTTAGTGCAAATAGGGTCGAGTAAAGTATTTAATCTTGGCTTTCTAATGGTCTTTTAACCATATCATTTGATCCAACAGTTGTAGAGATATGTCTAGTTTAATTTAGGGTATCCTTGTAATGATTCTTAGCCATTGTAAATATGCAATATTTAGAGTGTATCAGTACT
This sequence comes from Russula griseocarnosa, assembly GCA_022884055.1. Lineage (NCBI taxonomy): Eukaryota > Fungi > Basidiomycota > Agaricomycetes > Russulales > Russulaceae > Russula > Russula griseocarnosa. The sequence continues at coordinate 1,681,627 of JAGKRU010000002.1, read as the reverse complement.
TTATTTTGCTTTAAGCACTGCCCTAACCCTTTTGGACATGCCTTTTACTAATTTTTGATACTTCTCAACTGCTAGCTTCTCCCAGTTTGGCTTAATTCTTTCTATAACTTATAAATCCCATTAAAAGGGCTTTTATGCCCTGTAAGGCCTTCTTTCAAGAAAACCTTAGAAGATTAAGTGCTTTACTTGGCCTCATTTATGCTAAGCACCATTTTCAATACATTAAGCACTACATTACAAGCACTTTAAAACTGTCAAAAAGGCTATTATAATGGATACCCTAAATTAAACTAGGCATATCTCTATAACCATTGGGTTAAATGATATGATTTCAAGGCTGTTAGAAAGCCAAGATTAAATACTTTACATTACATAAGCACCACTCTCACACCAGTAAGCATTAAATCATGTATTTACATATTTACAACAGCTTAAAAACCATTACAATGAATGCTCTAGATTAAATTGAGCATATTTTTACAACCATTGAGACTAATGCTTAGTATATATAAGATAAATAAAAGTCCTTAATCTTAGCTTTTCAATAGTCTTTTAATCATATCATTTGACCTAATGGTTGTAGAGATATGCTTAGTTTAATCTAGAGCATTCATTATAATGGTTTTTAAGCTGTTGTAAATATGTAAATACATGATTTAATGCTTACTGGTGTGAGAGTGGTGCTTATGTAATGTAAAGTATTTAATCTTGGCTTTCTAACAGCCTTGAAATCATATCATTTAACCCAATGGTTATAGAGATATGCCTAGTTTAATTTAGGGTATCCATTGTAATAGCCTTTTTGACAGTTTTAAAGTGCTTGTAATGTAGTGCTTAATGTATTGAAAATGGTGCTTAGCATAAATGAGGCCAAGTAAAGCACTTAATCTTCTAAGGTTTTCTTGAAAGAAGGCCTTACAGGGCATAAAAGCCCTTTTAATGGGATTTATAAGTTATAGAAAGAATTAAGCCAAACTGGGAGAAGCTAGCAGTTGAGAAGTATCAAAAATTAGTAAAAGGCATGTCCAAAAGGGTTAGGGCAGTGCTTAAAGCAAAATAAAGTACTGATACACTCTAAATATTGCATATTTACAATGGCTAAGAATCATTACAAGGATACCCTAAATTAAACTAGACATATCTCTACAACTGTTGGATCAAATGATATGGTTAAAAGACCATTAGAAAGCCAAGATTAAATACTTTACTCGACCCTATTTGCACTAAGCATCATTCTCACTCAGTTCAGCACTACATTGCAAATACTCCGAAACTGTGACAAAACTGTTGCAATGGATACACCAAATTAAACTGGGCATATCTCTACAGCCATTTGGTCAAATAATATGATTAATACACTGTTAGAAAGCCACGATCGAATACTATATTTAATTGTATTTACACTAAGCATGATTCTCCGTCCATCAAGCGCTACATTGCACACTTTAAATAGTTGAATATTTACAACAGCTCTAAAACCGTTGCAATGATAACCCTAGATTAAAATGGTTATATCTCTACAACTGCTCATTCAAATCATATGATCAAAACACCATTTGAAAGCCAAGATTAAGTACTTTACTCTACCCTGCCAACTCTAAGTGCAATTCCCACTCTGTTAAGCGCTATATCGCACCCAGTCAAAAATGGCCAAACATTGCAACGGTTTTTGAGCCCACTGTACAATCTGTCATATGTGATTGCATAAGTTTTTGTCCCACTTAAGTAGCATAGTATTCTTTTTAGCATTTCATAGTGTTTTAGGCTAGGATTCACTGTATAGGAAGCTAATCTATTGACAGCAAAGGTAATGTCAGGGTGCGTGGCATTAGTGATGTATTGTAGTTCGCCTAATAACTTGGCAAATGGGTTGCTATGGTTGTCATGCGATTGATCCGGGTTAGGTTCAACCATTGTATTGTGGTCCAAAGGGGTGGCTACTGGGTTTGCATGTGTCATATTTTCTCTATGTAGTATTACCTCTATGTATTTTTGTTGCATGATGGATAGAGATGTGTTAGGTAGTTTTACACGTGCTGATATGCGTCGCTCTTGGCTTTGAGGAAGTACAGTATACAGTTGTATATCGGGAATGATCATCAATGAAAAGGATGTAGTATTGGTTGTTATTAATGGATCTTATTGGGTATTTACCCCAGAGGTCGATATGGGTAAGGTCGCCTACAGATTGGAAACACAAGGCAATTGTTGGGAACAGTTTATGTAGGAGTTTTGCTTTGGTGCAAGGGTGTAGGGATATGGTGATGGAAAAGGGAATAGATGAGCTCTGTGTATGATGTTCCTCTACAATATGTAGTTGTGAATCTAAAAAAAATTAGTATTGATAGAGAAGATGCAGAAATACATATTATTATGCTAAACATATTTATTTCACTATAGGACTCAAATAGAGAGTTTCATGTTTTTTGTTGCAAGATTTTCACCACATGCACGTGACCACACGTGACCACATATGATCATACATGTGACTTTTTTAGCCTTGAAGACACCATCCCCATCCCATCGTTGGTGAAATATCCTGTAACCCAATTACAGCCGTTTGCATTATTCTGTGAAAACGTGTTTTTGTGTTTTATTTGTTTTGGGCAAATAGTGTGACCAGAGTCACGCAACTCACGCAACTTCAATGCCACTAGCCATTTCGACGGACCTGAAGAAACACATCGTTCGCTGATATCATGATGAACAAATGACTATGGAAGAAGTTGCCAAAGTTGCCTCTATTTCTGTTGGCCTTGTCTCCAAAGTCATCAACCTTCCACGCAACTATAACCAAGTTACCAATCCCCATGCTCTTTGGAATCGCCATCCTTCATACTGTATCTCAGTCTTGGTGACAGGAAGTATTTGGGGGCAATAATTGAAGCTAATCCAAGTATCTACCTTGACGAGATCCAGGAAAGGCTTGCCATCAGTCGCAATCTTCACATCTCAATTGCCACCATTTGTCGTACTCTCCATCACCTCAAATTGAACCGTAAACTCATCTCCAAGACTGCATCACAACGAGATGAAGAGCTCCGCACTCTCTGGGAAATTGAAATGGCACAATACACCAACCCAGATGTCTTTGTATTCTTAGACGAGAGTGCTGTTGACCAGGGTACTGCACATCGAATGCATGGAAGATCAAAGCCCAGCACACGTTGTGTACGACGCATGACTTTTATCCGTGGAGTCCGACACTCAATTCTACCTGCATTGACACTGGATGGTATCATTGGTCTTGATATCTTTGAGGGTTCTGTCAACAAAGACTGATTTCTTTTATTCCTTCATGATCAAGTTGTACATGCTTTTATTATGTGTAATACTTGTTCTGAGAAGATATTACAGGCTCCACAGTTGAACCCATATCCAGGAAAACGTAGTGTGGTTGTTCTTGACAATTGTTCCATTCATCATGATGAAGAAATACGTCAACTAATTGTGGATGATTGCGGTACAGATGCCACTGAGACCTTCTTTCAATGACCAGAGCTGATTCATTATTGATAGGAGCACGACTGGTGTATCTTCCACCATATTCACCTGATTTTAATCCAATTGAGGAAGCCTTTTCGGCCATCAAGGCATGGTTACGATGGAATGAGGGTCAGATGACTGGAGATAGGCAGCTTCCCTGGCTGATCCATCAGGCTATATGTATGATTACGGCGGATGATGCAAGGGGTTGGTTTTATGACTGTGGTTACATATAGATAGAATTTGAGTACTACTTATGGTATGCCCCTTCTTGCTTTCTTAGCATCGATTTTCCCACACCACTCTTGTACAAATTTCTTCATTGTGAGGACTTGACCTTCCTTGAGACCAGAAACCTCCTCAAGACACTGGGGAGAAGCTTCACAAATAGCATCGGGTGAGTAGGAGACGTCGTGAAAGTTATTCAAAACAACGCCAATGACTTTGGAACTAAGCCCCTTAGCTTTACGAAAGGCCTCCAAGCACTTTTCCAGCTCATCTTTGATGGGAGGGGGAGGTGAAGAAGCACGACAAGGGTCAGAATGGTCAGCAGCTGAAGGCACTGCAACATGAACAGCTGGAATACTCTTGGAAAACATAGTGAAGGTGGAATTGAGGGTCTGAAGAAGAAGCGTATTTGTGTCTGTCAAAGTCTCTGAACTAGGAGTTTTGGGAGCATTTGGTCCTGTACAACCACATGGTTTTGGCATTGAAATGACTGCCATGGAACCCTTCCACTGGCTGAGAAGTTCTGGAGGGTCACTGGCTGCACACTTTTTAGCATGCTGTACTGTCGGCACTGATATTAATGTCATAAATGAGAGTAGAAAAAATGAACACATACCATGGCACTAGCCCAAGCCTTCAAACAAAAGCGATTGATCTTTAAGTGCTCCGAGTTGCTATCAATATAATATGTACCGTGCATGTCACACTTCCACGTGGCCTTGATAGCGTCAATCGTCTCAGCAAGAGCACATTGCTCTGCCGAGTATGATTCAACGTTTGGAACCTAGTTCAATCACTAAGGAATTTGTGGAATCAGATAAGCAGATGATACATACATGAGTGCTGTATGAGAGCTCCTCATCATTAAGGGAACCTTGAGGTGAATGTGCCTTTGATGTAACAGTCATTAGAAAGCAATATAAATACCATTAGTAACGTACTCGTTTGCGTGTTGGTCTGAAACGTTCCAAAATATCCAGCTCAAACACAACGGATACATTGTCAACAATCCGTTTCGTCTGAGTCAGTTGCTCCTTAATTGCACCCCACTCTGCATCATGGTGGATGATTGAAGCCTGGGCCTTGCCACCACTGTCGAACATGCTTAGATAAAATTAGAATGAGCAATACACATACTATACATACAGAGATCCTGCCCATCGAATTTTGAACGTGGGCCCATTTTTCTCACCGGGCTCATAGAGCTTCTCATATCCATGGGCAGAAAGAGCGGCAACAATAAACTCAACACGAGAGAAACCAAGTATCGCATGACGTTGAGATGTCAGCTTCATCTCATTGTACCTCTTTGCCTTTCCTCCTCGTCCTTTGGGCCTCTCAGTCCATTCAATTGTAACTGACGCGAAAAATAGCTGTAAGAGCACTGGGACATCATATTTAGAGTTAGACTATACAACCGAGTGACGGAAACCACTCACCTGGATCCACAGCAATAGCAACCTGGCTATTGTCATGCTCAGATGTATTTGTTGCCATCACTGAAACATCTCAGCTGTTGTCAAATGAACCAATATATGGTACATACCACTATACTGAGCTTGAGCCACCACAGCATCAGGTGTAATTGTAACAGTCTCAGGTACTTGGTATGGGCATGCGAGATCAGGGGCCACAGTTGACAGGACGATAAGTTCATGAAAAGCAGATCCCAGATTTGGATTGTTGTCCCAACGATTGGGCATGATTTCAGAGCAGAACACAGGAATGAAACTGAGAAAGGAAGGGGATGGGGGTTGATTTCAGACTGGACCAGTTGCGAAGACTTTATGGTCAGCGGTCACCTCAAAGTTCCTTGGCAATGAATCACAATAATTATTGTATTTTAGTTCACGGAGTTAGCTTGGCTCTTGTGATGTGCTTCAGTCATACTGGGCCCGACAGTCATGACTTGGTTATTGACAGACTTGGGAGCAGCGAGCAAGTCGAGTCGAGTCGAGTCGGAGTGATACGGAGTGATAGCTCAGAGCGAGCCTTAGGACCGGCAATGGCCGAGCTTGTCACACTATTTGTCCAAAACAAATAAAACGCAAAAACACATTTTCACAGAATAATGCAAACGGCTGTATGCTAAAAGGGAAGCGTTGATGAGCTGGGAAGCCTGTTTGTGTGAAACAAACACCCAAAACAAATCAAGCATGCTCCCAGGGTCAGCAGCAAGTTCTAGGGGGTGTGAAGTGCTTTCAGGTATTGCACAGGTATCTGTGGGAAACCAAACTTTGCAAGAAAGTCCATCTAGATCCTATGGACTTGGGACTAGCTCTGCTAAGGGCGCAGACACATATGGCGGTCTTAGGAGAGGCTGAACTAGTCCAGAAAGATGTAGAATGTGGCCTATCATACATGCTTGCGCGAACTTCACTACTTCGTAACCTTGGCTGCACTGGACCTTAAAAGGTTCTCCTAAATTTTCTAAGGGCGCAGATGCATGCAAAACCCTTGAGGATATGAAGAAGAGCTGCACTGAGAGGGAAAAGGGGGGACTCTTTAGATTCATAGGCTTGTCTATATGTAGTTACAGGGTCTATATACTAAGGCTGACAGTTTTAAGAACTGTAGTGAGGGAATCAGAGACTTGAAATATTGCAAATATCCAGGAGGGGGATGCTGTGGATTGCTGCCACCTGAGCATGGAAAAGCATCAGGAAAGTGGGCCCTGAAAATGCACGGAGAGTGTGTAGGAGGGTATGGGGGACAGGGGAGAGGATCCTGGTGCTCTCTGGAGCTCTGATACTCACTGGTACATGTGCAGCTGGTGCTGCAGCATATCAGCATAGTATCCTATCTTAGTGTTTTATACTGTACATGCTGTTTTTCTTTCTTCTTCTTCTCATTTTTGATACCATTTCCATACATTTCAGGGTAAAAAAACCCAATAGTACTACCTACACAATATAGATTACTTTCCCCATTGTTTCATCAGAATGTGTGCTAAGTATGTAGTTCAAGGGTAGGTTTTTGCCAGATTTTAGCCAGCTTATGTAAGTGAAACCCTAGGGTTAGATGCTTATATAACCCTTGTTGATTCCTAATGGCGCTTGCCTTACTGTGAGATTGTCAATAGGATGGTAATTATGAAAGATCTGATGATCATTGAATATGTGTGATGTTGTTCCGCTATTGGGCAGGCACTAAATGTATAGGGGACAAGAGTTGTCATTTTTGGAAAAGGATATACAGTCCTCTACATCGTCAGATGCATATGTATTTTCCTTATATATGTGAGGCACATATAATGTAGGGCCATTTCCTTCATTGATATTTTCTATAGCGACGGACAATTCCTCAGAGACAGCAAGGTTGATATGTTTTCCTTGCTTTTGATTGTTGTTTGTATAATTGGTTTTATTTTGCAGGTGCGGGGTAGGCGCAATGTTGTCGCACTTTCATTTGAGCTTCTTGTACTGATAGCAGGCCTCAGTTATATGTCTAAAGTGGCCACAATTAGCACATAGGGGTTTGCCGAGATGGCAGCAATTGTCAGTGCAATGGCCACACTTTTTGCAGCATTTGCAATAGGTGTCCTGAGTGCCTGGTCCGGTTATACAGTGAACAAGGGGTTTTTTGTTAGATATACTGTAATTGCTTTGTTGTGTATAGAGTGCTTGGTCTTCTTTGTGCCTTATACAATGATGATATTTGTCTTTAAGGTTTCATATGAGATGGACAATATTAAGTGCAGGGGTGGGTCCATCGAAGACAGATTTGGTTTGATGGAGACTTTGGACATACTAGTCCCAGATGTTTAGTAGGGAACTGATAAGGATAGGAGAAGGTTTTGTTGTTTACTTCCAGGTCGGGGTCTTTTATAGTGTTAATTTCCTCTATGATGGTTTTCATTTTGTTTATGTATTTAGGAATGTCTTCAGAATCAGTCATGCACATGGAGAATAGCTTCTGGAGGTGCATGATTCTGATGTGGAATCCGATTGACTGGTGTAGGGTGATGATTGATTGCCATATGTCGGATGATGTTCCTTGTTGATCAATGTGTTGTAATTGGTCTTTTAAGATGTTTTGAAGGATGATGAGTTTCACATTTTTGTCATTGCTTTGCCAATTTCTGATGCTGATTGGTTTCTCACAGGGATCAGGTTTGGGGATTGTGCCATTGGTGTAATTCCACACATCGCATACGTCTAGGATTGGTATGATCCACTTGGTCCAATCAGCCCAATTGTTTTCATCAAGTTGGTCTTTTAGTGCAGTAGATATATATTTGTTTGGCCTGATACGTTTGATCCTAGGTGAGGTTGTTTTGGGCTTTGCAATGGAAACTTCCTTGTCATTGCTAATGTCTGCTTCACTTTGGAGATTGACGTCATTCCAATAGACGTACACACTTTAGTTTTACTTTTATCAGTCTTACTGAGAAATGTAAGTGCTACTTTGGACAGCTAGACAGAGGCTTACTACCTTACAGATTTACTGTAATTTAGTTTTATGATAAGTAATAACAGCTATACAGTATAGTTTTACTTACAGATGATCTAACTGTGCCCTAGTTTTACTTACAAATGATCTATCTGTATGTTAGTTTTATTTACAGATGATCTACCTATACCATAGTTTTACTTACAAATCATCTACCTATATATTAGTTTTACTTACAGATAATCTAACTGTACCATAGTTTTACTTATAAATGATCTATCTATACATTAGTTTTACTTACATATGATCTAACTGTATCATAGTTTTACTTATAGATAATCTACCTATACCCTAGTTTTACTTACAAATGATCTAACTGTACCATAGTTTTACTTACAGATGATCTAACTGTACTCTAGTTTTACTTACAAATGATCTATCTGTACATTAGTTTTACTTACAGATGATCTACCTATACCCTAGTTTTACTTATAGATGATCTATGTGTACTTTAGTTTTACTTACAAATAATCTACCTGTACATTAGTTTTACTTACAGATGATCTACCTGTACTTTAGTTTTACCTATAGATGATCTACCTGTACTATAGTTTTACTTATAAATGATTTACCTGTATGTTAGTTTTACTTACAGATAATCTAACTGTATTATAGTTTTACTTATAAATGATTTACCTGTATGTTAGTTTTACTTACAGATAATCTAACTGTATTATAGTTTTACTAACAAATGATCTATCTGTACATTAGTTTTACTTATAGATGATCTAACTGTATCATAGTTTTACTTTACAAATGATCTATCTGTATGTTAGTTTTACTTACAGATGATCTAACTGTATCATAGTTTTACTTATAGATGATCTACCTGTACCCTAGTTTTACTTACAAATAATCTACCTGTAACCTAGTTTTACTTACAAATGATCTATCTATACATTAGTTTTACTTACAGATGATCTACCTGTACTTTAGTTTTACCTACAGATGATCTACCTGTACCATAGTTCTACTTACAAATGATTTACCTGTATGTTAGTTTTACTTATAGATAATCTAACTGTATCATAGTTTTACTTACAAATGATCTATCTGTATGTTAGTTTTACTTACAGATGATCTATCTGTATCATAGTTTTACTTATAGATGACCTAACTGTATCCTAGTTTTACTTACAAATGATCTATCTGTACATTAGTTTTACTTACAGATAATCTACCTGTATATTAGTTTTACTTACAAATGATCTATCTGTACATTAGTTTTACCTACAGATGATCTATCTGTATCATAGTTTTGCTTACAAATGATCTACCTGTATGTTAGTTTTACTTACAAATGATCTATCTATACATAAGTTTTACCTACAGATGATTTACCTGTACCATAGTTTTACTTACAAATAATCTATCTGTATGTTAGTCTTACTTACAAATGATTTACCTGTACCATAGTTTTACTTACAAATGATCTATCTGTATGTTAGTTTTACTTAGCTATGAGGTCCTTTACTCTTACTATTGTTGTTGGTACTTCTGTCACTTAAATGGATTGATTACCATTGCTGCTTTAATACATTGTGCATTATACCATCTGAATGTCTGAAATGATAAACGTGTTAATGTACTGTATATTAAAATAGTACAGCTAGATGATTTGTAAGTAAAACTATAGTACAGCCAGATCATCTCTAAGTAAAACTAAAATATAGGTAGACCATTCAAGAGTAAAACTAGGTTACAGATAGATCATCTGTAAGTAAAACTAAGATACAGGTAGATCATCTATAAGTAAAACTAGAATACAAGTAGATCATTTGTAAGTAAAACTAAGATACAGATAGATCATTTGTAAGTAAAACTAAGGTACAGATAGATCATGTATAAGTAAAACTAAAATACAGATAGATCATCTGTAAGTAAAACTATGGTACAGTTAGATTATCTGTAGGTAAAATTAAAGTACAGGTAGATCATTTGTAAGTAAAACTATGGTATAGGTAGATCATCTGTAAGAGAGATACCAAATATCCAGAAGACCTAATATACAACATACACAATGGCACTAAGACTCAGTTATAATCAGAGCTGAGATCTTTAGATAACTCTGAATTCAGAAACTTTGCAACCATACAAATGATCTTGGTTCAGCAAATATAGCAAATATCATCACACATAAAAATTACAGAAGACCCAACTTACCAGATTAAGATATACTGTATATGGCATTAAAGTCAAGGAAGGTCTAAAGGGGCACATGTGTGTGAATAAGGATGAGAAATAGGTAGAAATGGATATATGTTTTGATGGATGGGTTATGCAGAAGCTTAAGACACAAACCTAAAGATTAAAACTTTGGCTGTATTACAATAGTTAATAGCAGCACATGGGCATTGTCTGGGGAGATAAAAAAGATGAAAAAGGGCCACAGATGAGAAGGGGTGGCATTAGCACTGCTGCTTACCCATATCATCATCATCCAATCTGTCTCTGGCTCTCAACATATGGGTTAACATCTGACTCTACAAGAGTGTTAGGAGAGTTGAACATCCCCTACACCTTATGATATAGAACATGCTTAAACATACTTTTGTAATGCATGCTCTTCATCTAATTTACCTGATTGACTGCTATCTTTACTGACATGTGTATAAAGCTGAAACAGATTTGTGATTGTGCTAGAACATACAGAAGCAGGGTGTGTGGAGGACTAGGGTTGATCAAGCTATGTGATCACATTTTAACAATACTAGAAAATCTGAAACAGATTGTGAGTGTTTGCTTTAGCCAAGGGAATACTTAAGAATGATGATGCTTACTTTAACTTAGCATCAAAACATTACAATCTCATGTTTGTTAATGGTTCTTAAATACTTTCACATTTTTGGATAAGTTCCATGCCCACAGTACTTTATATACAAAGATGCTAGATCATTTGTAAGTAAAACTAGGATATAGATAGATTATCTGTAAGCAAAACTAGGATACGGGTAGATCATTTGTAAGTAAAACTAATATATAGATAGATCATTTATAAGTAAAACTAGGATACAGATAGATCATCTGAAAGTAAAACTAATGTACAGGTAGATTATCTGTAAGTAAAACTAGGGTACAGATAGATCATCTGTAAGTAAAACTAATGTACAGATAGATCATTTGTAAGTAAAACTAGAGTACAGATAGATCATCTGTAAGTAAAACTAGGGTACAGGTAGATCATTTGTAAGTAAAACTAGGATACAGATAGATTATCTATAAATAAAACTAAGGTACAGGTAGATTATCTATAAGTAAAACTAATGTACAGGTAGATCATCTGTAAGTAAAACTAATATATAGATAGATTATTTGTAAGTAAAACTAAGGTACAGGTAGATCATCTGCAAGTAAAACTAAAGTATAGATAGATCATCTGTAAGTAAAACTAATATATAGATAGATCATTTGTAAGTAAAACTAAGGTACAGATACTGTAGATCATCTGTAAGTAAAACTAATGTACAGATAGATTATTTGTAAGTAAAACTAGAGTACAGGTAGATCATCTATAAGTAAAACTAGGATACAGATAGATCAAGTGTAAGTAAAACTAAGGTACAGGTAGATCATCTGTTAGTAAAACTAAGGTACAGATAAATCATCTGTAAGTAAAACTAGGATATAGATAGATCATCTGTAAATAAAATTAAAGTATAGATAGATTATCTGTAAGTAAAACTAATGTACAGATAAATCATCTGTAAGTAAAACTAATGTACAGATAAATCATCTGTAAGTAAAACTAATGTACAGATAAATCATCTGTAAGTAAAACTAATGTACAGATAGATCATCTGTAAGTAAAACTAAGATACAGGTAGATTATCTGTAAGTAAAACTAATATATAGATAGATCATTTGTAAGTAAAACTAAGATACAGATAGATCATCTGTAAGTAAAACTAGAGTATAGGTAGATTATCTGTAAGTAAAACTAATGTACAGATAGATTATCTACAAGTAAAACTAGAGTACAGATAGATCATCTGTAAGTAAAACTAATGTACAGGTAGATCATTTGTAAGTAAAACTAGGGTACAGGTAGATCAAGTGTAAGTAAAACTAAGGTACAGGTAGATCATCTGTAAGTAAAACTAGAGTATAGGTAGATCATCTGTAAGTAAAACTAATGTACAGATAGATCATTTGTAAGTAAAACTAGGGTACAGATAGATCATTTGTAAGTAAAACTAAGGTACAGTTAGATCATCTGTAAGTAAAACTATATTGTATAGCTATTGTTACTTATCATAAAACTAAATTACAGTAAATCTGTAAGATAGTAAGCCTCTGTCTAGCTGTTCAAAGTAGCACTTGCATTTCTCAGTTAGACTGATGAATAGTTAACTAATGTGTGAACGTGGACTGGTCATTCTTGTGGTTAGACATGGTTTCGTTAATTTCTTTTTTTGATTGGAATAGTTCCAGGGCTCAGGGCCCATAACCTATAGTGCGGCAGTGATATAATAGGTAAGGGCGCTTGGTGAGCATCCGGAGGGTGATAGGATAGGAATGCTGTATTCTGCCCCTACAGTATGGGTACAATATATACTACTGTTGCGCGCTGCTGGGGCTCCACACGCTCCAAGCCCCGAGCTCCACACTCCTATGTCCCACGCGCATACCAGCCCCTATGGCAGCTTCTAAGATAGCCAGCCGTACGCCCTCCTGATTACATACAGGTATCTAGATAGTATATATATTGTGCCTATAGCGTAGGAGTGATATACAGAGTATTCTACATCTATCCCTCCTCGGACACTCCCGGAGTGTCTATTTCCATTTTCATCTCCATATCGCTACAGGTTATGGGCCCTGTGCTCTAGACCAACTACAAAAAAGAAACTTACAAATATGTCAGAACCCGCACAACAACCAATCGATCACGCTGATCACATAAGCGAAATCAATAACCAAAGCAATGGCGACCTAACCAATACCAAAGAAATCCCCTCCATAACACCCAAAACAATAACGAGGATAATTAAAAGAGCCAAACCAAACAAGTATGTAGCGACCACACTCCAGGATCAACTCGAAGAGAACAATTGAGCTGACTGGACCAAGCGTATAGTTCCCATTTTGGACATATGCAATGTGTGGGAATACGCCAAAGGACAAATCCCGAAGCCCAATCATCGCAAGATACTCACTAGCGCTAGAAACTGGGAAAGTAATGACAAGACTGTAAAAATAATTATCCTCCAGAACATATCTAAGGACCAATTACAACATATCGACCAAAAAGGCACCTCAGCTGAAATATGGCAATCTATTACTGCCTTACATCAATCCACCAGATTTCGCACCGGAATCACCCGTCTTAGGAAATTATACTCCATGTGCGTGCATGAATCCAAGGATATTCCCGAATACATAAATAAAATGAAAAATACTATCGAAGAGCTAAACGTGATAAAAGATCCTGACCTTGAAATCAACGACAAAACATTCTCATCCGTACTTATAAGCTCTCTACCGGACACATGGGACCAATATGTACAAGGCCTACATCAAACAAAATCCATCACCAGTGGACCAGCCCCGGCACTCAACATTGTCCAACTCATATGAAACCTCAAGGACAAATATAAAACTCAGATGGGTTGCAAAGAAGACGACACCTTACATAACAACACGGTTCAAGTTAATTACTCCACTAGTAATAAGAAGCCACTCGTGAACCACATTGCTAGTGGTAACATGGGGTTATATTGCAAATGCTGCCATAAGCGAAACCACCACACAGATGACTGCTATCATCTTGGCAAGCCCATATGCGCCAATTGCGGATGCATCGGCCATTTGACCAATGCCTGTTACTGCAACGGCAAATTAAAAAGGAAGCAAGAAGATTTTGCTTCAAACCTTCAGAATCCAAATAGATATAGGAACAATAATAACCCCCAGAAAAGAGGGAGATACAGCAACATTGCTGTATTAGAGGAATCATTAGTTGCCATAGAATAAAACGACGATGATAATAATACTATAAATATCCCTCTTGTGCACGGAGAGACTGCATATGCCTCCGATGACTTAAAGGATTGTGTATCATTCTCCAATAATGAAAATTCCCATCCCTTGTACATTGTGTGCCTACCAGACAGTGGAACAACTTCCCATGTATTCAATGACCAATAGGTCTTCTACGATTACGAACCCCCCAACAATATAACCGTCGGCAGAGTCAGCGGGAACCAAACCCGTGCCAAAGGGAAAGGCATGATTAATTATTAGCGATCCATTGGAATCACAGGTGTATGATCACGCTAAAAGATGTCCTGCACGTACCAGAATGCAAATAAAACCTCATCTCCCTTGGCAGATGGGAGAGTTCTGGCAGACGATCTTATCATGCTCAAAATGGTAAACTTACCTTGTATTCCGGGACACAGACCCCCATAATTGAAGGGGAGCAGTCACAAAATAACCTATACTCTTTCAAATTTCAAGTTATAAAGGATGCCACAACAAACTCTTCAGAAGAAGTGTTTCCCACTACACTCCAACCATAAGACCTATGGCATAGGCGCTACAGGCACATAGGCTATCCCGGTCTGCTAAATCTACATAAAAAGGATCTAGTCACTGACTTCTGCCCTGATCTCAAAACTGCAAAATCTAAATGTGCCCCTTGCGCCAAAGCCAAATTTACACACAAACCATTCCCCTACACCACTTTGCAAACCCAATCAGTTGGAGCGCTTACACATATGGATCTTTGGGGCAAATATCCAACTCAATCGATTCACGGTAACCAATACTACATATTATTTGTCGACGACTATACACGCTACACAACTGTCAACTTCCTGAAAACCAAAAGCAATGCTCACCAAAAAGTGCAAAATTACCTCAACCACTTAATTGCAAGACAACATACTCCACTTGCCATACGTATGGACCGTGGCATTGAATTCATCAACGAACGGCTAACCACCTGGTGTAACCAGCACGGCATTGAATTTCAAACAACAGCACCATATTCACCATCCCAAAATGGTGTTGCAGAACGGATGAATCACACCCTTGTAGAACTTGCGCGTGCCATGATAATCGCGACAACTGTTCCTGAGTTCCTTTGGGAACCTGTGGTTGCAATGCCACATATTTACGCAACTGATCATTCTCCCGTGCTGTAGCCGATGCTACACCATATGAGTGCTGGTTTAATAAAAAACTGGATGTATCTCATCTGAGAGAATTTGGATCTAGTGTATATGTGTTATAGGACGGCCCATCAGCACCAAGGAAAATGCTTCCTAAAGCAACAGAAAAAATCCTTGTAGGATTTGACGATAGAGCACGCGCTATCAGATACTATAATAAAGATACTTGAAAGATATCCACTTCCAGAAACTACAAATTTCTAAATAGTATCGAACAGACCCCACCTAGCGAAGATCCAATCACGATCCCACCTACATCAACGTTATCTAACAAACTGCATATGAACGAGGAGACATCTGTTCCAGGTCCTAGCAGGTTAACGATGGGAACTGGCAAAAGATTTGCCAATGAAGATATTAATAAAGATCACAAACGTACTAGGGATGTAAAAAAGGATTACAGATAACTGGATAACCCGTTCTCTGATAGCGATGACAACGAGGATTCCATGATCGCGATCCACCTCATGATAAATGACGAGTTGTATAACGTGGCTACAAACGACAGCCCGATTAGTCTTAAAGAAGCGAAGAAATCACCCGATTGGCCTAAATGGGAGAAGGCAATCGAAGCTAAGTTGGAACAGCTCCAGGACATGGGTACCTGGATGCTCATCAAAAAACTGCTTGATGCGATCCCCATTGCCAACAAATGGTTATTCATAAAGAAGACTAACAATCAGGGGCTAATCACAAAATACAAAGCCAGGCTTGTGATCAAAGGATGCTCACAGCATCCTGGGTTTGATTATAATGAGACATTTTCACCCGTTGTATGCATGGAAACCATCCGATCGATCTTAGCCATGATTCTGGCTATAAACCTACGAATTCAACAGCTCAACATTAAGGGCGTGTATCTAAATGGGATACTCAAAGAAGACGTATACATGAAGCAACCTGACGGGTACAGCGATGGAACTGATAAGATCTGCAAACTAAATAAAACTCTCTACGGACTAAAACAAACTGGTTGAGAATGAAACATACAGTTTGACAATGGCCTACAGAACATAGGGTTCACGTGCCTATATTCAGACCCCTACGCATACGTTCGACATTAAGGATGAGATTTCCAGATCATCACTGTTTGGGTGGATGATCTGCTCATCTTCACTAATACTGAAGTAGGTATGCGCCTCACCAAAGAACAATTGTCTCAGCAATGGCAAACCACTGACCTCTGTAAACCCTCCAAAATCATTGGCATACAAATCATAAGACATGAAAATTCCCTATCTATCACACAACAAAAATACATTGAAGCCATACTCAAATGAGAAAATATGGAATGCGCCAATCCCATTGCCACGCCATTAGATCCACACTCAACGATTGAACCTAATCCCAACCAATCACACAAAAACCGCAGCAATCCATTTATGAGTCTATTAGGCAAACTTCAATACATCGCCAATGCCACCAGACCAGACATCGCATTCGCGGTAAACAGACTAGCATGCTTTACCGCCAACCCAAGTCTAAAACACTACGACATGCTTAAGTGGATCTTACAGTACCTGTCTGGAACTAAAACATATGTGATCACATACAAAAAAACTTACGCAAGATCCATGCCGTTCATCGGTTATTCCGACACCACACACGCTAATACAGAAGAAAGAAAATCTACCACCAGAATTGTATTCACGTCAGCCAGAGGTGCCATCCTGTGGAAATCGAAGAAGCAGACCCTCAGCGCCCAGTCTAGCACCAAAGCGGAATACATCGCCCTATCACATGTAGGATCTGAGGGACGCTGGCTCTAAAACCTTTATACGGAACTCGGTTTCCCAATAGAACACCTAATCCTGCTTCACTGTGACAGTACCGGGGCAATAGCAATGACGGCAAACCCCTACTCCTCCCAGCGATCAAGACACATCAATCTAAAATGGCACATTATAAGACAACTAATCGCCCATAAAGTCGTCAATACTGTAACTTGCTGGGATGAAAACCAAACTGCCAATGTATTAACCAAACCACTACCACGCCCAATGCACAAAATGCACACAGGAGAAATGGGCCTAGTGCCTGTCTGAAGGGGAGTGTTGCATGCCGCCAGGGCTTCACGCGCTCCGAGCCCCGAGCTCCGCGCTCCTATGTCCCACACACATACCAGCCCCTATGGCAGCTTCTAGGACAGCCGGCCGTACGCCCTCCTGATTACATACAGGTATCTAGATAGTATATATATTGTGCCTATAGCATAGGAGTGATATACAGAGTATTCTACATCTATCCCTCCTTGAATGCTCCTAGAGCGTCTATTTCCATTTTTATCTCCACATCACTACAACTACTCATATATCATACATAATTAGGAGGGGCAGTGGTCGGCTGTTCTCAGGAGTTGCAATAGGGGCTGTGGTATGCATGATACATAGGAGGCCCTGGAGCTCAGGGTGTGGAGCTGCGGAGCTAGGGGCTCGGAGCATGTAGAGCCCTAGCAGTCGTCCTCAACACAGAATTTTAGAATTTATCCATAGAAACATATTGTAAACTAATATGAGTCAGTGTTCATATCTGTGATTAGTGAGTTATCCTCATCTTCCAATAATAAATCATTCCAACTCTCAGACCCTTTATTGTTCTTACCATCCTCACCATCCTTATCATACTCACGGTCATCATGAGCCTCTGCCTCAAAGATTGAAGAAGGACCTGATTTCTGAAACAGCAAATCATGTCAAATTGCACATTTCATGCACTGTAATGCCTTAACAATGTCCCCTTTGAGCTAATTTTATCATTTGCTGATAGTAATACCATCTTGTGAGAATGCATGTTCACTTGAAACAGAGGATGAAATAATGGATAGGTAGTTGTGAGCCAGTGAGGCCTATGCAGGGATGTCTAAAAGGGTTAGGGCAGTGCTTAAAGCAAAGTAGAACTTAATAAAGTACTGATACACTCTAAATATTGCATATTTACAATGGCTAAGAATCATTACAAGGTTACCCTAAATTAAACTAGATATATCTCTACAACTATTGGATCAAATGATATGGTTAAAGACCATTAGAAAGCTAGGATTAAATACTTTACTTCACCCTATTTGCACTAAGCACCATTCTCACTCAGTTAAGCACTACATTGCAAATACTCTGAAACTGTAACAAAACTGTTGCAATGGATACACCAAATTAAACTGGGCATACCTCTACAACCATTTGGTTAAATAATATGATTAATACACTGTTAGAAAGCCATGATCTAATACTATACTTAATTGTATTTACACTAAGCATGATTCTCTATCTATCAAGCACTACATTGCACACTTTAAACAGTTGGATATTTACAACAGCTCTAAAACCGTTGCAATGATAACCCTAGATTAAAATGGTTATATCTCTACAACTGCTCATTCAAATCATATGATCAAAACACCATTTAAAAGCCAAGATTAAGTACTTTACTCTACTCTTGCCAACTCTAAGTGCAATTCCCACTCTGTTAAGCACTATATCACACCCAGTCAAAAATGGCCAAACATTGCAACAGTTTTTGAGCCCACTATACTATATTGAGTCTCCTTAGCGAACTGCTTCCTCATTCCCTCTTACCCTTACTACCGTTCCTTTTGGGACTATGATAACTTCCACCTCTCTTTACCCTTTCCCTTACTACAATCTCAGCCTCTCTTTAGACTCACTCCCTATTACTTAATTATTGCTTTTTCATCCAGTACCTTACAAGTTGCATTACTTCATTCATTCTTACTCTCACATTATTGTTTACAGCCTATGCCACCAGAGGTTAAAGACCTCCTCCCTCCCTGCTATCTCAGTTGTCTATTTTGACCCTGAAATAAGGATCATGTTATGCCTTCCGTCTACTCTTGTGTCACGTGCTTACTTGTATTTGTACTCTGCAATAGGCTTATGCTTAAGTCTAAGACCCATGCACTTACCTAACAGATATCATCGGCCCGCTTTTCTCTTTATGTGCCTACCTTGTATGTCCTTATTGTTATCTCAATACTTAGCAGCTTCTTTTGATGCCCTATACCTTTTCCTCCTATTATGGTATTCTCACTTATGCCTTCCTTATTTATACATCTCACTTCATCCCTAACTTGCTCTAACTCACCTCCATTGCTTATTGACATGTTCCCTCTACTCTACTGATGTGTCACCTTATGCTGATATGTTACATATTATCATGTTCATCTGATGATGCTCTCACATGCACTTCAGGCTACCCATTATCCACCCCTATTAGGGCTAATTGTTCCTCATATACATTAGCCCTATTAGGGGGTATTTTGGCTGGGGCTCCCAGGGCAAATCTGCTTTGTCCTGGAACAAAACTGCATTATCCTAGGTCAAAACTGCTTCTACCCTATTCATCCTTAGAATCAATTTATTTTTGCCCTAGGACAAATGTGTTTGCCCCGGGACATCCTGGGACATCTGTTTGTCCCAGGACATATCTATTTGTCCTGGGACATATGATGTTACATATCTATTTGTTCTAAGACATATCTATTTGTCCCAGAACATATCTGTTTGTCCCAGGACATATCTGTTTGTCTCAGGACATATCTGTTTGTCCTGGGACATATCTATTTGCCCTAGACCATCCCATATGTAACATAATGTCACTAGATGTCTGGGGTCCTTTTTTAAAGGTTTGTCTATCATAATTGTTATAAATTCAATAGGCAGAATTATTAAAGTTTCAAGATATTTATTCACATTCAATAACTTTTCAACATTCAAAGATGGCCTGAGACATCACTTCTTAACATTCATAATGGTCCAAGACATTCAAAGATGGCCTGAGACATCACTCCTCAACATTCACAATGGTCCAAGACATTCAAAGATGCCCCAGGACATCACTCCTCAACATTCACAATGGTCCAGGACATTCAAAGATGCCCTGGGACATCACTCCTCAACATTTACAATGGTCCAGGACATTCAAAGATGCCCCAGGACATCACTCCTCAACATTCACAATGGTCCAGAACATTCAAAGATGCCCCAGGACATCACTCCTCAATATTCACAATGGTCCAGGACATTCAAGATGCCCCAGGACATCACTCCTTAACATTCACAATGTCAGACATTCAAATGGTCCAGGACATTCAAAGATGGTCCAGGACATTCAAAAATGACCCAAGGAATCACTCCTTATCACTCACAATAGTTCAGGGTAAAAGTATAAAGTTTATTAACATTCAAAGCACACTTATATGATCTAAAAAGAAACAACAAAGGGGACCTGCTCACAAGACACCATTCATCAGGCAATACACACCCCATGGTCATAAACCCAAGCATGACTAAAATTCAATGAAAAGAATACCAAAGAACATAGAGAGCAAGTGGACCTGAAGAAACAAAACAATTAAAGCAAACATGAGCAAGGGAAAAAGGTGTGATCACGACGTACACAACAGCCTTGAACAGCCTGTTCATTCATTGCACCAACTTGAACACAATGCTGACCAAAAGAGCTCCTGCAATTGATTGATGATGTAGCCATTAGCACCAAGTCGCACAGAGATGGTTGTGAGGAGACTACCACTAGAGATGACGCGTCGAACACATTCCACCCGTTCACGGCTGAGCTTTTCAGTTTGTGCCTGACTCGAAAATGTTCAAGTCCTATGAGAAAGAAACGCGCTCATGGATGCACGCTTGAGAGATGTGAGTAGTGGCTGGTTAGTAACGTTTTGGACGGCTATCTATCTATTTTGGCCACTTGGACCTAGTTTCCCCCATTTCCTCTCAGTCCTCCAACTCCAAACGGCGGCATACCCACCCAGGCAATGACATGGTAGGACGACGGATTGCCACGATCGTCAACCCACTTCCTTTCCACGACTGCCCCAAGGTTCCTGGGAATCCCAGGAACGAGCCTTTGCAGTATACCTACCTTCATTCCCTCGCAAAAATAAGCAGATGAACACAAAGAGAAAAAAAGTTAGAGACTCACCAGAGGCAGGATACGGTTGATCCTGACGAACCACACGAACACACCCCACACGCCCCGCATGAACATGCCCCACACGAACATGCCCCGCACGAACGCGCCCCGCACGAACACGCCCCACACGAACACGCCCCGCATGAGCCCAATCGCATGAAAGAACGGCATCTGTTGTGACATGTCAGAATACTGCCGACTTAGAGAGGAGAAGGCTGGTCAACGCACAGGGAACTTGTACTGGCAGGGATGAGAGTAAGAGTAGAGTTTTGCACTGGCAGTGATGAGAGTAAGAGGCAAGAGGCAAGTAGAGTGTTGCACCGGCAGTGATGAGAGTAAGAGGCAAGAGGCAAGTAGAGTGTTGCACCGGCAGTGATGGGAGTAAGAGGCAAGACCTTCTGGTTTCCGGATGATGGTCTGAAGGGAAGTTATAAGTGGTCGGAGCAGACCGTCACAACATGCACACCACTAAAAATATGGAGTCGTTCAGTGCCCACAGGACGAACTCAAAATCGTCTAATAAGATAAGTGGGGTGAGAACCCTTAGCGACAGGAAGGAAAGATAAGGGAGAACGTGCTCACCACCGACAGAATATGGTTGTTGGGGCTCCAATGGTTCTCATTCTGAAGTGCGCTGTGATTAAGGTGTACAGAAGGGAAACATAGCACATACTGTGACATCAGTAAGAGACCACCGAGGAACACATATCTCAGAAGGAATAAGGCTGACTGAGGGTGTCGGTACGTTGCAAGAACTTTTTTTTTAAAACCCATTCAGTGCACCTTGGTTACAGAACCCCATGTAGCACTTTACTATATACACAAGACACTTTATGGCTGGCCATACATGATGATAATACTGAAAGATCAAGAGATGATGAGAAGATTCACGGTTTTGAAACCAACTGCCTTACCTCAGAAGTCCTAAATGGTGGAGCAACATACCGCGGCCAGGGCGTACCACTGTTAAGCAACTCTTTGCCAGCGACCCTTCCCCAGTTTAAGTCCCATAAGCTGTGCAGCGAGAATGCCTATACAGGGAGTAAGCGAACAGGGAGACACTGCTGGGGTGCTTCTCACTGCTAGTAGTACTCTTCACGCCCGAAGAGATGGCGGATCTAACAGGCATGGTTCGGCAACTTTGAAGTGATGATATGACTGTCAAATCTGTTTTTCGTGGTGGTCTTATTGCATGCATCGGGGAAGCTCTTCACTGCTCTAGCCACATAAAGAGTGACAAATGGGGCTAGATGGAATTGATTAACTTGGAGGAGGAAACAGTAGCAAGATGTTTAAGGATGACTGACCTTTATCTTATGTAGCTGTTGGTGAGCTCGCAACCCGTAAAATCGTGGTGTGGGGAATTCCGAAAATGTCACGGTGGTTGCCAGTGTGATGGTCAGATTATGACACCATTCACACTCTGTCACGGTAAGGGACTGTTCGGGCTGTCTATAAATGGCTGCATTTCTGTGGAGAACTACTAGGAGAACTGGTAAGAGTGGAACCTTCATGTATCGTAGTATCGTTGAGTACTGGTACAATCCCTTCGTCAGTATGATAAACGTCTGCTAAGTGAGCAGCCTCCGCAAGGTCGAACAGATGGCCAAAGTGGTCATCAATATCTTCATCATCCTCGACCTTAGAATCACCACTGTCGTTGTCATCCTTGTCACCTAACTGGTCTACTGAATGTGGGCTAATATCTGAGCTTGCAGAAAAATGATGTGATCGTGCATCATTCAACTCCTCATCGGATGGTCCCCAAAGCGAAGGCACAGGATGAAGTGGTGGGATAGAGAAGATATGCGGCTGCCATGTCACGTAAAGTTGGCACAGCCGCTGTGCGTATAGCTCAATCTGATATAAAATGTCGGCGTCAGAGGCTGAGGAGAAATATTAATAGTCTTCGACAGGGAATGACTGAACGCTTACCAGCTGCCCTCCGTGCTGCCTTGACGCAGTCCCATTCCTCCATAAACCATTGCTGTAAATTACAGCGCTCCTTCCTCAGTCGAAGTTCCTCCTTGCGGCACCAATCATGCTGGAGTAGGGCTTGAATCCCTAAGTGTACCTCTTCGTCACCCAGCCACCATGGTACCGCACCATCATATTCATCATCCAGACCAACATCTTGCCAGATGTCATCATCGATGTCCAGCTTGAAAAGGCCATCACGCTGAATAGGTTGAGGTGCTGCAGAACCTGGCAGAGCTCGACCATTGACAATGAGACCTGTAAGTGTTGGAATAAACCTCGGGCGCGTGCGGAAAACGAGTGGGATGTGGGCAAACGCGCGAGGGCGCCGGAAAGTATTTACATGTACTTTATACCCAAGAAAAGTGTGTGTCAGCACACTGGCAGATGAATGGAAAATAAACTGGTGACTAAAAATACTGCTAACGGTAAGGAGACTTTGAGCCACGCGAGCTCGATTTCAACACACCCCCACGAGCAAAGCGTGGTACATGCAGCATGCACCCCCAGATTACCAGAAGCCGTCTCCTCCTATGTCTTCTGTGCCTACTACTGCGTTGGCGGAGCCCACGGGCTTGTTCTCGGGCTTGTATGGGGAAGGATTGGTTGGGCACTTTGTTTGGTAATGCCCCTTGTTGCTGCATCCAAAACATGTGATATGTGCAAGCGATCGCTTTGGTCGGTCGCGTATGACGGCCAGCGCGAGGTCTGTGGTGTCTGAGCTTCCGGGCTCAGGGCGTTGACGAGCCTCCTCAGTTCGGAGACGCCCAATGACATAATTGAGGTTGAAAACCTCTGACGGGGTAGAGTCGAGCGTGAGAACAAGTTGCTCGTAGGAGGGGGGGAGTCCATTGGTGAGGGCAAGGATGATATCTTCATCGGGGGTTATAACGCCAACCTGTGAGAGCTGGAAGACCACTCCCTTGATGTCAGCTATCCAGGATGCCATCCTCTGGCTATCCTTCATCTTCATCTTCCAAAGTTTCCGTTTGAGTCCCATGCGCGTTGTGAATCCAGTTGACCGGTGGACACGTCCTAATTCGGCCCAGATCTCCGATGCGTCGTCGGCTGTCATGTGCGACAATTGGTCCCATTCAACAGCTAGTTGCAACTCGGCCCGGCCTTCTTGGTTCTTCCGGTCCCACGCCCGCACGGCATTCGGTGGCCCGGCCGGCCTCTGCATCAGGCCAAGCGTGACCTCGCAGAGCTGCTTACATATGAGTATGGCCTCCATCAGGATTTTCCATATTTCATAATTTTCGTTATTCAACTTCATCATATTCTTGTCCGACATGGTGGTAATGACGGTGGCAACAGCGACAGCGACAAATGTAGGGTTTCGGCCCCCTGACAGGCAAGTTCGACAACGGGTGAGGTTTCGGCCCCTCAAGGCAAGTTCAATGACAACGACGTAGGGCTTCGGCCCCCTAAGGCAAATTCGACAACGGTGAGGATTCGGCCCCTCAAGGCAAACGGGTTTGACGACGCGTGAGGTTTCGGCCCCTCAAGGCAAGCAGCGACGATTGGGTTCGGGGTTCGGGTAACGACAGGTGTGAGGCTTCGGCCCCTCAACAGGCAGACGAGGTAAGCGGCGAGTTCAAGGAATGGATACCTGCGCGTTTGTGTTGGAATAAACCTCGGGTGCGTGCAGAAAATGAGTGGGATGTGGGCAAACGCGCGAGGGCGCCAGAAAGTATTTACATGTACTTTATACCCGAGAAAAGTGTGTGTTAGCACACTGGCAGATGAATGGAAAATAAACTGGTGACTAAAAATACTGCTAACGGTAAGGAGACTTTGAGCCACGCGAGCTCAATTTCAACAGTAAGCTGTTGGCAGAGGTCATTGTAGGTCTTCACAAGTTTATGTATTGTTGATTCGTGGCGCTTGACTGAAGACTCAGTGTGCAATCGAAGATTTTTTTCTATTGAGTATTGTTAGTGTACTATGTAGCAAAACATGAATCGAGATCATATACCATTGATGGTGTGATGATATGCTCTCTCAAGCTTCTCCAGCTCAAACTTACGCTGATGAAGACGATCACGGATTCGCCGCTTCAGAGATCAGGCATTCATACGAATACGAAGAAAGTCGTTTCGATGGAGTAAAGTGAGATGTGTGCACTCATTGACTCCAAGAGCTGCTCGCTTACGACGTAGCGAGTCAACAATTCGACCACACTGTAAATGTGAACTTTCAAGTTCCTGTGGGACATCGGAACCATCAACAAAGGTATTCCTCATCAGTTGTAATTCGAGGGAGCGAATATTTTTGTTTAACAATGTGAGGGACTTCTCAAGCGCCAGAATGTTGTTGATGGCGTGAAAGGCCTGGTCACGCGATTGACCTAAAAGCCATCTCGATGATGATCTTGTCAGAGCAATACAAATAGAAATGTGAGCCAACTTACGTGGCAACGGTTTTGTTTGTTCCTGCACTTGCGCAGCCCACTCTGCGTGAAGGACATCCTCTCCCACAGTACATGCAGACAATGTGAAAATTGCTTCTTGTTTCTTCTGTTGGCAGAGGTACCATCGCCGGTACAGCCAGTGGCTGATGCCATCACGTGACTTTTCATCAAGGAAATGTATTTGATTGTCAATGATAAGTACGCGCTGATGATACTAGAGCCGGAGAGCAAAATTAGAATGACAGAGTAAAAAGAAGAATAGGACACCTACACCCGAGACCCTTAAACTGGGTATTAGCTTCTTGAGCAAACTCTAGAAGCGTTCGCACCCCTCTCCATCTGTCAGCCCAAATCCACGACACTTCCGGGGTGATAAACAACCTGACACGGCCACTGATGGTCATACGCATGGAAAATGGAAATGCCGAAGGTGATCCTCGGGAGGAGCCCTTCGAGAAACCCCCACTTCTCGCAACTACGGTGCAACTGGCAGCCGATGTTGTACAGAACCCCATAGTCATATGAGTTGGATGTGTTCAAATAACCGTTGGAGTAACACTACTGCGTAATACTGTTTTTCACCTGCTGAAGTCATATTTATGGTCCACAATGGACGGTCGTGACGGCACAGAAGTGCCACAAGACCTGTATCCGCAAAAAATTGTGTGCTTGCCTTCTCTCGCTTTTCGTTGGTGGCCACAAAAGAGTCATTACATCCATTGAGAACAGATGTAGGGACGTGCATGCCCGCCTCATATCCGTTGTCACCAGCATTGCTGTTTCGGGCATATGAGGGCGACCGGACCGGCAGGTTTCAATGAAATCTTCAACGACCTTCACGTCAGCTTCGGGGATGAAGACTGAAGACGGATGATGATTTGGGGGATTGTGGTGACCGCCTTTTCCTTTTGTCTTGTTGTGCTTTTGGGTAAAACACGCATCTATGCAGACCACAGTATCGGCGCTGAGCAGTAGAATCAGTACACAAAGCAGCAACAGGACAAAATGCGCTCACATAAAATCGTCATTATGGTGCTCTAGGCCGCCGAAACATGTAGGACAACGTTGTTGAAGGTAATTGCTTGGCCTCATTCAAACATTTTCAGTGCCTTCCATAAATCATGTAACTACGTCATCAGTGAACCGTACATAGACCATGAGGTCCTGGATCGAGGTCACATACCCAACGGTTCCAACTGTGGGTCTGGTTTATGTGTAGCCAGTAGATCCTTGACGTGTTTATGGGTGTTGTTAACAAGGCTATTGTACCACAATAGCGCGTTGCCAAAGCGTCACCGTAGATTATTCTAATTAAACCATCATGTTAATATGAACAGAAAATGATCAGTTCAGTAACTCACCCGAGTCATCAGCTTGTACTTCTGCGCACTTAGGACACTTTCAAGCATTTCACACCAAGCAGTGTTGTTTGGAGCAACCTGGAGAAAGAGTTCACGAGTAAATTCCAGCATCTTGAGGTCAACAGCCAATGTGGGCACTGTTGGTGTACAAGGGAAGAGCCCATGTTGTAGTAGTTGCACGGGTGCAGAGTAGCACTCGCAGTAGCAAATCTGTGTGGACTTGAGACCTATGGGATCACGTTGGCAAAATCAGACAAACGTTGAACATAAGCATAAGTAGAACAACTTACGCTCAAAAAAAACACATGTCACATCTATTCTCACCCGTCTTTTGCACAAACAAGCTGGCAAAGCGACACCGGAATGAGAGTTCAAGGTGCGAAGGTTATCGGATTCACGAAGAATCCATAAGTACGGTTGGAGTAGGGAGGGTATGGTCTCGTTTTCCCACTTTGCCCACTGTCGCTCCTTCTTTCATCGTTGGCGTTGTTGCCGAAGATCAGGGTCCTTCTCTCCAACCAGTATATAGATTGGAGAGGGCTCCACGTCACCGGTGTCCACAAAAGAATCGTCTAAGGGATCTTGAGGTGCTGCTGGATCAACAGCGGCTGCTGTTGATGTTCGAGGGAGGGCTGGCTGCTGTACAAAAACATGCCCAAATGGTTCCGTTAAAACTTTATTGCAGCGTGCTTGAACACGGCTTTTTGTTTTGTAACCACTGCGTGTTTCTGAGGCAACTGATGGTTGAACAAGATGATGGCTAGTACGAGAGATAGTAGTAGCTTTGGAGAGCAATGAGGGTGGTCTTCTAGACAGAGAGGAAGACTGTGGGTGAGCTCGAGGAGGTTTGGGAGCCTTAAAGGACATTGTCGCTTCTAATAAGTGATGTTAGCAAAAGGCGAAATTTGTATGTGGTGAGAAGCGACCTTGGGCTATGGTGAGCTACGGCATTTCCTCTGGGTCCTGGGTGGAAATTGATCGAATTACAAAGTTTGATGTGCCTTGCTTGTGAATTAAGGGTCCTGCTGCATTGGTGCTAGTGGGAAAATTCGAAAAAATAAGCGAAGATCAAGGAAACGTGTCCAAAAGAGAGGAGGGGAGGGAAGAGGGAGCGTTAAAAAAAGTCATGTTTCCTCTCGAAAGTAAAGCTCGATGCGTCGACTACACCGCGCACAGCGTTCGGTTGACGGTCAACAACGATTCTTTGCTGTCCTAGTGTGTTAGACTGTGTGAGCCGATTTCTTGCAATCATTGCGGATGAAGCCGCAACTCGTGACTCATTGCCCCGGCCCTAGCCGTTTGTATACTGTATTGTATTGGACTTCTATGGCCATTCGACAGTTTTAGGGGACGTCGCTGGTGATGTCACTAGGGGCCTGGTAACCCCGCTCTTAGATTGGTCTAGCGAAAGATCCTAAGCGACAGTGTAATCTGATGAGTGTATATCAGTAAGATAAACATTGAGCAGACGAGACCACGGATGCACACATTGTAGGAGTACCTGCATACAGCGTGCGTCTAGTGAAGTCAGACAGAGAAGATGGACACAAGTCGAAGGATGTGGGAGTGAGGCAATAGACACAACTGCATGAGAAGCAGGAAGAGGAGACTGATGATCATTCGAGGCACTGGAGGAAGCTCTTAAGTACATGTAGAAGCCTCAAGTACTACAACTACGGTATGGTGTGGAAGCATGTCCCAGGGAAAGAGAAAGAACTGAAGTGGGTACAAGGTGATCGAGGCCACGAGCACATAGGCGATTCACGTTGGATGCTAGAAGATGGGTTGGTGTCGATAGAGTCGAACAGAAATGAAAAGGTAGAACAAAAAGGATGATGACACGTGCAAGGGAAAAGAAACTCAGTCAGAGAATAGACGAATATGCATGCAAACGCGAGGCACTGAAGGAAGCTCTTAAGTACATGTAGAAGCCTCAAGTACTACAACTACGGTATGGTGTGGAAGCATGTCCCAGGGAAAGAGAAAGAACTGAAGCGGGTACAAGGTGGTCGAGGCCACGAGCACTTAGGCGATTCGCGTTGGATGCTAGAAGGTGGGTCGGCGTCGATAGATTCGAATGGGAATGAAAAGGTAGAACAATAAGGATGATGACATGTGCAAGGGAAAGAAACTCAGTCAGAGAATAGATGAATATGCATGCAAACACGAGGCTCGGAGGTCCACGGAAATGAAAAAGGTGAGTAAGGTATGACAGAACTGTAAAGTGACAGGTACAAGGAAAAAGGAACATGTGTATGTAGAACAAAAAGGATGATGACACATGCAAGGGAAAAGAAACTCAGTCAAAGAGAATAGACAAGTATGCATGCAAACGCGAGGCTCAGAGGTCCACTGGCAAAGGGTGATCAACGCTGCCACAGGTGGAACCTTGAGGCAGCAGCAGTGCACTGGAACGTGCTAGCCCGTGCAAAATCTGTAGAGCATGGTAAGTTAAAGAACGGTCGTTTCGAAACAGAAGGTAGACAACACCTGGGTGGTATGTGCCCGGCCACTCCGCAATCACTCAGAATCTTGCTCAGAATGATAACAGGATCAGACATCGCATGTTCCATAGAGAGTTTCAACGGTTCAGTTATCCTCTTGCCCCTACTACACCACTGCGCTGTGAGTCCTTAAGCTGTTTTAAATGCTATCTCGCTCTTATCTCTGTCATCAATGTCATCAACGGTCAAATTCATCTCTAAATCATTGAGCCTTGGCATATGGTTTAATCACGACATCACACAAGCATGGCCATTGCCCTCATGAAATTACTTGGCACAGCACAACTGTTGTGCAGTACAACCACAGGGATGCTGAATATCCGGCGAAGAGTTGTTTGACCACGATTGGGGAATCACGATGTACGAATCAGCATGATCCGGCACCTAGACACTGGCCACCTGTACTGGTTACTCTGACTTACTCATACCTTTTCATTTCCCTTTAAGCTCGCACTCACCCTTCTCATGCATCAAACACGACTCGCACTCTTTCTTTCTTGACATGCTTTAGCTCGATCCTACTATACCAGACTTGTCTTACAAAGATCCTTGTACAGTATGTACAGTATTTAAGAGCCGCAAACTGAATGTTATCATTGCCTTCTCTTCCTCCTCTTGTGTGTGCACAGTCGCGCCTTGCCGCTTCGCTCCCACCTTCTTTCGACTCTCATCCATCTTCACCGTCTGAACGGTCCGACAGTCTCAACCTTTATCGCAGGTCAATCGAACTGCTTCGAAAGCCTTCTGTACTGCCACCATCAACTTAGCGGCGCTCGCTTCATCTGACGTATGTTATCATTATCCAAGCCGAAAGGTGAAGTGTCATCTGTGATTTTAGAGCCTATACTCCCTGAGTCCAGTAAACATGTTGCCTGCATCATCTTGAATAATGCCTACTCAAAACATGCTACTGTACTCTTCCATATCCGTCTGCGTTCCTCTGTTTGATCTGTGTGATCTCGGCCCGGGAACCGTGTCATGCTCTTGCTCTCTTAAAGCCTGATGGTTGATTGCCGTCCTCGTCTCCTCGAGAAATCAGCACTTCCTCCCTTTCTTCTGCAGGATCCGCTGCTGGCAGCACTGTGCTTTGCCCATCAGGTAGGATGTCCTTGGCCACCTTTTCCACTTCCAGGCACCTTGGGACTTGTGGCGGCACTGGGCCTGCGACCTGGGGTTTTGGCTATCACCGTGAAGATCTTGGTTCAACGATCCATACAGCATGTGAGTAATATTACTGATTGGGCAAGTAAAGGCACTAGAACACAACATAAACAGGGTCATTGCGATCGCAAAAGGGCCTAGGCCTATAGTAGTGTTAGCGTACTAATAACAACTTGAGTAAATTTACATAACTTGCCTCGTTTTTCTCCAGCTCCCTGTCCCAACCCCCACTGTTTGTCACCCCAATTTTTTCTATGCCCGTAACACGTTGAAGCACAGCAGCGAACACTGAGAGGACTACTTCTGAGGACGACAGCTTGCCACCGCCAGAGCCAGTGGCACGGCGATCTCGGGCTAACAACAATCCGAAAAACACCGAGGGTACTATGACAACCATTCGAAAATCAATGAGAACAAGTACCCGGCGAATGGTGGTCTCAAAAGCAAAAGGCGACATGTCACAACCATCCTCTCCTGTCGAACCGGCAATTGAACCCTCCGCGCCCTCTAACGATGAGGAGGGTGAGTCCACTTGCAGTGTTACCCCCGAGACTAAGTCACCCATTCATGTAAGTGAACTAATTTCCATTATTTGCCACCGTAGTTACTGTAATGCTCAAATGTCCTATGCCGTATTAGCAACAACCTTCAACGCCCCAAAGTGCCCCTCAAGCATCTTTTGGTGGTGTTCCACAAACATCGCCACCCGGTACGTTACTCACATAGTATGGTGTCTGCCCCACTAATGATCACAATAGTCTTTGCTGAGGATGACACTGTGAATCTCTCTGCCAACCATTCTGACGACTTGGACGACCGTAAGTGGTTCTCATTACATGGTTAATACTATTGTTGCTGAATTATTCATATGCCTCCAAGGACTTGGGGGCAAAAGTACAAAAATTGATAGTAGGGATATCCCCCGTGAGCACATGTACTAACTTGGTTCATTTTTACCACGTTTTCTAACCTATGCCCTCAGCCGTTGAGAGTTCTGAATCCAGTAGCGACTACGGCGACACTCGGGAAAAACATATTCAGAAATGACAACAGCGTGCGCAACTAGGACACGCGGTGTCCGATACTGAGGAAAATGACGATGACGATGATGATGAGTTAGCTGACGAGGGTGATCCAAACTCGGATGCTAGCCTACGGACCCCTCTCCAGACTACGGGGGCCAGCTCTAGCAACAATACAGGCGAGCACAAGACTTCGTTGAAGCGTGGCTGTCTGTCGGCTGAGGATAAGGAAGAGATCCATGCCTTCTCATCCAATGTCCTTGGAATGGCCCAAGACCTTGCAGACCGCCTTAAGATTTTGAGAAGGAATGTTTTGATAGCTGCTGGTTTGGGCATCAAGGAATCTCGCAGGGAGAACATCGCCAATCTGTATGCACAGTGGTATGCTGCGACACACACCAAGCCAGACGGAAGTGCGTACTTTTGCACTTCCTCTTTACCATTCTAATATCTACTACAGTGACATCGGGGGACTACGCACGGTGTATTAGTGGAGATTACCATACACTCGTAGACGGGAAATCGGCGGATGAGAAAACTTCCAATCTAAGGGAAGTCCGAGAATGGGCAGCGTCTCGGGAGGAATTTGATATTGAAGAACTCTCCCCCGTGTCTGTTACAACACGCGTCAAGTCAATCAGAGACAAATTCGCTAATCTGGTATGAATTCTTGTTGTATATGCTGAGTGTCACTAACACGCGTTAATTAGTCTCACTCGGTTGAGAATATGTATGACATCTCCATCATTGGTGCTATGATTTATGTTGGCAGTGATGCAGCGGGTCAACAGTTGTCTACCCTATTCACAGGGTCGCCAGTATTCCGCCAACTCATCGACGAGAATGATGTCAATATTCGGGATATTCTTGATCGCCTTACAACCGCTGTCAAGTACGAACTTTCCCACCACTGCCTTCTTAATCTAATTCCCTTTACAGGGCACCGGGTCTTGTTGCTGACGGATTCAACATACCAACGTTCAACAATGACCTCACTCAGGATTTGCAACGGCGCCCAGGAGAGCCTGGAAAAGACCGTGATTGCCGTGTGGCCAGAATCATATTTCAAGACGCTCTTGGTATGTGCTCCTGCTCCATGGTATTTACAAATATTAACTATATTGACGCAGGCCCATTCTTACCTACGTATTTCAATCCAAGAGTGCACCTTCCATGGAAACGCTGGGTTGATGTTGCAGTGAAAGAGGAGCTCTGCATCACTAACTGGGCGACGGGAATTCTGCCGCCAGGCCCTGACTTCGACATAAAGAAGTTGGGTGCTGTCGAGCTTCATGAGATCACTGTGTCCTATATTGAGGCCACTCTAAATGGTAATGTGGACTATGAAGCCTTCAAAGTAGTTCATTGGTCCACAGGTGTGTAGTTTACTGCGGTCACAATAATAAAGTATTGACATTTCATCAGAGCAGCGTGCTCTTTCCAACACTGATCCTGGAAAGGGGCTTATTCCCTTGTTGTGACGCAAGGAGGTGCCCCTGTACGACAACTCAAGGACTCTAAAACATGGCAAAAGGCCGTTGTGAAGGAGACACGCATCATACACGGTCGGGATTTTGAAAGTGAAGAAGAGAACGAGGACAGCTCTGAGGAGGGAAGGTATGATACTGGCAACTGGAGAAGCAACCACGATGAAGTGCAGTACAATGCAACCCGGACACATAGTCGATCCTATAAAGAGCACCCTACGAAATCATGTCTCCAGTCTAAATCTGGGAGCAGCACCATCAGTCGTATGCAGCCGGATTCCTCCGATGTGATTCGTCCCCCCCTCCACCTATTCGCATCGATGTCCCCGCCAGCCGTCTACCCAGCGCGGTGGTACTCCAGTCGATCTGAGATCCCAAAACAATCGAAAGCGGGTTGCTATCCCATCAACAACTCACCGTTCCTCACTCCATTTCCGCTCTCGGCCATCACCGTCTGGTGACTCAACTCGGCATGGCTCTCATTCCTATTTTCCATCTAAGGCTAGAACACATCATGAACCCCTTCCCAACTCTTGTTTGCCAGCTCCGCCTCCGAATCTACCCCTACCAAGGCAGGGTACCAAACGACAGAATCCTGAAGGGTCGGATAATGACAGTGCACAATTAAACACTGGACTACGTTTCCACCGCATCAACTCTCAAGGTCAACTGATTCCTCAAGGTGGCTAATTCATTTCATCCAAGTAATCCCCAGACCGCTTAACAATTTTATTAAGGGCACCCTCAGCGTTCAGACCCTCCACGTACCAATGCAAATAAACGCCCAAGAATTGGCATATCACAAAGCCATAGGCCATTCTTTAAGGTTTAGGGACAATCGCGCCCTTCTGTAGGCCTCCCAGGTGTCGTCCCGTTTCCTGATTTCGAACCAGAGTCCGTAACCATTGGCGATTCCGATGACATGTTGGTCTATGATTGCGTAGTAACCTGTCCATGGGAGTCTCACCGGTTCTACTCCGGTTATTTGAAACGTGAGGCCTGCGGTGTATTCTGCTGGGATCTCGTCGGTTCATTCGGGTGTTAGTGCAAAGGGTAGTCGGATCAGGGCCGCGTCCTCCACGTCGAGGGGTCGTCGTCCTTCCTCATAGTTGATTCGGTATCGCCAATCTCGTCCTCAGATCGGCTGTTTCTGCTTCAATGATGGCGCCATTGAGAGAGGCTCGTTCTAATGTCACCGTTAGGTTTCAGTGTCGTGCTGAGTCGTTCAGTCGGTCTGTAAGCTTGTCCTTAGACAAGGAGCTGCCTGCTCAGATGTGAGGCAGAAAGACAGTAAGAGGTGAAGAAGTGCTTGTCGCGGCTCTACAGTACATTGAGAGCCTAAGACACCCTAAGAATTCAGTCTGGATGCTGGTAGACTTCCTGTATTCACAAGAAGAACGAGCCTGAAGGGCTGTCCCATCTACTGGAGCGCTTATATACAGGCATGGGCACAGGGCTCTGAGTCAAGGGCTTAGGGCCCAGGGTCAAGGGTTACAAGAGACAATAAGGGCATAGGGTTGTAGATCCCGATTGTATCGTACATCAGTCATCAGTCTTCAGTCCGGAAGCGAGAATGTAAGCAGAGAATGAGTCACCGAGACGCGTAATTGTAACAGACACAGTAGGACGACAGATTGCCACGATTGTCAACCCACTTCCTTTCCACGAATGCCCCAAGGTTCCTGGGAATCCCAGGAACGAGCCTTTGCAGTATACCTACCTTCATTCCCCTGCAAAAATAAGCAGACGAACACAAAGGGAAAAAAAGTTAGAGACTCACCAGAGGCAGGATACGGTTGATCCTGATGAACCACATGAACACACCGCACGCCCGCACGAACACATCCCACACGAACACACCCCGCACGAACACGCCCTGCATGAGCCCAATCACATTGAAGAACGGCATCTGTTGTGACGTGTCAGAATACTGCTGACTCAGAGGAGAAGGCTGGTCAACACACAGGGAACTTGTACTAGCAGGGATGAGAGTAAGAGTAGAGTTTTGCACTGGCAGTGATGAGAGTAAGAGGCAAGAGGCAAGTAGAGTGTTGCACTGACAGTGATGGGAGTAAGAGGCAAGACCTTCTGGTTTCCGGATGACGGTCTGAAGGGAAGTTATAAGTGGTCAGAGCAGACCGTCACAATGTGCACACCACTAAAAATATGGAGTCGTTTAGTGTTCATGGGATGAACTCAAAATCGTCTAATAAGATAAGTGGGGTGAGAACCCTTAGCGACAGTAAGGAAAGATAAGGGAGAACGTGCTCACCACCGATGGAATATGGTTGTTGGGGCTCCAACGGTTCTCATTCTGAAGTGTGCTGTGATTAAGGCGTACAGAAGGGAAACATAGCACATACTGTGACATCAGTAAGAGACCACTGAGGAACACGTATCTCAGAAGGAACAAGGCTGACTAAGGTGTTGGTACGTCGCAAGAACATTTTTTTTTAAATCCATTTCAGTGCACCTTGGTTACAGAACCCCATGTAGCACTTTACTATGTACGCAAGACACTTTGTGGCTGACCATACATGGTGATAATACTAAAAGATCAAGAGATGATGAGAAGATTCACGGTTTTGAAACCAACTGCCTTACCTCAGAAGTCCCAAATGGTGGAGCAACTTACCGCAGCCAGGGCGTACCACTGTCGAGCAACACTCATACGAGTGCGGTGTCAACCTTGGCCATCTCTGCCTTTGTAACTATTGTAACTACCACCCACTCCGAGCGAATAAGAGGAGTGGTGGAAGGAATCGCACAACACATGCAGTCGGCCTGACGGACTTGGTCCCGAAGATCGACCTGGCTATCGTGCTGAAACGCGCTGCGGGTGATCAGCACACAGACTGTGGAGGAGGGCGGTGACACGGTCATTGATAGTGCGATTGACGATAGTAATATTGCTCTTGTAAGGGTACATGACTAAGAGGTTAGGAGTTGATTGAGAGGCAGCACCGAAAGTCACAGAAAGTGACGAGACACACCATATCAGTGGTCATCCGGTGGGTACAAAAGCACTGCCACGAGAACGGACCCTTAGTGGACAAGGTAAGTGATCGAATAAATAAATGGTTACAGCATACCGGTTGCGGTATGAAGGCTGTCGGTATAAAAAAACGATAGGTTGTCGATGCCCGTGGTTGGGAGTTTGGGACTACAGGTAGATTAGAGTGAGTGATCGGTTGCCGGGTACGACACGACATGGCAAACACCCACAGGTGCATCCGAGCGAGGGACAAAATGCTCGATACGGCTTGTGTTGGGCTAGCATGGTTATGGTAATCGTCAATGGAAGGCTGCATAAGAGAAAGTGAGGTGAAAAAACGCACGGTACGACATAGCCAGTTGCTGTTGTATGAAGTGTTCGCACATGCCACAAAGAGAGGGGGGTAGTCTTTGGTTATCACCCAGCTATCTCACAATTAGGTTGATTACGATCGCGCTGACTGAGTAGCGCTATCTTATCCAGCCTAATAAAGCACGGTATATCTACAGTGTGGGTAAAGCGCCTAGCGCTTTCCAGCCCAGCCGGGACACGGGGAGGAGCCCTGTCAGCTGCGTGGGTGAGCGGGAGAAATCTGTCGCGCTGCGGACTCCCTACATGACCAAATTGTGCCTATGAGTGTTAAAACGTGTGTTGTGGTGTGGAGTGTCACTGCTGAACTCATGGATGGTACCCGATGCCTTGGTTTCTTAAGGCGATGCAGGTTGGAGGTAGGCTTGGTGGTGACAGGTAGAGAATCGAGGTGCTATCAGCTCTGAAATCTTCGTGAGAGTTCTATGGGAGCGGTGGGAGAGTAAAAGAAAACAAGCGAGTGACAGCGGCAGGGACGAGAGTGGCTGCAAGAAGAGATGAAGAGAGAAAATCGATGGCCATGTGCTCTGCGCTCAGTCCCGTGCCATTACCTAATATCAAATGCCTTCACATCTATTCGACACTTCCGCTCGCACTGCAATGTGAGATGGATTGAAAATGTAGTGTGACTGTTGAAGTGAAGCTTACAGCATAGCTAAGTGATGAAGTCAAACACAAGGTGTAAAAAAAAACTGCTAAACTTTGTATATGAACGACATTTACCGGCGGTGAAACATGGTACCTCTGTCTGAGTCCTCAAAACTGTATTCACCATACTCATCAATGTCTTCCTCATAACTTTGTTTTTCGACACTGTAGCCATCATTGAAATAACCACCTTCACCATAGGCATCATCTTCCCTGCAGTGGCCAGCGTATTGGCTACCATCATCGGGGTCACCAGCATGCATGAGCTGTTCTTCCATTTCCGCATCCTCTTCTATAGTGGACACAGGATAGGCCTACATATAATGTCTGGGAGACCGGAATGACCGGTGGCATTGTGGTTGGTGATAACCAGCTGTATGAAGCTGATGGTTGGTGCTCGGGATTGAAGTACGGACTTGGTCATCATGTGGGATGGAATGAGCTCCATTGAAGGGCTCAACCTGACGACACTAGATGCCACTAGCGCACCACTACCCGGGTCGCGAGCACCCACTCCTGCCTCATCTCACCACTCCACCACAGGAGGATTCCCCACACAACCCACCTACCCGCAATCCTCACAAACGCCGAGAGGAGGGGGAATGAAACCGAGAAAACCATGAGGCACGGGCGATGACCCGTTCGGGATCGAGGATCTGGATGAGGACGAAGAAAAGAAGCCAAAAGGGGGGAGAAAGTTGGAAGGAATCACACCAGTCAAATTCACCGAGGACCGCAGCCAAACCATACAATTCCTTGCGGCATTCAAACGCTATATGCGAATGAACTACGATGCAGACATCGCAAAAGACCCATTCAAGAAGTGCAACTTCTTCCTATCCCTCATTGAAGGGAAAGACACCGAAGGATGGGTGATGATGCAGGACGATTGGCTCGATAACATCAGCGTCGGGAAAGTTGCACCTCCCTGGCAGATGAGTGAATGGGACATCATGGAGGTAGAGTTCAAAAAGGCCTTCATCGACTACACAGAGCACGAGCGAGCCAACGCCGAATTACGACAACTCAAAATGGAGAAAGGGGATATGGACGCATATATAGCACGCTTCCAGCAACTGGCCCATCGAGGCAGACACAATGTTGATGAACCAGAAGTCCTCCGAAGATTCGTGCAGGGACTCCCTTCGACCCTGGCAACGTCGTGCCTCTAACTACAAGACCCAGACACCTTCAAAGGCTGGACCACTGCAGCACAACGCAACCACAAAGTATGGCTAAAAAGACAAAGCCTATAAGGAGAATTCTCTGTGACTCAACCCAGGAATCCTCCCAGAAACAATGCCTTCGCCAACCTGTCGTCATGGCGTAACCGTGGAGGAAATCGAGGAGGCCAGTGACCAGGACCCAGGATGCTCCCACCATGAGACCCAAACGTGATGGACACGAGTGCCGTGGCCAGGAAGGCCACGACCGAGGCCGAGAAACAAAAACATCGACAAGAGGGGCGCTGCTACGAATGTTCTAAACAAGGACATGTGGCACGCAATTGCCCCGACAGGAAACCACGTATCAAAGCCACCGTGTCAGCCCCCGAAACAGCCCCACCAAGTTACGACAAACTTGACCAGGGGGACGCACTTGCCGAATATGCGTTGAAGCTCAATGATGAGCAAAGAGACATCTTCCTAAAGAAAGTCATGGGAGAAACAGCAAATGAGGATTTTCCAGAGGCCTGAGCGCTACGGCTCTCGCTCGGGCCTGTAGTACGGACTTAGTGTACATAGCAAAAAATAAATTCATCAAAGTTCCCCTTATGCTGTACACGACCGAACAACGAACCGATCACGAAGCACTCCTCGACAGTGGAGCCACTGAATGCTTCATTAACCCCAACATAGTAAAGAAGAGCAACATTACCACCGTGGAGCTCAGACGACCTCGAAAAGTCAGGAATGTCGATGAGACGACCAACCGACTAGGGAAGATCACTCAAGCAGTGGACCTCATGGTCCAGTACAACAATACGATAAATCGACACCGCTTCCTAGTAGCTGACATTGGGGAAGATGATCTAATTCTGGGGTACCCATTCTTTGAAGCAGCCAACCCCGAAATAGATTGGACGGCTGGCGAAGCACCAGGAGTCTTCATCCTCTCAGACTGCACCGACTGGCGAGAAGAAGAGGGAGGATGGTTCCATGAAAAGATAGCAAAAGTCACCATGGCTCAACAACTCGCAGAACAGGCCGCAGACAAAAAACAGAGAGCATGGGACGAACTAGTCCCAACGGAGTACCACAACCACAAAGAAGTATTCTCCGAGCAGGCCTCCGAACGGTTCCCCAGCGAGAGACCTTGGGATCACGCGATAGACCTTAAACCCGATGCACCCACATCCATCGACGCAAAGGTATACCCACTGGCACCCAACAAGAAGGAAGAACAGAAAAAATTCTTGGATGGTAACCTACGACTAAAACGCATCCGCCGGTCGAACTCTCCATACGCCAGCGGATTCTTCTTCATTAAAAAGAAGGACGGGAAGTATAAACCAGTACAAGACTACCGTAACCTCAACAAGTGGACAGTACCCAACAAATACCCACTCCCTCTTATCAGCGACCTGATCCACGACGTCGCCGACAAAAAACTGTTCTCCAAATTTGACATTCGATGGGGATACAACAACGTCCGGATTAAAAAGGGGGACGAGTGGAAGGCGGCCTTCAAAATGAGCAAAGGACTCTTTGAACCCACAGTCATGTTCTTTGGGCTAACCAACTCGCCGGCCACCTTCCAGACCATGATGGATGACATTTTCCAGGAAGAAATCACGCAGGGGTGGCTCAAAATTTACATGGACGATGCGGTGGTGGCCACCGAAGACGACGAGGCAGACCACAAGGCAAAGGTCCATCACTTCCTGACAAAACTTGCCTGCCACGACCTCTTCCTCAAACTGGAGAAATGCTTCTTCCACGTAAAAGAGGTGGAATACCTTGGTGTCATCATTGGTGGAGGCAAGGTCAAGATGGACCCTGTCAAAGTAGAAGGCATCGCAAAATGGCCCATCCCCACATCCATCAAAGAAGTACGAAGCTTCCTAGGATTCTGCAATTTCTATCGCGCCTTCATCCCGAGTTTCTCCCACATGGCACGACCCCTAAATGACCTCACCAAGAAAGCCTGACAATGGTCGTGGGGACCAGAGGAACAAAGCACCTTCGAACAACTCAAAAACACATGCATATCCTACCCAGTCCTACGGACCGCCAACTGGAATCGACAATTCATCCTCGAAACAGATGCCTCAGGATATGTGCTTGGCGCCGTCCTCATGCAGGAATTTGAAGATGGAATACACCCAATTGCGTTCCATTCACGAAGCTTACTCCCCGCCGAACGAAACTACAACACACACGATAAAGAACTCGCCGGAGTAGTTTTCGGCTTTAAATTTGGCCGACCATTCCTACTCGGCGCCCACCATGCAATCCGCATATGCACAGATCATAAAAACCTCCAATACTTTCGCCAACCACAGAAGGTCACCAGACGACAAGCACGATGGTTCCAATTCCTACAAGACTTCGACTACACCCTAGAACACATTCCTGGCACATCTAACACCATCGCCGACCTCCTGTCCCGTCGCAAAGACCTTAACGAGGGAGTGAATTCAGAAGAACCATGCATACTCCTACAAGACCATCTTTTTCTCAAAGAGACGTACCTCGCAGACGATCCAGACAAACGAAGACAAGCAGTCCGAGAACTCCACGATACACCCTCAGCGGGACACCTAGGTATAGCGAACACATGGGAGCTAGTACAAGAACACTACGAAGGCCCCAGGTTACGAAAGTTCGTAGAAGAATACGTAAAAGGATGCCCTACATGTCAAGAAACAAAAACGAATCTACCACGAAGAAAGGCACCCCTACAACGTTTTGACACACCAGCAGAACAAGGCCCATTCCAATACGTATCAATGGACCTCATCACAGACCTCCCAAAATCAGACGGCTTCGACACAATACTTACCATAGTGGACCAAGGGTGCACAAAGGCAGCCAAATTTATACCGTGCAACAAGACCATCGACGGACCGGGAGTCGCAGACCTGTACTTCCACAATCTAACATCTTGGGTGGGCATCCCAAAAAGGATCATCTCGGACCAAGACCCACGTTTCGCATCACAATTCTCGAGGTCTCTGTGCCAAAGCCTAGGTATCCAACAAAATCTATCAACTGCATTTCACCCTAGAACAGACGGACAGATGGAAAGGATGAATGCTTGGATAGAACAGTACCTTCGAGCATGGACCACGGGACGACAAGACAATTGGGTAAAATTACTCCCACTCGCAGAGTACGCCCACAATTCGTGGAAACACGACACGACACATCATACACCTCACGAACTCCTCATGGGCTTTAAACCGCAGGTACACGTAAAGTTCCAATCGGACAACGTGCCAGCATCAGCAGACCGGGTTCGAGCCCTCCAAGAGACACGAGAACGGGTCCAGAAGCTTCTGGAGGCACTGCAGCGAGGCAAGGATGCACGTAAACCAGCGGAGATGAACGAAGGTGATCGGGTGTGGTTAGAGGGCAAGAACCTCTAGGTCAGAGGGACACACAAGCTCCTACCCAAAAGGTATGGACCCTTCACAATCACAGAATGGATAGGACCAGTGGCCTATCGCCTCCCTCCATCAATGAAAATCCATAACGTCTTCCATGTGGACCTCCTCCTACCCTACAGAGAGACAGAAGCATATGGACCAAGCTACATGAGGCCACCACCTGACCTGGTCGAAGGGCAAGAAGAGTATGAAATTGAATACATCCGGGACGCTAGGCGTAAGGGGCGAGGACGGCGACTTGAATACCTCGTGCACTGAAAAGGGTACCCAACTGCGGATGACTCATGGGTTGATCAGCAGGACATACATGCTGACGAATTGATCGAACAATACAAAGCATCCGCTACGGCTGGACGACCCAATGTATAAAAGAACCCCCATTGTCGCCCATGATCCTCCATTCTCCCCACTCCACTATATGCCCTCCTACTGGACTCCTTACCTCTCAGACTTCAATACCTTCATGGCAGCCTTTAACGACAATGAAGCCCGTCGTATCGACAGGGAAGACCGCCGCCGACACTCTCAGACAACCCCCGAACTCCACCACACCTTCATCAGTGATCCAGACAGTGAAGCTTGCTGCACTGAACAAGCAGAACGACACCGACAGACCCAGACCACCCCCAACCTCACCAGTACATTCCTCGACAACCCCCGACCACGCACCACAGTTCGACCCAAGATCACGAACATCGTAGCTTACCGACTGGAAGGGCAACAAGCCTATCGTCTCGAACAGGCCTCTATGCAAGTCGCTGAGGCTGGATTAGTACGCTATCTCTATGGAGCAAATGTGCGAGAAGCTTGGGAGTACATAGAATCGCAACAGGGAGAACGCCACCACCTTGACACCCATCTCCTGGACCTTGATCTCCACCCCAGCGATGTGACGGGTAGGATTGTTATTGACATCAACGACATCCCGGTCCCGGGATCACCATCGCTCTCCAAACCAGCGACCGACGTAACCACGACCCACGATGCCTTGGGCCGTGTGCTGCCTAGGACACCCTCGCCCCCATACCTTGGACCTAACTCCCCACTCCAGAGGCTGAGCCCCTTCCTGTTCCCCTAGGGTCAACACCCCCATTCTGGACCCAGCCTACCCACATCCGCCACGATCACCCGCACCCCTACCCCGGTACACTAGGGACGACACACCACCACCACCGCCGACACCGCGATCCCCATCTCCCACGTTGGTAGACACGACGCACCTGCCGCAGCCCCAGGTCAACATATGGCCGGGACCAGGATGGCACCGCAACCGAAACGACGAAGGGATTATCTATCGATTCTCCATCCCCGGGGGAGATGACGACCTGGTCCTCGCCCCATTCATTCAGATAGATCACCAGTTGGGGTCGCCTCAGCTGATGGCCACACTGGGACTTCACTGTCCAGTACACACCCGACCTCTTTATGCTCGGCCGTCCAATTACCCACGACCTATAATGACCGACCACCAACTCACAGTCTTCAGGGAAGGAGCATCCTATACACCACTAATCAACGCTGCCCTGACCGAACAAGGGGACGAGACGCTACTCGCCGAGATCCTCCGCTACCGATATTATGAGCGGGAGACCCAGCAGCAAGTGTTGGCGGTGCGGAACGCCCGGAACACTCTCCATCGAACATGCCGACTTGCCTGGGACTCAGCACGACGACTGGCCGAGGCCAACGCCCACGCTCGGGTCTATCCTCGAGTTATCTGGGACTATATCTACGACGACTGGTGGAGTCAAGAAAGACGTCAAGAAGCCATCAATGACCTTGCTGCGGACCGCCGACCAAGCACCACTAGAGCCGAAGGGTGTCTGTGGTGTGAAGGATGATATCACAATACTGAACAATGCATCCAGTTACGCCAATGCCTCCTGTGTGCACAATGGGGACATGCGGAACGAGTGTGCTGTCGCCCGCACACCCGCTGCACTCATGAAGAAGCATGCCACGTCCCATCGGACCACCGACGTTTCAGACAGCGATGCCTATCAACCATATACACCTACGGGGGTTAGGACATTAAGAGGGGGGTAATGTTACAATTATGCGTCTCAACCTGGGCCCTAAGCCCTTGACTCAGAGCCCTGTGCCCATGCCTGTATATAAGCGCTCCAGTAGACGGGACAGCCCTTCAGGCTTGTTCTTCTTGTGAATACAGGAAGTCTACCAGCATCCAGACTGAACTCTTAGGGTGTCTTAGGCTCTCAACGTACTGTAGAGCCGCGACAAGCACTTCTTCACCTCTTACTGTCTTTCTGCCTCACATCTGAGCAGGCAGCTCCTTGTCTAAGGACAAGCTTACAGACCAACTGAACGACTCAGCACGACACCGAAACCTGACGGTGACAGTGTCATTGCCTGGGTGGGTATGCTGCCGTTTGGAGTTGGAGGACTGGGAGGAAATGGGGGAAACTAGGTCCAAGTGGCCAAAATAGATAGATAGCCGTCCAAAACGTTACTAACCAGCCACTACTCACATCTCTC
Organism: Russula griseocarnosa; assembly: GCA_022884055.1. Classification (NCBI taxonomy): domain Eukaryota; kingdom Fungi; phylum Basidiomycota; class Agaricomycetes; order Russulales; family Russulaceae; genus Russula; species Russula griseocarnosa. The sequence goes on along the minus strand of JAGKRU010000002.1, from coordinate 1,637,292 downwards.
GAGCGTGCATCCACAAGCGCGTTTCTTTCTCATAGGCCTTGAACATTTTCGAGTCAGGCACAAACTGAAAAGCTCAGCCGCGAACGGGTGGAACGTGTTTGACGTGTCATCTCTAGCGATAGTCTCCTCACAACCATCTCTGTGCAACTTGGTGCTAATGGCTACATCATCAATCAATTGCAGAAGCTCTTTTGGTCAGCATTGTGTTCAAGTTGGTGCAATGAATGAACAGGCTGTTCAAGGCTGTTGTGTACGTCGTGATCACACCTTTTTCCCTTGCTCATGTTTGCTTTAATTATTTTGTTTCTTCAGGTCCACTTGCTCTCTATGTTCTTTGGTATTCTTTTCATTGAATTTTAGTTATGCTTGTGTTTATGACCATGGGGTGTGTATTGCCTGATGAATGGTGTCTTGTGAGCAGGTCCCCTTTGTTGTTCCTTTTTAGTAGATCATATAAGTGTGCTTTGAATGTTAATAAACTTTATACTTTTGCCCTAAACTATTGTGAGTGTTAAGGAGTGATTCCCTGGGTCATCTTTGAATGTCCTGGACCATCTGTGAATGTCCTGGACCATCTTTGAATGTCCTGGACCATTGTGAATGTTAAGGAGTGATGTCCTGGGGCATCTTTGAATGTCCTGGACCATTGTGAATATTGAGGAGTAATGTCCTGGGGCATCTTTGAATGTCCCAGACCATAGTGAATGTTAAGGAGTGATGTCTCAGGCCATCTTTGAATGTTGAAGAGTTATTGAATGTGAATAAATGTCTTGAAACTTTAATAATTCTGCCTATTGGATTTATAACAATTATAATAGGCAAACCTTTAAAAAAGGACCCCAGACACCTAGTGACATTATGTCACATGTGGGATGGTCCAGGGCAAATAGATATGTCCCAGGACAAACAGATATGTTCTGGGACAAATAGATATGTCCTGGGACAAACAGATATGTCCTGGGACAAATAGATATGTCCTGGGACAAACAGATGTCCCAGGATGTCCTGGGGCAAACACATTTGTCCTGAGGCAAAAATAAATTGATTCTAAGGATGAATAGGGTAGAAGCAGTTTTGACCTAGGATAATGCAGTTTTGTCCCAGGACAAAGCAGATTTGCCCTGGGAGCCCCAGCCAAAATACCCCCTAATAGGGCTAATGTACAGTGGGCTCAAAAACCGTTGCAATGTTTGGCCATTTTTGACTGGGTGCGATATAGCGCTTAACAGAGTGGGAATTGCACTTAGAGTTGGCAGGGTAGAGTAAAGTACTTAATCTTGGCTTTCAAATGGTGTTTTGATCATATGATTTGAATGAGCAGTTGTAGAGATATAACCATTTTAATCTAGGGTTATCATTGCAACGGTTTTAGAGCTGTTGGAAATATCCAACTATTTAAAGTGTGCAATGTAGCGCTTGATGGACGGAGAATCATGCTTAGTGTAAATACAATTAAGTATAGTATTCGATCGTGGCTTTCTAACAGTGTATTAATCATATTATTTGACCAAATGGTTGTAGAGATATGCTCAGTTTAATTTGGTGTATCCATTGCAACAGTTTTGTCACAGTTTCGGAGTATTTGCAATGTAGTGCTAGACTGAGTGAGAATGATGCTTAGTGCAAATAGGGTCGAGTAAAGTATTTAATCTTGGCTTTCTAATGGTCTTTTAACCATATCATTTGATCCAACAGTTGTAGAGATATGTCTAGTTTAATTTAGGGTATCCTTGTAATGATTCTTAGCCATTGTAAATATGCAATATTTAGAGTGTATCAGTACTTTATTTTGCTTTAAGCACTGCCCTAACCCTTTTGAACATGCCTTTTACTAATTTTTGATACTTCTCAACTGCTAGCTTCTCCAGTTTGGCTTAATTCTTTCTATAACTTATAAATCCCATTAAAAGGGCTTTTATGCCCTGTAAGGCCTTCTTTCAAGAAAACCTTAGAAGATTAAGTGCTTTACTTGGCCTCATTTATGCTAAGCACCATTTTCAATACATTAAGCACTACATTACAAGCACTTTAAAGCTGTCAAAAAGGCTATTACAATGGATACCCTAAATTAAACTGGGCATATCTCTATAACCATTGGGTTAAATGATATGGTTTCAAGGCTGTTAGAAAGCCAAGATTAAATACTTTACATTACATAAGCACCACTCTCACACCAGTAAGCATTAAATCATGTATTTACATATTTACAACAGCTTAAAAACCATTATAATGAATGCTCTAGATTAAACTAAGCATATCTCTACAACCATTAGGTCAAATGATATGATTAAAAGACTATTGAAAAGCTAAGATTAAGGACTTTTATTTATCTTATATATATTAAGCATTAGTCTCAATGGTTGTAAAAATATGCTCAATTTAATCTAGAGCATTCATTGTAATGGTTTTTAAGCTGTTGTAAATATGTAAATACATGATTTAATGCTTACTGGTGTGAGAGTGGTGCTTATGTAATGTAAAGTATTTAATCTTGGCTTTCTAACAGCCTTGAAACCATATCATTTAACCCAATGGTTATAGAGATATGCCCAGTTTAATTTAGGGTATCCATTGTAATAGCCTTTTTGACAGTTTTAAAGTGCTTGTAATGTAGTGCTTAATGTATTGAAAATGGTGCTTAGCATAAATGAGGCCAAGTAAAGCACTTAATCTTCTAAGGTTTTCTTGAAAGAAGGCCTTACAGGGCATAAAAGCCCTTTTAATGGGATTTATAAGTTATAGAAAGAATTAAGCCAAACTGGGAGAAGCTAGCAGTTGAGAAGTATCAAAAATTAGTAAAAGGCATGTCCAAAAGGGTTAGGGCAGTGCTTAAAGCAAAATAAAGTACTGATACACTCTAAATATTGCATATTTACAATGGCTAAGAATCATTACAAGGATACCCTAAATTAAACTAGACATATCTCTACAACTGTTGGATCAAATGATATGGTTAAAAGACCATTAGAAAGCCAAGATTAAATACTTTACTCGACCCTATTTGCACTAAGCATCATTCTCACTCAGTCCAGCACTACATTGCAAATACTCCGAAACTGTGACAAAACTGTTGCAATGGATACACCAAATTAAACTGAGCATATCTCTACAACCATTTGGTCAAATAATATGATTAATACACTGTTAGAAAGCCACGATCGAATACTATACTTAATTGTATTTACACTAAGCATGATTCTCCGTCCATCAAGCGCTACATTGCACACTTTAAATAGTTGGATATTTCCAACAGCTCTAAAACCGTTGCAATGATAACCCTAGATTAAAATGGTTATATCTCTACAACTGCTCATTCAAATCATATGATCAAAACACCATTTGAAAGCCAAGATTAAGTACTTTACTCTACCCTGCCAACTCTAAGTGCAATTCCCACTCTGTTAAGCGCTATATCGCACCCAGTCAAAAATGGCCAAACATTGCAACGGTTTTTGAGCCCACTGTATATGAGGAACAATTAGCCCTAATAGGGGCAGATAATGGGTAGCCTGAAGTGACTGGAGGACCCATATGGTAACAACTATCAGGAACCCAAAGTCAATCGAGTGGCCCACATAAAAAGCCAAATGGACTTGATAACTTTCGATGATAGGAAACAACTAATTCTAGAAGTTAGGGCAGAGACCTCAGCCAGATTTTTGAACAGTCTAATTAGGTCAGCCTTAATTAGATGAATGCTTAAGAATGATGTATACATATCAGCATGAAAATCAATGACAGTCCACTGCTATACTCAGACAAAAGCAAAAAGGGCTAAAATAGTTGCCTTGATCGACTTAGGCGCAACAGAAACTTCCTCAACCTCTCCCTTGCAAGATGGCTCTGCCTTCCAATTAAACAACTGAACAAGCCAAGAACGCTTTACAATGTGGATAACACTGAAAACAAAGCAGGGAAACTTCAGTTCTACACCGATCTACAAGTTACCACCAGAACTAAGCACACCAACCTTTGATTCTTCCTCACCAACCTAGGCAAGAACCAAGCAATCCTAGGGTACTTATGGTTCGTGGAAGTACAGCCAAATATAGACTGGGCCAAAGGATGGATTGACCATAAGGCAGGTGTCATCAGGAACTGACACCCCTTTAGTCAGCAAAGCTGGCCATCTTGCACTCGCTTTTTCACTTCTCCACAATACAGAAAATTGTGATTCTGGCTGTGGAGAACAATAGGTTGGAGTACCCTCTATAGATCCCCTGAAGTAATTTTTTTTTTAAATTGATATTGCTTAAGAAAATGGGGAAATAAGTTTTATTGTTGTTACGTCCTATAGCGTATTCGATGATAGCCTAGTTGGAGTTTGTACGTGAAGATATAAGTTCTGGTTCTGCCGATCTTGATGACTCTGAGAGTGTCGGACTTCTCCTAGTTAATATGAACGCTTCTTGGACCTTTGTTGATGATGCAATGCGTGTCCCGTTCTTTAGACAGTATAGGGCGCAGACTGCCTTCCAATAGTTCTCAACTATTGCCTTCTTGGAGGATGGGTGTATCGTCTCCTTAACTTCATTAGACGCACAAGGTCTTTGACAACCCAAAGATATTGATTAAGTCTTTATGTAGCAAGTTGTCTCAAGGCTTGCACCCTTGTCGTAGTAGTTTCTGGTGATTCTATGGTTCAGAACTAAGGGCTTATCTCTTTGTGGAGCGAGATAGTGCCTTAGTGAAGTTCTTCTTCTTGTTTGTTTGTAGAGATGAGCTAGAAGCAAACCCTTCTAGTTGGCTTAGGGAAGTTCAGAAAAACAGGAAATAGATTTCAAGAGAAGCTTAAGGCTTCTCGAAGTTCTACTGGATCATTTATATACATCTGTATCACTGATTACATAATAAACACGTGGACACCTTTACTTACCCCTAAACAGGAAATGGACACTATGACATCATAGAGTCCAGGTTATCAACTACATGAGCGTGAAGTGTCATCAGTATCGTGAAATAACGTATAGGTATGGAGTTAGGACTCTGACGGTTGCATCAGGTTGTCAATACCATACCTATACTCAGAGTGACAAAGCGACAGTGTGAAATGAAAAGCAGATAAGGAATCCAAACTCTAGCGGGTGCATTAAGTAGATGATTTCGTATCTCGATTAGAGTAACAACTGGTGACTGACACAAACATAACTAATTAACTTCTGAGGTGGTGGAAGTCCAGTTCATCACCACAGAAGTTAATTAATGGGCACGATAACAAATGATTCTAAAGCCAAAGCGGTACGTAGTCAAGAAGTGCAAGCCAAGGCAGAAAAAGCGTAAACTGCGAATTAAGGTATATAGCATTTGTTTGAGCCAAAAGGGGATCAGTCCGTAACAATTGTCGTAAACAGCGTTTCTTAACTATAGGACTTCACTGGCAAGTTTTGTAAAAAATACATGTTCGGATGTGAGACTGTCATGTGATCAACACGTGACCAACACGTGACTGTTGTGTTATCATCTGGGCAAGCCCAAGCCATGAGGAAAACCCCCAAATGCCACCTAAACAACTTACGATAACGACACCCAGTTGTTTTACTTTCCGATGATACGCTGCAGCATTGGCTGCACACATACCAGTGAGTATCAGAGCTCCTCAGAGCACCAGAACCCTCTCCCCATCATCATACACACTGCATGCATTTTCAGAGTTCTGGCCCACTTTCCCATGCTCCGGTGACAGCATTCCCTCTCTTTTACAGTGTTTCAGTCTAGCTCTTCTTCACGTTCCCGAGTGTGCCGCACGCGTCCACAGCCTTAGAAAATTCAGCAGCACCTTCAGAGGTCCAGTGCGGCCTTAGGTGTGGAGTAGCGAAGTCCGCGCAAATGTGCACGATAGGCCGCACTCTACATCTTTCCGGATCAGTCACGCCATTCCCGGAACCACTGCATGCGTCTGCACCCTTAGTGGAGCTAGTCCCAAGGCCTTAGGATCCAGATGGACCCACCTGCAAAGTTTGGTCCCCCGTGGATACCTACATGATACTGAACAGTGCTTCCCACCCCCTTGAACTTGCTGCTGAGAGAGCACACTTGGTTTGATTTGGGTGATTGTTCCCCACAGACCAGCTTCCCAGCTCATCACTGGAACTTGTGGCAAAAGTAAGGGAGTCCATCTCAGAGTAACTTAGAAGAATATATCCCTCTTTGACCTCCCAAACGTGCCATAACATTAATAAAAAACTTCATTTCTGTGGATTTGAGACTGTACATACGCTAAACCCTAGGGTTTAATTATTATATAAGGGGGTGTTGGTTCCTGATGACACCTGCCTTACTCAACTACCCATCATCTTCCACGCCCCTGATGCCGACAGGGCATGCTTCATTCCCCGACAATAGAACAAGCCATGAACAAGGGAACACCTGGAGCAGGGGCGATATTATATAGGATCAACTACCATCTACCCCATGAACCCACAAAATAAGGAAGAGTCATCACTACCAGCTGCATTTACACGACACAAGAAGGTGTTTGATGAAGGACAATCACAACAGCTCCCGTAACACACCATATGAGATCATGCAATTGAACTACTCCCCGACACACTGGCCACCCTACCCGCCTGACTACTTTCCCTCAATTGGGCTGAGCAAGAAGAAATGCATCGATTCATCAAAGACCATCTCAAACGCAGTACCATATGAGAATTGTGAAGCCCCTATGCTGCCAATTTCTTCTTTGTAAAAAAAAAAGGCAAGCTTTGCCCCATACAAGATTACCGACCCATCAACAAATGGACAAAGAAGAACAAAAATGTATCCCCTCTTATTCCCCAAACTATCAACTAACTTAGCGGCTGCACTCTGTTCACCAAGTTTAATGTACGATGAGGGTACAATAACATATGCATTAAATCAGGCAATGAATGGAAGGCTGCCTTTCTCACACCCGAAGGACTCTTCAAACCAATGGTTATGTTCTTTGGCCTCACAAACTCCCCAGCTACATTCTAAATGATGATGAATACCATCTTCCGTACTGAGGTTGTGCAGGGGTGGTTGTTGGTCTACATGGACAATATTGCAATCCACACAAAACTGCACAAAGGAGAGATGGAGGAACAACACTGACAACAGCATGAACAACTCACCCACCATGTCCTCAATATCCTTAAAAGACATAACCTTTACCTCAAACCAGAGAAATGTACGTTTGCTCAACCGGAAATCGAATACCTTGGCGTCATCGTAGGGAACAACTCCCTTAGGATGGATCCTTTGAAGCTTGAAAGTGTAGCAACTTGGCCTACCCCATGAAAACCCACTGATATACAAAAATTCCTCAGCTTCATTGGCTATTATTGCTATTTCGTCAAGGACTACTCAAAAATCACTCAACCACTCCTGGACCTCATAAAGAAAACTACCACCTGGCACTGGGGACCATCACAGGACCATGCCTTCTCCCACCTTAAGAACCTCATGTGTTCTCAACCCGTCCTCACACAACCCAACTTTAACAAACATTTCTACCTTCAAACTGACGTGTCTGCATATGGCGTGGGTGCTGTACTCTCACAAGCAGCTGAACCTAGAGCACCAATTGTTACTACCACTGGCATCACCTGAAATTTCAAACCAAAACTACACTCAATTGCCTACTACTCAGCAACCTTTACATCCACTAAATGTAACTATGACATTTATAAACACAAGTTATTGGCCATTATGAAATCCTTGGCACACTGGTGACCATACCTAGGATGGACTAAGGAACCATTTACCATCCTAACTGATCACACAAACCTCCAGTACTAGAAATCCTCAAAGAACCTCAATCGACGAACCGCACAATGGCACACCAACCTACAGGAATATGATTTCAATATTGAATACATACCTGGAAAGACCAATGCATCAGCAGATGCCCTATCACAACCTAATAACACTAATGAAGGAAAGGACAACAACCAAGCTGTGACGATACTTCCAACAGACAAATTCATTAATGCCACCATCACCTATACTGAACAAGATCACAGGGCACTGATGAACTTGGTTCATGATCACCCCACAGCCGGTCACCCTGGACGAGATAAAACCATCAGAAAGGCTAGGCAACATGCCACCTGGTGGGGAATGAACCAGTGGATCACCAACTATGTCAAGGGCTATGCAATTTGCCAACAGAATAAGATCCTCACCCATTGGAAGAAGACCCCTTCCTTTTGGATCCCAACAGAATCAGACGCCCTTCCCTTCCAGCAGATAGCCATGGATTTGATCACCGGCCTCCCCAAACATAAGGGAAAAGACACTATCCTTACCATAGTCAATCACGGATGCAGCCAAGGCACAATCTTTATCCCCTGCACAACAACGATTACTGAACCAGGGATCACCCAGCTATACCTGAAGCATGTATATCAGTGGTTTGGCCTCCCCCAAAAGATCATCAGCAATTGAGATCCAAGGTTTACCTTGCACTTTGCAAAAGGAATCAATGAACAACTACACATCCAACAAAACCTCTCCACTGCATTTCACCCCCAAACGGACAGACTCTCAGAACGAAAGAATCAGTGGGTTGAGCAATACCTAAGACTAGTCACATCTGCCTCTCCCAAAGATTGGACCCACTGAATCCCGATAGTGACAGCAGTACACAACAACCAAAGAAACAAAACCACAGGGATATCACCAAACCAAGCACTGCTAGGATACGAGACCCAAATCATGCCACAAGCCATGCAACCTTCAAAGAATCATGAGGCATATCAACACGTCCTGATTATGAAAGAAAAATGGAACATGGTGATTGATGCCATCAATAAGGTAGCAAGGGTCAGACAACCAATCACATCCCAGTATCATGTTAATGATCAAGTGTGGCTTGATGCGGCCAACCTCCTGATCCGCCACCAGAAAACCAAGCTAGCTTCTAAACAATATGGACCATTCCAAATTAGCAAGGAAATCAGCCCAGTGGCAATCAACTGAAGCTACCAGCATCTTGGCGCATTCACAATGTGTTTCACACCTTACTCCTTTATCCATACACCAAGAACCTTGAACATGAACCAAACTTCACCTGACCCCCTCTGGAGCTAATCAAGGGAGAACAGAAATATATAGTGGAGCATATCATTAATCACCACTGGAATAAATGACTCAGGTGTCTGGAATATCTTATCAAATGGAAAGGATGGCCAGAATCTGACAACACCTGAGAACCTGAGTCAAATATACATGCCCTCAACTTGGTAAAGAAGTATCATCGCCACACCCCCCTAGAATAGATAAAAGCAACCGAGGCAGATCAGTCTGTTCAATGAAAGCCAGCATCCCTACTGTCCCCTGTAAAGCCCTGGTCAACGCCTCCCCTGGCCTCCACCACATCTTTGCTGAAAGGGACTTCTATCCTGAGCCTAACAAATCAGCCCACCTTGCCCTCTTTCACTGCCAGCATAACCTCCCTACTAACCACCCCTTCTCTCTCGATACTGGTGCTTCCTTGACTACTGCCCTGGCACCACCCTACTAGCTCATGGCAGATGAATGGCTCAACTGACTCATTGATGAACTACTGGAGGAGGAAGGAGGAGGAGAGACTGATGAACAAATTGGCTACTACAACACTGAAGAGAGCCAGGACTTACAGGGCCTAGGAGTTCCGGGACAAACCCCTACCCTCACCCTCACAATCCGAAACCCAGAGATCGAGATGGTCTATATATCATGCACGCCCACCCCCACACCACCATCAATGCCTAGCAACAGCTCCATACTGGAAACCCATCTCACTAATCTATCAATCCCTGTTGATGGTCCACCATGAGCCATCTCTCCAAGAACAGCTGGGATCGCTCTCCAGCTCAACCCAGACTCCCTTACCACAATTGGCATCACAAGGGGGCTTGTGGCAACCATACAGGAGTGAGCACGAATTGAGGAACATTATGCCATCCATCAAGAATGCCTTGAACAACTGGAGTACCTCAAGGCCCACCTTCCTGAATACCTTGCATCCCTCTCCCAACCCAAGCCACCCTTAGGTTTTGTTCGCAACGATGGGTGGTGAGCTTCTGCATTTCTCATCTTCGACAGAGACTGGACCAGTCACCTGATGGGTCTGGAAACTCTCTGATGGCCACGTTGAGGGCCTCCCTCAGAGTAACAGACCAGACGATCAACCAACAGTGGGTGAAATATATGCCGAACCTGATGATAACAATGAAGAACCCTACCGCCCCCTCACCCCATGGCTTCTCCAACTACTCACTGGACCCTCATACCTCTTCGCCCCACTTGTGCAGTGCATGCAAGACACCAGTAACTGGGGACTTATGGCAGAGATCCTTCAATTCTGGCATTGCCACCACCTCTAGCTCAACCTGGCTCTGTGAATCGACGCCCTGCATACAGAGGCATGCAGCACTGCAGAGGACCTCGCAGCTGCATGAGAACGTCTTAAACTTGCAAGACTCAGCCACATCGCCCAACCCCTACTCTCCCTCACCGGGCCCAATACCCCTTGCGCAGCCAGAGGAGTATGGTGGACAGCAAACCACCAACCACACCCCAGTCCCTCTATCTGATGACATCTTTATGCCAGATGCCCTAGATGATGACCAATGGTTTGCAACATGGGGTGAATGGTAAGTTGAGGGATCAACTTGTCTGAGGAAGGATGTGGTGTAACCAGCTCTCTGGGGCAAGGCTAGCTTGTATGCCTTGCAGACAGAGGTACAGTAAGTTCCATTCAGGATCCGTGTTATGTGGTTTAGATTCGTTCTGGATTCGTTTCGGTGTTATTGGTGATTCCCATTGGCTCTAAGATGTATAAATGCATATGGTATATGAAGGCAGTGTGGGCTGTCTCCTTCATGTTTGAGTTTCCTTAATAATGGATTGTCTGGGGTTGTATTTGTATCCATTGGCTGCTTCTAGTTCCGTTGGGCGTTCTTGAGACAGTCGGGTAGTCCAGTTGAATTAGTTACTTACCCCATACTGATATCTCCATCTACAGGTTCGCGTTTCCAATAGTCCTGCCAGGGATGTATTTATATGGCACAACTTAGAGAGGGAAGCTCTAAGTTGAGTCTCCTGTCTATCACAATAGGATACTAGTAACCAACAACACTCTATCCCTTTCAACTGCTTCTCTACTTTACAAGGGGAACCTCTGGTAAAACATACAGAGGCTACGAACCCTTACTCAGACGCATTCAAGGGGCAAAGCCCTTGGCTCTTTCTACCTTAAGAACTTATGACTCTAACTACTATGGTTATGAACTAGTGGTGGTGATAGGCAATATGCTTTATGTTGTGAGGCATAGCCAAGGTGGACATAGACAAGAGAACAAGAGTTGAGTTTGTAACAAAGGGAGGCAGGGATGTGGATAAAAGCTTTGCAGCTAAAGACATAGAGGCAAGAAACATCTGATTTGTTGCCACTCTAGGCTTCTTTAAGGGTTTAATCATTAAGAGTGTGGGTGGGCAAGACATTGTGGATGAGGGCAGTGTGCTGGAGTGCATCATACCAGTAGGATCCTGGCAAGTCAGTGTTAACAAGCATGGCCCTGACTTTGTCAAGTAGGATGTGGTTCATCTGCTCTGCAATGCTGTTATGCTGAGGAGTGTAGGGTGTGGTGAGCTTGTGCTTGATTCCTTTGTCAAGGAGAAAGTGTGTGACAGGCTAAGACATGTATTCACCACCCCTGTTGAAGTGGAGCACTTTAACTTATTTCTTAGTTTTGAGTTTGACTTGGGTGATAAAGTCCTTGAGGGCCTAAAAGGTGTCTAATTTGGCATGTAAGCTAGAGATGTAGACTTTGCAGGAGGCATCATCAGTCCAGATGGCAAAGTATTCATAGCTGTGATGGGAGCGAGTGGATAATTTACTACAGACATCTGTGAAGACTCATTTGAGAATGGTTTGGGCATGCATCTTAGTATGTCTAGATATTTCAGTTTAGGTCTGTTTGCCCTTGGGGCAGGGTTTGCAGATGTGGCCTATAGAGTGCCCCCTCTCAATCTCTATGCCTTTAACAAGGCCATGGTGGACCATCTGGATAATAGATTCAAGGGTGAGGTGGCCAAGATGACAATGCCAGGTGCTGAGGCTAATGGCAGAGAAGGTGCAGGCAGAGAGGGCAGTGGTGGGAAGAATGTCACCTTCATATGGAAACACAGCAATGGATGTGATGTGGGTGGTGGGAGGATGGACAACATCAATAAATATGGTAAAAAGATTGCCCTGGATGTTGCCTTTACTGAGCAGAAGGCTGGTATCATTGAACAGCTTATAGGATTGCCCTCTGAAGCAAACTTTGGCACCATGATGGATGATCTGGGGGACAGAGAGGAGGTTGCTGCACAGCTCAGGGACATATAAGACATCATGAAGCATGAGTTTGTTCCACTTATTGCCAGCAGGGACACAAATGTAGATGTGGCTGATGCCAAGGGCAGAGATGGAGCTGTCATTGCCAAGGACAACTTGGGTGGGCTTGAAGAATGGGGTGAAAGTGTGGAACCAGTTGCAATACGAGCATATGGTGCAGGATGCATCTAAGTCAACAATCCACTAGTATACCAAGGCATCCGATTTGAGAGCACAGTTGAGTGTGAGTGGGCCAGGCTTGTTAGGTTCTGGGGTGATGGCCACACAAAGGATATGGATAGTTTCATTATCACTGTTCATATCATTTTTGAAGTGGGTGACAATGTTGGCAGAGGAGCTAGGGAGGGCCTTAAGTTTTTTAGCCCTAGTAATGGGTTCGACCTCCTGTTGTTTTTTGAGTTTGCAGCACTTGGAGACATCATGCCCCTGAATGTTACAGTGTGAGCAGTGCTTGTCCGACTTGGCTTTTTGTTTTTCAGCTTTAGATGCTTTTGTAAAGAAGGCAGTGGCGGTGAGTTCTAAAGCGTAATGTGATGCTGTTCATTGATCAGGATTTGATGGATGATGCTATCACTTGTAAGGTCATTCCCCTTAGTGTTGTAAAGGATGGTCTTTAAGGTTAAACAAGCTTTTGGAAAGTGTTATAACAATAACAAAGGCCAGCACCTTATCTGTCAGTCTGAATCCTAGTGAGTTAAGGTTGTCAGCTGCTTGAAGGAGTTTGTTGATTTGCAGCTTGAGGGATTCAGACTTGGATAGTGTGTTGAAGTAAGCATGGGATGGGGCGATGAAGCGCTGGTTGGAGCGCCCAGGCATACCATCTGGCACGTGTGAGTACAGCAGGACGTCCATCCTCATCCCCACTGGGGATATTCTCTTGACAGTATATACAGTTTACATTCATTACCTGAAACACCCAGCCATTACAGGTCACTAACGTAGTATACGGGCACAGTGCCCACATTTGCATATAAGGCAGGTGTCATCAGGAACCGACACCCCCTTATATAATAATTAAACCCTAGGGTTTAGCGTATGTACAGTCTCAAATCCACAGAAATGAAGTTTTTTATTAGTGTTATGACACGTTTGGAAGGTCAGGGAGGGACATATTCTTCTAAGTTACTCTGAGATGGACTCCCTTACTTTTGCCACAAGTTTCAGTGATGAGCTGGAAAGCCGGTCTGTGGGGAACAATCACCTAAATCAAACCAAGTGCGCTCCCTTAGCAGCAAGTTCAAGGGGGTGGGAAGCACTGTCTGGTATCACGCAGGTATCCGCGGGGGACCAAACTTTGCAGGTGGGTCCATCTGGATCCTAAGGCCTTGGGACTAGCTCCGCTAAGGGTGCGGACGCGTGCAGTGGTCTTAGGAATGGCGTGACTGATCTGGAAAGATGTAGAGTGCGGCCTATCGTGCACATCCGCGCGGACTTTGCTACTCCGCACCTAAGGCCGCACTGGACCTCTGGAGGTGCTCCTGAATTTTCTAAGGCTGCGGACGTGTGCGGCACACTTGGGAATGCAAAGAAGAGCTGGACTGAAACACTGTAAAAGAGAGGGGATGCTGTCACCGGAGCGTGGGAAAGTGGGCTGGAACTTCGAAAATGCGTGCAGTGTGTATGATGATGGGGAGAGGGTTCTGGTGCTCTGAGGAGCTCTGATACTCACTGGTATGTGTGCAGCTAATGCTGCGGCATATCACTAGAAAGTAAAACAACTGGGCATTGTTGTCGCAAGTTGTTTGCGTGGCATTTGGGGGTTTTCCTCATGGCTTGGGCTTGCCCAGATGATAACACAACAGTCACGTGTTGGTCACGTGTTGATCACATGACAGTCTCACATCCGAACATGTATTTTTTACAAAACTTGCCAGTGAAGTCCTATAGTTAAGAAACGCTGTTTACGACAATAAAACTTATTTCCCCATTTTCTCAAGCAATATCAATTTTTTTTAAAAATTACTTCAGGGGATCTATAGAGGGTACTCCAACCTATTGTTCTCTGCAGCCAGAATCCCAATTTTCTGTGTTGTGAAGAAGTGGAAAAGCGAGAGCAAGATGGCCAGCTTTGCTGACTAAAGGGGTGTCAGTTCCTGATGACACCTGCCTTATAAGTAGTTACACTATAGACACACCTACCTCAGTTATCATGCTGTACAGTACACGTGGATACTAAGGTGAGCTGATTGTCCCCCATTCCTTACTTTGCCCATTAGCTTACACACACTAGTCTAGATTGTTCTCACAGGTAGATATAATATAGTCATCATGCTGTTGTGTGGATACTGAGTCTAGATGACATGTCCTCACAGACAATCATGCATGCATCCACAGTTTCTCACCCCAGTTCTTACACTTATGACATAGTGCACTGTGAAATAGCTCTTCCATAAGGTATGTGACTTGCTGTTCACCTTTACCATGGAAACAGTCTGCCAGTTTGTCTCAGCATTCCTTTGTGATGGTAGCCAAAGCGATAGTGTTGAAGAGACCTTATTTAAGAGATAAGGTGATTTGGATTTTCATGTCACAGTCCTTTTGGCACCAGTTGCTATGCCCCATTGAATTAGCTAGTTGGTCTGAGATTCTAAGATTAGCTGTGTATAGAAACTCCATTGTTTGTAGTCTAAACCATCATCACTAAGTGGAGGGACTTCATAATGGGTCTTATAACCTTTGGTAAGGGTTGTGGTGGTTGTGATAGACTAGGTAAGTGGGTGTGAATGATGTGAATGTGAGAGTGGATGTGGACATGGGGGAATTATTGTTTGATTAGATGGCAGACATATTTTTACATTAAGATTTGGCTCAGTCTAATCAGAACATAGGTCTTATAATCTATTGAAAGGCTAAACATGCATGGTGCTTACTCAGCCTTTGAAAGAAAGAACTACTAATTCTAACTAACCTAAACATGCATAGTGCTTACTAATTAAGGAGTTAGCTATGGAGGTTTTGTAAGAGTAGTAGAGCATATACTAACCTCAGCCTTTAGAAGAAAGAACTAAGGTTTTCTTGTATTGTATCTACTGTATGTGCTTTTATGTTTTCATGCCCATCATTGGGGTAATAGTAAAGTAAGTTACATTACTAAAAGAAGAAGGAAAAAAGGTTTTAGCATCCCCAATGGCAACTGATAGAATATAGCAGAAACATGCAGAATTGTCTGGAAGATCAAGAAGTGTCAATCACTTGATAGAGAGAAATGTTAGAGCAGTCCATACCTCTGCCACACGATGGCTACATCTTCAATAAGGTTAACCTGAATTTCATGTGTAAATGAGTTCTTTTTTAAAAGTTGTTTAAAGGCTGCAATGAGAACCATAATTAGATAACAGAAATAGATAAAAGTTAAATGTGAACTGAAATGCTAATAAAGCCCTTTGAGTTGTCTTAAAAGAGAGCAAAGAGGAATCTTATCATAATAAAGATAATATCAGATGCATACCATTGATTAATGCTCAATGACATAAGGCCTACCCTTATTAAGCAGGATAAGGCTTATATAGAGAACTTACCATGTTTGAATCTTTATATAACACTTAAATCATTAAAGAGGAATCAATATAAGGGTTTTTCTTAAATAAAGATGATTGGGAAATTGCACAATGAATAGATAATTTCTTCTTCTAATGGTCCTTTATGAATTTAGTCCCAAGACTGCATTATACCCTTAACTGTCTTCTATCACTTGTTGAACTTATAGTTGAGTTGCATTCTATTGATATTTATATACAACTTTATGGCTAACTTCTTTCTAAGATACATCATAGAGTTAAAACATTATCTGCTCAATAATGTGATTGATATACATTTGGTTGGTTTTCTTAAATGTATAGTATATTGATAGTAAAACCAATACTTAAGTTTCTGCAAGATATATAAGATTGTAACTTATAAGCCTCTTATTGTTATGATTTAACTAACTGCCATTCAATAATGATAACCTAATCTTCTTAAAAAGATCTAAAAACTTTTTGCTCTTCAGCATATTTTCATGTTAGAACTTAACTTATATCTTATCAGCCATTATTTTGCATTCTTAATTCTACATTTATGTCAACTTTTAAACATATTCTCATTTTTTTTCCTTTATCTTTCTCTTTAAAACATCATTCTTCAGTTTATTTAGATAATATTGAGGATATTAAGAATCATCTCTACTTTATTTAAGTGACTGAGTTATTGATCAAACTCTGCTGTCAACTTATAAAGTGGACATATGCTAGCTAGATCTCAACAATTAAATTAATGGCAAAACACCCTTCTTTATCCATAACATTGGTAAATACTGTATGTATAAGTGAAACACTATTACCTACACACTTTTAAATAGTGCACATTATACTCATTTATTAGTAATCTAAGATCCATGGTTTAACACCATTGGCACTGTAAGAAAAGACACTGTTTAATAAGAAATTAACATCTTAGAAGAAGTGTAGCAATATAATGATAGAAATGAAATGGGTGTCTGATAGCATACATATATAGTAAAAAGAAGGATAAGGGAATCCCTTTATTACCTTTAAGCTATAGGTATAATTTATATACTTAGGCTTAGCTATATATAAGCAGGATAGTGGCCAGCTATTATAGGGGCAGTGGAGCCTTATTTGCCCTTAATAAGGAGTAGCCTTGCTAGAGTGAAAAATACTATAGTGAGTAAAGAAAACTGTTCCAATCCTCTATATTATAAATAACAGGAGAAAGTCAAACCACATGGCTTATGTCAAGATCTTATGTTTTGATTGGCTGAGATTGGAGACAAAGAATAGAGGTTTATATGTGATGGTAAATGAGTTACAGATGCTGTCTGACCCATCTGGAATCTTCCTTGACCTTCATGAATCTTTCTCTTGCTCTGTATTAGTTAAGACCACTGAGGATTTGAGACAACACCACTTTTCAATTAAACAAGAAAATAGAGAAAACATATACTGTATGTTTATATATACTTTGAGTTACGATGCTGATCAATTCTTTTTTCAGATATCCTCTTTTGTCTTCATAAATCTTCGTGATTGTTCTCTCTGCTAAGTATATAAGGATTATGAATTTTCTATTGCTACATCTAATTGTTTCTTGAGATTGGTCTGATTGTGCACTCAGGTATGTCAAGAATGCTATCTAACAATATGAGGCTGCTGCAGAAGCATCAACATGTGCAGGAAAGCATAAGAAATAGTCAATCACACAGATATATTACTACTTAGCCTAATATTCTGCCATAATTCTTTACATGTATTAATTCTGACTATGTATAGCATGGGTAGATGCTAGTATTTAACTATTTTGAAAAGAATAACTTATTACAAATTATATAAATTATATAAAATAATCTGAAAATAATATTTATGATAGTAAGTTATCTCAGCTTTCAAATAAGCCTTAGATTATATGATTTGAATTAGAAGTGATATAATGCTAAGTAAAACAAAATAATCTATTATTAGGACAGTTTTTTTAATCCTTTCTAATTTTCATAAAATTCTATAGTATTTCTAAGATAGAGATATAAATACTTAAGCTAATAGGCTAAAACTTTGCAAAGAGATAATATAATATATAATGAGCCCAAATCAGATATAAATAAGCAAAAATAACTATTCCCTTACTTATAGCATTATTAATATTTATTACTTTTATAATACTTATTATATCATTTACCCCTTTTAAAGTGTGTTTTAAATTTAACCAATGGCTAAAATAGTTCTATGATTAGTAATATTTGCTAATATAAGCAGTATAAGGCAGGCACCATTAGGAACTAACATTCCTTTAGTCAGCAAAACTGATTGTCTTACACTCTCTACTTTTATTCTCTACAACACTGAAAATTGGGATTTTGGATGTAGGAAACAGTAAAACAGAGTCTTCTCTATAGATCCTAGCAAGTAATTTTTGAAAAAAATTAATATTGCTTGAGAAATTTAAGAAATTATTTTTATTATCATAAACAACATTTCTCAGCTATAGGACTTCACTGGCAAGTTTTCAGAAAAATATATGGTCAAGTGTAAATAAGTCATGTAATTAATATGTGATATGCTACAGCTCTTTAAAGAGCATAGTGTTGCTCTTCTTTGCCTCTCTAAGGGTGCTGCATATGTTTACGCCCTTAGCAAATTTAGAAGAACCTTTCAAGGTCCAGTGTAGCTGAGGTTATAAAGTAGAGAAGTCTGTGCGCATATGCATAATAGGCCACATTTCATATCTTTTTGGCCCGGTCCAGCCATTTCTGAGACTGCTACACATGTCCATGCCCTTAGCAGAGCTAGTTCTAAGTTTATAAGATCTAGACAGACCCTCTTGCAAAGTTTAGTCCCCTATAAACACCTGCATGATACCAGGCAGCGCTTTATACCCTCTAGAACTTGCTGCTGACCCTAGAAGTGAGTTTGTTTTGTTTTGGGTGTTTGTTTCCTACAGACCAGCTTCTCAGCTCATTAGCAGCAAAATATCATTTTTATTACATGAGGCATATAGCAATCATGTAAAAGATGAAAAAACTGTTCTATTTTGCTTGAACAACATTCTCTTGCTTCAAATCCAAAGGTAAGTGCCCTTTTACATTCTTGCATCTCATCTTATCTTTAATTCCTTCTTCAGATATGCAAATTGGTTAACACATTTCATTTCAGCATATAGCTAAGGCCTTTCTAGTATACAAGTAGTATGGGCAAATCAGAAGTATCATAGTTATCGTATGCTATTATTAGACCTTGTGGCTAAAGTGCAATAGTTTATCTCAGTAGCTTAATAGCTTAGTATATATTTGTGTATTAAGCTCCACCCCCACCCTTATCATCTTAAATGCATAATACACTAATTAACTTTTTCCTTTATAAATCTAAATGATTAGATAATTTAAACCCTAGGGTTTAAGATTATATAAGAGGATGTCAGTTTCTGATAACACAGTGTTAATAATGTAGCTAAAAGTTATTTAACAATATCTTTTCACTTTATTTATTATATACTTTTAACATTATTTAGTATTTATAACCATTTAAATAACTTATAACTTTTAAAATAACAAGTATATAATCTACTTGATTAAATTAACCTATTATATTCTTAAAAAATAAGATACTAAAAATGTCTAAAAATATACTTTCTGAGAAATTCTTATGCAATTTAAGTTTAAACAATTTTTTAGACTAAAAGTGTTTTTTTACATGTCCCTTTTAGGATTAATTTATATTTAGAACTACCTCAATAAAGATCATTGCTTACTAATTAATCTTTCTACTATATGTAATTTTTATTTTTATACTACCTTTCCTATTAGACCTATTAATAAGCATTTATGAACCTTTGAAAATAGTTAAAGAACCATCAAATCATATTAATAGAATATGCATTAAGGCATTTATACATAGCTTTCTTTACCTTATTAAACTTTTCTTTATAAATTTTTCAATATCAATATTTACACTAATATAGCAGTTATTATTTTTAAATGTGCAGACTAAGGAGCACTTTATATGCATCTTACAAATATTAAACTCACACTCCTTTAATGTCTGCTAAAGGCTCTTTGTCTTATTAGTCTCTATTATTCTATTTTAAGGCTTTTCATAAAACTTAATATAGGGATTATTCATAAAAATTATTATGTTTTTTTTATTTTTATTGCTTGCCTCTATTGCTCTTATTCATGCATAAAGTATATCTAATTCAAGTGATCTATGAGCAGATAACTGATTAAAGACCAAAAGTGCAATATAGTCAGAATATGCCTTCTTAAAGATTAAAATTGCATTATTAATTTGTGTGAGAAGCTATGTATGATTTTATCATACATTTCTATCTGCATCTAATTATATAATGCATTATACATCCTTTATTATAGTGTCATCTTAATTATAAATGATAAGATGATCATTCTCTTCAATAAAATATAAAATATAAATGATTTAGCCTTGCCCTTTCTTTATCAACTTTTGCTATTCTAGCCTTGACCTGTTAATAAATGTGAGATCATACTATAAGAGTAAAGTTATTATACACATTATGTGGTTTTTTTAAATTCATTAACATAAAAAGAACTTTTATCTTAAAATACTGCAACTACACTTTTTTACTAAGTCTAGATCAATCTACAAAAGTTTAGAGTTATCTAAAACCCATTAAACCATTTTCCTTTTAAGTAAAGCCATTAAAGAAAGAAGGATTATATTATAGTATTTTATCATATATAATCTTTTATGGCCATCTATACAAACACCTTTCTTTAGCTCTATATGTTATTACTCTAATTTATAAAGCTATCACTAAGCTACAGTGGGCTCAAAAACTGTTGCAATGTTTGGCCATTTTTAACTGGGTGCGATATAGCGCTTAACAGAGTGGGAATTGCGCTTGGTGTTGGCAGAGTAGAGTAAAGTACTTAATCTTGGCTTTCAAATGGTGTTTTGATCATATGATTTGAATGAGCAGTTGTAGAGATATAACCATTTTAATCTAGGGTTATCATTGCAACGGTTTTTAAGCTGTTGTAAATATCCAACTACTTAAAGTGTGCAATGTAGCGCTTGATGGACAGAGAATCATGCTTAGTGTAAATATAATTAAGTATAGTATTCGATCGTGGCTTTCTAACAGTGTATTAATCATATTATTTGACCAAATGGTTGTAGAGATACAGTATGTCCAGTTTAATTTGGTGTATCCATTGCAACAGTTTTGTCACAGTTTCGGAGTATTTGCAATGTAGTGCTTGACTGAGTGAGAATGGTGCTTAGTGCAAATAGGGTTGAGTAAAGTATTTAATCTTGGCTTTCTAATGGTCTTTTAACCATATCATTTGATCTAACAGTTGTAGAGATATGTCTAGTTTAATTTAGGGTATCCTTGTAATGATTCTTAGCCATTGTAAATATGCAATATTTAGAGTATATCAGTACTTTATTAAGTCCTACTTTGCTTTAAGCACTGCCCTAACCCTTTTAGACATGTCTTTTACTAAATTTTGATCCTTCTCAACTGCTAACTTCTCTCAGTTTGGCTTAATTCTTTCTATAACTTATAAATCCCATTAAAAGGGCTTTTATGCCCTATAAGGCCTTATTTCAAGAAAACCTTAAAAGATTAAGTGCTTTACTTAGCCTCATTTATGCTAAGCACCATTTTCAATACATTAAGCACTACATTACAAGCACTTTAAAGCTGTCAAAAAGGCTATTACAATGGATACCCTAAATTAAACTGAGCATATCTCTACAACCTTTAGGTTAAATGATATGATTTCAAGGCTGTTAGAAAGCCAAGATTAAATACTTTACTTTACATAAGCATCAATCTCACACCATTAAGCATTAAATTATATATTTACATATTTACAACAGCTTAAAAACCATTACAGTGAATGCCCTAGATTAAACTAAGCATATCTCTACAACCATTGTGTCAAATGATATAGTTAAAAGACTATTGAAAAGCTAAGATTAAGGACTTTTATTTATATTATGTATACTAAGCATTAGTCTCAATGGTTGTAAAAATATGCTCAATTTAATCTAGAGCATTCATTGTAATGGTTTTTAAGCTGTTGTAAATATGTAAATATATAATTTAATGCTTAATGGTGTGAGATTGGTGCTTATGTAAAGTAAAGTATTTAATCTTGGCTTTCTAACAGCCTTGAAATCATATCATTTAACCTAAAGGTTGTAGAGATATGCTCAGTTTAATTTAGGGTATCCATTGTAATAGCCTTTTTGACAGCTTTAAAGTGCTTGTAATGTAGTGCTTAATGTATTGAAAATGGTGCTTAGCATAAATGAGGCTAAGTAAAGCACTTAATCTTTTAAGGTTTTCTTGAAATAAGGCCTTATAGGCATAAAAGCCCTTTTAATGGGATTTATAAGTTATAGAAAGAATTAAGCCAAACTGAGAGAAGTTAGCAGTTGAGAAGGATCAAAATTTAGTAAAAGACATGTCTAAAAGGGTTAGGGCAGTGCTTAAAGCAAAGTAGGACTTAATAAAGTACTGATATACTCTAAATATTGCATATTTACAATGGCTAAGAATCATTACAAGGATACCCTAAATTAAACTAGACATATCTCTACAACTGTTAGATCAAATGATATGGTTAAAAGACCATTAGAAAGCCAAGATTAAATACTTTACTCAACCCTATTTGCACTAAGCACCATTCTCACTCAGTCAAGCACTACATTGCAAATACTCCGAAACTGTGACAAACTGTTGCAATGGATACACCAAATTAAACTGGACATATATCTCTACAACCATTTGGTCAAATAATATGATTAATACACTGTTAGAAAGCCACGATCGAATACTATACTTAATTATATTTACACTAAGCATGATTCTCTGTCCATCAAGCGCTACATTGCACACTTTAAGTAGTTGGATATTTACAACAGCTCAAAAACCGTTGCAATGATAACCCTAGATTAAAATGGTTATATCTCTACAACTGCTCATTCAAATCATATGATCAAAACACCATTTGAAAGCCAAGATTAAGTACTTTACTCTACTCTGCCAACACCAAGCGCAATTCCCACTCTGTTAAGCGCTATATCGCACCCAGTTAAAAATGGCCAAACATTGCAACGGTTTTTGAGCCCACTGTACAGTATACTAATGTGTAATCTGCTTTCTTAGCAATACAAGTCAGCGACTTTGTATTTCTCCCAGGATTCTGCGAGTATAGCAGGAGTGATTCCAGCGATGGACACCCTGACTAGTACCTTGGACCCGAAAACCAAGCAGCCATACCACCCCTCAATCATCGCTGCCATGACGTTGGCTAGGAAGAAGATGGACCGGTACTACTCACTTATGGATGAGGCAGCGCCTTATCGAATTGCCATGGGTAAGTCTTGTTCTATGTATAGCCGGGTACTAACTAAACACATTCAGTCCTTCACCCCGGACTCAGGCTCGAGTACTTTCATCAACACGAATGGAAGAAGGCCTGGGTCGAGCACGCCGAGAAGATGGTGTGTGAGGAGTATGCCGCGAATTATGAAAAGGTTGCAGCATCTGAGACGAGTGTTGAGGTCTCACCGGTGGTACGTGGCATGCTATCGCGTTCGTGACGTTCATTCTCTAATTCGTCCTTAGGGAAATGAAGGCATCTCAATGTTTTCAAACTTCTCAATTGGTGCCTCGGCTGCAACGACTCTCAGTGAGGTCAATGAATACTTGAACCGCCCTGTGGAGAACATACTTGATCCTCTCAAGTGGTGGATCAATAACCGTCAAGTCTATCCAAATCTCTCGTCCATGGCCCTGGACTACTTGAGTATACCTCGTAAGTCATTCAATACCCTATCCCCTTACTCTTTAATAACTAGCCCTAGCGACATCAACTGCAGTCGAACGCGTATTCTCTCAAGGCCGACACATTCTGCACTTCATGCGAAATCGGCTGTCACCCTCAGCCATTCGCACTTACCTTTGCCTTGGGTCCTGGGCACGCCACGGCATCATCTCCACTAGCGATTTTGCGAGAGCCATCCAGTCAGAGTCTAAGAGGAAGCGGGACAAGGATGCTGAGAATGTTGAGAACTAAGCCAGTGGCCTTGTGAGAGGTCTTGTCGTACTCGTGGACTTATGGTTTGCCAGGTTTGGTGTGCGTATGTCTGTCGTTGTGTTGTCATTGTGCCCTGCATTGTTGTTTTGTGTCGCGTTGTTGTTTTGTGTCGCGTTGTCATTTTGTGTCGCATTGTCGACTTGTCGTTTTTGTTTTGTCTTGCATTGTCAAATAGTGCCTTGCCTTGTGTGATTGTGTACCGCATTCATATACAGTATGCCAAAATTGGCCCAGCAAATCAAGTTGAAATCAACATTTGAGTGTATTGAGTCCCTAAACCCACAGTTTCTATACCCCTAGCAGGTTATCGTCACACCACACAGAAACCTGTGCACTACAGGTACAGTGTATACCCATAACCGCACCGGGTGCGGGTTGCCGGGTCATGGGTATGGTGTTGAAATACCCAACCCAAGGGTTACCTGTAATGAACCCTAGGTGTGCTGCACATGTTGGTCATCTTGTAGTGCGCCTGTGTTGTTGTCTCAAGTCTCTTATAACTCATGTAGCTGTTGAATACATTGTATATTGTACATAGAATGTTTATAAGACATAAACCCGTGACTTCTTACAGTGTGGGGACCCGCTGTAAGGGTGTGGGTTTTTCACAGGGCAGGTGCAGGTTTTGTTTTATAACCCACAGGTTACCCATGATTTTCCCTAAATCCAGCACCAAAGCAGAATACATCGCCCTTACACATGCCAGATCTGAAGCATGCTGGCTCTGGAACCTCTACATGGAGCTTAGATTCCCATTACAGCACCCAATCCCTATCCATTGTGACAGCACTGGAGCAATAGCAATGACCACGAACCCATATTCATCTTAATGATTAAGACACATCAATCTCAAATGGCACATAATCCAGCAAATCATTGAAAGTAAATTCATCACAACTGTACTCTGTCGGGATAAGGACCAAACCACTGATATACTTACAAAACAACTCCTATCAGCAAAACCTGAAATTTTTGTTGTAGCAAAACTTGAATTTCAAACAGCATCTATGGCCACTATGGCTTGCTATGGCTGCTACATAGAGCTATATATCAAAACCAGATTTTGCTGATGCCCACACCCTAAGCACAAGAAGCATACAGTGGAGATGGGCCTTGTGCCCATCTGAAGGGGAGTGTTGAGCTCCACCATGGCTCCACATGCTCCAAGCCCTAAGCCTCTAGGTGCACCTGTCTCTGAGCCTCAGTGTCCTGTGTTCCATATGCTACAGCCCCTACAGTAGCTTCTAGGACAGCCAGACACCAGTCCCCCTGATTACATACAGATATAGAGAGAGTATATATATCATACCAATATCATAGAGGTACAATATCAGTTTCTTGACTCTCCCATCTTGTTGCCATCTTAGGGCCCTCATAGAGCACTTGGTTCCTATTTCATCCTCACATTGCTACAACCTGTCATTTGTACTGTACAAATTAGAAAGGTCTGTACAAATAAGGAAGGCATAAGTAAAGAAACCATAAAGGGATATATCAGCTAAATACAGTATCTAGATAAGAATAGGGCTGAGACAAGTCCAGTAGACACAGAAAAAGTGGGCCAGTAATACACATAACTGCAGAATATAACTGAAGTACAGGTAAGCACATGACACCAAGATAGATGGAAGGTGTAGCAAGGGGCTTGCTGGGTGATTGTAACTGTCTCAGTCACAATAACCCAGCATTCTGTAACATCATTTAGGTGGCATTTAGTGTAACTGTTATGCTTTTCATCTATCTTAGTGTCACGCACTCACTTGTACTATATTTTACTCTAGTGCTATGAGATGGGCTTGTGCTTTTGTCTGTGGCAAATGCGCTGACCCATCTGGTATCACTTGCTAGGTTTGCGATTGTCTAGATGGCCACTTGCTCACCCATCAGCAAACCCTGTTTTTTCCCACAGCGTCGCTTAGCGAACAAACAATCGCGACAGAGCTGCGTAGCAAACAAACACTGTTACAGAGCCCCACAGAACCGCATAGCATGTATATAATCTACACAGCATTCCACAGCCACATCCAAAGTCTGCACAGTGCTGCACAATATCATCTGAATTCTGCACAGTGCTGCATGACGTCATCTGGATTCTGCACAGTGCTGCCCGACATCATCTGAATTCTGCACAGTGCTGCCCAACATCACCTGAATTCTGCACAGTGCTGCACAACATCATCTGAAGTCTGTGCAGCACTAGTTTGCATTAGTGTTGAGCATCGACACATCACACAATCTTCCCAACAAACATTTTATCAATTGCATCATTGAAAAGTTCAACCAGACCGACGCCCACCCATGTGACTGGCATGCTCGTGGGCTCCGAGTTGCAACTTTCATGTCCCGGCGACAAATCCATCCTGTTCTTTCTGATGTCACACTTTGGATGGCATGAACCCCGGGCCCCTACTGGCGATAACTTGTCTTTGCAGTTGCAATATGGCCTGACATCGCGTATATCGTTTCGGTGACTCTCCACCTTTGTCTGTCCGGCTTTTGAGTCTCAGAGCTTCTGACTCTGACTCTGGTTTCACTAATTGCCGTGACACAAACTGATGTATTGCTACTCGCTTGGATCTGGCATCAACTGATGGAGTTCCAAGATACAAAAGCATGTAGTGGTCTCTTGCTACGCCGAGTACATTGCCCTGCATCACGCGGGCAAAGAAGTAATCTTCCTCTGCAAGCTACTCCGAGTCGACGGTCTTGAACCGTGACTCCCTCCGAGTGCCACTACTGGTACCCCCTTCGCTGTGATAATGACGCTGCACGACGCCCGGCAGAAGACCACTCCCACAATGCCAACGTTAAACATATACGCGTAAAGTACCACACCATCCGCAACGTCTTGAATGAAGACCTCGCACACATCACGCGGCGTGCGCATCGGAATTAAAATTCGCCTTGCAGGGCGTCCTGGGTTGGCATACCTGGAATGTAGCCTGGCATTTGAGGGTGGGTGAGGCTTCTGCATAGGGTAGAGAGATGGGGTGGTGGAACATTGCGACGTCCGTTTGTGTTGGAGAATCTGGAGACAGCCGTCCCTGCTCAAATACACTGGTTTCGGTTGAGGGACTGAGTCTACCTGCACATGCGTTAAGACCATAAACGAAACAAGTCCCCATCAATACTGCCACTTACCAATATGCCAGGGTAGTTATATCGGAATCATGAGCGGATGGCTCAGTGTCTGTAGATTCCTCCGGTATACATGTCTGACGTCTTATAGGTGCGGTTGCTTGTTGAGGAGTTAGCCACGCTTCGCTTGCCAGTGCTTCCTTTTGCAGCACGTTCTTTTGCCACGCTGGGAAGATAAGTGTGGCGTAACATTTTGACGAGCCCGAGGTGGTCGTGTCGGTGGAGCATAGACCTGCGAGCCAGCCTGTGGGCAGAGTCGCCACTAGTAGAGCTAGTGGATAGCTTGGAGCGCATGAGACTGGGGTTGCAAGGAGAGACGGTTCTCTGCACCATAGGCATGCTAGTCGGCAAGCTTACTCTTGGGATCGCCTAGGGTAACAAGCTCGCCGGATGTAGTGTGAAGGAGGGCGAAGCCGCGTGATAGACTAGGAAGAGTCGCATCACGCATTTAAGGGGTGGGTAAGTGAATAAGGACACACTCTGGGAGGATAAACGACGTACAGAAGTCGCCGACTGACAAGGCTGGGAGGGTCCAGTTACGGAGGACCCGTTCTAGCGACCTCTGCCTCCTTGCTAAGCAAAAGGTTTGGGATCGCCTAGGGTGACAAGCTCGCCATATGTAGTGTGAAGGAGGGCGAAGCCGCGTGATAGACTAGGAAGAGTCGCATCACGCATTTAAGGGGTGGGTAAGTGAATAAGGACACACTCTGGGAGGATAAACGACGTACAGAAGTCGCCGACTGACAAGGCTGGAGGGTCCAGTTACAGAGGACCCGTTCTAGCGACCTCTGCCTCCTTGCTAAGCAAAAGGTTTGGGATCGCCTAGGGTGACAAGCTCGCCATATGTAGTGTGAAGGAGGGCGAAGCCGCGTGATAGACTAGGAAGAGTCGCATCACGCATTTAAGGGGTGGGTAAGTGAATAAGGACGCACTCTGGAGGATAAACGACGTACAGAAGTCGCCGACTGACAAGGCTGGGAGGGTCCAGTTATGGAGGACCCGTTCTAGCGACCTCTGCCTCCTTGCTAAGCAAAACACCTGCGTCCCGAGCTCAAGCGCATCCTCCATCTTGTCCACATGCGCACTACAAGTGAATTTGTTGTTGTGATGCATGTGGAAGATCCCACACGAGAATTGGTCCACAGCTAGTATGAGGCGTTCGAATGTAGAGGCGTGGACAGTGTAAGAAAGTCTTGGTGGACGGAAGGTAGTGATAGGTGCTAGAGACAAGCGGGGTTGATGGCATGGTGGCGGGTTTGAAGAGTAGGACAACAATGTGGGCGAGTGTGCGGAAGTAGGTGGGAGGTAAAGCCCTGGCTGTTGCGGACGATGGCAGAAGGGAAGGCAGGAATGTGGACGGTGAGTGCTCTGTTACTTTGTAGGCAAGTGACAACGCCATTCAACAGATAAGCTAAGCTCACCACGACATGATTGCACTCACCGACGGAGCCCATAGGAAGAGCGCATAGACCCTTGATGACGAGGAACATCCCAAGCGTGATGGGCACTGGCAGCTGCACGAACGACATCAACATGGACAACATGCTCACGCCTGACTCTCGTACACCCTGCATTGCTTGAGTGCGACATGTTGCACTGCAAACTTGTCCCCAGCCTTGTGTGCCTGGTCGAGCTCCTCCTTGACTTGATCAGAGGCGGTTGGTGCAGCGCGAGTACTGCAGAGATGCAGAGCTGTCTGATAGAGAACAGGAATAACAGGTGAGAAGAGCATGTCCGCAATGATGGTGGAACCAGGGTAAACCTGCTGAGACGTTGATGAGCTCGAACATCTATGAGGACAAGCTAGCGGGGGGACCAATTAGCAAGCCCTAACGCGGCGAGGTCACGGGGTGCAAGTGCCACGAGTGTCAAGAGCGTCGGGTTGGGATAGAGGGAAGCTGGTGCGACAGCCTCAGTGGGAATAACTTCTTCGGCATGGTGTGAGGAATTGGAGTACTGGACGAAACCTCTGGTGGTGCTGAGACAGGCTCGGAAATGGGGGTAACCGCTGGCACAGTTCCTGTCGGTACGGCCCTTGTCTTTTTTTGACAAGAGCCATATGCTCCGTGTTCTGAGAGGGTCATGCACTCGTGGCAGACACCGTAGGAGGGGCGCACTGGGGTTGTGATCAGTGTTGTTCCAGCGAGGTCAGTGAATTAACAACAAACTTACCTGAACGAGCACTCCACCCTATCAGAGAGCTTCTCATGGACGGAGATATTCGAATCGACAAACCCTAGTTTCAGCCTCTACTTTGTACAGTACTCGTTGCGTCCCAGTAAGGGATTGGGAGGTTGACAGTTGACCTGGTTGAGCAATGATTCATGATGATGGGGAGTTGGTTGGTGTTCTTTTGTGGACTGCACGGCCGTTAATGCGTTAACGGCCATAATTTGATTACCGATGGTACACGCATGTCCTCCGACTCCTCCTCACCGCCTCATGTTGGCAACAAACATACACCCTTCAAGCTATGACACAAGACCCAACGACATATGCGTTCCACACTCATCACCTCTTTCTTCTGTTTTCCCTTTCATTTACACCTCTCGTCTCATGCTCTCAGATAACAATTACCGCTCAAAACCACCACCTAGTATATTCTCACCTCGCGGCGACCTTAGTACTAGTAACACCAATTGTCAGTTATTCTATAGAACTACTTTGCCAAATGTAAAGCAAAAAAAAGCTCTTTGTCGAAGTATTTATTCAGCCAGAACTCCGAACTCAGTTCTAAACTATTGTTTGCCTTGAGATGAGGATCAGCCCGTTCAAAGAATCATGGTGTTATCTCAACAGGGACTCTGCATTGAGATAATGGAACAATGTCACCCATTAGACTTCTATCTGCTCGTCTACTCCGTTTCAGAGCAAACATTCCTGAAATGGGATCTGGTTGAACTTGTCTCACAGCTGAACTTGATGCAGCCGCCGACAGCTGAGGTATGATATTGAATCGTTGCACATACACAAGAAACGTCTCCGAACCAGCAGGTAGCTGAAATGACCGAGGGGGAACCGGGCGCATGATCAGGCGAATCTGAGCAACTGTGTGACCTGAATGGAGGTGTACGTTAGATATTATAGATGGATATAGGTCGTTTACACACCTGCGCGGCCACTTTGGGGCCAATTCAAACTGGGATCGACATTAACAAGCACACTATTATATCGCCCGTAAGGAAACTCATCAGAAGGAGGTTCAGCTTCTAAAGTCCGTGGTTCCAGAACTTGTTTGGGATCGAAATAAGAAATAGTCTGTACACGGACACGAGTCCAGACCTGGAGTTTGTCGAATGGTAATGTTTGTGCTGAGAGTGCTGGTCGGCGGCCGCCAAGAGTACGAATGTGTTGCTCCCCATGGGATACTCTCTGAAAGTAGTGGGTAATCGCGTATCGAAGGTCTGGTAGTTTGTAAGTATCAGCAACGGCATCCACAGTCATGAGCTTGAATGTTGCTTCGCGGTTGAGGTGAAAGGCCGATGTCCCTGCTGAAAATGTGCGAAAGGGAATCATGGCGCGGGGTTTTCACCTCACAGAAGTGCTGCAGCTTCTTCAAAGTAATTGACAGTAGCACGACCCAAGTTGGATAGACTTGTGACAGTATCAATATTGGCCAATAAAGAGGTAGAGTTATCGACGTGATGTGATGGCAGCAGATCTCCTTCATGAGCGGCAGGGACATTATTGGCGTTTTCGACAGCAGTGGCCAAGTCAAAGCAACGAATCTTCTCCATACGGTCAAGGTGGCGGCATATTTGCTCTTCGTAGTTTTGATTGTTACCTGAGTCAGCTGGTTTCTTGATTTTGGTAATGTGGGCATGCTCGGTCACATCAGCCGACCATTGGACATTTGCGCCATTTGCACGGATGCTCATAATGATGCTTTGGAAAATCTCGAGCTTTGGAATGTGCCAGTGATCGATTACATTTCTCTTCTTTCCCAAGTGGCCACGGGCCTCCACAATGGCTTCTTTGTGATCATGGAACTCCAATAGGGAGGCGGAAATAATATCACAGAGGCCACTGTCAACAACGGGTGCTTGAGCCATATAGTGAAAGTCCATTAGTGCTTGGAGAGCGATGACGAAGCGCTTTGGAGCAGCTCCGCCGGCAATCACACATATCAAGTGTCACTGAACCTCCCGATGCTCCCGTCCAGTAACTTGTTGTAGCTTTGCAATGCCCTCCTTGAATTGGTGAAACCCAATTTGTGGTTGAAGGACGGTGAACCGGAAGTCGATTTCTGAGGCTGTTAGGACATTGATGCACCACCGCCTTTCATGATCCCAGAAAAATTTATGTAGATGATGGAGGGGTTCGGGCGTGAGGAAATTTGACGGCTCACTGAGAGCCCAATCTCTCCAGAATGGCTTATCGACACCATTTAAACGGTGTTTGCTCGCCTCTTTGAGATAGTCCTCAACATTCTTCAGGTCGACCTTTAAGCCAATTTCTGTGAGTTTGGCAAGCATCGTATCGGCTGTTCGTGGTTCATGCTGAAAAGCATCACCAAACTCCTTGTCGCTTGCCATGGTGATGTGCGACACGTTTCCAGCAACACATGCCACCATCCGTTCCTCCGGCGTGTCAGCAATGAATCCTATGAGAGGTGTGTAGCAATAGTGGAGATTGCCAACTGGATCGGACATCATAATGCCAATGTGAGCTGCTATTTTAAGGGGTTCCACAACGAAATCGACACACTCGTGATACAATTGGTTCTGGTGTACACCTATAAAATCCTTGTGTGCAATAAAACGTGCACTCGGTAGAATTGCAAGCAAAACGAAGGTGTGGTTGGAGCCTTTCATTCGGAACTCCATATCAATATTTGCGAGGCTGAGCAGAAGTGGGTGAGCCATGTGGTTGCCAGTCATAGCAGAGATCTTGGTCTTGTCAGATGATAGGATAGTGCCAAGAAGAGTAGCGCCGTCAGGTAGTTTCGTCTAGAATACCACGTAATAACAAAGTTAGAATGTATGTACTACTAGTAGTAATTCAAAGCGCTCACCTGCATGTCCTATGCTACATCTCCACTTAGCCATTCTGAGTACACGCGAACGAGTTTTTGAGCATCTGAAAAGACACAAAATGGGGTGTGTTTGATGCAATCTTTCAAGAGTGGGTGGCTATATAGAGACTTTAGGCAATCGACAGCGTCACGGTAGAATAGTTTGACAGGCAATTTTGTGGACACCGTCATAGTCCAGGGTTTACAGTGCCATTGAGGTCCGGAAGGTAGCATCTCCACGCGTCCTCGAAGTGTCTTCGCACTTCAAAAAGAAAGTGGGAGGTTGCGTATCTAAAATAAACTGAGCATTTTTCATTAAATAGAAATGAACACGCACCAGCTGAAGGGAAAAAAAATCATCTATCAACCCCTGCTCAAGTTGACGCGGCCGAGCCATGACGCCAGTTCCCATTCTTCCTTCGAGGCAAATGGATAGAAAATGTTATCCAAACGATGTTGAACGTGCTTGTCCTGATAGAAATTGTCCATGAAAGTAGATCCATCATGCTCGTAGACCTCAGGAGCTGTTGGGAAAAACTCCGTTGTTGAGGATTGTATATCCTCAGAGGGTACGAAATTGAGATTTTCCGTAGGATCAACTCTGTCATATGCCAAATCCATGGCATTGTCATACATTTGAATATCTGGAGGTATGGGGTGGTTGGCGGAATCTGGTAGAGGGTCATTTGGGTGCAAACGCCTCCGTCTTGGTTGCAAGTCCAAGCCATGGAGAGGTGAATGAGGTGGTGTATAAAGGTTTTGCATAATGAACGTGGATTGACCAGATGACGAAAAACTCCACCATCGTCCCTAAACTTTTTCGCGCAGTTGGGACACCGAGCCATGGGTAGGTCAAATCAGAAATGATGATTCAGAATTATGGAACCACAGATCAGTCTGCTTTTGATTTGGCAAGCAGCTGGCACGAGCAACTTTGAGCCTACAATGGTGTTGCCACGTTTCGGTCTGGGCAGGAGCAGGTTACGCGATTGACAGTAGTCCAATATAGCGAGATGAAACGTACTAGTAGAGCGACTAGCGTTCCTAGAATACCGTCGCCAGCCGCTCTAGCAACCATAGTTTTGGGTTTACAGTCAAACGTCCCGTAAATCATACGTTAGATAACCCATAACATTACCACTGACTTGGTGGACAGGGATTTGGGCAGCAAGACCCGTAGGTGCGGCTGCAATAATACATACTTCATACGCCTCCGCGCGGCTTCTTCATATTATAAATCCCGTTTGCTGTCACGGTTCAAATGCCCAGCATGAAAATGAGCAGTTTATGGTTACATGCAACTCTGAGGAGACCACAAGTTTAAGATGTACTGCCTTAAACTGACTTCTTTCAGTAAGTATAAATTTCATCATTTAAATTAGTCTACATTACTGTCGGTAGTGTAGTTGGCCTGTGAATTATAGACAAGAGCCTCAGGTGACCATCCGTAGAGGGATCAACAAACAGCTCCAGCCAGAGCTGTGCAGCGGTGCATTGATACAGGAACAGAGAGTGTGGCGCTCATCTTGATCATGCGATTGAGGTTGACATGGTCACAATGACATGGAGAGATGGCATTTGCAGAGGAGGGAGGAGGCGAGGAGCGCTAAGCTCGGGCCCGTTCAGTTGGTCCGGTTTCAAAACCGGCCCTGTGTCAAATTGCATCCAAATTTGCAAACAGTTCTCACTGTACAGTCCGATCGAATCGTCTTAGTGACGCTTCTTCCAAGCTCCAGCCCGATGCCAGCCAAAACCCTGGATGTCCCTACAGTCGCCTGATGAATCTCTCGCGCTCTGTCATTTGTTCAAGCATCCTTCTGCCAATGTATATGACGACCCCCCACTGCACTGCACTAATCCTCATTCGGAATTGCTATTCGATCCTACGCCACACCTCACGCGCCAGAGCGCAAGCGTGAGCATGTCCGTTTCCCAAGCGAGGGCGTTTTCAGCCTCCCCACTGACGAAGATAACTCATTCTTTTCCCCTTCTGATGTCTCCAGCAAGCTTAAAGCCAAGGCAGCCCCCTTGTCGCTGCATTGCTTCGGCAACCTCCACTCGGGATCTGTCGCCCTCTGCAAATAGTGTACTGCACGGGTAACCCTCGGTGTTTTTAGAGCCCAGGCTTCGGGGTTATCCTTTGCTGCCCACTGTGATCTCACATGTTTTCCGTCTGGGGATCGCGTATCATTGGAGTTCCCATTGAGGTTGAGCTTGTGTTTATAACCTTTCTGTCAGCGCATCTTGCTGTGTCACAATGACCATCACGGCCAACCACCTTGTCCGCACCGTTGCCGATGAGCTCGGCACACATGGGCTCACGATCCCTTCAATTCCCTCTTTTTCAGCCTTGCTCTCCATATCATGTTCTCTGCCTTGTCCAAGCTTTTCTATGTGGTTGTATTTCGCTTTCTGCACCGGATGCCAACCTTTGTAAGCATTTACGACAGCCTCTACCATCGATCATCATCAACGTTCTCTCCCCTCCTTGCCAGCTGCACTTCCATTCCATGATTCCTACCTCCAATAGCTTCGTGTAATGCACGCTATGGAGCATGTTTTACTCGCTTTCGTTTGCTGGCAAGATGCACTGAGCAACAAACATCCAGCTCCAAGTTGTCCGGTGGCAGATGTAATAATACTGCTACTACTGCATTGCAGTCGGATATGGGCCTACAAATGGGTTGTGGCATTGATACCCATCGTAAGGAAGGAGGAGGGCGTAAGGAGGGCAGTCTGGCTGCACTTGCACGGGCTAGGCTGACTATTCCATCGCATTCTAGTAGCCGCAGCAAGCTCAGTCACGGTCTTTCAAGTTCGAGCACCCTTTTTCTAAAGTTTTCACGCTATACACATCACTATTCTATTTGATACCTTGCTCACATAAGACTTCCTCTTGTCCACAATACACTATAGCACCGCATTCCATTGAGACCTGCCAGTTTCAGCTTCCCGCTCATAGCCTAGTCCACCGTCCCCGCTTAATGCATACTTCCGTCACTTGCCAGTGTCACGGGGGACATGGGGCTGAGCTTAAATTGGACGTGGTACCTCTGCTTCCCATGCCTTTCGTGCAGGTAACCGAGGGATGATCAATGACTGGGTGCCATTCTATACATGTTCTGTGTTGTAGCGTATGATAGTTGGCCCTGAGAGATGACTTTAATGGCTTGTTAATCGGGAAGGTAGACCGTGGTAGAAGTAATAGGAGTGGGTGTTCATGTTACACTGGCAAGAGAACATCGTTTGCTTTGCGAAGACAGTAGACAGCGGAACAGATAAGAATCTATCCCTGATAAGAGGATCCGGCGAGGGCGGAGATAATAATGAGGTAAGGATATGTTTGGCGCTGTAGTGAGATGCATACCATCCTGTGTCAGAAACGGGCCCACTCAAGAGTCAAGAGGGGTTCGAGGTACATGTACTGTATGCGTGTCCATCTCTTCGGTTCAAAGGCGGATATTAAACTTGATGGAGAGAAAAGAAAATTACTATAAGGATATACCCATTTTGTCATCGCCCTCGAGCTGTCTTACGTAGCGTAGTTGGCTGAATATATTACGTTTCACAAATCTGCTCGTCTATTTGCTCCACCTTTGATCGCTGCTGCTTTTGAATCCATTGTAGTATCACCCCCACCCCTTTTATTATTCATTCTTGATACAAGCCAACGAGTATACGCCTGCCTGAGCTT
The DNA here is from genome assembly GCA_022884055.1 of Russula griseocarnosa. Taxonomy (NCBI): domain Eukaryota; kingdom Fungi; phylum Basidiomycota; class Agaricomycetes; order Russulales; family Russulaceae; genus Russula; species Russula griseocarnosa. The sequence continues at coordinate 1,601,516 of JAGKRU010000002.1, read as the reverse complement.
ACGTAGCGTAGTTGGTCGAATATATTTGCGAGCGTAGTGAAGCAACAGTGCCTTATCGAAGAAAGATTGTGATCGCCCTGGACGGGTCTATCGGCCCGACAGATCCGTGAGGTCTATGTATATGTTATACGTTCTATACGTTTGTTACCAGTTACTTCGAAAAGTGTCTTGTGACAGAGCAGCTCTTGGCATATGAGAACCAGTCATACTTCCTCGGCATTGGTTCAAGGCTCACCCTGATTACTCCCAGACTAGTATTAGCATGTCATGCCTGTCAGGGGAGTTAGGGGAGTTAATGGATACCGCTGAATCGGACGCTCCCCAAGCGCCAGCGTTTACATTACCTGGCTCTTCTCCCGTGCCGTGACAATAGATTCGACGCCTTCTCACGGCCTCACAACTTGGTCAGGCACCGTGCACCGAAATGGCGGCACATTACACACGCAATACAGCCACCTGCTTGCTATGTGGTTGAAAGATGTCCTCCAACCAGTATTGTCAGTGACCTGGTCTGAGTCAGACGGCGGCTTCAAATTCAGCCGCTCAAAGATCAATGTCGTAATTAGAAATGGTTCGATGCTAGCTAAGACTACTAACACACAAATAACATCACCACAAAATTAAACAAGCCAGTCAGACTTTTAGACCGTTCCGGAAGGTCAGCCACTAACCTGACCTTTTTTTGGTCAAGGATAACAATCTCCATCATGGTGAATTTGATTTCCGTGCGCAACATCTACACTCGTCGAGAAATCTGAGCCTTCCTCATTCTTGGCACTAATCCATAGTCGTCTTCCTCCTGTTGGTCGTGATGCTCCTAACTGCAGCATGAGATACGGTTGTCCTGCATGCGGGTTTGAGGTCTGTTCCCTGCTACACAACATGATGTTCATCCTTTTTCAGAAACCAAAGGAAGAAAGCCTTGTCCTTGCACAGATGCACGCCATTGACGGCTGTGGTTCTCGAAAATGTGACAAGACAGCGTGCTCATGTGATGAGCGCACTTTTTGACAGCAAGTTTTGCCTCTCGCAGCTTTGTGGACAGCTTCACATGGTTTTGCGGATCCAGAGGGCGAGCACGATGACCGCTGCAGGAGCAACTGGAAGGCTGCGACTTCGAAGGCGCTTCCACCCGCATTAGAGGAGGCGTTCGAGCAGACAGGGTCTTTGCCTGCCTGTGTCGGCACGGCATTGTGGAGTTCTTAATCGAGTTCGTGCAGTCAGCCGAAATGTAAATGCTCACTATCCTGATACTGACCCATTTCTTCAGGGCCAAGCATGCGCTTGCAGCGGTTGCAACCATCTTGACAAAATTTAGGGAGGATCAGGGTCTCGGGTACGACATTATTGTAACAGTGTGCTCGAAGTCACTCTTCGCAATAGTTCCTTTCCTTTCACTGGATGCAGTCGATTGATCTACATGTTCAGTAAGTTAATGAGGATCATCATGCGTCTCGGTATTTGAACCATGCCTCTGACAGATCGACGTCGACGGTGATGGCAGCAACACCGACGATGGTGCGAGTGACAGCAGCAGTGACAATAGTGTACAGTACATCACCACTTGGACTAATACAACACAACTTTCATTCCTCGATATACTGCATTTACATCTCTACAAGGACAGTGTGATATAACTAAGCAAGCATGATGTGGGAGACGATGAGGACGTCGTCGGAGGCTAGTAGCACTGTGCCCGGGGAATGGCCCGAATGGGGGTAATGTCATATCCTTGATTAACTAATTATTAGTAATACAAATGATCCGATCCGCATTTTTTCTCTTCTCTCTTCTTCGGTCATACTATACAAGCTTTTGGCCGTGCCTTGAGCTGCCACGCCATTGCGGAACCGCTTTTGTACTGACCATCTTCCCTGTCAAATAGATCTCATCTCTCCTCCCGATCTCGCAAGGTGACGCACTTGTCTCCCTACATTCATGATGTTTGTCATGATCACTTCTCAGAAAAGGAAAAGGCACCTTGTACTCTTCTTATGTCATCAGCTCGCGAGTGGTTTGGAGGAACGACTCAAGTCGTGGCTTGGTTTGGCTTGATTTTGGTTCCGCCCCGCTCACGAGTGGTTTAGAGCCGAGTCAGCGGCAACAGGCACACTTTTTACTTGCTCTGCAGAGTCCTGCCCTCGTCATCTTCACCTCTACAACTCCAACCACTGTCCACTGGCATCTCTTCCCTCACTACCATCACTCCCTCTGATGCATGTTTCACTGGAAAAACAGAGGTATCCCGGTAATGGCCTGGAAAATACAGACCTTGCCACTAAGAAAATCCACTGGACGACAAGGCCACCCTGTCGTCCTCAGTCTCCAGCGTTCGGCAAGCATATTATCAAGTTGTATCAACCAGATCACTGACTGCCCTGCAGAGGATTACATTGATATCTCCCCCGATGAAAATGAATGCTGAACGCGGGCTGTCTCTCATGGTACACCAAAGGGTAAAGGCAAGGGTGCGCCATTTTGCGAAGTTCATTCATACCCTAGGCACCTAAAATCAAGCTTGTACCCTATAGGCCGACGTGTCTCAGATCCCAAGATACTGAAGACGATACAGGCTCCCTGTCAACATAGTCTTCAACGGCCGGGTTTTGTATCCAAGTCAACCCTGCAAAAGAAGTCGCCAATGCGAAGCTCAGAGAACAACGAGGTTCAAATCCAAGGTAGCACAACTCAGCTTCCATTTTACATACCCCATTGGCGTGATGTTCTTGAGTTTGCCAAGGCCAAATTTCACTTATATCTAACTACCGTAAAACCCTTTCTGAACTGCGAGGAAGGGATTGTGGAAGCGGCTAACTGCATCTCGGAAGCTGTATTTGAATATCGAGATGCGAATAAGGAGATTGATCCTGGTACGTTATGTTAGTTTTTCCATGTTGCAAATAATAATGTGTGATGACGAAGGTTTCCAGCGAGAATGCAAGGACAATATGCCAGCCCTAGTAAGTTTTTTCCCTCTCCTACTGCTCTTACTCATAGTCAATGGTCAGGTAATCAATGAGGCTTCTAGTTTTCATATGGAGCTAAAGACATTAGCAAGGGAGATTGTTATAACAGAGTATAACATTTTTGTTCCGACTGACGTGGGACATAACTCTGCGGATGCACTCTGATATACCGCTGAAAATGTCGAATGCTACCTTGAAAAAGGGAAGTTTCTAAGGGATGAAGAATTGGACGCCAGGGTAAATATTCTCACCCTGTCTTATTTATTTATATGTTACTATCGGAACGATGACAGGGGTGTACGAAGAATATTCAACACAAAGCCATCGGTGCCTTAATTCGGGCGTTCTACCATCAGAAAATGAAAATGGGTCACCTTTATCCAAACGACTTTGGAAAATCAACCCCCGATTGTGCTGTGAGCCTGGCATGCTGTGCTGTAAGTATTTTACTACCAAAGTGCCATGCTTTGCTAATACAATGATGATATTACTCCAGATCAACTGTTGCCTTCAAGAGTGGGAACGGGGTGAACGCATAGACGTACCATTTACTGGAGAAGTCTTCAGCCCTGTCAATGACATGATCCTCGACACAATCCGCCAAGTTAAAGCAGATGCTTACCATGGCGCTTCGTACCGAGACACGAAGAAAGTGTGGGCTACATCCGGAACGTGCATTGCTGATTTCATGTATTTCTACATATTGTATTAAAGTGCCTTATCCCAGAGTATATTTGGGACCTGGAGCACACATCATCCAGAATGATTTTGAGGCCATATTGGATTGAACTAAACAAGTTGCGGTACTAGTGTAAGGATCGTCTCGGAGCCACGCTTGGAACGGAACAAGCTTTCGCGTCGGAGTGCCTGTCCTCGCGTCTCTTACATCTCTCGTCTTGCCCTCTCCCCCTCTCGGGCAACATCCAGCAAAAGCCGTTACCACGCGCGGCTGTACGCCCTCCTTTCTAACTCTTTCCCATATGCTTAGCTTCTCTATCCAATCTTTATCACTGGCACCCCAATGTCACCTTTACTATATGAACTCTAGACATAGCTGACGGGTATCGGAGATGTACATAAAAAAACCCTCCTACGCATCGAGGAGGGCATCGCGTCGAATCAGAAGTTCCTATTTTCTCGTCTCTGTGCCTCTCTGTGATCGTCTTGGACCCTTGCCAGTGGTTCCACCTTTCCACCACTGGACCGACCTCTCGCATTCTCGCACTTCTTAAGTCTCTTCCCCTTTTGTCTCTTTTATCCCTCTTCGCCCATCAGGATCATACTTTTACGCTCGCAACCACTACATTAACTTTCATTCCTATTGGACGAGGCGTGGCAGCGTCTCACACGACCCCGACGTTGGGGTCTCCCTTTTGTCCCTTTCCTCATCACCTGGGAGGCCACGGAGCACCATGGGCTGGGAATGATACCTGCTACCTCTCTTACCTCTGTTAAATTCTCTCACGCAACTGAATAGTGCATACCTTCTCACTCAGCGGCGAGCAAAAGTCAGGGACATCAGTAAATATACAAAACACTTTCTCGCTTTCAGATGCTTTTCGTCACTTTTTTGCTGGCATGCCAGCAAAAAAGCTTGTGCAAGCCATAAAGTACTTGCAAGTGAAAAAGCTCAAGGTACAGAATACTCAAATTGATATTAAAAAAATACAGTATATACATCTGAATCCGCGGCAGCATCCTTCACATTCATATGCTCGCCGCATTGCTGCAACATCGTCTGCACACAGAAAACATTGCCCGTTCCCGCAACTGCATGCATCTCAACAAGAACTTGGATCAGTTTCGATGCTTGGTGAGGGATTGCTTTCAGCGTTTCGATGGTTGCGTTGTACAATTCGGTACGAATCACTAGCTTGTACGCCTGTTGAAAGATGTTCGATCACTTTCGGCTGGCATTGGGTCGATCACTCACCAACATAGAGAAGCGCAAGGCCCAGCCCCAAAAACCATGTCCATTTCTCATCTAATGCACGATCGTCCCTCTCCATTAGGGTCTGGAGAATGACAACCGCAGCTTCACCATTTTCACTCCCAACGAATATGAAACCAACAGCAAGCACAGCCAGGGAAGCGATCTCCATACCAATCTCATCATCTGAGATGAGAGGAAGTAGCATGCCAAGAATGTCCTCCCGATGTGAGCCAGCATAGACAAAGCCCAAGCTGATAATGGCGGATGTCCGAAGCGGTATGGGCCTATTTGATATGTGCTCACCGAGAAGTGCTAATGCACCATCAGCCTCGAAACGAACACCAGTATTGAGGATACCAGTCGCAAGAAAGGCACCAGCCTGCAAATTGCGTGTGAGCAAGGGAAACCATAGATCGAGTTCAGATGCTCACCTCGATATACTCTTCAGATGAGTAGGTGTATTCATCCACATGACTCAGACCGATATCAGCATCTCACAACAAACTAACACCAAGGCTCGCAGCCACAGATAGCATTGACAAATGCGTTAACAAAGGTGCCGGCTAGATTCCCTCATGCGGAATCAATGTTCACTGTTGATGATCCTAATACCAGTATGTAAGGATGAATCTGTGGAAAAGAGAAGAGGTCAGACGTACGCGATATCTCCAAATGAGACTTATAGACATCTTCTAAATTCTTCGGATCCTGCATGCTAAGCTCCTGACCAGATGTTTCATCGGAGGGAGGGGTGCTTGTACGTACTGAGAGGTTGTGGCCAATGGGGTGGCGGTGTAGTTCTGTGAGAATGGCAACAATGTCACCCATACGAGAAAAAAAGCGGCTGTGGTAAGCTCACATGCTGGGTTGCATGTTCAGTTACGAGCATGGGACTGAAAACGTTGCCACCATGGATCCAATGGACAGAAAAATCATAAGTCCAATTGTGAACTGAAAAGGTCGGCACTGAAGTTGAGATCGTTGAGACGGATACAAATGAAAAAAGTACAAGTCAAGAAAATGCCGCGTGTGTCATCACGTGCTTGTGTTGATTTTTTTTTTCTTCTGTCCTCCTTCGCTCTTCATTGCTTCATCCTTCATTGCATCATGCTCTTACACAGCGACACAATCGGTCTCATTTCATACGGCTTTTTTTTGCCCCCAACCTCACAACAGTCTGAACGAATGATATTGCATGGCCTCCTTGAAACGCCTGATGCCTTCCTCCAGCACATCCACAGGTGAAGTGACTCCCATATATCATCCACATATACTTCGCGTTTGACTCCATAAAAAAAAGGTTTGCGGCAGGAACTATTGTGACGATTACATATGGCCATACGGCGCCGAGCACTGTATGAGCTGAGCAGCTCCATAAAAGGGTCAGATGTTGAGTGAGAGACCATGTACTGTACATTCACCCTGCACCATAGCATTGCTCCTGCTCCACAACTAATGCCATTCATCTGCAGCCCAAGCTTACCAAGTTCCGGCCAATACACTATAACAAAGACCTTTTCAATGCTCAATTCCACTGATCAACGGACATGTAGTCCTTCAAATTCCAATGTTCACATTGAGTCCATTTCTCCCATCCTCCTAGCTGGTGCACGGGCCCCTCTACTCTGTGGCCAAGTGCGGGTATGCAATATCACCTACGAGAAGCGCGTCGCTGCGCGCTTCATGATCGACGACTGGACGACGGTTTCCAAGGTCCTCGCGCGGTATACCAGTCCCGCTATCTTCGAGACACATGGTGATGATGACGACGGCAATTGGAACCGGTTCGCATTCTCCATCTCCCTTGAATTTTATGCGCCGCAGTGCCGGGCCATGCTGGGGCCTCATCACATTCACAACATACGTTCACGCTCCTTTCGGCTCTGCGCTTTGCCGCGCCGGGCGTCGGAGAATGGTGGGACAATAATGGCAGCAATAATTTCCGCATTGTGCTTGCCTATGCTTCTGCGGGAAGCGGGGTCCCCAGGGCATCTCCTATCCCTGCCGCCGAGTTCCCTTGTCGGCCACAGGCTGTTACACGCCTTTCCAATGTGCAGGACACACTTGTTACTGAGACCATGTGTGACGCCTGCACCTACGGTGGTGACGAACTGATGTTTGCATAACGGATGATATGAGGTTCGAGGTTCGACAAATTCTATGTATCCTGAGTCTTTTTCAAACTTTTATTCCGCGAGCGGGCTACCCTAGAATCCTAGATATTCTGCTACAGTAGCTAGTATGAATTGCAATTGATTTTTGACTTTTGACAGCTTGCGTACTTGCAATAGCTTGCAACCGCTTTTGAGAAAAAAAAATATCGAGCTTTCTGAAATTTAGACCTAGCTGGCAAGCTTTTCAAGTTTCAGACTTTTTTGGACTTTTTTGGACTTTTATGGACTTTTAAGGGTTGTACAAGCTCGTAAAAGTGGCGAAAAGAAATTTGTAGGAATACTGATAGAGTCGACGTTTCCTCCTTGTCTGTGTTGTCTCCGAACATGCAACATGCAGATGTCTACTCCGGCTCAATACAAATGGCTCTCCCCAGCTTCTCTTCTAATCCACATGTGCAGGCTCATCAATCCACCTACATCAACCCAGCTGCAGCATCAGCTACCATCAATCCCGTTTTCACTTCACAACCGCTGCCCGAGGTCGTAGAATGTGCTATGTCAACTTGTACACCCTCTGGCAGATCTTTTCATTCCCTTGTCACTCAATGCTTCACGTCGCTATCCTCCAAACCCACGCACCGCATTAGCCTTCCCTTTATTCGCACCTTGTCTCTTTTCAGAACTTCTTCTTTGCCATTATCCGCGTCTAATGTCTTGATCCCAGACGAAACGCAATCTCATACCACCCTCACAGCCGTTATCGGCGAATCCATTCATAAACCCGAACCTGAGACAGGGCAAGAGTCAGAGCGTCCCGTACCACTCGTAACAGGCTTATCGGTTTTCAGATCACGCTGCACTATTTCACTGATAGTGGGAACAATTGATACATAAGTGAGTCATGACCGTCAGTCTGTTCAATCTGCTCGTCACAATGTATCCTAAGTTACTCGACAGAGGAAAGATAAGATTATGACAGATGCGGCATGGCATGCAATAGTATCATTAAAAAAAGGTTGGGCATCAGGAAAACGTCATTTCACTTATTTCATTTTAACCCCGTCTTAATCTGTCTTAAATAAATTTAAGTAAATTTAAGTAAAATTCAATTAAGACAGTCATTACTTAAATTCACAACTTATATTAAGAATATTAAGTCATTAAGCCACTTTCAGAGAACAAAAATGATATAATACTTTGATATCCAAATTAGGTAAACAAATAAGGCAACTGCCGACACCACGTGACGGAGTTTGTGTTCTCGGTCAATGATTCTCCCTGCATGTAGTGCTGGTGCCACCCCTCTTCCTCACCTTCTTCCCATGTATGGTCCTTACTGCATCTGCGATCAGAGGTCTCGTCAACCCCCTTTTTTTCCCAGACACCTGACCCCTCGCTTGTAGCGTTGACGACAACATGTCCAAGTTCGTCAACTCGCCTATCACAGTCCGTCCCATCCTACCCAAGCTTCTCCCAGGCCTTATCAAGGTTGAGACTGCCATCGGTGATCAGCCTCACTCCCCGCTTCTGAGCACTGGATAATGTCATGTCTGGTCTCATGGCAAAAGAGCGCTTCTATGGCGGTGACGAGAACAAGATCCCTAATCGACTACCTGGGTGTGAAACCTGCTCCTGTTCCTTCACTTCTTGGTGCGCATGTGTTACTGACCAGCAATGAGATTAAGCTGACCCCGCCAGTCTCACTCCCCGCTGCCGAGCACTGGTTGCAGGTCCTCGCTGGATCTGAGTTGAATTGGTGGCATGCAATCGTTCAGTCGGAGTTTGTTGTACAGGGCACATCTTATATTGCCAATCCTCTTTGTTGCATCCTTGTCCCTGCTGGCCAGAAGATTGTCATCCGCCTGTTCGGTGGTCAGCCTAACCAAATCTCCATTTATGGTGCTGCACGCTCCCTTGGACAACACCAACCAGATTTTCTTACCGTCAACATCCACTACGATGCTTCCTCTCATCTCATCAATCTCACATTATTTGAGGAGCGTCAGAATGATGTGGTGCCTCTCTACCTTTAGTTCAAATATAGCCATCGCATCCATGTGTGCCCATCCACGAGATTGTGGAAGGCCACAACAAGCGCATCAAAGAGTTCTACTGGCAATTGCGGTTCGGTGATGACAAGGAACCTCAGGATCTCGACGTACACGACACATTCACCTGTCCTGAGGTCGCTATTTCTGCAGATGACGTCGAGGCCTTTTGTACGATGGTTGGCAACCAGTGGGAGAAGTTCAAGACCGCCCGCACTGATGAGGTCAAGGTGCCCATGGACTACACTATCGTCACTGGCTGGCAAGTAATAATGAAGGCTATCTTTGATGGAGACTTACTCAAACTCGTGCACCTATCCAATGGCTTCAAAATAATTCCTGGGTCTAGGTTGCCGAAGGTAGGTGATGTCTGTCACGCTGAGGCAAGGGTTGTCACCGTCGTGAACGGCGACTCTGGCAAGACAGTCCGAATCTCTGGGCGTGTCCTGTGTGAGGGCAATCCGGTCATGGAGGTTCAGTCAGCATTTTTCTTCTGTGGCCGCTTCACGGACACGAGAACACCTTCGAGACGATTGACGAGCCTGATTACCCTGTTGAGTTTATCAATGATGCTGATATTGGCGTTCTGCTGTCGAAGGATTGGTTCGAGTGGGCTGACGAGAATAAATCGCAGGTTGCTGGCACGTGCCTTATTTTCAGTCTTCGCTCGGAGGTCACCTACAAGGACAAGGTGAACTGCTGCTGGCGATGTCTTAGTTCGTAACCATCTCGGGAGCCTTGTCAAGGTTGCCTACGTCGACTTTGAGCACGATATCTCCAACGTCATAGCTCGGCAAAGTCAGCTCCTGTACGATCGCTACTGAATATCATCTTACATCGGATTCGAATACTTCCCTTTATCGTGCACCTTCTACAAATGAGCCCTATTTAAAGGTCTCTGGGGACTCCAACCCCATTTACATGAACCCCTACTTTGCCGGCTGCCTCCTTTCCAGGTACCATTACCCATGGCATGTTCACCAGTGCCGCTACCCGACGGTATGTGAAAACTGTTGTAGCTGAGGGCATTCCAGATCGTGTGTTACATTTCTGATAATCGATTGTGAACTTATCTGTGTCCACGGTTACAATGTGAATTTGTCGGAATGGTACTCCCGGAGATGAGCTCATAGTCTAGGTCAAACACCACGATGCGCGATGACAGCTTTGTCGTCGGTGTTACCACTATCAACCAGCGCGGAGAAAAGGTTCTCGAAGGCACTGCGGAGGTGGCTCAACCAACTACTGTCTACTGATGCCTACTTGATCTCAGCTTACGGCTTCTCTATTGTAGAGATGTATTGTGGAGATCGCCCGTGAAAACCCCAGTCCAGAAGGTTGGCATTCCCAAGGTATGTGTTCCAAGACTGCTGACTGATATTTGTACTGATGATTCACCCCGGCTGACTGAGAAAACAGAAGGCTGATGGTTATATTGTCCCCGAGCGTGGTCTCGCTACAATACTTCTTGCTGGCCTTGCCCATCTCAAAGCATCTTTTGTGACACAGAAAAGATGCTTAGATGGTGTGGATAGACTGTGCATGTCCTGCACCTCAAAATCATCATCAACTCATACTCCAAAGACTTCATTTTACCCCGAACCGTTCTCAGTCATGGGATTCACTACCACCGGGATCAGGCAAGGGGGGGTTGGGTTCATGCTTTAAGGTTAATCTGGTTGTTGCCCTCCTACCCAGTCTCCGTGTATGCAGTTGTGGATGTAGTCGTCCAGTTACCCGATGGATGGAACAGCGTCACAAAAAAACACCTTCCATGGTGCAGCCCTGAATCACCTCCACCTCTCAAGCGGCATCGCATCGCCCTTTTTCAGGCGGACCAGGAGTCTTTCATCATCAGACCCAGGAAGCAGAAGCAGTCTCTCGCAGACAACAACTCCTCCACCTCCCACTCTCGTGCAGATGCCAGCTCTTCCTCTAGTGATCATCCCCAATTACGTGCACCCTCATTCAAAAACCCCTCCCTGCCATTGCTCGATCCACCCCTAGAGGCTGCACGTATTGAAGACCCATGTACATGCTATACTGGTCCGTACGCCATCCTTAACGAATACCCGAAGTGTGGAACATCGCATTTGAACAAGTCTGGTCGAGCAAGGTGACTGTTCTCATATATGCCCCTTATCCCTTGTCTCCGTGCGTTAATGTCAAATCCCACCTACGCCACTCATCTCCAGTACTGTACCAATGAACACGCAAAGACCCGCAGGCCTGGAACGATAGCGGATATTTTCAATGGGTTCCATTTTTGCTCGCTTCTTGGACATCTTATTGTTGGGGACCATGCGGTATTTGCTGAGGCAGATTAGTTGGCGGCGACATGACCAAGCCAGTGAGCTTTGTGCAAACCCATTCGCTCTGAGAGTCGCACGATGTTTGGCCGCAGTGGTGCGTCGTGCATTGTTTGGTACCACCGTGCGCCATCGTGACACACATCGAGCGCTCGCGCCTCTTCAACTCGTTCAGCTGCCACACACCATCATGCCGGCCCCCACTTCATCCATCACTCATGATCACTCCACGAGCCACGTCGTTGCAACATCTGTACGCACTTGGGTGCAGACGATCCTCATTCAGGTGGGGAGCGGGCTGTTAAAGCAAGCCCAAGTGGTCTTGGCTGACTGGACCACTCGGTGAGTTTCATTTCATTCCGTCTTATTTTTTGGCGTTGCTGATGCTTTCTAGTACGTATGCGATGCGCCCCAACCTCACAAACGACTTTTGGGCAGTCCTTGTCCGCTGGGACGTCCCAGGGATGAAACATGTCGCAGGACGTTTCGTCCTGCTTGTGGGGAAAGATGTCATTCTCCATCTTGTGGGAAATCTGATAGAGAGGGCGGTAAGTCCCCTTTTTTCTTTTTTTCTAGGAACATATTGGCTGACTGCGTGCCGTGTAGCGACAGGGCATCGCGAGGTGTGCGTAGGGGGGATAGCGGCGGTGGAGGGAGGTCGACGTCGACATTGATGACAGCTGGGGCGTTGGCCCTCTTGTATATATAACTACAGATCCACCACTCACTTGAATAACGTTAGCCTTGTAGTATACCAGCGCTGTTTGACATTAAGTATAAGCAGCAATCTTTTCGTTGAGAAAACATGCTGAATTATTTCATACATAAAGTTCAGTATTCCAATACCTTACTGTAAATACATGAAATTTACGAGCCGCGGACTTTACAGTACTTGTAGTACAAATAATACCTCCCTCTGCATAGTGTTGCCGCGGTCGGGTCGGGTCCAGTCTGAGCTGTCACACAACAGCACGGTCAGCACCAACTCTAGAAATCGAGTTACACACTGGTGTGAACCAGTGCAACTCGACCACTGGAGCAGAACATATCAAGCTAATGAAACACTGGTAGCTGCCACTTTTATCACAATATCTAAGGCAAATGCGCATTTGCAATGTGTATAATACCACAACCTTTAATGACAACATTGTAATTAGAACTAGGGGCATTGTAATACGGTTGTAATATAATTGTGAATGATTGTATTGTGATTGTGATATGATTGTAAATGGTTGTAATATGATTGTGAATGATTGTAATATGATTGTGAATGATTGTAATATGATTGTGAATGGTTGTAATATGATTGTGAATGGTTGTAATATGATTGTAAATGGTTGTAATATGATTGTAATTGATTGTAATATGATTGTGAATGATTGTAATATGATTGTGAATGGTTGTAATATGATTGTAAATGGTTGTAATATGATTGTGTTGTAATATGATTGTAAATAGTTGTAATATGATTGTGAATGGTTGTAATATGATTGTAAATGGTTGTAATATGATTGTAAATGGTTGTAATATGATTGTAAATGGTTGTAATATAATTGTAAATGGTTGTAATATGATTGTGATTGATTGTAATATGATTGTAATATGATTGTAAATGGTTGTAATATAATTGTAAATGGTTGTAATATGATTGTAAATGGTTGTAATATAATTGTAAATGGTTGTAATATGATTGTAAATGGTTGTAATATGATTGTGATTGATTGTAATATGATTGTAAATGGTTGTAATATGATTGTAAATGGTTGTAATATGATTGTGATTGATTGTAATATGATTGTAGATGGTTGTAATATGATTGTGAATGATTGTAATATGATTGTGAATGGTTGTAATATGATTGTAAATGGTTGTAATATGAATGTGATTGATTGTAATATGCTTGTGAATGGTTGTAATATGATTGTAAATGGTTGTAATATATTTACAATCATATTACAACCATTCACATTCATATTATAACCACTTACAATTATATTACAATCATTCACAATTATATTACAACCATTTACAATCATATTACAATCATTCACAATTATATTACAACCATTCACAATCATATTACAACCATTTACAATCATATTAATTGTAAATAGATACTAGGTAATTGTAATATAATTGTGAATCATTGTAATATTGTAATATGATTGTGACATCTATCCTCTCTTTCCTTTACAAAAACAGACATCTTTCTAGCTGCATGCCTCTAGGTTTGCTCACTCAGTACCAGTAGTGTTGATGGTTGGCTGCTAAATGTTCCGGCGTGTGATTGCTGACATGACGTCACAGGTTTTATGTAATCAAAAGAAACAAGGGCGCAAGTAGTATAGATGTAAAGAGTCCATCAGGCCACAGTCCTAGCTCTGCCATCTCTCAGTTATATATCACAATAGAATAGAAATTATACACACCTCTTTGGAGACAGTTCTTCCTCTGTGGCTTCTTGAGGGCGGCGCTTCTTCCCGATATCCACGCATTCAGTCGTCGTCCTAGCTGATAACAACACTACAAGTTCTGAAAGTACCCACTTTACATCATCGACGGCCACCGAGAACTCCGAATCTTGACCATTCGACTCTGTGATAGGGTCGCACCACGAGAGAGCCATAACGACTATGGAGAGTCCATTTGGACCGCCACACAAGATCGGCTCCCAGTCTGCATCGGTTGGCAGGGTCCTAACCAGCAACGCGCCCTCACGCCAAGCCGGCTGCATCTTCACCCACCACAGCGCCCACATTGCTCTGAATTCCGACGGATTCTTGACGTGCGGAAGACTGGTCATTGGCCTTTTGCGCTTGATCCACCACTGAACTTCCTCCGGACGTAATGCAGCAGGCAACCTCTGCAATGAAACGTGAAGCAAAATAACAAGAAAAAATGAAGGAAACTCACCCCATCCGGTGGGTTCAACGCTTCGTACTGTACCCATTGCATCACCAACGCTTGCCAAGAAACATTGTCAGTCGATACCGTTCGGAAATGGGTGAGCCAGGGTGCGAACCATTCGTTCTCATAGAACGAATCCGCAGGTGGGTTAAGAGTTACAGATGGTGAAAGCGAACGGCTACAGTCACCAGCCGCAGGAGCAGTGTTGCCCTGGGACGAGGCTAAAACACAACGCTAAACAAGTTTCAGGAGGATACGTGTCGACACTTACCATCAGCCTGACCTTGGCCCTCTCCCAGAGCAGCATCAACCCTGAGTCCATCTTCAGCTGGTCCATCGTCAGCTGGTCGAGTCCCCAAGTCATCATTGGCCGGAGGAAGCATCTCTGTGGTGCTCTGAATTTGCGTCGTGAGATTCTCAGAACCTACATCACAGCAGGCGTCGTTGGCAGAAGGTGAAGCTAGCTCAGTGTCAACAGCTAGTTCGTTTGTGGGTGAAGGAGGCGACGACGCAGTTTCAGTGGGGCGGCTATAAACAAATGAGCACATTACCACCATACATAAGTGCAAACAACCTACGCCTCTGGATCCAGCTCACGGTCCCTCGGTTCCTGGTCGATGTTTGAGTCCTGGATTCTTGCAGCTGAACTGGCCAATTCCAGCAGGAGCCTCTTGTTCCTTGCTATTTTCTTCGCCTTCGCCTGTTCGAACTCATGTCGACTGGTGGGTGTTCCTGAGCTAGACCGGCCCGGGGATTTTGCCTTCTTAGTTGGTTGCTTAGTTGGTTGCCACTCGTCATCGTTGAAATTGGAGGACGTAATGGATCCGGGTTCGAGTTCGGGAGCGTTCTCCTTTGACCCTATATTGAGGGCTCGAGTAGCGCATTCCGCCTGATCTATACGTGGGTGTCATGTCACTGTATATCACACCCCAATCGCCATAGCCTTCGAATCATCCACTTACCGAAGGATTCGTGCAAAAAGTCATCAAAACTCGACATAATTCTCTTCTCGAACTGGTCGTTCCCCAAGAAGGCTTCAAATGTCTTTCCATCCGCCGTCACACCTTGATGAAGACTGAAAGATGGTAAGTCCGATATTGAACACTTGATGCCGATGACCGACTTACGCGAGCGTTGTAATTTTCCCTCCCAGACGTGGGTTCGGCCCACCCACGATTACCAAGATGTTCCATCCTGTCTGTTTGGCAATGGATTCCGTGGCAACCTGGAGGGTTCGAGGAAGCTTATCGATTGAACTTTTCGCCAAAGAATATGTAAGTTTGATGCACTTTAACAACTCGCTGAAAATCATACCCTTGTAAAGACCTGTTCTTTTCTACAAAATCATCAGACGCTTCCTCTTCGACCCTCGTTTTTTTGCGATGCTCCTCAACCTCCTCCTTGACCTCGGCTGTTTCAGCCTCGTACAGCTGTTGGGCTACTTTATTCCTAATCTCGAAGAGCGTCTTCGCTGGTTTCTGGCCCTCTGGGACCTCGCTCAAGTACTGCTGCCAGGCCTCGTCGATTTTCTCCTTCAGCTTCGTATGTTGAAATTTGTTCAGGTATGCCTGCCAGGGTTGCATGGCTTTCGATGGCGCAGACAATTTCAGCACGCCTCGGGTTCTGGCACCCGACGAAGAACCTCTGGTGTGGTTATGAAACCAGAATTTTATGCGCTGGAACACCGATGTAAACATAATACCGTTGCGAATCCGTTTTAATAAACACTTACATTATCAGAAAACTGTCGCTTGCGTGCGACTGCCTTCTCAGCGATTCCCTTAGCTACTCTAATCTCCTCTTTAGTTGGTTCCACGTTCGGCCATTTTTTGTACCACTCGCAGTAAGTGTCTTCAAGAAATGTTCCGGTCGTCTTTTCCTGCTGAGCCTGGACAAATGTAGGGACGAGTGCCTCGAGCCAAGCCCGCTGCTCTGGTGTCGTCCATAGCTTTTTGCCCATGAGGTTCTTCGTGAGGACGCTGGCTTCAACGTGGCAAGAAGAACTAGTAAGTCTGACTTTTCACATAATAAATTCTGTATTATTCACCAATTCAATTAAAGTAATACAACTCAGAGGGAATTCAACAATTATCCGTTGTCACACCACCAGGGCAACAGCCGGTTGTTTTTCGCTTCCCATCCCCCCACCGTCTCCGCCTGCCATGAACTCTCCTCAGAGCGAAATTGATATTACTCCTTGGCAAAATACACTCAAGAAGCAACAACGGCTTCTCCTTAAACGTGAGCTTTGTGATCAAGACCGTCCATGGTTAGCTCATCTTTGACAAGGGGAACAACAACGTGCGAAGGAAGATGCCAGCAATGACCTTGACACCCCAACCGGTAATGTCTCAACTGATACGGTTCGTCCGGACTACCGGTTCTGTCAGTTCCTTACCCCAGAAGTCGCGCATGGAGAAGGGCGTTGTACGTGTTATGATTAGGTTTGCACTCCGGCAGTCGAGACGACGGGTGGCCTGACCACCTCGTGGACCGACGTAAGTTCTGGAACCGGCCATAGTTTGCTAACGTCTGTCGTCATAGGATAGTCTCTAGCTATCTGACCAATGGTAGCTGGGGACTACCCTAGGAGAGGGATACTAGGATTGATGCCTCGTTGTTATGTTGCGTTTACCATGTGTTACGATGACTCGACACTAGTACAGGTACTAGTAGTATTAGGATTCTCTTGTACAGTATATAGGGAGCACTTCGACTGCCCAGTAGCAGCAAGTTGAGTCTCCTGTCTCAATTCCACAGTTGTTCTACCATCTATCTCAAAGGAGAGGGCCTCTAGTTGGACTAGAGTGGACGTACCTCCTACTCAAAGGCACCTAAGTCGCAGAGGACTTAGCTCATCTCTTGTTTGCCTTAGAGTCTTGTTGCCCCAACGTACCGGCGGTGACATTAGACTCAACTTATCTTACTCAAGACGGCTAGCAGCAGTAGCAGCCAGGGTGCAGCAAAGGTGCCAGCGCAGATCTATCTCAGCGAGGAACAAGTCCGCGAGACAACCCCAAACCGAAGGGTAGCAGTGATACTACCAGAACACGAGCATAACGCGACAAGCTACGCGTTCCAGGTCTATTGCGATAACGACGACCTCATCCCCACCAGACGAGGGGCAACACTAGTAGCAATCTATAACGGGGTCTGGCATAGCATACAGCCAAAGAAGCAGGGACCAGCAGTACTAGGGATCCCATTACCAAGCATCCACACATACGATTACACCCCTTTCCCTGGAGAAGCCCAGGTTGAACTTGGAAAGACATCGGTCCAACGGCGAGCAGAAGAAGCCGAAACAGACGACGAATCAGAGGACAAAGACGACGTCCAGAAAGCGATAAACCAGGACATCAGGAACAGTCCTGTCAGGAACACGCCGCCGCACACGCCCAGTTTAAACGCAGAACCGAGAGACAACTCCCCTCCAAAGAACCCCTTTGCCCGACAATTCGGCACACTATCCAAGAACGAAACAATGGCCACAACCACCACAACCGCCGCAACCGTCACCACCACCGACCGATCCACCAACTTACTCCTCACATGCCTTAATACGGCCCGAGGTCGAGGCGGTGGAGGAGGTGGTGGAGGCGGAGGAGGAAGTGGCGGAAGTGGCGGAGGAGGCGGCGGAGGAGGCGGCGGAGGAGGAGGCGGTGGAGCACCACCACCCCTCCCTGCTAACGCACTAGTACCGGTACAACCAGCGCAAGACGTCAAGCTCATAGGAAGCCTACCAGAGCCCTTCTACAGAGATCGAAAGAAGGCCACCAAGTTCATAGATGAAGTCAAAGCCTATCTACAAGTCAATTCAAATGTCGCAGGAATGAACTCCCCAATAAGAAAAATCGCTTTCACGCTCACCCTGATCAAAGGACCCGAAGCCGAAGGATGGGCCCGAGAAATGGGAAACTTCCTAGACCAACTCCACCCTGTGGATGACAACATCCCCGTCCTATGGGATCAATTCTTGTTCGTATTCGAACAACAATTCGAAGATACCCAGAAAACCGATCGAGCACGAATGGACCTGTCGGAATTAACAATGGAATATCCGAAAATCGACGACTACACAGCCAAGTTCGAGGAACTAGCAAGACAGGCAGGCTACGACCAAGCCAACAATGAAATCATTCAACTATACCTTGTGGGACTCCCCGACTTCATGCATGAATCGGTATTGTCGCTAGGAGAACAATGCCCACGAACCTACGCTGAAGTCAGGCAAAGAGCCATCCAAGTCACTCAAAACAAAGAGATTGCGAGGCTCATGAAGAGAAGCATAAAGAAAACGGCACCGACGCCCACCTTCCAAAACAAACCACCTCCAGCAAACTTCTGGAGAGGAAGGAACACCCAGGGAGGAAACCAATTCACCCCATACAACTCCTCGAACGCCCCACGCACAATGAACAATGTCCCAGTCCCCATGGACATAGGGAGGAACCGATTCCCAACGCGAGGCTATGCACGGGGAAGGGGAAGAGGACAAAACCCGGACGAAATAGGTTCCAAGGACGCCTAGCCAATGCCGAAGAAGTAACCAACGACTGGCGCAGGAACAACAATGCGTGTTTCAATTGCGGAAGGCAGGGGCACTTTGCACGAAATTGCCCAAAGACCCAAAGGACGAATGCCAGCCTCATCGACTTCGACCCCGAATACGACCAAGGGTACTATGATCAGGCACCTCCCCCCGAACCACCCAAGGGAGACCGCATCGCTACGATGAAGGCCGAATGGAAGGCCATGAACAATCAAGAGCGAGATCAACTCATCCAAGAGTTTAGTGGACCAGATGAGGATTTTCCACATGCCTGATTAGAACGGCCCTGATCAGGCTAAATAGCGATAGGAATGTATATATGTCGGCAAGAAAATCCATGACAATTCGATGCTACGTTCAATCCATCGCGAAAAGAGCCGAAATCGTCGCCCTGGTAGACTCAGGAGCGACGGAGAACTTCATGAACCTGCAATATGCCCGCTACCTACGACTCCCCATTAAGAAACTACGCCAACCGTGCCCACTATACAACGTGGATGGATCAGAGAACAAAAGCGGAGAACTCCAGTACTATACCGATCTAAACGTCCGAACAGGAGCGGATAACACCAACCTCCGGTTCTTCCTAACGGATTTAGGAGAACATAAAGCCATACTAGGCTACCCATGGTTTGCAGCGGTGCAACCAAAGATCGATTGGAAACGAGGATGGATCGACTTCACCCAGCTACCAATCGTCCTACGATCCCCAGACGCCAAAAAGGCTCGATTTATCCCAAGAACGCAAAATGTCCCAAGAAAACCACGGGAACGGTATTACGTAGGAACGGTCACCTTTCACCCCCAAGAAACCAAACCACCACCAGAGAACCTAATACCTGACAAGTACAAGCGACACGAAAAGGTATTCAGCGAAGAGAAGTCGCAACGACTACCCTACCACACCATATGGGACCATGCTATTGAACTACTCCCCAATGCGCCAAAAACACTACCGGCGCGACTCCTCCCCTTGAATAGGAGGGAGCAAGAGGAAATGCACAAATTTGTAGCAGAGCACCTTCACAGGGGCACCATACGAGAGTCATGGAGCCCCTATGCCGCAA
The DNA here is from genome assembly GCA_022884055.1 of Russula griseocarnosa. Taxonomy (NCBI): domain Eukaryota; kingdom Fungi; phylum Basidiomycota; class Agaricomycetes; order Russulales; family Russulaceae; genus Russula; species Russula griseocarnosa. The sequence goes on along the minus strand of JAGKRU010000002.1, from coordinate 1,581,620 downwards.
ACTTCTTCTTCATAAAGAAGAAAGATGGAAAGCTACGACCAGTACAGGACTATCGACCGATCAACCAATGGACAAAAAAGAACAGGAATGTGTCCCCACTTATTCCCCAAACGATTGACCGCCTCAGTGGATGCACGCTATTCACCAAATTCGACGTACGATGGGGATACAACAACGTACGCATCAAACAGGGAGATGAATGGAAGGCAGCCTTCCTAACTCCTGAAGGACTATTCGAACCAACCGTCATGTTCTTTGGACTGACCAACTCACCGGCCACATTCCAAATGATGATGAACACAATATTCCGGGAGGAAGTGGCACAAGGATGGTTATCGGTCTACATGGATGACCTAGCAATACACACGAAGCGCGAAGAAAACGAGACAGAAAAGCAACATCGGGAACGACACGAACGAATGGTCCACCACATACTAAACAAACTGGAACGACATGACTTGTACCTCAAGCCCGAGAAATGCAAGTTCGAGCAAGAGGAAATCGACTATCTGGGCCTAATCATCGGAAAGGCAAACTAAAAATGGACCCCGCAAAAATCGAAGGAGTGGCCAAGTGGCAAATACCAAGAAACCCACAGAAATCCGTCAATTCCTAGGGTTCACAGGGTACTACCGCTACTTTATACCCAAATATTCGGAGATAGCACGCCCACTACTACACCTAACAAAGAAAACCACCGAATGGGAATGGGGACCACCCCAACAACAGGCATTCCAAGAGCTGAAAGAACGAATGTGCAGGAAACCAGTCCTAATTCAACCCAACTTCGACAAACCATTCTTTCTTCAAGCCGACGCCTCTGCATACGGCGTGGGCGCCGTACTCTCGCAAGAGGGAGAACCCAACACCCCAACGCTCGCCAAACGTCTAAAACCAGTTCGCCACCCAGTCGCATACTATAGCAACACGTTCACACCCACCGAACGAAACTATGATATCTATGAAAGAGAGCTGCTAGCCGTGATGAAATCCCTCGCTCATTGGAGACAATACCTAGGATGGACCAAACACCCCTTCATAATCCTATCAGACCACGCAAACCTACAATACTGGAAGTCCCCTAGAAACCTTAACAGAAGAACGGCACGATGGCACGCGGACCTCCAAGAATACGATTACCTCATCCAACACATCCCAGGGAAAGATAATGCCGCTGCAGACGCCCTGTCCAGACCACCCGGAGTGGATCAAGGGAAAGAAGACAACCAAGGAATCACAGTCCTTCCCCAGAAAAGTTCATTGGAGCAATATCCACAGGACCAACCCCAACCGAACAGACCAAAAGATCTCTGATGCACTAGCGCACGATCACCCACTGGCTGTACACCCCGGACAAGACGAAACCCTCAGAAGGACTAGGAAAATGAGACGCTGGAAAGGAATGAACAAATGGATCACAGATTACGTCAAAGGATGCGCAACCTGCCAACAGAACAAGATCCTCACTCATCGATGGAAAACCCCACTTTTCCGAATCACAACACCCGAAGGGACTCTTCCCTTCAACAAATAGCAATGGATCTAATCACTGGGCTCCACAAACATGACGGGAAAGACGCCATCCTTACTATCGTTGACCATGGCTGCTCCGAGCAGCGATATTCCTCCCATGTACAACGACCATCACCGGATTAGGAATCACCCAGCTATATCTGGACCACGTGTACCGATGGTTCGGACTCCCTACGAAGGTCATCAGCGACAGAGACCCACGCTTCACGTCTCACTTCGGAAGGGCCCTCACGAAGAAACTTGGAGTGAATCAGAACTTGTCAACGGCCTTCCACCCCCAAACAGATGGAATATCAGAACGAAAGAATCAATGGGTGGAGCAATACCTCCGTTTAGTCACATCTGCGTCCCCAGAAGACTGGACGCACTGGATGGCGATTGCCACGGCAGTACACAACAACCGACGGAACTCCACAACAGGCCTATCGCCCAATCAGGTCTTATTAGGATACGAAACCACCCTCGTTCCTGAAAAAGATCTAGAAACCAACAACGAGGACACGGAGCGCCGAGTGGAGCTCCTCCAACTCAAGCGAGCGCAAGCCATTCAAGCCATCAATGAGGCAGCAGGGCAAGGTCAGATGATTCAGTCGCAATACCAGGAAGGACAACAAGTATGGCTCGAGGCGACAAACCTAAAACTCCACCATCAGAAAACCAAGCTGGCCCCAAAACGATATGGACCCTTCACGATCACAAAGGAGATATCACCAGTGGCGTATCAGTTAAAACTCCCGGCCTCATGGGGGATACACGACGTATTCCACGTGTCCCTGTTATCGCCCTACCATGAAAACGCCGCCCATGGGCCAAACTTTACCCGCCTCCGCCTGACCTTATCGATGGCAATGAGGAGTTTGAAGTGGAGCGCATTGTTGGCCACCGACGTCATGGCGAGCTAGACGGCTCCAGTACCTGGTCAAGTGGTCAGGATGGCCAGATAGCGACAACACGTGGGAACCGGTGGAAAATATCCACGCCGATGAGAAGATCAAGGACTACCTCCGACGAGCGCCCCAGAAGGGATAAAAGGAAGGACTCGCAGAGCCAAAGGACGATGCCTCAGGTTCCTTCCATCCCGCAGCATCAGCCTCAGATCCATCTTCCCTCCACCCATCCAAGAAACCTACACTCGTCCTCGCCCACCGACTAAACCGCTCATCGACTACCTCGATAAAGACCCTAAGAAGTGGTTCGTCTTCGAACCCTCTGAAAGCAAGCACCGCCCCGAACTCCGGAAGTTCATCTTCCACTGGACAACCCGTCTCCCATTATCCCACGGCCTCGAGCACACCTGGTTCTGTAAACACGACTACTGCCCCTATCACCACCCGTACGGATTGTAGATGCCCAACTCCGACGTACAATCCATCAACATCGACTATGACGCCCAATCCCTCACCGCCGTCGAGCCACAACCCCCGCAAACACAGTCCTGGGCCCCTCTCCCCTAACACCATCTCAGTCCTCCTTGAGGCGAACGAAGCAGTTGACATTGAGACGCTTCGGGGATTGCCGCCGGACTTATTACAACCATCCGACAGAGAGAAGTGGACTATCGCGCCGCCGAGCGACAGTTTCGGCGTGCCATTGAGCGACTCGAGGAGCGACTCGGGGACCACGATCGTCCCTTCGAGGAGGCACCGGACGGATACGTCCTCAATGAGGGACAAGCACCAGGATTTACTATCCCAATTGGAGTCGGCCACGCTCTCCCTGCCAAGTGGATTAAAGAGCTCCCCGATGGACGAGTCGCCGGGTACACCGCCCGAGACGGACCCCGAGCAGCCCCTTATATTTCAGAAATCTACGCCACCGAAGTCCCTTCCGACGACCCCTACACCCGCTTCCCGGGTGGTATTTACAGGTTCTCGAAGGGGACCATACCCGATTCCGCACACTGGTCGAGGATACACGCCGGAGAAGGATATTGGTCTCACAGCCGAAACTCTTAGGTACCGAGAGCTCCTCGACCACAGTCGCGACATCCGCGATCAATGCGACAACCTCGAAGCCCGCTACCAGGATTGCAGCGGGCCAGACAGCTGTGCCGAGCAAGGCTCGAGTGCGCCCGAGCAGCCCACCGGGTCGGGAATTTATCCGGTTTGGCCCGCGCCCTCAGCCGCCCGAAAACCCCAGGGAAGTCGCTCGCGGCGAGGTCGCCTTGTCTAGGAAGGGAGGTGGTGATACGGTTCGTCCGGACTACCGGTTCTGTCAGTTCCTTACCCCAGAAGTCGTGCATGGAGAAGGGCGTTGTACGTGTTATGATTAGGTTTGCACTCCGGCAGTCGAGACGACGGGTGGCCTGACCACCTCGTGGACCGACGTAAGTTCTGGAACCGGCCATAGTTTGCTAACGTCTGTCGTCATAGGATAGTCTCTAGCTATCTGACCAAGGTAGCTGGGACTACCCTAGGAGAGGGATACTAGGATTGATGCCTCGTTGTTATGTTGCGTTTACCATGTGTTACGATGACTCGACGCTAGTACAGGTACTAGTAGTATTAGGATTCTCTTGTACAGTATATAGGGAGCACTTCGACTGCCCAGTAGCAGCAAGTTAAGTCTCCTGTCTCAATTCCACAGTTGTTCTACCATCTATCTCAAAGGAGAGGGCCTCTAGTTGGACTAGAGTGGACGTACCTCCTACTCAAAGGCACCTAAGTCGCAGAGGACTTAGCTCATCTCTTGTTTGCCTTAGAGTCTTGTTGCCCCAACGTACCGGCGGTGACACAACTTTCTCGTTTTTATATTCTAACAAATCTAATTAGCAGTATATGTAGCAGACGCAACCTCTGATGTGAGCAACGACACCAAGGGAGTTCTTTTAGGGCTCCATCCTGCCTCCCTTGGGTTTGCCGCTGCTGTCACGCCCATTAAACCCACTGTTGCCTCAATTCCCGTTCGCACCGTGAGCGACAACTCGGATGTAGATGAAGTCTCTGCTCCTGTTTCGCCAGCAACAGATTCACTGAAGACCATCCTACTACCAAAGACCCACGTCTTATCCTCTGAAGCCACAGCGTTCACGGTGGGCTTAGTTATTTAGCTGTTCGAACTCTACTTACCATTGAACGTTCCAGGGCAATACTGACCAAGAATTGATCTGCAGGGCAATGGCTTCGTTTGTCATTTTGTCGCCCCCAAGAGAATCCACACACACAACTTCACCATTCACGACTCCTGAAAAACGCCGAAAATACTATGTTGTTTCCGCCGGTAAACGTACTGGAGTATTTAACAGCTGGTTGTACTTTATCCTATATGTCCTTATCCCTATAGCTTATTTGTATTCAAAACAGGCCGTATGTTCAAAGCCTCACCTCCGGAGTAAGTGGAAACTGCCAGAAGTCCTACGCAACGTACAATGAGGCCCTCGATGTATATCGAGATCTTAAAGCAAGCAGCCTTGTCAGGATTATCAGGGATCGTGGGGATGATATTTTATTCGGGCCAGCCGAGGACGCTATGGAGTAGATTACTCATGATCAGGAAGTTGAATCTCAAGTACGGCGACATGCAGACACATAAGTTATTGTAGTACCTCCGCTTCGACCTTTCCCTTTTGCGTTAGTTTCTGACCCTGCCCCTGGAGGCAACATGTGCCGCTTCATCAATCGGGCCAGGGGCCAGATCAGATCGAAAAACTCCGCCCGATCTGGCTTTGCGTCGATGGTCGGATGGAGCATCCCTACATGGATAGCGCGACCGCCTCTGTGCTAAGTTGTACACACGCGGAATACAAATTTAGATTTAGAAAATCTTAAGGACCTTCAGCACGTTGAACACACGAATGTCCAAGTCCATGAGGTGCAGCATGCATTTCTGAATGAAAAAAAAATAAATTGGTGGGTGCAGCTAGCGCGCGAGAGCGATGAGGTATACGGAGAGGGGGGTGACATGTAGATGGACAGAAGGAGAAGCTCGTAGTGGGATGAAGTGATGAACAGAAGAACTCTCAGATGATCGTGATCAAAACGATGATATTCTGATCCGTAGTGATCGCCTTATAAGCCCTAGAGGCTGGCTGGAGATGAATACTCCAGGACATTGATCAGTGGGCCGATGTGTCGAATGATGAAGAAGCGCGAGAGTTGAAGATGGGAGGGAATGAAGAGGCACGACTGTGCACACACAAGAAAGGCCCAGGAAGAGGACGAAGGTGCTGATGATCATTCGGAGCACTAGAGGACGGTTTTAAGTACATGCCAGTGTAGAACCCTTTGTACTACATCTAAGGTATGGTATGATGAGGCTGAGGCATGTCACAAGGAAAAGAAAAAAGGGAGACAAGAATTAAAACAGGTATGAAGGTAAGCGAGGGTACAAGCTCGTAGGGCGAGTCGGATTTGATGCATAAGGAGGATGAGCGCGAGAAAGTACAGCAAGACTGCCAGTGGTATCCAGGATTGCATATGTTGGCTATGTGGTCGGACTTCTAGGACGTGGGTGTAACAACTGTCTGTAAGTCTCAACGGTATAGGTATGGTAGCCATCATACGGATGCCTTTGAATGGTCGATACAATAACAGCATACAGCCCTAGGCCGCCGCCACAATAAGCCAGTTGCCAGAATGCGCGCTGAATGCCAGAACCCACATACATAATTGCCAACAACTTAATGCATGGTCACTACTGGCCGCACTCAGCTTCAAAAAAAGCCCTTTTAGTAGGAGAATAGATTTAGTCTCATTCAAGGCTTATATGGATAGATCTGAATTGGCGAACAGATGGAAGAGGTGCGAGTAATGAGCAAAAGGGATGCCGTCCGAGATGTACAAAATAAAAGGAATGTATTCGACGATGCTATAAGTGCTAGACACAAACACAAACACGATGACTCTATCTACTCGTAACCGTGGGCGCATGATGCACGGAACATGGACGCATGAGGCGCAGAACGTGGACGCATGAGGCACGGAACATGGCCGAGTCGTGGTAGGCACATGCAGGGCATGCGATTCCTTTACATACATACCCAGTGCCGTACTTGACATCAGGAATGCACATGTTCAACCGCCAGCCAAGGAGGGTGAAAAACGGCAACCAAAAAAGTAAAAACTGGACGCTTGAGTCTATCGCACGCACCTCAGCGAAGAGATCTGGAGAACTGTCACAAGAAGAAATGGACTCAACGGGGGAAGAAAACGATGGAAACGGCGCTATCGGCAGAAAAGAACAATTGGGAGTAGGGTGATGCCAACCCATCAATGATAACGGGAGTGAATGGGGCTGATCGTGAGCATGCTTGCGAAGGTATAAGAGCGGGAAGAGAGATCACGTACTGGTATCACTCATTCACGGTCGGTGTAACCCATTTTGTGAGGGCGTCATCGCAAATTTGTGATTCACTGAATGTGGGAGCTCTCGAAGGACAAGGACAAACGACGTGAAGGACAGCCCTGCTTATCTGATTTAATTAACCCATATAGGTATACGTAGTATACCCCTGCTTACATACTTAGACAGTCACGCTCCCGTAAAAAAAAGGACCCCGCGTTTTTTTTTCGCGATTCTAAGACTCCCTTATTGACTGATTGTTCTTTTCTCACTCAATGAAATGAAAACGAAGAGGAGCGTCAACGACGACTCTGACTCCATTCCACCAGCCACCCGGTCTAATAAACAAAGACGCACCACTCCAACCTTTCGTGTAGCGCGGGCATCTTCCGGCACTGTCGTCAACCGCACCTCACGACTTACCACCATCAGAACAAATGCTCATAGTCGACGGGGCCACCTGACCGAGAGTCGGACCTTCCTACCTGACACTGATCCCCTATTGAGCCCTTCTCTCAACGAGGAGCTACCAGGCGAAGCCATTCCAGACCTACCTCTGCCGGATCTCGAACCACTGAATGACGACCTCCGGACATCCATTCCACTCAAACCACCCAAACCAAAGAGGGCCCGGCAGAATACGACTTCGGTATGTGTTCTAGCTCTGATATACAGTATCTGGATTAACCCTAAGAACAACTAGACAAAACTCCAGGAATGGCTCGTCTTTCGACAAAGCTGCTTAGACGAGCTGCTGCGACACGACGGTCTCGGTGACTCCCTGGACCAAGAACTCTGTGTATCCTGCAGGAAGGTCCCTGGTGTTTATAAGTGCAAGGATTGCTTCAGTGGGAGTCTCTTGCACTGCTGTGATTGCCTGGTGAATGCTCATCGGGACCATCCCCTCCATCGTGTCGAAGTGTGTCTCCATTTCTTTTCATCTAATCCGCTACATTAAAAAGCATCATACCATAGTTTTGGAATGGCCGGTTTTTCGCTGCGGTTACCCTTCAAAGTCTAGGTCTTCGTGTCCAACTGGGGCACGGCGGTGCACCATGTCCTCTTCCATCCACTTCCCCTGAAAAGTTCTGCATCTTCAACACATCTGGAGTCCATTACATCTCTGTCGATTTCTGTGACTGTCGGACGAACGGGTTCCTCCATCAACGCACTCAACTTTTGCGTGCCTGCTGGTTCCCTGCCACGTTTAATCGGCCGAAGACAGCTTTCACTTTCGACTGCCTCGACACATTCCACGAGCTAACGTTACAAGGGAAAACACCCCTGTACGACTTCTACCATACTGTCCTTCACAAGACCGACAACCTTGAGCTTAACAAGACAGTTGTAAGCGTTTCCTCAGCGTCAAAGCAACACTATGCTAATAGCTCATTACAGTACCGATATCCAGAGTTCCACCGCATGTTTCGCATTTGGCGAAACCTTCTGATGCTGAAGCGTGGAGGCCGTGGGCAAGATCCGGCTGGCGCCGCTGCTACTGCCCAGGGAGAATTGGCCGTCGAATGTCCTGCTTGTCCCCATCCTGGTCGAAATCTACGGAAGGATGGGAGTCGGCTGGATCGCAATTGTACATTTGACTTGATTTCCGTGAGGGTTAGTACTCAATTCACTATATAGATTTCTATATACTTTATTTGTTGCTGCCGACGCGAACTTTAAGCTGAAGGGAAAGGACCGCAGTATCCATGACCCAGAGTTAGCACCAGGGTGGGCGTCATTCGTCGAAGAAGGTCGTTACCAGGAACACATTGCGCAATACGTGGATCAACCCGAGGTTCGTGTTTGTTAACATGACTTTGTTTGATTAATCATTCCAAATTAGATCAACACTTGTCAATCAGAACATGATGCACTTGTTCGAGCTGCGGTCAGGTGCACTCCTGGGTATAGCGTTACGGGCGTGGGTCTTTGTATTTGCCCAAGGCACGGCCTGATTCGAAAGAATGGAGCGGGTGATCTACAGAAGGGTGAATGGTATGTTCAGTTCCTTCTCCTTTGCTGCCGAACTCAACGGGTGAAATGGGGCGACATCAGGTACTGCAACATGGACTATATCATTCTTTCTGCACTGGCGGATGTGAAACTCCCACGGGTCGTCATAACGTATGATATCGGTTGTCAGTGGTGCAAAAATCTCTGGCATCGCATGGGTGAGCTACCAGACGACCTGAAGATTGACCCGGGAACGTCCGTCGAGGTCGGAATCCCTAGTTGGCACATCAATGGGCACGACGAGAACTGCAAGCCTTTTTGTCTCAGTTATATGGATGGTGTTGGTCGAACCTGTGGGGAGGAGGTGGAAACCACTTGGGCACAAACGAATGCGCTGGGGACTAGTGTCCATGAAATGGGCCCAGGTGCACGCCATGAGACCCTTAATGACCAGTGGTGTGGCTGGAATTTCCGGAAGATCGTTGGATTCCGTATGCTGTCTTTGTTATCGGGACCAGATGTCAGCTAACTTAATCAAAACTTTAGGCTCGCTGTTTCTGAAGCAACTCGAAGAGGCTTATACAATGTGAGAAAAGCATCGCTTGATATTCCAGCAGTTCTCGTCGACATTTTCGCCGCAGACAGTACAAAAATGGGAGGCAATGGTCTTGGCGTGGAAGAATGACAAGTCGAAGCCTAACCCATACCTAGAACGAGCCTCGTGTTCGTTTTATTATCCTCTTATATCATTCCCGCATCATTGACATTTACCTTTAGCCACGACGCTTCAAGATGTTCGACTTGACCTCACCAAAGAGGATGCAGCCGAAGCCGCTCGAGGGCGTATCTCTCCTCATAAGGTCACGCTGACCACGTTTCTTACAATGGGTCTTGATCTTGAAGAACAACAGTACGCTCCCAATAATTTGTTCTCTTTAATGGGGCTGACCTGAATCTTTAGGCGTCACCTTCAACTTGAGGTCTCAAATATGAAAGGAACACAGACGAGCAAGCAGTTGGCAGATCTCGAAGAAAAGCGCACATCACTACATAACCAAATTCAACGGTGGCGTCAGGCACAACTTGCCTATACACCGTGTGTTGCTTCCCTTGTTGCCCAGTCCCTCACAGCTCTCCCCGACGCCGCTCAGTCGCCACCCGTGGAACTTGCTGAATCTATGCCTCTTCACCTCCCGTCGTCCCTTTCGCAACATCTTCGACAGTTACCCGAGCTCATTACTGTGCTAGAGAAGGAGCGTCGGCTTTGCGTTGCCCAAGCTGACGATGCTCTGGCAGAAATCCGGCACCAACGTCGGATTATTTCAGGACTCTGGCAATTCAAGAAGCTTAATGTTGACGGCACTGGAAACAGGGCTGGTACACGTATGCGGATGCTATACAACCGATTCAACCTCCGTACTCAACGATGTGCTGGGAGCTACCGTGCGGCACGCAGCGCTCTTCTTGTTCTTGATCCAACTGGGAGTTGGCAATCTCGTTTGAAGGACCTCAAGGATAACGACATCTGTGGGCCTGGGAAGGATGATAACGGGTCAGGAAACAGTCGTTTTGAGCCTTCTTGGATATGGTTGGTCCCTCGCGTACATTCAGCCCCTGATATGGGGGATTCTGAACAAGTTATCAATGATAGCCTTCAAGTCGAATGGGCAAAAGTTCAAGCGCGAAAACAACGTTGGGAGGAGGAGGTCTTGCTTATCCAGGAGGAGATGCATCGGGTAGTTTTATTTCATGAGTGGAAGGCTCAATGGTGGCGAAGTCAGGCTTGCCGCCGTACTGATAGAGACCATAATGTCATCCATGGTGTTGTGGCGTACGCGGAGAAGCAGGCGCACCTGTGTGAGTGCCTTGCTCAGAGTTGCATATCTTCTTGGCTACCTGTGTTGAAAGGTAATGGTGTTACTTTTGACTGGGAAGCACGTTATCCTTCTGTGCCAACTATGGTTGATGTATTTAGTGAGACTCCTGCTGACAGTGACGGCGAACGTGATGATGAGAGTGTGGAAGAAATCGACGATGGTGGGGAAGGAGAATGTAATGAGAGGGGTAATGATGTGGACATTGATCTATTTGAAGTACTTGTAGATGAATAATGTCTTATTCTCATTCAGAAACAATTATAATGGTATTACAACTGCTCAGAACCCATTCACAACCATATTACAATGATTGACAATTTTATTACAATATACCAGAACCTATTCAAAATTACATTACAATTGCCCAATACCTATTCACAATCATATTACAACCATTTACAATGGTTGTAAAATGATTGTAAAATGACTGTGAATAGTTGTAATATGATTGTAAATGATTGTAATATGATTGTAAATGGTTGTAATATGATTATGAATGGTTGTAATATGATTGTAAATAATTGTAATATGCATATTACATCCATTCACAATCATATTACAACCATTCACAATCATATTACAACCATTCACAATCATATTACAACCATTTACAATCATATTACAACCATTCACAATCATATTACAATCATTCACAATCATATTACAACCATTCACAATCATATTACAATCATTTACAATCATATTACAACCATTCACAATCATATTACAATCATTCACAATCATATTACAACCATTCACAATCATATTACAACCATTCACAATCATATTACAACTATTCACAATCATATTACAATCATTCACAATCATATTACAACCATTCACAATCATATTACAATCATTTACAATCATATTACAACCATTCACAATCATATTACAACCATTTACAATCATATTACAACCATTCACAATCATATTACAATCATTCACAATCATATTACAACCATTCACAATCATATTACAACCATTCACAATCATATTACAACCATTTACAATCATATTACAACCATTTACAATCATATTACAATCATTCACAATCATATTACAACCATTCACAATCATATTACAATCATTCACAATCATATTACAATCATTTACAATCATATTACAACCATTCACAATCATATTACAATCATTCACAATCATATTACAATCATTTACAATCATATTACAACCATTCACAATCATATTATAATCATTTACAATCATATTACAACCATTTACAATCATATTACAACCATTTACAATCATATTACAATCATTCACAATCATATTACAACCATTCACAATCATATTACAATGCCCCTATGTTTAATTACAACATTGTCATTAAAGGTCGTGGTATTATACACATTGCATATAGGGCAACTGCCCTAGTATTGTGATTAAAGTGGTAGCTACGACTCAATGAAAATACTTTTTTGCGAGACATTTCAAGGGTGTGGACTCGATTTTCCGGTGCGGTGGTGTGCGGTCTGAGTTGGTGAGCGGCACAGAGTCATGTGATACCGAACCTGCGGCAACACCAGCCGGCCGCCCCTCTTGTTCATCCCTGTTCACTGCTGCTGCTGGTTTCCTTGCGTCGTATGCGGTGATATGCCCCGTTAACGAGTCATACAGTATATGAAATGGCTCAAAGCCAGATGTTTTGACTCGGTTTTTTCAATTGGCTCCGCCCAGTTCTTAATGCCGCGTACAGTACTAGTTTGGAGCCGAATCAGTGGTAGCAGGCACACTTTTACACGCTCTGGAGTCCTCGACGCCCTTCACCTCTACAACTTCAACCATCATCTATCTATTCCCTCAATACCATCCCATACAATTTCTTCCCCCCATGCGCGGTTCAAAACGGAAGCAAAATGATGACCAGCAGACTATGGATGTTACAACAAAAAACCGCCGAACGACAACCAATCAAGCGGATCAAGTTTTGGATGTTATCACTACCTTGGGTCAGTTCTCTGACTTCTCTCAAGCTGATATCAAAGTAAAATAAATCTATATTTCTTAGCACCCCCTTGACGTTCTGGCCGAGTGCCAAAAGACGGAGCGGCAAAACGTGCCAATATTGAGAGGGCCATACGTCCAGACTTGTACCCAGACCCGAAGCAACCCAGTACAAGAGGTGCTATTGCAAACCCAGAATCCATGTCTAAGAACCTGATGGCACCTGTGAACAAAGGACGGGTTACTCGCTTGAAGGTGTTTTTTTTTTTATGACGTAAGAGTTGCAACTCATCATAAACAGAAATTGCTAGTTGAATCTAGTAGTAGTGTCATTTCAGGTACCCCTAGCATTCGGCATAATCCAGAATTCACTACTATGGAGCCTGGCTCACGCTTTGGATTCCAGGCACCAACTTTGAGAGCAGTTCCACAGCGGGAGTCAATGACATCACCTCCGCACTCAGGCCATATATCCGGACTGACCCAATACCACTCCTCATATTCTCAATCAGCTGCGTCGCAGGTTCCAATGGGGTCTTCTCAACATCATGTTTTGGAGATGCCACCGGCACCACCCCGCCGTTCTTCACACTCTACACCTCAACCCATTCGGCACGAGGCGGCAATTCCCCGACCGCATATAGTACGTTTAAATATGCCGCATCTGGACCTTCTATTCAGATTCATCATGCCCCTCAGTCGCGTGTATATGATCCAAGTTCTAACGTGTCTGAGACAGCCGCTTTACCCCGACCCCATCCATCACATGAGGCCTCGCATTCAATGACAGTCAGCAATCATCATCGTGGAGTAGTTCAAGCTGCCCCATCCTCTAATAGTAACGATTCGGATGCTGAATCGGAAATTAAAGACACAGATGACTCCAGCTCTAAAGGTAGTAGGAGTGATGGCTCTGGAGATGATGACAAACGCGGTGATTTCGACTTGCAAAATTTCCGCTCTTACGACTAACGATAATGAGTTTTAGGTAGTGAGGCACCTGAAGCTGCCGACGCAGATGATGTTTCAAGGCCACTCTTTCGTCCGCAGTCTCCAGCTCTCGGCAAGTATTTTAAAGTTGTATCAACCAGATAGTCTAGATCACTGACTGTCTTGCAGAGAAGGACTTTGATATCTCCCCCAATGAAGATGAACGTCGAGCACTGGCCATTGTTCATGGTTACTCACAGGGTAATGGCAGAGGTGCGCCATTTCACAAAGTTTACTCATATGCTAGGCACTCACAATTAAGTACTTATGCTCCGTAGGCCAACGTGTCCTAGGGGCTGCGATGATTACGGTAAGGAATCATCTGTGTTAGGAACATCTCTTATGCCTTCGTTCTCTAGCTTGGTACTTCTGGTGATAGTTCTTACAATATTCTTGAGAACCATCACAGGAGAAATGGTGCTCCTCGCCCGCCAGATCCCAAGGTGCTGAAAGCAATACAGTCTGGCAGTCAACCTGCTCAACGTTCGCGTTCTGCTTCTGTATCAATCTCTGGGTCGCATGTACGGCGTCTGTCGCAACGTTTAGAGAACCAAATCCAAGGTCACTCAACCCAGCTTCAGTTCTACCCACCCATTTGGCGTGACATTCTCGAGATTGCCAAGGCCAAATTTTGCCTCTATCTAACCAGCGTGAAGCCCTTCCCAAACCATGGGGAGGGTGTAACCGGCTCCCTGGGGTAAGGCTAGCTTGTACGCCTTATGGACAGGGGTAAGTTCCATTCAGGATCCGGGCTTCAGGGTTTGGACTCGTTTCGGTGTCTTGTGTCGTGTGATTCCCTTGATCGTCGGCTTGTGAACTAAATGCATAGGATTGATAGCAGTGCGGGCTGCTCTTCTGGATTTCTCGGAGTTTGAGCTATCGATACGGATTGTCCGGGGTTTGTAATTGTATCCATCGGCTTGTTATGGTTCCGTCGGGCATTCTTGGGACAGTCGGGTAGTACAGTTGAATTAGTTACTTACCCCATACTGGTTTCTCCGTCTACGGGTTCGCGTCTCCATTAGTCCTATCAGGGATGTATTTATACGGCTTCAACTTGGGTAGGGAAGCCCCAAGTTGAGTCTCCTGTCTATCAGAATACGAAGCTAGTGACCAACAACCCTCCTCTCCTCGCTCGAGCTCTCTACTTCACAAGGGGAACCTCTGGTATAACATACAGAGGCTACGGACCCTTACTCAGACGCATCTAAGGGGCTTAGCTCTTAGCTTTTCTACTTCAAGTACTACGCAAAGTTCACTCCATTGCGGTCGCTAGTAGCGGCGGTGACACTAGACTCAACTTTCTTCAATACAAAGCTACGGTGGCTGATCCGTACGACGAGCTCGAGGAGTTCTACCTCAAGGACGAGGAATTAGTCAGATACCGACCAAACTCAAGGATCATCTTGGTCGAACGATACAACGAACATAACAAGACAGGAAAGCAGTACCTGGTCTTCTGTGAAAGCGACAAACTACGAATCAAACGAAGCATACCGGTGGTGCTATTCAGTAACAGGTGGTACAAGATCCACGTCACTCCAGACAACAGAAACTTCTTATTAGGAGAAGAATTCGACGACGCACATAATTTCGATACGACTATCGAAGCAGCAGACGCACCAAAGCCAGACTCTCCACCAGCCTACCAAAGAGACATCCTAAACGAAGACGACAGAGCACCAAGCCCTTCAGGAAATCCCCAGGAGATAGGGGAAGAGCCATCGGACGACGAGACAGATCCGATCGACCAGACCATCAGGCACAGCCCGGTGCAAATTGAAAGAACCCCGAGTAACCCATCCTCCCAGCACCGAAATTTCTTCCTAGCCACCCCATCAAAAATCAGTAACCCACCGCTCCAACAACGAACACTAATGACAACGACGTCAACCGCCCATATCAGCACAGGAACCTCTTCCAACCCGCAAGGGGAACAGGAAACCCCGCTACCGCCGAATCCCTCAAAACCGCCTTCAATAAAGCCTTCAAACGACTCCCACCCTCCAACCCTGGAGGAGGAGGTGGGGCGGAGGAGGTGGAGGTGGAGGTGGAGGTGGAGGCGGTGGAGGAGGAGGGGGACTAGGAAATGCAATGGTACCAGTGGCCGCAGCAGCCGATGTACGAACGATGGGAAGCCGACCAGATCCTTTCGATGGGGACAGGACGAAAGCCGACGCCTTCATTGAAGACGTCAAAATGTACTTCAGGCTTAACAGTGACGTCGCAGGACACAATTCCCCATGAAGAAGATCGCATTCACCCTTACACACATGAAAGGACCACGAGTTGCAGGATGGGTACGCGATGCAGGAGAATTTTTAGACCACTTGGACCCCGCCGTGGACAACGTCCCAGCCCTATGGGAGCAATTCCTGGACGAATTCGAGGCACAATTCCAGGACACAGCCAAAGAAGAACGGGCACGCACTGAACTACAAACCCACTCTATGAAAGGGGATCAAATTGACGAATACATCAGCAAATTCGAAGAATTGGCCCGACTGGCAAACTACACTACCGGAAACCCCGAGACCATACGGCAGTTCCTAGCAGGATTGACGCCGGAGACCCTCAAAGACGTAAAAAGGGCGCCCACGGTTGAAACCTACCCTGCCATCAAAGAAAGGGCGGTCCAGAGCGTCCAGGCACAGAATGAGGTCAAGCAAATTCTAGCCCAGCAGCAGGCATTGAAGGGGACCAGGGCGCACCACCCCTCCCTCTATCAAGGGCAAGGGAGATTCCAACAAAGGGCACCCCCACGACCATTCTACGACCACAACAACCCAAATCGGCAGTACTCGAACTACAGACCGCCCCAGCGACCTGCATACAACTCCTCAAACGCCCCGCGTTGGATGAACAACCAACCAGTCCCTATGGACTTGGGAAGGAACCGAGCGCCCCGAGGCGAGGCCCGGGACGAATCAACCTTGCAGGACCAACAACACCCGCTCGCAGCGGAGCATGCTTCCAGTGCGGACAACATGGCCACTTTGCCAGGGAATGTCCGAATCGCCCAAACCAGAGGAACAAGAAACGAATCAACCTCATAGACTTCGAGCCAGAAGATCCGTACGGGGATAACTACCAAGAACCCGAAGTCGACCGAGTGGCCCACATAAAAAGCCAAATGGACTCCATGACCTTCGACGATCGAAAACAACTTATCCAGGAGTTGGGGCAAGGACCTCAGCCGGATTTTTAAACAGTCTAATTAGGTCGGCCTTAATTAGACGGACGCTTAAAGATGATGTATATATCTCAGCACGAAAATCAATGACAGTCCGCTGCTATACTCAGACAAAAGCGAAAAGGGCCGAAATCGTCGCCTTGATCGATTCAGGAGCGACGGAAAATTTCCTCAACCTCTCCCTTGCGAAATGGCTACGACTTCCTATCAAACAACTAGATGAACCAAGGACGCTCTATAATGTGGATAATACGGAAAACAAGGCAGGAAAACTGCAGTATTATACGGACTTACAGGTCACCACGGGAACTAAGCGCACCAACCTCCGATTCTTCCTCACGGATCTAGGCAAAAACCAAGCAATCCTAGGATACTCATGGTTCGCAGCGGTGCAACCGAACATCGACTGGGCTAAAGGATGGATCGACCATACTCAACTACCCATCATCTTGCGGGCCCCAGATGCAGACAAGGCTCGATTTGTCCCACGACAGCGTAACATACCTCGACAAAGGAAACAACTGGAACGCGGGTGGTACTACATCGGATCAGTGACTATTTACCCCAAACCCAACAGCAAACAAACCAAAGGAACCATACCACCCGCCTTCGCCAGGCACAAGAAGGTATTCGACGAAGAACAATCACAACGCCTACCACGCCACACTGTCTGGGACCACGCAATAGAACTACTCCCCGATGCACCAGCAACCTTGCCCGCCCGTCTCCTACCCCTCAATCGCGCAGAGCAAGAGGAAATGCACCGATTTGTCGAAGAGCACCTACGACGAGGAACTATCCGAGAATCCTGGAGTCCTTACGCCGCCAACTTCTTCTTTGTTAAAAAGAAGGATGGCAAATTACGCCCCGTCCAAGACTATCGCCCCATCAACAAGTGGACTAAGAAGAACCGCAACGTATCCCCCTCATTCCCCAAACCATCGATCGACTCAGTGGCTGCACCCTGTTCACCAAGTTCGACGTCCGATGGGGCTACAACAACATCAGGATTAAACCTGGCGACGAGTGGAAGGCCGCATTTCTCACACCCGAGGGCCTCTTTGAGCCAACTGTAATGTTCTTTGGCCTCACCAACTCCCCCGCCACCTTCCAAATGATGATGAACACTATCTTTCGCACGGAGGTGGCACAAGGCTGGCTGTCGGTTTATATGGATGACATCGCAATCCACACGAAGCCCCTTAGCGGAGAAACTGAAGAACAACACCGACTACGACATGAACGACTGACCCACCATGTTCTCGACGTCCTGGAACGGCACGACCTCTACCTTAAACCCGAGAAGTGCACCTTTGCTCAACCAGAAATCGAATACCTAGGCGTCATCGTTGGCAACAACTCTCTCCGGATGGATCCCTCAAAACTCGATAGCGTCGCCACATGGCCAGTCCCACACAAACCCACTGACGTCCGAAAATTCCTCGGATTCACTGGCTATTACCGATACTTCGTCAAGGATTACTCTAAGATCGCCCGACCACTCCTCGATCTCACAAAGAAGACCACCACCTGGCATTGGGGCCCGCGCAGGATCAGGCATTTTCCCACCTCAAAACACTCATGTGCTCACAACCGGTCCTCACCCAACCCGACTTCGAGAAACGATTCTACCTTCAAACTGATGCATCCGCGTACGGCGTGGGCGCCGTACTCTCGCAAGCGGCAGAACCCAGGGCACCCCTCATGACCAAAACTGGCGCCACCCGAAACTTCAAGCCCAAGCTGCACCCCATAGCATACTACTCAGCAACCTTCACCCCTACTGAGCGGAACTACGACATATATGAACGAGAACTCCTTGCTATCATGAAATCCCTGGCACACTGGCGACCCTACCTGGGGTGGACAAAAGAACCGTTCACCATACTAACAGACCACGCGAACCTCCAGTACTGGAAATCCCCAAAGAACCTAAACCGGCGCACAGCCCGATGGCACGCCGACCTACAAGAGTACGACTTCAATATCGAATACATACCCGGGAAAACCAATACCTCCGCCGATGCCCTATCCCGACCAAATGACGCCAACGAAGGGAAGAACGACAATCAGGCGATAACGATGCTCCCATCAGACAAGTTCATCAACGCCATCATGACCAATGAACAAGATCGACGAGCGCTGATGAACCGAATACATGATCACCCCACTGCTGGACACCCCGGCCGAGATGAAACCATACGGAAGGCCAAGCAGTACGCCACGTGGCCAGGAATGAATCAATGGATCGCCAACTACATCAGAGGGTGTGCCACCTGTCAACAGAACAAGATCCTCACCCATCGGAAGAAAACCCCAGCGTTCCGAATCCCGACGGAGGGTGAAGCGCTCCCCTTCCAGCAAATAGCCATGGACCTCATCACGGGTTTACCTAAGCACAGAGGGAAGGATGCGATACTAACCATCGTCGATCATGGATGTAGCAGGGCCGCAGTCTTCATTCCCTGCACTACTACGGTCACAGGACCAGGCATCGCTCAGCTGTACCTAGAACACGTCTACAAGTGGTTCGGACTACCACGAAAGGTCATCAGCGACCGAGACCCCAGATTCACTTCCCATTTCGCTAAAGGGATCAATGAGCAACTCGGCATCCAACAGAATCTCTCCACAGCGTTTCACCCTCAAACAGACGGCCTGTCTGAGCGAAAGAACCAATGGGTCGAACAATACCTCCGCCTAGTTACCTCCGCGTCCCGGAAGACTGGACTCATTGGATATCTGTGGCAACGGCTGTGCACAACAACCGACGAAATGAGACCACGGGGCTATCCCCAAATCAAGTCTTGCTGGGCTACGAAACCAATGTCTCCCCTCCAACAACGCAACCGTCAAAGAACCATGAGGCACAGCAGCGTGTCACCATCATGAAGGAAAAATGAGAAATGGCCATTGATGCCATCAACAAGGTGGCAAAACGGGGACAGCCCATCGCGTCACAATACCGAATCAATGATCAAGTGTGGCTTGATGCGACCAACCTGCTGATCCGCCATCAAAAGACTAAGCTGGCTCCTAAGCGATACGGACCGTTCCGGATCATCAAGGAAATCAGCCCAGTAGCGTATCGATTGGAATTGCCTATCTCATGGCGGATCCACAACGTGTTCCACGCCTCACTGCTCTCCCCCTACAGCGAAAGCACTGAGCATGGGCCGAACTTTACCCGACCACCCCCGGAACTAGTGGAGGGGCAACAGGAATACGTAGTGGAACGAATCATCAATCACCGGTGGCGAAGGCGCCCGAAGCGCCTGGAATATCTCATCAAATGGGATGGATGGCCGGAGTCCGACAACACCTGGGAGCCCGAGGCCAACATACATGCCCCCGATCTAGTAAAGAAGTATCACCGCCACACCCCATTGGAACAGATAAAGGCGACTGAGACGGTCCCCTTTAATCAATGGAATCCCCCATCCCTACTGTCCCCTGCAAGGCCTTGGTCGGCGCATCACCAGGACTTCGACGCTTCTTCAAGGAAAAGGACTTCTACCCTGAGCCGGACGAATCCGCCCACCACGCCCTCTTCCGCTGCCAGAACAATCTTCCCCCGACCACGGCATCCTCTCTCGCTACTGGTGCTTCCTCCCCTACTGCCCCTGGCACCACCCCAACTAGTCCATGGCAAATGAACGAATCAACCGACTCATCGACGAAATACTGGAGGGAGAAGGAGGAGGAAGCCCTAATGAACGAATTGGCTACTACGACGCTGGAGAGGGCCAGGCACTATCGGGCCCAGGGGCACCAGGACGATCCCCGACACCCACCTTGGCGATCCGCAACCCGGAGATCGAAGTGGCATACATACCGCGCACTCCCACTCCAAGCCCACCACCCACCCCCGGCACAAGGAGCAGTGCCAATCCCGCTCATCTACCAGTCCCCCTCCATGATTCGCCACGCCCAATCTCTCCAGGGACAGCCAACGTCGCCCTCCAGCTCAACCCCGACACCGCCACCGCCGTCGACATCGCAAGGGACTCGTGGCCACAATACAGGAGCGATCTAGGGTTGAGGCACAGCTCCACGCCATCCAAGAGGCCCGCCTCGAACGACTGGAGTACCTCGAAGCCCGACTCCCCGAATACTTGGCCTCTCTCCCCCGACCCGAGCCACCCCTTGGCTACGTCCGCAACGACAGCCGGAGGGCCCCATCGTTCCTCATCACCGACAACGGGCGAACCACGGTTGCTTGGTGGGTCCGACAACTCTCTGACGGCCGCGTGGAGGGACTCCCCAGGATCAATGGACCAGACGACATCCCAACCATCGGCGACATATATGCAGAACCAGACGACGACGACGACGAACCTTACCGCCCCTTGCCCCTGGCTCCTCCGCCTCCTCACTGGACCCCCATACCTCTACGCCCCGCTTGTGCAGCGCGTGCAAGACACCGGTAACTGGGGACTCATGGCAGAGGTCCTTCGATTCCGGCGTTGCCACCACCTCCAGCTCGACTTGGCTCTGCGAATCGACGCCCTGCGTACAGAAGCGCGCAGCACCACTGAGGACCTCGCCGCCGCCAGAGGACGCCTCGAGCTTGCCAGGCTCGGTTGCGTTGCCCACCCTCTTCTCTCCCTCGCCGGTCCCAATGCACCCCGAGCTACCCAAGGTGTACGGTGGTCGGCAAACATCCAACCCAGTTCTGCCTCCCCATGACGACGTCTTCATGCCGGACGCCCTTGACGACGATCAGTGGATGGCGCTGTGGGGCACGTGGTAAGTTGAAGGATCAACTTGTCTGAGAAGGGATGTGGTGTAACCGGCTCCCTGGGGTAAGGCTAGCTTGTACGCCTTATGAACAGGGGTAAGTTCCATTCAGGATCCGGGCTTCAGGGTTTGGACTCGTTTCGGTGTCTTGTGTCGTGTGATTCCCTTGATCGTCGGCTTGTGAACTAAATGCATAGGATTGATAGCAGTGCGGGCTGCTCTTCTGGATTTCTCGGAGTTTGAGCTATCGATACGGATTGTCCGGGGTTTGTAATTGTATCCATCGGCTTGTTATGGTTCCGTCGGGCATTCTTGGGACAGTCGGGTAGTACAGTTGAATTAGTTACTTACCCCATACTGGTTTCTCCGTCTACGGGTTCGCGTCTCCATTAGTCCTATCAGGGATGTATTTATACGGCTTCAACTTGGGTAGGGAAGCCCCAAGTTGAGTCTCCTGTCTATCAGAATACGAAGCTAGTGACCAACAACCCTCCTCTCCTCGCTCGAGCTCTCTACTTCACAAGGGGAACCTCTGGTATAACGTACAGAGGCTACGGACCCTTACTCAGACGCATCTAAGGGGCTTAGCTCTTAGCTTTTCTACTTCAAGTACTACGCAAAGTTCACTCCATTGCGGTCGCTAGTAGCGGCGGTGACAGAGGGGGTTGATGAAGCAGCTGAGTGCCTCTTGGAAGCTGTAGCCGAACATCGAGACGTGGTTAAGAAGGTCGAGCCCGGTACATGATGTTATCTTTTCCATGTTACATTAATAATAATATGTGACGATGAAGGTTACTGGGAGGAGTACAAGGACGATATGTCAGTCTTGGTAAGCCTTTTCTATCACTTACTGGTCTCAGGCTTACTCATCGTCAACGGTCAGGTATTTGAAGACGCTTCTAGTTTTCGCGGGGATCTGAAGACGTTAGCAAGGCAAATTGTAGAGACAGAATATGATATCTTCTTCCCAACCGACGTCGGACACAACTCTCAAGGTGCACTGCAATACACTACTGAACGCATCAGACTCTACCTTCACAGAGGGAGGTTTCTTAGGGATGAAAATGTAGACGCCGAGGTAAATGTTTTTGCCCCTTGCTGAGAATTATATCTTACTGTCGGAACGATGATAGGGGCATATGAAAAACATTCAACACAAAGCCATCGCCGCCTTAGTTCGAGCATTTTACTATCAGAAGAAGAAAATGGGTCAACTCTTTCCGGATGAATTTGGCGAAACAATCCCGAATCATGCTGTGAGCCTAGCGTGTTGTGCAGTAAGTACTTTTTTACTATGTGCTGTGCTTTGCTAATACGATGACAATATTCCTTCAGATCATGTGTTGCCTTTAAGAGTGGGAATTGGGCCAACGCATTAGTATACAATTCACTGGAGAAGCCTTCAACCATCATAATGACAAGATCCTCGAGACGATCACCAAAGTTGAAGCACATGCTTACCATGGCCGCTTGTATCGGGACGCGAAGAAAATGTGGGCTACATCCGAAACGTGCGTTGCTAATTTCATGTATTTCTACTTATGTATTAAAGCGCCTTATCCCAGAGTATATTCTGGACCAGGTGGAGCACACGTCATCCAGAACAATTTTGATGCCATATTGGATTGAACTGGTACTAGTGTAAGGATCGTCTCGGAGCCACGCTTGGAACGGGACACGCTTCCGTGTCAAAGCGCCCATCTTCATCTCTCTCGCGTCTCGTCTTGCACTCTCGGACAATGTTCAACCGATAAAAGCCACTTCCACACGGCAACCATATGCCCTCCTTTCCGAACCCTAAACAGAGCAGACAGGTAGCGTGAATGTACAGTATATATCACAGCCCTCCTACTCGTCGAGGAGGGCCCGTACCCATGTCGTTCATCTAATTACTGTGCAGCCAATAAAGTTGTCTATGGGACGTTGTGGAGAGCTGTGGGATGCTGCAGGACGCTGCGGGATGCTGTCGGACACTGTGAGACACTGTGAGATGCTGTCGGACGCTGTGAGACATGTTGGATGCTGTGAGACACTGTGTGACGCTGTGAAACACTGTGTGACGCTGTGAGACACTGTGGGACACTGTGAGACACTGTGGGATGCTGTGAGACACTGTGGGACACTGAGACGCTGTGGGATGCTGTGAGACACTGTGGGACACTGTGAGACACTGTGGGACACTGTGAGACACTGTGGGACACTGTGAGACACTGTGGGACACTGTGAGACACTGTGGGACACTGTGAGACACTGTGGGACACTGTGAGACACTGTGGGACACTGTGAGACACTGTGGGACACTGTGAGACACTGTGGGACACTGTGAGACACTGTGGGACACTGTGAGACACTGTGGGACACTGTGAGACACTGTGGGACACTGTGAGACACTGTGGGACACTGTGAGACACTGTGGGACACTGTGAGACACTGTGGGACACTGTGAGACACTGTGGGATGCTGTGGGACGCTGTGGTAGTGTGGGATGCTGTGGGAGTGTGACACACTATGGGACGCTGTGGAGCTATAGCAGCTGTGGGACGCTGTGACGAGCTAGCGCCATTCTGTGCAGACCTGTCAAACCAGGATCAAACTCTGACTGCTTTAATGCTTTGATGCTCTGCACAGTGCTGCACAGCTCTGGACAGAAGACACGTGGTTTGCTGATGCCTAGTGGGTATCACTGGCCTGCTTTTCTGTTTGTGCAATTACCCTGTACATCTTGTATTATTATCTTGATCCTTAGCAGCTTCTTTTGGCGCCCTGTACCTTTTCCTCCCATTATGATATCTCTACTTATGCCTTCCTTATTCGTATGTCTCACTTCGTCCCTGACTCGCTCTGACTCCCTTCATTGCTTATTGATGTGTTCCCTTTACCTTACTGATGTGTCACCTTATGCTGACTTGTTGCATATCACCATATTCATCTGGTGATGCTCTCACATGATAAACACATTGACATGTACATGGACTACATGTACATTACTGTATTATGACTCGCTTCTGCCTACAAGTACTTTTACTTCAATGACATGTTACTTTACCTTGTACAGTATATTAGGACACCTGTAAAGACCAAGTCACTTTAGACTTGATCTCCTTTGTGAATTCAGGACCATAAACCTTCTTGAAGTTTCACTCACTCTAGCTTGTGCTTTTGCTCGCTCAGCCAAGCCTATCTTCTTGGCAGTCATCTTCCTCTGCCTTATTATCCTTGAACCTCTCATCGTACACATTACTATTCACATCATACTTGCACCAAGGTTAATACCCTTGGTCTGCTATCTAATCTAGCTTTAGTACAAGCTAGCTTTGCCTTTGTCTTCTTAGGCGACTCTTATTCAAGAGTAGACTCTGTCAAAGCTTCAGTGGAGCTTACCCAGGGAGTGACTCCACACGATATGAGAAGTCCACTCATAACAGTAACTAGGGTTCTGCATGGGTACAGGTTTACCTGCGGTATTTGGGCTAAGGGTCCCACGGTTATGGGTGCAGTTCTCAATTTTGATACCCACATGGATACTGTACCCTTAACTGTGATGTCACGGTTTTTGCATGGTTTTTGCACAACACCGCTTCAGGTCTTCAAGCTTTAAGATAGCTCACACAGGCTTGCAAGTGCCTGTGCTCTTCAACCATCTATACTGTGCACAGGCACCTCAATGTCATGCAGCTCATCTGACACTGAATGTTGAATAGTTGCACACTTGCACTGGGGGCAGTCCTTTTTTTTACTTTGCTTTCCCCCCTTTTTGGTGTCAGCCCTAACCTTACATTCATACATATTGGTAACTGTCATATGTATATTAGGTATATAATGTGGAATACAGTATTTCCTTCCCAAAAAACAATCACTCAGAAGTCGAATCCTTTGCTCTCTGAAAGCATGTCGCTTAAGGTGGTCGTGCATGCCTTCGCGGAGCATATAATTATGAGAGGGTGTCCAGCTTGATCATGTCTTCATGGACCTTGAATTGCTAAGTCCGCGTGGAGGTGCAGCAGTGTCGGGGAAGAGAGGAAGAAGGCTGTACTAAGCCCGGTAATTTGCCGCACGGCTGGTCTTGCACTGCCACGCATAACTTGAAACTTTGTATACAGGGCCGCATTGGAACTGTTGAGGTGCTCCTAAAATATCTAAGGCTGCAGACACATGCAGCACTCTCAAGACTGGGGGGACTGAGCTGCACTCAGCTCTGTACTGGGAAGTGCGGGAAAGTGGCAGGAGAGCAGCCTGGTGAAGCAGAAACATCCAAAGAAGCCATGTTACATAATAGCCAGTTTTCTTTGGAGCGACAGCACAGAGCTCAGTGCAGCTCAGTCCCCCCAGTCCCGAGAGTGCTGCATGTGTCTGCAGCCTTAGATATTTTAGGAGCACCTCAACAGTTCCAATGCAGCCCTGTATATGAAGTTTCAAGTTACGTGTGGCAGTGCAAGACCAGCTGCACGGCAAACTACCAGGCTCAGTACAGCCTTCTTCCTCTCTTCCCCAACGCCACTGCACCTCCACGCGGACTTAGCAATTCAAGGTCCATGAAGACATGATCAAGCTGGACACCCTCTCAAAATTATATGCTCCGCAAAGGCATGCACAACCCATTCCAAAGTGCTTTTGTATGTCCCTCAAGTACAACTTTTGTACATTCTGTGTTTCTTCTTTCTTTAACAATACTCCCCTTCGTGGCTGCTAGCTTGGTCCATAGGGGACACATTTAGTTTGCCAAGTATATAGTTATGTATTTAGAAACTTTGCAATGGCAGAACCGCGGTCTATATGGACCTGTGGGTTTATGACAAAACCGCTGAACTACAGGTACGGTGTATACCCCTACCTGGTGCGGGTGCGGTGTCAGCAGGTGCAGGTGTGGTGTCACTCAGCCCGACCCGTATCATACCCGTGCGGAACCCTAACAGTAACTGGCTCTCTGGGGCAAGGCTAGCTTGTATGCCTTGTGGACAGAGGTAAGTTCCATTCAGGATCCGGGTTATGTGGTTTGGGTTCGTTCTGGATTCATTTTGGTGTCATTGGTGATTCCCATTTGGCTCTAAGACATGTAAATGCATAGATATGTGAAGGCAGTGTGGGCTGTCTCCCTCTTGTGTTTGAGTTTGCGATACAGATTGTCCAGGGTTGTATTTGTATCCATCAGCCTGTTTGTGTTTCATCGGGCATTCTTGGGACAGTTGGGAAGTACAGTTGAATTAGTTACTTACCTCATACTGGTATCTCTGTCTATGGGTTCACGTCTCCATTAGTCCTGCCAGGGATGTATTTATACAACACAACTTAGAGAGGGAAGCTCCAAGTTGAGTCTCCTGTCTATCTGAATAGGATACTTGTGACCAACAAGGCAACAACGCTCCATTCTCCTTGACTGCTTCTCTACTTCACAAGGGAAACCTCTGGTATAATGTACAGAGGCTACAGACCCTTACTCAGTTGCATCTAAGGGGCAAAGCCCTTAGCTATTCTTCTTTTTTTTTTTTTTTTAAATCCATTTCCGTGCACCTTGGGGTCCAGAACCCTACGTAGCACTACAGCTTTGTCTATATACTTTGTAACTCTATTTGGTATTTACTGAATATGAATATCCCCTAGCATGAGGGCTAGTATGGCGTATCGCAAGTTAAACGGGTGGTGTCGAGCGCAAGCGCTTGGGCTGTCTTTGTGATGAGGTAACCAGCTTGGTTGCGGCAGTGAACGCGCGCAGTGTGTGCTATAGTACTGTATGGTACGGTACAGTGGTGCATGTGGCTGCCTCTTCGACTTGACGGCCCTTCTCGGCCTACCCTTTTGCTTGGGTCTCGTGCTGGCACTGATCTTGCGTGCACGTCTTGCGTTACAGGGCTTCGGGAGTTGAGGATGGTATGGCGGGTATGATGAGGGTGGGATGGGGGACGGGAGCAGGAGGAGGGGGGGGGGGGGGTGAGTGAGGTGGGAGGGTGCGAAGTGGGTGCGAGGTGGGATGATTGCGGTAGTGTTTGTTTTTCGGGTGTCTTTCTTTGTGTGTTTTCCTAGGGTGTTTTTCGCGTAGTAAATTCGTTGCAGTGACAGGCACTCACTTTTGTTTACGGTTATGGATCTCGAATCTATGTGTGGCTTGTATGTAGTTCTTGAGTGCATTTGTTGAGTTGCTCTCGCCTAACAGCGTTTTCAAGTCTGGCTTGTGTTTGATGGTTTTTTCCAATGCCCAATGTTCGTGTGCGTAGGCTGGGCAGCGTAGTAGGAAGTGTTTGATTGTTTCTTCACTGTCGCCGCACGCCGGGCATCTTGGGTTGTCGACTCGCTTGAATCTGTGTAGGTAACTATTGAGGGGGACGTGAGTAATTCGCATTTGGGCAATGAGACTGGCATCTTGTCTGGAGAGCTTTGGATTGCTTATTAACTCTAGGGCGTGTTTCAAGGGGGAGTTGGTGTCGATTTTGTGGTCTTTTCTTCCTCTGGTTGAGTTCGTCCATCTTTTCTTCCATTGTGTCTTCATTTTCTTGGTGTATTCTTGTTTTAGAGCCGCGGCGTTTACTTTGAGCTTCTTGCGGAGGGCTTTGGGGAGCGCTGCTTTGTCCGATGTCTTACCTTTCGCTGCTGTCTTTGCTTCTAGGTCCACTAGCTCATTTCCGTTGATACCTACATGTCCTGCTGTCCAGCGCAGCGTTAGCGAGTATTTATTGCATCCTCTGTTTTTACTAATCTGTGTGGCTGTCTGAAGTATTTCTGTAGCGATAAAATGGCCCGGGGTACTCAGCTCATTTTCGATTGCTTTTATTGCCGCTTGGTTGTCTGCTGCTAACGCGGTGCTACGGCGTGCGGCGCTTTCTGTTTTTATTAGGTGTATACCCATTAGAAGTCCTACCAGTTCCGCGTCATATATAGTGTATTCGTTATCCTTGCCCAGGTGATAGTGCAGGATGCGATGCTCTCTTCCGGCTCGTGTGAGTATTGCCGCTGCGCCTACCTTGTGTTCAATTATTGAGCCATCTGTGAATACCTGTATTTCTTCCATTGCTGTTTGCGCTTCCCTTTTTGAGCTTTCTTTGCTTGGGGGTATGCTGGTTTTGAAGGGTCGTTGTTTGCGTTTTACTGGGTCATGTAGTTCCGGCATCTTCGTACCTATATTATTTGGGTTAGCGCTGATGGTTTTAAGTAGGTTGTATAGAGGGGAACGGTGTTTCTTTACTGTGCGGCTAGCGCACACCTTGACATATTTTCGAAGTGGGTGTTTGTCTGGGAGTGTTGCATAGCGTATTGCTGCGCTGAAGCACCATTTTTCGATGGTGAGGTCTATTGGTGTTAGGTTAGCAAGGGCGTCCAGCGTGTCT
Organism: Russula griseocarnosa; assembly: GCA_022884055.1. NCBI lineage: Eukaryota > Fungi > Basidiomycota > Agaricomycetes > Russulales > Russulaceae > Russula > Russula griseocarnosa. The sequence goes on along the minus strand of JAGKRU010000002.1, from coordinate 1,552,773 downwards.
GAAGGGGATGTGCGGAGACCGCCTGTAGTAGCTAACGCTCCTGCTCTCTGTATGCTTGCTAGCTTTTTAGTTACCCTTACTGTACCTCTTTGTGCTTTACCTTTCTCCCACATGTTTGCTGGTGTAGGAGTGTACCAAACGTCTGCGCCGTAAAGTGCCCTTGGGAGCGCTACTGTTATGAATAACTTTCTTGCGTATCTAGGTGTGATTCCCCAGTTTGGCCTCGCAATGCATCGTATCTGCGATGACCATTTGGTGCCTTTTTCTATAGTGCTCGCATGTTGCGGGGCCCAACTGAGGTGTTGGTCTAGCACTACTCCTAGGTATTTGACGCTTTTCTTTGGTTCAATTTCTCCGTGCGGTAGCGTGAGCTTTGGCCTTTCGATACGTCGTGCCTGGTGTGAGAAGTCGATCAGTGCTAGTTTGGAGTATTCAAGCGGGGAATTGTGGTCTTTAGACCAATCTATGACTCCGTTGTCTCTAGTCATCATATCTGCTATTGCTCTATGTGTTTCTTCGAAGGTATCGCCCGAGGCAAACAGGATTGCGTCGTCGACATAAGCTATTGCCATGTGGTTTGGGTCCTTGGGAATGTCGAGCAGGTCTGCGTTGTAGAATTGGTAAAGGCCCATGGACAGGGGATCACCTTGCCCAATTCCGTTGTTGATGGGGATGGCTTCGGATATGTAGTCGTCGAATCTTATCTTCGTTTGTCATCCTGCAAGCATTTCTTTGGTGAAGTCGATGATTTTTGTCGGTACGCCACATTTCCTCATGTTGCGTGTTAGCTTTTCGGGTACCGTGTTGGGAATGCCCCTCTATATCAAGGAAGAGTACGGAGGTTACCCTTCCCTTTCGCCAGGCATCCTTTGTTCTGTGTGTTAACAATTGTAGGGCGTCAGTAGTTGTACGCCCTGGGCGACCTCCGAAGTGGAGGTCTGGTAGCAGTTGGTACTTCTCTGTGTAGAAAGTTAAATGTTCCGCTATTATCCCCGTGAGTACCTTCCACATCGTGTTGAGTAGTGCTATTGGCCTGTACGCTTTTGGTATGTCGTATCGTGGCTTGCCTGGCTTGCGCAGTACGACGGTGGTGAATTGCTTCCATGGGTCGTATTGGAGTTTTCTGTCGTATATAGCTGTGTAGATGTAGAAAAGCCTGCGGAGTAGGAGATCAGCACATTTGGTGAGTATGATGTTCGGGATACCGTCAGGTCCTGGGGCTTTGTACGGTTTGATTTTTCGTAGCTGTCTGCTGATTTGTTCTTCGGTGATTTGGCTTGCTTCGCAGCATGGGTCTTGTACTATTTGCTCCTCCTGTGCTGCTGGCTGCGGCTTCTTCGGGAAAAAACTGTCGGCCAATGCCTTACCTTTTTCGTCGTTTGTCTTCGCTGTTCTCTCCTCATTGTTCGATTTGTGTGTTAGGGTGGGAATTCTACTTTTGCCGCCGTCCGTTGCCTGCAAATTGATTAGTTTACTTACCACCCATATGTCTGGGTCTTCCGCTCTTTCTAGCCAGTCTCTCCAATGCTGTCGTTTCGTAGTTTCTAGGGTGTTTCGGTATTGTTTCAGTGCGAAGGCATGTTCTTCGTGTATGTAGTGGTATGGGATGTGACTTAGCTTGCTAGATTTACGCCCTAGTTTGTCTGCTTGCCTGCGCAATTTTGTAAGTTCCTTTGTCCACCAGTATTTGGATTTGGAGTTTATGCGTGTGATTGGCACGACGCTCGCTATCGTGTCCTGTATTGCTTTCGTTAGCATATCGCATGTATCATTGAGTTGGTGTTGGGTTCTGATTGTCACCGCGGGTCCTAGACCCGTTAATCTTTTGGCTAGTTCTTTGTTGAAATCTTCCCAGTCTACCTCTCTGAAATTGTGTGTGTTGCTTTCTTCGGCGATTGCGGTTTCTAGGTCTAGTTTGGTTAGTATTGGTAGATGGTCTGTATTTACTCCCCTGCTTTCTGTTACTGTATCGCAGTGGGTAATAAGATCCATTGAGTGTTCCGACACAAAGACGTGGTCGAGGCGCGTCCATTTCTTTGTAACGTTGTGTATGTGCGTAGGTATGCCGCTGGGTAGAGCCATTTCGAGTCCCGCTTCTGCTGTGGCTTCGATTAGGGATTCTGCTGCTTTGATTGCCTCTTTGGTGAAGAGGCGAGTGTCGTCGTGGTTGTCCCAGTGCGGGTGGTGACGGTTGAAGTCTCCTAACCATATTGTGTGTGCTGAGCCTTGTAAGGCTCTTTTGATTAAGTCTGCGTGTTTCTGTTGGAATTTGGTGAGGGAAGAGATCGTATCGTTGTGATTGCAGTCGTTATAGATGTTGAAGATGGTGAGCTTTCCCCAGGCGCCTGTCAGTTGTACGATTATGACGTCGCCTGAAGGGAAGTCTATCTGCGTCCAGTTATCAGTGCAGAGTGAAGCTCGTAATAGAAAGATGGTCCTTGTCTTAGCTGGGTTTGCTTTGTGTGTCGTTGGATATAGTGCTATCCAATCCCTGCTTGCGATAGTCTTTTCGTAGTAGTTGATGGATGGCTCTTGTAGCACTGCCAGACTGATTTCCGCTTCTAGTAACTTACCGCTGCTGATTAGGTCGTGCTGACATGTGGGTGATTTGTTGACGTTTTGCTGCCAGATATTGAGATGTCGTTCTTTGTTAGACTTATTCATGTAGGACTAGTTGTATGCGCCACATAGCTGGCGCTCGATGTTGTCGTTTTCCAGTTGGTTGAAGCATTCGTCGTAGTCATCCGCTTCGAGTTCACCCTCCTCTTGTGCGGTTGCCTTTTCTTTACCTTTGCCTTTATCCTTGCCTTTGTTTTGCGAGCAGCTAAAGTATTGGTTGATCGTGTGTTGTTCTGGGCCTAGAGTACTTTTGCCTGCGATCAGCTTGCGGACTTCTGGTCGCTTGCCTCTCACGTTTGGTTTCTTGGTCGTGACTGGAATGCTGTTGACGGTGAATCTTTGTGGGAAGCGCTCTTCTAACGGGATTCTGTCTGGCCTAGTAGTTAGTGTCCATTCTTCGCTGGTAGGGAAATATACCATGTTGTTCTCAGGGTGATTATCATCATAGGTTTTGCTTCTTTTGATGTATTCTGGGCAGTTTCTGTCCCAACTTGCATGCGTGTCCGTTTTGCATGAGGCGCAGTGCCTTTTCTCCGGGTTCTTGCAATGGCTCGTGCAGTGGGCCTCTCCGCAGGTTCCGCAGATTTCGTTGGGATCTGGGCAATTAACGGCGAAATGTCCCCACCGTCTGCATCGCAAGCATTGCAGCAGCTCCTGCTTTAGTTTCTCTGGCCTGATACTTACACCGCACATGTGTATTCCTTCCTTGATCAGTTTGTTTGCTGTTTCAACTGATGAGATTTTGGCGGTGGCGTGGGCGTGCATTTGTCCTTTCCGCCTTCTGGCCTCAGGCTTGATCCATTTGGCTTTCATAATGGAATATTTCTTTAGCCCGTTTACCTCCTCTATCTCCCTCAGGTGGTTTTCGTTACTCGGGTTGAAGATAATTGGAACGCCACGGAGCAGAATGCTGTACGTACGTTCCTTGACATAAGAATCTTTTGTGAGCTTCTTGAGGAACCTAGATTCGATGTCGGGTTCCCTGAGCCAGTTTACCGCTTCTTTGCTGTTAAGGTGGAGGAGCGTGCCGCCGTTAGCGAATTTGGTGACGAATTCCACCTTTACTGTCTCTGGGCGGTCTCTGTCCATTATTTTCGCTAATATATCGTTGGCCTTGGCCATTAACATATCTGGGTTCATCAACGCAGCGTCACTGTCTCTGATTATGACCATGATTTGCTTAGCTTTTTTCTCCACGTCTATTAGCACTCTTGCTTGCACTGTCTCCCTGACTGCCCCTCTTGGGTCTCCAATCAGAGCATCGCGGTATGGTGTCGGGGTACTTGCTATCTTGTCAGAAGCAGCTGCGACCTTGTCCACTTGGTTTTCGAGCACCTTCGTAACGGCTTGGATTCCGTCGGTGCGCTCATTGAGCTTCTCGGCCACCTCGAGGATTTTTATTTGCTTGCTCCTGATTTTGTCCAGAGTGTCTCCAATGCCGTCGCACCATCTGACGATTTCATTTTTGATGTCTTCTTGATCGAGCTCGGCTGCGTTCCACGTGAACTTGGATAGGCTAGCGATGGCTCTTTTGTGGTTCTCTAGGCTGGTGCAATTCTCGAGAATTTCGTCTAGTCTGGTTGCGATGGCCGAGAGGACATCACTGCGGGTGACATACTTCATCTCGCCTTGGTTTTCCTTATTGGGCGCGGGGTGTCGCTCAGGAGGGGGGGGAGATTGTGCGGAGTTTTCGGGTGGGTTTTGTCGGTCAGGATACCTTTGCGAGCTGGGTTGGCTTACAGCCTTTGCGCTGGCCCGGGTAACACGGGCCTTTGCAGCTCCTGGGGGGCGGGCTCCATTTTCCGCCGTGACGGCGGATTTTGACATCTGGTGGTATGGATGCAGATGTTTTTATGCTTTTTGGGGGTTTTAGGAGTGTTTTTAAAGGAGGTGTTTTTATGTGCGTAGGTGTAGACTATTCACTATTCTAGCTACCACGTTCTTTTGGCGAAACTTTTGCCGCGGAGGTGGTGGTTGCCTGAAAAGGAAGTCCAGCTATTCTTCTTACAAGGCTCTATCACTAAGGCTACTTCACCATGGTTGCAAGTAGTGGTGGTGACATTTAGGGTGCTTTTCTGGGGTGTTTCCATGCTCACAGGCAGAACAAAACAGTCATGTGTTGATCACATGTTGATCACATGACTCAGTCAGGCTTAGACATGTATTTTTCCAAAAACTTGCCAGTGAAGCTCTATAGTTGAGAGAAATGTTGTTCATGATAATAAAAATAATTTCTTAAATTTCTCAAGCAATATCTTTTTTTTTTTTAAAATTACTTGCTAGGATCTATAGAGGGGACTCTGGCCTACTGTTTCCTGCATCCAGAATCCCAATTTTCAGTGTTGTGGAGAAGAAAAATAGAGAGCACAAGATGGCCAGTTTTGCTGACTAAAGGGGTATCTTACATTCAATGGCATTCTACCCGCTACCCGATTCGGTTCGATCCGAATCTACCTCATTCACGGCTGGATATCACTATCTCACACTCAAAATTTCCATCAGGTCCAAAATCTCTGGGTCTTCCACGGACATATCTTGTTGGGATGACAGAACGCTTTAACTAACGTGAATAAAAAGAGCGGAAGTAATCCGCTGTATATAAGGCAACACTGGCCAGTAAAGGAGGGATGAGAAAATTTGAAACGACATAAGTCTAGAAGACGAAAAGGCCCTTCATGTGGCCCGCTTCTCTGTGACACTGGCATGACCATTACTGTCGCCATCTACCCCATGACGGGGCTCCCGACCACCGCTGGTCGCATTAACCCTTTCCCGCTCCAATCCCCCTTCGACATCTTTCACACCGAGGTCTTGCTCAAGGCCAACGTAGTCATATGCGAATTCACCCATGTCGTAGTCATCAATACCAACGATCTCCGCCTCTTCGTCGCAGCGGAGACTAAGACCTGGGATGAAGTGCATGACCCAAAGGATAATGGTTGTCATGACCAACGAATAGGCGAAGCCAGAGCAGGAGTCTGCGAGCTGCCATCCCAGCTGGACCCAGTGGGCATCAAGCCAACCACCCGGTATGTCTGTAATGCCATCAAAGCCCGCAACAGAAGTCTGTGCGAAAATGCCCGTGAGTATCTGAGTAGGTAACAAGCATTAGCATGGGGCAAGAAGTCGATTAATAAGGTCGAACATACATTTCCGACCAGGCCACCAATGGTATGAACGGCGAAAATATCCAGAGCATCATCGTAGTGAAGGAGGAACTTAAGTTGGGTTGCAAAATTGCAAATAGTCCCGCCGACGACACCGAAGCAAACTGCGGCAGCTAGAAACGTCTTGCATTAGTGAGGGATCATGAACCAGATATGAGATACCTACGAGAGCCGACAAAACCGGACCCCGGGGTAATTGCTACGAGGCCAGTGACAGCCCCAGAGCAGAAACCAACAACCGACCACTTGCGCTCGAGACGGTAATCCCACAACATCCACGTCAAGCCGCCAACACTCGCGGCTAGGTTTGTGACGATGCAAGCCTGGATGGCACGCAGGTTGGCGCCCAGAGCAGATCCACCATTGAAACCAAACCAGCCAAACCAGAGGAAAACAGTACCGAGAACGACGTAAGATGAGTTGTGTGGTTTGTAGGCGAGACGAGGAGTGCCGTAACCACGACGTTTCCCAAGGAATATACTGATGGCCAGGGCGGCCGTGCCGGATGAGATGTGGACAGGGGTACCACCTGCGAAGTCAAGGCCCCCGTGGAAGTTTGACCAGCCATTGGGATTCCATGTCCAGCACGCGATGGGATCATAAACAAGCGTCGACCAGAGGAAAACGAACACAATGGCAGGCCCAAGACGCCCGTGTTCCGCAAGGGCACCAACGGCGAGCATGGGTGTAATGGCTGCGAACATGAGCTGGTAGACGCAGAACATTAATGATGGGATGAATGGGCTTGCAACCGAGGGTTTTAGAAGAACGCCTTTGAGGCCAAAATAGCCTGCATCCCGTCGTTAAGTTCCGCAGAAGAACTAGAAAGTAAGATGGAAACTGACGAAGGTCACCAATGAACCTGCTTGCGGTGTCACTAAATGCAAGCGAAAACCTGGAAAAGCAATTTTGAGCTAAGCGGGGAAAAAAAAGGGTTCTTAGTAGACACACCCCCAAAAGAACCACTGTTGGAGATTTATGAGAATATAGCACAGAAAGAGAAAACATAACGACTAACTTGGAAGGAGACGACAGCCAAGGTCATCATGCAAAGATAGAGCATTGACAAAGCATTTTTACGCCTCAGAAGACCAGAGTAGAAAAAGCCAACTCCAGGAATCATTATCCAGACTAGTGCTGTCGCAGCGATGATCCAGGCGATGTCACCCGTGTTGTAGACCTGGATCTGGTTGGTCGCCGGGTTGTACCAGTTGATATCGCCAGCTGCAACAAGGGGTTAAATTCTGGTGAGTAAGAAGAAAAACAAAACTCACAGGCATCGTAGGTGATGTTGACCATTTTAACCATGGCTTTGAATGGGGAAGGGTGAGTGAAGAGCGATAGAGGAACAGTCTCTTGATGCGCGGTTCATATGCAAAATCTTGGCGTCCGTATCTGCCAATCACAGCCTGCGACTCCAATTCGCCTATCTCACGCTTCCCAGCGTATCCGCGCTCGGCAAGGAAATCGGCATATGATATTCCCTTCCGTCATAGGCACGGCTAGGAACAAGTCCTCGGCCGATAGTGGTACTGCAGCAAGGCAGTATACACGCCCGGCACTGTATAAAATGTCTTAGTAGTTCATGAATTGCCATTGGTGTATAGAGTGAAGTTCTGAGGATTTCTGACAAAGCCGTTTTCCTCCCGGCTTCAGCTGACGTTTATGGCCGTCGTGATATATTACTGTACCGGACCCTCACACTCTTCCCACGGTCCCATACGCCACACATCAAGTCCACAGGAGCGATGTCACACGACACTGGTCTAGCACCAGTCTAGACAAAATTTCCCTCTAAGATACCCCAAAGATGGAGGGCCAGGCAGTCGTATCTGCATGTGTTACGTTACGAATTTGAGATCCCCTCAAATCTACCACTCCAATCGCGGGCCAGAACGAAGGATAGTCCAACTGACTAGGCAAGAACGAGTTAGGATACAGTAGCTATAGTAGTAGGGCCATGTCGGCAGCGGATCCATGTGGACAATAATACCAACGTTCGATCAATCCCTTGATCAATCCGAATATTATTTCGTCCAGATTTCATCAATCACTACAAACTTGATATATCTCTAGTACACACCATCAGTTAAGAAGGTACGTCCAGCTTCTTGATGGATCCCTGTGGTGTGGCCCATCGGCAAACGGCAAAAATTTGCTAACGGACGGAGTTAATATAAAGACCTACAAAACCCATATCTTATCTGCCAGCAAGCGCGCCTAAACGAGCGGAGTTTGGAAAAAAAAATATCTTCACGAAAAAGGCAAGTCCTTACTTATCTTATCTGCCTGTACTGTACAACCGTATGGCGATGCTCAGCAAGCGAGCGGAGTTTCGAAACAACCCATCGTTCGACAGTGAAGCGCTGAAGAGCTGAAACCTCATCGTGCCCATCATGTGGAGGGTCCGAGGCGTTGATATCCAAGCCTTATGCGTGACTTCCCGTTCCGTCTACCTTCGAAGCTGCTTCTCATTCAGTCATTCGCATGTTCGATCCATTGGTGACCCCACCCTGTGCTCTCTTTGCCGAAATAGTCGTTGATTCTTAGTTGCTCAGCCCATACCGTCAGCACAATACCTGCGCCTATACGTAACAAGGGTCCATTTTCTGGGAAAACAGAAGCGTTTTTCCCATTGTCCAGGCCATATTCGCGACCCCCACATACCCCAAAAAACTACCAAAAACCTCGTACTCAAAGGTTCGAGCAGACGCTAGAGTTACTTTCGACGCATGCCAGTCAAGCCCGATCCAAACAGCCGTCTACGCAAGTTCGCAGTAGTGCTTGGCTCTATCTGTTCGATCTTGCAATGTGCCCCGAGGAGCTAGAACGCGCATCAACACAATTCTCCCAATTCGTCGAGAGTGGTAGGCAGTTTCGTGTCGATCACAGCACAGCATTCGTTCGTGCGTAGTTTGAGCATGAAATATGTTCAATCCCGGGCATCGTTAGCACGTTTTCTAACATTTTAATCACAGGTCGCTGTGTTGAGCTCCGTTGTCCTGAGCTCGCCTTAACCGTATTCAACAATCGTCCAATCTATCGTATGGACCTCTCACTCCCTGCTGCTCGCCAACTTCTGTATACTCTACATGAAGGACGCCAGCTCTCCGATGTTGTTCTTCTTGCCGCCCTTTTCCCCCTGTACAACCTCCCCGCCCTTTCTTCGGATCCCATCAGCTGCGCACTTCTCACGTCTGCCTGCCTGCGTGAGGTAAATGGCTCTGAACCAGCGCAGGTAATCGCTGCCACGTTGTTGTCCCCTTTTAAACAGCTACTTTCTCAAACCCCCCCAATGCCTGTTCCAGTCGGGGGCAATCGCTTTCTAGAAAGTCGTTGGATGAGAGACGCGATGTTAAGCATCCTTAATTCGTTAATTGTCCAAGGACATGAAGCTAGTTGGGTCAGAGATTGGTGCGGTCGAAGTGGCTACCATTTACTGAGTAACGTCGGATAGAAAATATAACAATTTCTTTTCCATGACAGCGGTCATCAACCGATTGTGGTGATGGTGAATCCCGTTTTATTAACAATCGCCCCACAATCGTGGGAACGATCCACCTCGCAAATTAGCTATCTCATATTTGAAATGGAGATCTTTTGATATGACAAACTGGATTGTCGTTCACACGTTCACACCTCACTAACTTCATTCGGATGCGTTGTGTTCTCTCGTCCTTATCGTAACCCGACGACGCCACTCACGCTGTTTTGGTGTTTTGTCCCTGAGTCCCTGAGACACAGATCTCCTTATGATCAGTATGATATTGTCAGTCCTGGCCACGGCCAACTCCGCCCACTCCGAGGTCGCGATGTGTCACGTCTGTCAGACGGTCCCACCCAAATTGCTGTACAGTACAGTAGTGGTATTCCGTGCCAACTGTTCACAGGTTGCCAGTGCCAGTGGCGTTGCCAGTTCTGATCCTACTACAGCATATTCACACCCCGTTTCATTACCTGAAGTTTTACGGCACACAGTATGTCACTCACCGTTTACTGCCAGGAGCACATTCCTAGTACAGCTGAGTCATTTTTTCGGCTGGAAACTATTATCACAGCGTAATCTTGTACAAACGAGTGCGACGAGGGGTCATGTAAAATGGCTTATCGGGAATTGACTCAGATCACATGTAAAAATGTCTAGCATATGCATATGCCGTCGACAGGCTTAGACGAAGGGCGTACGTCTGGATTGTTCTAGGAAACCAGACTAACTGACCGAAAGATTGCCTAGCACACATCACAACCGTACTACATGCTGTTATGACGACTAATGGTGGGTATGAAGAAAGGGGTGACAGCTCAAGGAGTCATTGACATAAATGACAAGTGAGCACAGCAAACGCTTCAAACCCCAACCTTCAGAGTACAATACAATGCGACGAATGCTTCTTGGAACGAGTGGCTCGACTAAGAAGAGCTACGCGAGTGGCATATTGGAAAACCTCGCGTACACCTTCACCCGATTTGGCGGAACACTCAAGGTACTGCCTGGCACCGATCTTCTGCGCGACGGCCATACCCTATAAAGCCGTAAGCGCCGAAACAGTGGACTGAGAGTTGGAATCTCATACCTCTTCGGGGGTCACAGGCCGTTGGCTAGTCTTCCTGAGGTTCTCGATGGTTTTTGGATCACGTCGTAGATCTTTCTTGCAACCAACTAGGATAATAGGAAGGCCAGCACAGAAGTGCATCACCTCAGAAATCCACTAGAAAACAAGGATGAAGAAAGGGGCAACAGATATAATATGAGCAAAGCGCACTTTCTCCTGCACGTTGTCGAGGGAGTCTGGAGAGTCGACGGCAAAGCAAATGAGGATAACGTGTGAATCGGGGTAACTCAGAGGGCGGAGACGATCATAGTCCTCTTGGCCAGCGGTATCCCACAAAGCCAACTCAACATGCTTGCCGTCAACTTCAACATCGGCAACATAGTTTTCAAACACCGTAGGAATGTAGACCTGGGAATTGCTGTCAGATTATGCAGTGCCAGAACGCACGAGAACGATGACCTCGGGGAATGTACCCTTAGAAAAGACGATCAAGAGGCAGGTCTGCACTAGGAGGTTAGCCGAAACGAGAAGAAAATCGCAGCTGACACAGTACCTTGCCACAAGCACCATCGCCGACAATAACAAGTTTCCTACGAATTTCAGCCATGGTGTGAAAGGACTCGTTTAAGTGTTTAGGAGGGACAAGGATGCAGTGGTTGCAAGTGGTTGTGTGTGGTGGCGACGGGGGGCGGGCTCTCAAGCGGAACTTGAACCGACTTTGGCTCGTGCGTGTGAACTTGGTCGTGAGCGTGACCGATGAGGCGATGAGCGAGGCGACTGATGCGATGACAAACGCGCGCTAATTCAAACGCCAATGACACCAGTCAATGACGACTGTCCTAGGGCATCATTTTGATATAGTGCTCTGGGCTGTTCGGCTGTACTGTATTCGATGTTGCAGTCAGGTAGTAGTTTATCTGAGGGTCAGACGGTGCCAAGTACAACCAGACTCTGCGACCCTTTGCCCATCCCCGTGGGTTACAGCATTACATGCGTCAAGAACTCGGAACTGGGGTTAGGGGTGGACACCTACACGTCACTGCAAGGCTAGACTTGTCGACACGCAGGCGTTGTTTCATGGTGGGTTTATAAACACAACCCTGCATCTTCTTCCCCAAGCGATTTCATCCCATGATTAGTTTTTCAGGTCTTCCCCCGGAGGTTGCGGAAGCAATGTGCACCCCCATGCATCTCATCCTTCCCTCTAATCCCCCTTCCACGCCCCGATTACAGTGCTCTAATCCCGGTGCTCTCTACCTTGGATCAATCTCCGCTGTCCTCGATCCTTCCATTCTCAAGGAACATGATATACATCACCTTGTTCAAGTCCTTGATGTCCCATGGCTTCCCGCATCTGAGCAGGACGGTTACGAGTGTTACCGCCTCGACATCTTAGACCTCGAGAGCCAAGACCTCAAGCCACATCTCGAGGATGCAGTAGAAGACATCGACTCTGCTTTACGCCGTGGTCGCAACGTTCTTGTCCACTGTCAACAAGTAAGCTTACATCCCACCCTCCTATCCACCTTCGTCCAATTACACTCGTAGTCGTCTCCTGACTTTGATTGGCGGGTGGCGTGGGTGTTGATATGTTGACTTATCCTCTGGTGTAGGGTGTTTCTCGCTCTGCAGCAATTGTAATAGCATATCTCATCCGCAAACGCGGCATGTCATTCGACTCTGCCGTCATGTTTGTCCGCCAGCGTCGCCCATGCATAAAACCCAATTCTGGCTTTGTGCGCTGTCTGCGGGAGTGGGAAAGACAATGGAGTCCACACTCAGGGTGTACCCCAACAGTGAGACTAGTTCCCGTTATCATCAGCCATTGCCCCGCTTACAAGCACCGGGCGCAGGTTTTTGAACGTTCTTGTCCAGTAGTCAATCATACCCAACTTATATCAAGCCTCTTCTGAGAGTTCCCACAAGGTGTTTGTATTCACTACGTCATTTGTATATAGAACTGGCAAACCGAAGGTATCCCCTGTCACGTGTAGGCAATCATGAATGATCACCGATCAACAGTCACTACTGTACAGTTTCCGTGATCTGTGGACCATGAGGTCGCGACGTCTTTAGCGATTTGTCTATTGGGATTGTTCTATATAGTCCAATAAACCGTCGTTCGAGGGTGACTCAACCCAAATACATTCCATATGCAGCCTGCCACACTTTCTTCCCATCTCCCTCGATGACGTCCTATTCAAGGTGTGGGTTAGAAACCGAATACATTGTATAATCTGGACAGTATACCCCATGGCAGGGAATTATGCGGTGAAAGTCCCAACTTGCGACGGTCTTTGCATCCCTGCTCATCGCCCTATAATCCGTGCCAACGGCTTGATGATTTCTCAAGTTGACCAAATATGGAAGGACTCACGCTGCATCCGTCACCAGTCCCTTGGTCAGACTACGGTGGATCGCTTCGTAGGGGTTTACCCTAATGAATCGACTAAAAGGTAGGAAACCGCTGCCCATCCAGGACCCCGAATACTGAAAAATGAATCCGGTGCTCCGCGATATAACAGAATAGACGAATACCTGTTCAGTGGCAGGTAAATTGAAGATCAGGTCTGCCACTATAAGTGTCTTAGATGGAGCATGGAGAAACGCGACATCTTTGTTTTTGAAGCTAGGGAAGTAGCTGCTATGCAGTGAGTACAAATATGGCGCTTAGGAGGTTAATTCGCTTGCCAGGATTTAATCTAATTGGATGTCGATTAGAGACACATGAGGCGGGCAATGATTCTCACTTCATTCCCGAAGCCGAAGTTTGGGTCTCGATTTGAATCACTCCAGTCTGGAAACCCATATCAACTATCCAACTGAAGGATTTGACTTGCTACTGACAGCCTTGCCAGTTTAGATTCTCGTCCTTCTTTTTCTTAATGGCCTCCTCAACGGAGAGTAACTGAGCATTGGGATAAGCACCATGAAACTCGGCTTCAACTGATGAATAACAATTTGTCGTTTAATTTCCACAACGGACTTACCTAGGAATAGATGGTGCACTGCGTTGGGTCCAACAATGAATTTGACAGGGCCAAGGTGGTCAATGGTTGCTTTTGTCTCCGCCGTCAAGGGAGTGGAGGCAAGAACCCAGACATCGCCGGAAGCAAGTCTGATCGCGGTGGTGCGACCACCAATTCTGAACATCCCTAGTCGTGTGAACGTACTTGTGGAGACGAATTGTCACAATGACACATTAGCTAGAAGTGGCGAGAACAAACGTCGAGAAGGTCAGGATATTGTTGACCACCTTGGGACCAAAGATTCGATCAGAACGGTAAAAAGTGAAAGTGAAGAACATTAACGCAGACTTCACGTATTACTACGTTGACCATGACAACGGCGGATCCGCAACGATGTAGATTTGGTGGGAGCTGAGTGAAGAGTTGAGTCGGTTGAGACTCGGACACGCGGACGCGGCAACGAACATGATGACGTCAGTTGGCTGGCTGCCGTCTACAATAGTTAACACACTCAACAGTGATCATGAAGTTCACCAAGCCCTCCTGGGTCATCCATAATGGTCTGTAGTTCTCCTCTTACCACTAATGTTCTAGCTAATTCCATTGATAAAGACTCTTCCGAAAAAAGCGATCAGGCGCCCAAACGTTTGTCCATTTTCTCAGTCCATGTACATCCAGATGGCTCCCGAATCGCCACTGGAGGCCTTGATGCAAAAATAAGAATATGGAGCACAAAACCTATCCTAAATAGCGCCTCTGAACAATCAAATCGACCTCCTAAGTCCCTATGTACCCTGACCATGCATACTGGACCGGTGTTATGTGTTCGTTGGGCCAATTCTGGTAGGTGGCTCGCTAGCGGAAGTGACGATGAGATTGTGATGGTATGGGACCTCGATCCGTTTGTCCTGTCATTCTGTTCGATTTGATGTGGTTCTCAGTGAGTTCTTCGCAGCACGGCAAGAGGTAAAGTGTGGGGCTCAGATGAGATCAATATTGAAGGTTGGAAACCTCTGAAGCGATTGCCTGGGCACGAGAGTGGTAATATTTCCCAGCATTTTTATGCTTCCCGTATTCAGAATGGCCATTAGATGTGACTGACCTTGGATGGTCTCCGGAGGACCGCTATTTAGCTTCAGTGGGCCTGGACTCCCAGGTGTTAATCTGGAGTGGTTATACTCTTGGTGGGTCCCATTATATCACGAGTTGATCTCTTGTCCTGTTTAAATGACCAAATTATTTCCTTCAAAGAACGAATATGTAAAATTGACCAGCATCACGGTTTTGTCAAGGGGGTTTGTTGGGACCCAGTTGGGGAGTTTTTGGCAACACAGTCTGATGACCGCAGTGTCAAAATTTGGCGCACGACGGATTGGCAACTGGAGGCTGAGGTTCGAAAACCTTTTGAGGATTCTCCTGGGAGTACCTTTTTTCGACGACTCAGGTATGTTAGACAAGTCTCCGAAGACAGCATTAATCATTAGATCTAGTTGGTCTCCAGATGGAGCCCATATCACCGCCTCAAATGCCACGAATAACAAGGGATTCGTATTTATTGCTGCCGTTATTGCCCGCAACAGCTGGACGTCGGAAATTAGCCTCGTTGGACATGAAAACACGGTGGAAGTAGCTGTAAGTAATTGCACTGTGGTTATCATGGCAGTAAACCTGAAGTCAGTCTACAAGGCATATAATCCACACATATTTCTCCGTAATCCAGCTGCTCCAGTTGCCACATCCAACATCTGCTCAGTTGTCGCCCTTGGTGCGGATGACCGCTCGGTGTCCATTTGGCAAACAAAGTCCGCTAGGCCAATAATTGTGGCTAAGGAAGTTTTCGAGAGACAAATTATGGACCTTAGTTGGTGAGAAATTTTGAGCTCAATATTTCCACTGTGTTAATGGTGCTCAGGTCATGGGACGGCTTAACGTTATATGCAGTATCCTCCGATGGTACCCTTGTAGCCTTTTGCTTTGACCCTGACGAGCTGGAAGGAATTGCGCCGCATTCTATTCAGCAACAGTATCTACAGAAATTTGGCTTCACTCTTCCACCTCTCCCTGAAGGCTGGTCGCACACGAATCTCCAGACGTCGTCATCCGGACACCGGATGACCCCTCCACCTTCACCGAATCGATCATCTCATCCGCCTCACGGCTTGAACGGCTTCGGAGCCCCATCGGCGAACACTAGTCACGAAGTAGTCAATACACTGATAGCAAAGCGAAATACCAAGAGGAGGACGCAACAGCAATCGCTGGGGCCTCGTGGGGTTTCAAATTCCGCTGCTGTGTATGCAAATTCATCCTCATACCATGATTCACTCTCCCAGACACATTCTCGCACGCATCATGTTACCCCTGCTATTAGTTCGGGTTTGGTCCCAGAGACCTCTCAGCACCCCACATCATCTCATTCATTAGACCGGCATTCAGACCATATTCCTCCTGATATGGTCACGGACGTTCTCATTGACTCACTTGGCGCTACAAGTTCCGCTGGGGCAAAGCGAAAGTCCTCTGTTCTAGATATGCCTGAGGATAGACCCACCAAGGCCCGCACTCTGGGTGGCGATCGTGTTAGAGACAGCAATCTGAACATCATAAAAGAGATATGCTCACCCATCAATCAAAGATCAGCCATGTCTGGTCCTTCTGAAACCGAGAGGAATACCATTTTTTCTGCGCCTCCGGTGCTGACATTTTTGTCCCTCAAAGTCACGGATGCTGGAGATGATATACTGGAGTGCAAGAATGCCGAAAGCGGAGGTAGAGTTGTTTTAATCTGTTATTTTGTGTTCAATACGCTCATCTTCCTGGGCTTTAGATCTAACAGAAGTTAGCTATGTCAGTGGAAAAATTGTATGCTGGCTTGACTATCTGCCTTCTCCTGGTGTCATTTTGGCTGCCACCAGCACCTTCTGCGCCGTGGGAATGCTAGATGGAACTTTGAATCTGTATTCTCCAACTGGCCGAAGGTGATGAAGCTTATCCTATTCAATGCTCGTCCGTAACTCACCCGCATAGCGTACTGTAGGCTCATACCAACGCTTACCCTTGATGGGACCCCAACATTCCTATCTGCTGCAAAATCGTCTCTCGTTGCTATAACATCTACTGGGACTCTATATTCCTGGTATGAGTCGAGCTAGACGTGTTCTACGTTCATGCCTACAATGTTTTGCAGGGACGTTAAGAAGGCTCATGCAAATTTTGTGCCGGCGTCAGTCCGGCCGTTGCTGTTGTCATCGAATGGCTCAGCTGGTGGACCAACGACAACTATCGCATCTCTTGTAGCTCGTCCCAACGGTAGCCCGATAATCAGCGCGACATCTGGAGTGGCATACTCCTTTGACAGTAATCTTTGCTCGTTCGTGAAGTTGTCTGAGCCATGGTGGGCCGAGGGGTCCGACGCCTGGTCAAGTCGACCTCGGAACAGTAGCCCGCAGCAGGCTGTGGTGGCATCCATCGAAAGCGCAATCTCGGAACGTATCAACCCCTCTTGTGGTACAACTCAACGCCCAACGTGGTGGACGAGCGCTCTGACCCTTGGTCATCTCGAGTCCAAATTGCACGCGGCACGTGTCCTGGACAGCAGCGTGGAATACAAGCAAATATTACTGGTATATGCTAAGAAGATTGCTGATGAAGGATTCAGGAATAAGGCGGACGAACTGATTAAGGATCTATTCGGTCCCATTTATTGGTTTGCGTTTTTTCCACCACAGGAACATTGACTCTGACGAGAGATTCAGGCGACCTGGCGTAAGCAAGGAAGATGTTTGGAACCCGGTCCTTCTTGGACATTGGAAGCGAGACCTCCTTAAGGAAGTTTTACAAGTATTCGGTAGGCAGCACATGTCCTAGCTATGAGTTCGATGTCATTGAATAGGTTCCCAGCTCGTAGCAAAACCCTAGCCAAGCTAGGGATGGACTGGCAAGAAATGCTCAAGAGGGCTACGATGAGCGATGACTGACCATCGATCGTTCACTGAAGATCCTCATCGAATCGACAACCTCTCTTTTTTTAAATCCATTACAGTTTAGCGCACCTGGAGTACAGAATAATTTATGTATGTAGCTAATTGTCGTTGAGTTGTGCCTCGGTCAGTGGAGATCGGATTTACTGTGGGTGTGGGGCCTGGGGCGGCCCACAATCATACAACTTCGGAACAAGTGAATTACAAAGGAGCATGGGAATCGGAGCAAATCGTAAGGTATCATTGCCATGCTTTCCCCGTACTGTAAATCTGGATGCGATGACATCACCGCCCTTATTCATCACCCTTTTTTTTGACTATATAAGTCCCGGGATTTCAGCCAGGTTTCTTCCGTCGCTTCCCCACCAAACCCACCATAACAAGTCGATAAAGTCACACAAAGTACACAACAGGTCTAGCTCATCATGGTTCAGGGAACGATGAAGGCTTTGTGGTATGATGCCGTATGTCTGAGCGCAGCGACTTATCTATTTCGGAGGTTGATTCGACCGCACACAGCCTCGGAAATTCGTTATCAAGGATGTTCCAGTCCCACAGATTAAGGATGATGAGGTCCTCCTTAAAGGTTCGTTGTCATCTTCATTGTTGGTCAACCATTTGACACGTTCACGATGTTGTGACCTTTTTAGTGCACAGCTGCGGTTCGTACTGTCACCATGCCCAATATCACCAGCATCGCTGATCCTTTTATTGCATACCACAGGTGTCTGTGGCACCGATGGACACATCCACGATGGTGAATTCATCTCAACTTTTCCTGTACGTGATCGCCTTGGTTTATAGAAGCCATCTAATGGCGTCTATCCACATGGGCACATTTGTACTTCCAATAGCTCATACCCGGCCACGAAGCCGTTGGCTCTATCGTTGAGCTCGGGAAGGATGTAAAAGGCTTTGCTCTTGGCGACCGATGCGTGGCCGATGTCGGCATAACTGTAAGTTAGAAACATGATCTTACGACTTTGCTGATGGCCGTTAGTGCGACAAATGCTTTTATTGTCGCAGGGGTCAATCCCTCCTGTGTGAGAACTTCCGTGCACGCGGAGTTAGTTCGGATGGGGGTTTTGCGGAGTACATAACCTAGTGCGCCTCGGACCTTTTCTCTGACATGGAGAGGTTCTTATCCTGAAATAGTCCGCAGCATAAACTATACAAGATCCACAATCTTACCGACGAAGAGGCGACGCTTCTTGAACCTGCTGCATGTGCCATTCACGGGCTCGATAAATTGAATGCGCCCGTTGGTGTCGAGGTCCTCCTGATTGGTGCAGGACCTACCGGTCTCATCCTCGCCCAATTGCTCAAACTGAATGGGGCAAGGAAGATCACACTCGCTGCAAACAAAGGTATTAAAACGGAGATTGCCAAGAAGCTCAATGCTGCGGATGAGTATATTGAGCTCGACCGACAAAACCCGGGGGCCCAATGGGCCAAGCTCAAAGAGGACAACCCTTATGGTTTTGACGTCGTTGTTGAGGCCACAGGAGTTGAAAAGTTAGCTAACGAGGCGATCAACTATGTGCGCCGTGGGGGACATTGATGGTATACGGCGTGTACGAGAATAAGGCGCTTGTTCACTGGCCCCCTTCCAAGATCTTTGGCGATGAGATACGGGTGCGCTTCTCGCGGTTGGGTGTTGGACTTGCCTGTTGAAACTCCTTTATAGATCATCGGTTCATTCTCCCAGACATTTTGCTTTCCCCGTGCGGTTGCTTACCTGGACAGTAAGAAAGTCCGGGTCGATGGCATGGTAATCGAATTGTATAGCTGCTTGAGGTGTGCTGACATGTCGTTACCTCTGCAGGTGACGGATATATTCAAACTAGAGGATTACCAACTTGCCCTCGACAAGATGAACAGCAGGGGGGCTCTCAAGATTGCCATCAAGCCTTGAAGGTTGAAAGTTGAAAGTAAGGTGGTATGAATACCAATTGTCGCATGTCCCACGTTGTTCCAAGTGTAAAGTTTCAAAGTTGTTGTAACAATTCTTCTCACGCATGCGGTGGGTCTGTGAGTAGCAATTCGGATGGAAATGTATTGTAAAGTGTCTATCGTACGCGTGTTTTACAGAAAAGACTTATCGACAAGATCAGAGTTTGTAACTTGTGGAACGAGAGTACCTTGGTCACTGGAAACAAGCAGGAGACAATGAGCAACCAGGTTGTTCATGCCGTCAATTTTCGTAGTAGCCCATCACCTTCTGTGTGTATGTTGGCAACGAAAAAACTTCATACTTTCGCGCATTCGAGTGGAAGCTTTGTCAGATAGAGATAACAGCTGTCAGTGTCTCCGGTCCGGTCAACTTTGAAGAAAAAACACCCCATCTGTCATACCCTCTACCCCGTTCTTCATACCACTTCACGGAGATGGCTTCAAATGCTTTTGAACGTATAACTACCCGTCTGAGTAACCTTCCTTCTATATCCTTACCCACGGATTATCCCCGGCCTTCGGGCACGCATCGTGTTGTCGAGGCAATCTATGTGGTCGAACTTTCGGAACAAACGTCGCTCAGCTTGCTAAAACTCGCCTTGTATAACGAAAATTATTCTGAGGACGAGGAAGATCTAACCGAGTCCGGTCGGCCCTCAGCATTCCACTTACTCCTTTCCGCATTCGCCGTCCTTTTGCACCGCTACACCGGTGATACTGATCTTGTCATCGGCTCCTCTTCCGCATCTGCAAAATACCCTCTCATTCTTCGAATATCCGTCGATCCAAGCGATCCATTCTGGGCCGTCGTCAAAAATATCCAGCAGGCTGAGCGTGAAGCTGAACAAGATTGCCTTCCGTACGAGAGTGTGGTGCGAGCCCTCGGAAAAGACAAAGACGACGTCCCAGAATCATCCAGATCCATTTTTCGCGTCAGATTCTTCGATGAAACGGACGCTGAGAAGGAGAACTTTGTCCAGTCTACCAGTCTCACATCCGATATTACATTTTTTGTCACACGCCCCCCGGCTTCTATTCATGAATCCGTCGCACCTCGTATATCCTTACGTGTGGTGTACAACTCGCTCCTCTTCACTCGAACCCGTATTTCTTACATCGTTGATCAACTCTGTGCCCTTCTCCGTAGGGCTGCTCCTTATCCTTTGTCACCCATCGGGTCCATTTCTCTGTTGACATCAGCGCAACGAGCCAGCCTACCTGATCCAACTGAAGACCTGAATTGGTGCGATTGGAAAGGTGCCATCACTGATGTATTTTCCCAAAACGCTCGTTGCTTTCCTCAACGTCCTTGCGTTGTACAAAGCATTCCTGCCGCCCACTTGGACGAGCCTCAAGCGCGAAAATATTTCTCCTATGAAACAATACTTCGAGCATCCAATATTCTTTCGCATTACCTCATAGCCGGCGGTGTTAAACCAGGCGATATAGTCATGGTGTACGCGCATCGCAGCGTCGACTTGGTCGTTGCAGTCATCGGAGTGCTGAAGGTGGGAGCAGCCTTTTCTGTTATCGGTGCGTCTCGGACATCTAGCAAGCTCGCAAACCGCCGAGTGATGCTTTTTAGATCCCGCGTATCCTCCTTCGCGCCAGATTATTTACCTTCGTGTCGCCCAACCCCGTGGTCTAATTGTACTCAAAGGTGCCGGGGTCATCAACCCGACGGTGCGAGATTTCATTGCTTCCGAACTTCAAGTTTGCGTCGAGGTTCCTGCATTGGAATTGCACGCAGATGGCGTCATCATCGGGGGTCCTGGTGGCGATAATTCGGATGTTCTCTTGCCCCAATATCCCATGGGAGAGTCCGATCCAGACATAGTCCTTGGCCCAGATAGCATTGCCACTCTGTCTTTTACGAGTGGGAGTACAGGGATACCCAAGGGAGTCAAAGGTCGACACCACAGCTTGACCCACTTCTTCCCATGGATGGGCCACAAGTTCAATATTGGACAAACTTCCAAATTTACAATGCTCAGTGGCATCGCCCACGACCCTATTCAGCGGGATAGTGAGATCAGCCAGTAACTTCTTGTGTTTCAGATACTCATGCCACCACATCAGTGTTTACTCCTCTGTTCTTCGGGGCCGAGCTTCATGTTCCAACATTTGACGACATTAACACTCCTGGGCGGCTGGCAGAATGGATGGCAAATAGCGAAGTAACTGTAACTCATTTAACGCCAGCTATGGGGCAACTTCTATCAGCCCAAGCTAACTGCCAGATTCCTTCTCTCCTCAATGCTTTTTTCGTTGGGGATGTCTTGACCAAACGTGATTGCACTCGCCTACAATCATTGGCAGCTAATGTGCGCATCATAAATATGTATGGAACGACGGAGACCCAGCGCGCTGTATCCTACTTTGCCATTCCGAGCATCTCAGAAGACTCTACGTTCCTGGCGACACAAAAAGATATCATGCCTGCTGGTCAAGGGATGCAAAATGTTCAGCTCCTTATTGTGAATAGAAACGACAGGAATGTCCCTTCCTCTATCGGAGAGATCGGGGAAATTTATGTACGCTCAGGAGGGCTAGCAGAGGGATATTCAGATACAGCCGCCACAGCCGAGAAGTTCGTCGTCAACTGGTTTTCCACAGCAACCGAGCGACGCGACACATTGCTTCAATCACCTAACGGGGTCCCCGGCCCGGAGTTAGGACACTGGAAAGGGATTCGCGACCGCATGTATCGATCTGGGGACCTCGGCCGTTACATGCCAAACGGTACTGTGGAATGCACTGGGCGTGCTGACGATCAAGTTAAAATCAGGGGCTTCCGTATCGAACTGGGGGAAATTGATACACACCTCAGCCAGCATCCCCTTGTGAGGGAGAACGTCACGCTAGTCCGAAGAGACAAAGACGAGGAGAAGGTTTTGGTTAGCTACTTTGTGCCGCTCGAAGGCACCGATCTCGATGGTTTCACAAGCGATCAACCCGACGAAGGAGACGTTTTTGGCGGTCTTCGCAAGTATAAACGCCTCATCAAGGACATTAGGGAATATCTCAAGAAGAAACTTCCCAGTTATAGCATACCAACTTGTATGTTTCCACACCTGTTTCGACATGAACGCCTAATGGACATCATCTAGTGTTCGTTCCGCTAAAGAAAATGCCGCTAAATCCTAATGGGAAGATTGATAAACCAGCCCTTCCCTTCCCGGACACGGCACAAGCCGTTACTTATGCTGCGCGACCTCAAGCAGGTTGTCGTGGTGCTAGTCCCACTGAGGAAACCATGCGGGTTATATGGTCTCGAATTCTCCCATCTGCACCATCCCCGATTCCATTCGACGAGAACTTCTTCGACCTTGGAGGTCATTCCATTCTTGCCACGCGACTCATTTTCGAGATTCGAAAAACATTCGTCGTAAATGCTCCCCTTGGTTTGATATTTGCCGAGCCCACCATTGCGGAGTTATCCAAGGCAATAGACTCCCTTCGTAACGCTGATCTTGGTCTCACTGGTGCCCCGGACTTGGTGAATCCCGAAGCCAAAAATGACACAGAAGAGTCTCCCACAAAAAGCCTGCCAGCCAATTACAGTCATGACTTCGAATTTCTTCGCTCGATGCTACGATCGTCTTACCCTCAACCTACCTTTCCTGCTTCGGGGGACAGTGTTACTGTTTTCCTCACTGGTGCCACTGGGTTCCTTGGTGCTTTCATTTTGCATGGTCTCCTCTCACATGAGAGGATCAAAAAAGTCATCTGCATCGTCCGTTCAACGACGAATGCGAAGGCGGCCGAGCGCCTAATGCAGAGCGCTAGCGATCGTGGCGTGTGGGATGAGTCTTGGATTCGTACTGGGCGATTAGAAGTGCTTTGCGGTGATTTGGATAAAGAGGCATTTGGTCTTAACCCTCGCGAGTGGGACCGCATTACCGGAGAAGCGGACGTGGTACTCCACAACGGAGCCTTGGTACGCATATCAACCTTCCTATCTCTGAGTCTTTTGGATTCATTTACTTCTGTAAAAGGTTCACTGGGTGTATCCATACGAGAGACTGCGTTCTGCTAACGTCCTGGGTACCCTGAAAGCGATCGAATTTGCGCGCCAAGGAAGACCAAAACAATTCATTTTTGTGTCGAGCACTTCTGCCATTGACACGGAATATTACATTCGCCTCTCTGAATCCTTGTTACAAGAAGGAAAAGGCGGCGTTTCCGAAGATGATAATTTGGAAGGTTCTCGTACAGGCCTCAAGACAGGATATGGCCAATCTAAGTGGGTGTCAGAGAAATTGTTGTTTGAAGCGGGGAAACGGGGCCTGTGTGGTTACATCGTCCGTCCGGGTTACATTGTCGGAGATGCAGAAACTGCAGGTGCGTTACGTATCAGGTCCGTTCATTGTGTGTTAGCTTAACTCAACCAACCCCCAGTTACTAACACCGACGATTTTATCTGGCGCCTCGCGAAGGGATGCATCCAACTTGGACTTGTCCCTGATATCAATAATACTATCAACATGGTTCCAGTCAACCACGTGGCCTTCTGTATCACCCTAGCCGCGGTATCTCCCAACCCAGTCGCTGGGCTAACTGTGCTTCATGTACGAGCACGCCCTCTTCCTACATACAACACCATTTTTTCTTCTCTTTCCCGATACGGTTTCTCTTCCGAACGATGCGAATACCTTGTCTGGAGACGCAAGCTGGAACAGCACGTCATGGAGGTCCAAGATAATGCATTGTTCCCTCTACTTCACTTCGTACTGGATGATTTACCCACCAGTACAAAGTCTCCTGACGTTGACGATCTGAATATGCGTGCCCTGCTTGAAGGTCACGAGGACAAAGGAGACAGAACCGTGTCAGACGGGTTGGTGGCCAAATATCTCTCGTGGCTTATACTTGTCGGATTTCTGCCCAAACCTTCACTACCTGGAGCAGATCTTCTTCCAGAGTTAAGCAATAGTTCCATTAGAAAGGCGTTAGGACGTAGCAGGGCTTAGAAAAGTTTCTATACATTGTACAATGAAATCTTCTCCATTTGCGTGACCGGCTGCCTTCAAGGATCTCTATTAATCGTCAAACACTCGTGTACTCATGGTGAAATCTTAGCAAGCGACTCGTAGTGGGTCATCACTGTAACAACATCATCTCCCGTTAGATATTTGTGTTTGGCTAGTAACTGTGGCCAGCCAAACAGAAAGTATCAGTAGCATCCCAAAGTGAATTGGAAAACGAACCATTAGCCATACACGCACGCCCTTCCATCCTACTGTTTTCATTATGGGGGACTTAGAAGCTTCCAAATATTCTATCACCGTTTTGCGAGGATCGTGTAGATAATGACTTTTCAACCGGTTAGCACATGATGGCAATTTTAGGATGATGGTTTAGTCACCGTCGTTTAAAAAAGATCCACCGATTCCACAATGCCTGCATTGCCTTCTCCTCGTCTCTTACATCATCAATTTCAAAGAGTTCCTCATCCCGCTCTAAAAGTGACCAGGATGTTAAGCCGTATTTGGAAATAGGTTCTTTCGCGATGGCATCAAAAAGACGGGGGCCACAGGGGCGACAGGAAAGGCTTGGTAGGCTATCATTGTCGTCTTCCACACTTGAATTTGAAGAGAGATGAGTCCCAAGGGCTCCGAGCGGATCCAGATCATTCGAGACGTTTTGAGGAGAAGCTCTAAATGTGTCGGGAACGGGAGAAGCCGTACAGGATGCGAGAGTCGGCGAACATTCTGTTTTGAATTTGAAGACTGAGATTGGATCTTCTATGGATGTGGTCTCATGCGCAGCCGCTTGAGACGTTCCATGATCTATCTCCAACACCCGGGAAGCATTAACGGGTGTCGATGGACGTACGGAAGGGTGAGGGGATGAAGAGCTACATTATTCAATTGACAGATGATTAGATGTAACTAATCGATTCACTCACTGCGATGATTCACTTTCTTCCCATTCGTCATCTAGCACCTCGTCTCCAGGAAGCTCCAACACAAGTTCCCAGTTCTGTACTTATGAGCAGGCCGCAACGTTTAACATGGAGGCTACTACTGACCCCGTTTTTCCTTTTTCGCCAACTCGTCTCCACGTCACGGTGACCCCATTTTAGATGTGCTTCCAGCATTTCCCTTGTACTAAAGCGCGCCCAGATGTCACACAGGGGACAAACTAACTGATCTGGGGTTAGTTTCACTTTGTGGACCGCGTATTCCGTCACTTCGTCGTCCCACTCATTTTCTGAGACATCTATAGGCATTTTGTAGAGAATGGTTAATGATTGCGTTTGGGGCGAAACGGGGTCCACAGCAAGACCCTTCTTTTTACAGAGACAGCGAAAGGTTTTTCGGACATTACGTGGAAGAAATGGTAGACGTCTCTTCTTGGCGGCGGTAACTGTCGACAATGAGAGAGCTCCAAATGCTGCAATCATAGTCTTCCACACAGTGTCATCATCGCCAGCACCAGCTGGTCCAAGCGCACGACCTGCTGGGACATTGTCTGCGGGCTTCGGCGTCGTTTTTTCCTCGTCGCTACCTTCCAGACGCCCGTTAAACGCGACTCGCAGTATATAAACGGTATACTCACTTGATTGAGTGAGGTGTTTATTCGATGAGGTGCCTCCGAAAACAATTTTTGCATAAAGAGCACTATTGATCTGGCTGTACTTACTTATGAGACCACCTTTAGTACAACATCAATGGAAATGAGGCACTTTCTATGCTGGTTCAGCAGCAAAAGGTCACGATTTAAGCTCGATGATGCTTGAGTTACTGCCCTGGTCCGTCTGGCTCGACTTTTGACCCCCGTGCCATGATCCAGAAGTCGGCTCGACAGGTTCATATCTCTTGGCCTCCTAGAGCCATGGGATTCACCAACGTTCTTGTGTGGAGCAGGTTTGAGTCGGCGCTCAAGCCGAGAGAATCCAGTGACAGTAGGTTTGGCTCCACGATGGAAGCCTGCCACACCAGCTACTGCGTACGGACGCGACGTGATCAGAAGGCGCGATGCTATATAAAATGTCAGTCGCTTTGGCAAGACTGAAAGGACTCGAATGAGACCACTTTGAGTTCTGCGCGCTCCTTCTGAGTCAGGTGCAGCATTATGGTCCGGGGACGACTGTGGTACGATTAGACTGAAACGACCATACAATGAACTCAAAGGTAGTTATACGCTTTGTGATATACTGGGATGTGTCGACTTTCTGGCAAGAGAAGTTGTGTTAGGTTTGTTATCGGGGCGTGCTGGTCCACGCGATTGTTTTCGGAAGGTTTGTTGGGTGCTACTGGCTTTGCGAGCTTTGCCCGGTACCAGTGGAGGCATGGCAATGCTCAGATGGTCAAGTTCGGACACTAGAAAGATGGGCCGCGGAAAGCCGTGACTTTGTTCTAGTTTGGTTGAAAGGTTCAGAAAACGAAATGTAGCGGTCTTTGGCTATCACTCGCAAGAATATGATGCTCCGTAATTGCACAGATAAGATAACTGCTCTCCATACTGCAGCGCTACCGCACAAATAAAATATGAACACTCGTTGACTTGGGTATAGAGGAAGTCGCGGTGTTCGTATGTGCGAAGCAATGGAATAGCATAACTACATGGAACCGCAACATATCAACCGTAGTTCAATCCGCCGTAGTTACGATCTCGCTCTCCTCGATTTCGCTGACTATTATCCCTCCCTCCCCGCGCGAACGACCATCTGCGAAACGATCCATTCCCACTAGCATTGGAGGCCGTGGGGCAGATGCGAAATCCGAAGCTTTTGATCGGGTTGTGACGGAGCGGTAAGCACATTCGGGAAATGATATGGTGCAGGCGGGGGACCCTGTGCAGGGTAGTGGATAGGCGGGAGGTTCATCGGCGCTCCATTTCTATACTCAAGAGGCTGAGGGTATGGATGGTCAGAGGGTGGTGGAATGCCGGGTCGATTGTGCGGGGGAGGACGGAATCCAGGATGGCCACGGTTATGATAAGGCGGAATGTTGTTGATCATTGGCGCTGGTGGGAGACGTGGAGGTTCCGTAGGACGTGAAGGAGCGATGGGGGCTTGCGGAGGCTGCTGGCGGCGTCCGCGTTTGTCGAACTCATGGGATGCTTCATAGACGGGTAATCTTAGGGGAGAAGTGAGCTAAGTAAAGATAAAATGACAATCAAACGACACCACGTTTTGGGATCAGCCGGTAATGGATCTGTCCAGAAGTAATCGTGTTCAAGGGCTTGTGTCGCAGTAATGCGCTCGCCAGGATTGCACGTGAGTAGCCTGTCAATGAGATCGCAAGTTTCGACGCCAAATCTCACGACAACTCTGTCAGCCAAAAAGACCAACCACACTTCTAGCTATCACTGACTGTTCAAAAACAGATTTAAGTCGCTTTGGGTGCTGATTGTGGTGCTTCACTCCCTCACACCCCGGCAAAGTATCGAAATTTGGCCAGGTATGCTGGTTGGGAGTGCCACACATTTGCCAAATCTTCTCAAGTTGATCCAGGTCCGAATTTCCAGGAAGGATAGGATGTCTCAAGAACATCTCTCCGAGTACACAGCTGAGAATAAACGTCAACTAACCGTGAGATACGGTAGATGGATTGTGATCATACCCAACCCCCCAGATGTCAATTTCCCCACCGTAATTTCTTGCACCGAGGAGTAATTCAGGGGGACGGTACCATCGTGTTACGACGCAGTTTGTATAGCGTCGCTCCTTACTGCGCGAGCCTCCCGTATTTGCGTCAACCGTTGCAGCGCTAGGATCATACGACCGTGCTAGACCGAAGTCCGCGATTCGTAGAGAGCCGTTATTCGAGATTAAAAGATTCGCCGCCTTCATATCGCGATGTAAAATGTGATTCTGGGTGAGGGTACGTCAAATGATATGGGAGGCCCCGAAAGGAGAAACGCACTCTATGCATGTATTCTGTGCCCTCGAGAAGCTGCTTCATATACAGCTTGATTTGACTCGGCTGCAGCTTCACGCGGTCGTTCTCCAATAGCCCAGCTAAATCATGGTCCATATACGGGAATACCATATACACGGACAATGGCCTATCTTTTCCATTACCTATATCTGGTCAACGACGCGTGAGGGGCAGATGGTAAACGACGCACCACGAACGACAAACATATCTAGCAGTTCTACAACATTAGGATGCTTGAGGGCCTTCAGTATTTTAATCTCTCGCAACGCTGTCACGGGCATTCCCTCTTTTTCGTTGTGCATTAGGATGCGCTTCAATGCAACGACTCTGTCAGTCGGACGGTATTTCGCTTTATGGACCTCCCTAATAAGATTATTAGCCTCAAGCATAGGTAGAAGAGAATACGACATGCCCGAAGGTTCCTTCGCCTAGTTTAGTCATAGCATCGTAGTCATCCTGTTGACCAGAACCTACAAAGGTTCGGCCGTAGGCTTTGTACTCCTCTTCGCGTGTACGACGGAGGGGAGGGCGGATTGGCCGAGGAGGCTGGTGGGGAGGTTGAAGCTCTTTAAATTTCTCGCCTGTCTTTGAAATAAACTTCTCTGGTAAAGAAACGTCGGCCACATCTCTGCATGGCCCATCGCCACTAGGTGAACGAGAAGGTGGATGAGACACAGAAGGCGGGGAATGGGGGACCGTGTGTGCAGGGGGCCTTTTGGGGAGCGGAACAGAAGTTGTCGAGTGACGTGTTTGGGGCTCACTGGCAGACCGAGGAGGGGTTGGTGGTGGTGGCGATCTAGGCTGAGGAGGTGTTCTAGTTAAGCATGGTGATGGAGAGCGCGGACATCGAACTAGGGAAGGTTGTCGTGGTGAAACTGGACGATAATCATTGGCGACAGTCCTGCCACGAGTGGACTCATACCTCGATCCATAAGGATCCCTTTCGTGGCCCCGATCGTTGTAGTCACGATATGGTGGCCTCGGGGAATCATAGTAGTCACCAGGATAGTAATCCTCCACTGCGTCCCTACGATATTGACCGCGTTCATCATGACACCGACTGCCGGCGGAATCATATCGGGAGTGGGTGTGATTATTGTAACGGTCGCGCGGGTCGCGCGAATCAGGAGTTATGTCGCGGCGACGAGAGAGCAGCGGCAGTGGAGAGCCTCTGGTGGGGCGGTGGGGCGGTAGTCTGTGGGTCTGTCTCCTCGACGAAGACCTGGAACGGGATGAAGAACGCCCAGTGGATCTTGAGCGTGACCTGGCGCGAATTTTTGACCTGCCAGCCCGGCCATAATCCCCTACGGGAGAGCCCTGAGAAGATCCAGAGGTTGGTCGATCTCGATCTCGGTGTCTGTCACGAACTTCATGATTACGGTGCGACGGGTCATCGGTATAAGTGTGGTCGTTCCAACCCCTGCTAGTGCCTGGCGCGTGTTCCTTGGATCGGCCTTCTGCAATACCTGAGTTCCAGGCATCAGCTGCGGGTTGCTCAGGTGGCACAGAGTAATAGTTAGAAATGGGATGAGCTGACACACCATTCGAGTTGTTAGGTAATGCCGCACCCCCGGGGTCTGCTGTTGAGTTTACCTTAGTCTTGAAGGGAAGCTTGACTTTGACAGGATATCTTGAGGTAGGCTGTGGAGTGCCTGGAGCAGGTGGAAAATGCGGGGAGGGAACGCGCGAGGAAGGTGGAGGGTCAGCGTCGTCCAGCTCACCCTCTTCAGGAGAAGAGTTCCTTTCTTGCCTCTTCGTCGGCGGTAGTCCTGAGACAGGAGGAGACAAAGCTGCGCGTTTTCCTGAACTCTGAAGCATAAAAATGGGCACGGCAGGCTACCTCCAGTTTGGAAGGGAAGCAATGGTAGCTGAAAGACACGGAGGAGGATCAGGCTAGTGGCAAGTGCGGACTCGCTTACGTCATCATCTACGCAGACATGTTTCCTCCCCCGGGTTTGCAGGACGTGTCGAGTCCTGCTCAGTACATAGAAACCTCCAGCGGTGGTGACGGCGACTGGTTGGCCTTCACCTCGAGGAAGTTATACACAAACGCATTCATTGTCTCCCCAGGTCCGCCGCAAAAGGTTGTCTCAGAAATCAAACCCGTCGCAACCTGCTTACCCTCAACACACAGATTCTGCTTGGCTACAAGAAACGAGGATTTGGTGCGCATTTGTGAGTTGACATGCTGCTCTTATAGCGCGTCAGTGAATCATTAAGCACGCGTAGGTATAATGGTTTCGGCGGTAAAGTAGAGGATGGGGAACTGCCAGCACAAGCGGCTCTTCGTGAGCTCAAGGTCTGTACTGCAGTGCTCAATGTAGAGTTTACGAGACGTCTTACTGATTTTTCCTCACACAAAGGAAGAATGCGGTATCGAAGCACCACTCAACCACTGTGGAACCCTCCTTTTTGTTAGCAAGGGGGGGCCATGGTCGTTTCAAATTGAGCTTTATCGCTCAGATGCATACAGTGGGACCTTGATCGAGTTTGTCTTTTCCATCTGTTCTTCCCACATTCTACATCTGATGCGGATCGATCAGGACGGAAGAGATGCGACCTGAATGGTTCTCCGCTGTCGACGCACAGTCACTAGAGGTTTCGGAGAAGACCAACGCCGTTCTCCCTCCTATACCCTACGGTTCCATGTGGCCTGACGACGTTCATTGGATTCCACTTCTTCTTGCCAATCGTCCCTTCATCGGGCGCGCCGACTTTGACACCGACTCATCCGGTAAATACACGATGCTTAAATGGTGGTTTGGCGTCCCTTCAACGTAGTCGGAAGTGTAATCAATGCATTATATATAACTACATCTCACGATGAACGCTTTTATGCACCGTGACCTGGTTGTTAACAGTGGCTGATGCCGATCTCCATGGCGTCCGAATTTCTCAAGAATTTGCCAAAGCCAGAGACGCTAACTACTAGAACTGAAATTCTCACAGGACAAAAGTCCCGATTTTGAGAGATTTCAGGTCTTCAGGTGACTTCGTTCAGGTCCCACACGTCCTGAGGGAGGCGCAAGTTTACTTGGGCCGTGTTACGAACATCGGTGGTAGCGTCTCAGCTCTCTTACAGTATCGCCAACTGTAATCTACGTGGGATGGTCTTGTACCCCGGTTTGTGTTCAGGCCTACCGAAAAAACCAAGAGCCGAGATACGTAGGAGATATTATCGTGATCTAAAATGAGAGAACCTGGTGCCCGGATAACATATATTTGACCTTGATTCCACAACTGAAGGTTGTCCCTCGTTTATCTATGCTCCGCACTCTTTGTCCACAAACGGTATACGTCATTATCCTCCCCAATCCCCAACGTGCGCGAACCGATTTCAGCGCAGATAATCGGGTAGTCGACCAGCTGTACCCCAAAACTGCTGTCCGTGACTGCAATGTGTTGAACGAAAACATATAATATGCCGAGCCTCAGTCACCGTGCAAGAAGGCAAGGGCGGAAATGGAAATAACCGACATATGGATTCGCAGCCGAAGTTTTAACTGTTGAAATTCGATAACATATACACCAGATTGGCCTACACCAGATGTGAGTGGCTCCCCTTTCTTTACAGTGGCAGTAGTTTGTGAAGTCGCAGGAAGGAACCCTCGATCTGAGTCTCGGTAGGGCTCTTTACATGGTGAAGAATAATCCGTGGTTGATAGTGAATCAATTTCCACCCCGCCTCCGAATGTTTGACAAGATACGACATCTTAAAGTGGATAACATGGTGACAAGACCTGTAATACAGCTCACGGACAATACATGGTATACTTGCGGGAGGAACAACGGGACCTACAAATTAAATACGATAGCAAATGCTCAGAATACAGAAAAATACGCCGTTACGGTGCCTCAACCCTTTTTCCCAGTCTTCTTTTGCACATGTCGTTTTATTTTTGCCTGATTCACAAATTAGCATAAGCGATTAAAAATAAATAAAAAAATCACATTAGCCCGCGTCCGTGCATCACGTCCCGGTCGTCGATTCTCTTGGGGATCATCTTCCGAGTTCGGCGGCGATCTTCCTACAGCGGAGTCACTGGTATGATCCTCAACATCTCCCACACTATTATCAGTCTCGGAGCGTTCATCCTCCGACTCGTCACTGCTATTCTCGCCACGCATATTACGACCACCAACCCGCAGTCGTCTGACATACAAGTGCTCAGGTAAGAAAATAAGGATAGTTTGGAACAGCTGACTTTGCGTGAATATTTGGCCGAGCACCCTCCTTTTTTCGCTTCTCTGTGGACCTGCGCACGGCTTTTGGACGATCCGCGGCTTTGAGTTCGGTAGCATTGGCTCTTGCCAACCTGGCCTGGTCGAGCCAGCCCAGTGCCTCCGAAGGAAGGAAGACTTGCTTCAGAATCTATATTGAGCGGCGCACGGATATTCAGCTTTACAGGACGCCAAGCAGTGTAGGCGAGCACCTTATTAGCGGCCTCTGCATTGGGCAAGGGACGTAAAATACCAGTAGGCAACTTGACCTTCATAGGCAGGCTCTGCAGAGTCCAAGAGTGTCGCTTCGCTAAGTCTTTGATGATGTGTTGAGCAAGTTCACTCAAAGCATAGAGATTCTGAAAGTGCCGTCATTTCACGCTCGCGAACGGAGGAAGTCCAGAAAATTGCGAACCTCGCTGTATAAATGTGATTCTGAGTCACGAACAGTCTTCGCCTTCCCAGATAGGTGGTACAGCAACGAGACATTTTCCGCGGAAGCCACGGATACGAGGTAAAAGTCGATATATCTGACATTGAATGTCACTCAGACGGGTAGAGACAAGAGCGTGAGGGACGAGCGTACTTCGCCATATCTGGCACACTTTCCTGTGTGAGGGAGAAATCGGGATGATGCGCAAGCAGGTGAAGAAACTGGACAAAAATCATCTCGAAATTATTCATCTTGACGCCTGTGAAAGCACAGAACTGTTTACAAATCATCCGAAAATACGCGGTTAAACACTAACTGGGTGGCGCTGCACGATATGCTAAGGAAATAAACGCTTTTGCCTGGGTGACATAAATTCCTTTTCAAGGGATAACGAATGCCCACGCACCATGTGCTTTATACCTACTTCTGGGTCATGGACTGTCAGGAAGGGTATGACATTGAAGTGTGAAGGCAATTGTTGATGAGTAGCGAGAGAGAAGAATTTGCGCAAGAACTCGTCGCGGACTTGGTAGCAAGGATCCTACAAGTATGTTGAATATGAGCACAACCGCACAGCACGGGAGCAAACCTGTATCATGATAGCGAGCGACACTAAATTGTTCGAGACAACAGTCGCGAATTTTGGTACCGTTGAAAGGTGCAATAAAGACACAGCTGCTTGCAACCGCATACGAGCTTTGACCTTTGGGCTATGATGATGCCGTTAGTTCAATCCAACGGTATTCAAATCTCATGGAAGTAAACGAACTCGTCATCATTGTCCGCCTGAAGAGACCCACCATGCTCCAACAACGCGAAAAGCATCCTGAGCACGGGTGTCGCAATGTCCAATGCAGCATCCGACGTAGCATGAGCCAGGCAACGATTTCTGCAGACTTTAAGAGCTTTGATCTTCTTGCTTAATGAAGGCGGTACATCGGATTTTTCTATCCATTCCGCATCAACATCCATTTCGTCCTATTTATAGGAGACAGTTTTAGTGGCATCACAGAAGCAAACAACCTGAAGGGACACGGACAGGATCTCGAAGACCGGGAGTCATGAGGATCTGCTTCACGATGAAATTCATAATTTCCTCGCTCTTACTCTCGAAGGCATCAGGGACCTCATGTGCAAGTTCGGCCAGTACTGTGAGATGAGCAACAAGCCTCTGGTCATTTACGTTCTTAAGATCCTTAGAAATGGTCTGGGTTATCAAAACATTAGTGATTTGATCATTAGTGAAACCAAGCAAAACATACGTTGATAATAGCTAGGCTTAAGTCATCTTTATTTTTCGACATGGCAAGCAGCCTGGCAGAATATTTGGCATGCCGGTGATTGGAATCGAGAGCGAATCGCTCGACACGTTCGTTTGTCCGTCTAGTCATAAATTGTAGCGTGCCACTTAGTGGACGAACTTAAGAAGACCATACTTGTCTCTAGGCACAAGCCCGTCATCGCATTTTGCCAAAGCAGACAAAGCCTGTAGGCAGACTCCTACGAGTCGAACATTCTTCTCGTCAGCGATGGCCTTGGTTAACGCACTGACATGGGCTTTATAAATGATTGGGCAGTGTTTGGAGATAGAAATCAATATGGTTTCCGCATTGTTTGCCAACAGCTGAGCCTGACTCGTGCCGTAACCATCACCCGTGGGGTCGCTACGCTGCAGATGCCTTAACAGAGGTGGAACCGACGATTGGTTGACTAGACATAGGCTTGCCCTTCGCAAAAATACCGTCATGGTAGGGAGCAGCCCTGGTGATGACTGTTCTACCCGCCGGAGAAACTCCCGCTGGGAAGAAAATACTGATCAGACAGGCAAGACAGAAAGACAGTGAAGTGGTCCCACGGATGATTTGACCAAGGACTTCAGACTGGTCTGGGTGTCCATGCAAGTATCCAAAAGCTTATAAAGGCGACTTTCATTTAACTTAGAGAATGCGGACAAATCATCAGCGGCCTTTTGGGGATCAGAAAATGAAGCTGAGAAAACGTAAACAGATATTCCACAGTGTGCCAATATCACGCACCCGAAAGCCTTTGAACACATATATTCAACTTGCGGACTATCTCGTCCTCATTTTCGTCAATGATGCCTCCCTACTTGAAAGATCAACAACCTGCGGTGGTCGGAGCCTTGCGTAAAGACCCACATTGTTCTCTTTGCAGCACTGGAGAAAGCGTTCGTATATAGATGGTCGACTATTCCTGCTTCAGCGAACGAAAAACAGGGTACTAGGCAATACTTGCGTAATCTTAAGACCAAAGAAGCTAATCAGAGAGCTGATAAATCTGTCGTTGAGGAATTTCATCGTCGTAAGTAGTCTGTCTGTCCAAGTAGACTCATCTATCTCGTTCTCTTTGAGGGACGAGGAGATAAGTGGAAAAACGTATTCAGCCAAGGCGTGCTCGGCGGTGGCTCTAGAAACACAACGGTAAGGGCAAGCAGATGCGAATGCGGGATTGAAAACTTACTTGACTTCTTGCGATTGAGTCAGTTGAAGAAGAGATTGAGGAATCCAGGAAAATTGTTTGATTGCACCTTGATCACCATTCTCACTTACGACAATAAATTTTCAATTTATATAAAAATAAATAAAGGGCTCACATCTCGGGAAATGCAAGACTGTAGAGCTTCCCAATACTGTTGAGGGCTTCAATCCGAACACCGAGCTGAAAATCTGTAAATAATGGCATGGAATACAAGGAGACAGAAATTACTTTTTTATCGAGACCTCGCTCGGCGACGCGTCGGAGTTGCGCTTCTGATACATGGTGTAGGGCCGTTTCATAATCCAATTGTGAGTATAATTTGCAGACGGCAGCTCTGACTTTCTCATCGGGGTCGAGTAGCTTACTGCTCAGGATCTCTGTATCCTATCCCATGAGATTGTGTTGACGGACCGTGGTTAGGACAACAGACCTTCCACAAAGTCCCTTTGCTCGGGGACGCCGACAAGGAGCCCATACATGGCCTCCACAAAGGCCAAGCGAACTACGGGGGACTTATCGTTTCGCCTGAGATTCCAATGACTCCATGTTGTTGGATACCTCCGAAGAAGGTCTGAGCCACCTTTATCTGCGAACATCTCTCCGAGAACCTGCGTTGCCATCATGCGCAACGTCAGATCCTCCACCCGCAATTCTTCTTCCAATTGGGGAATGACCAAGTGGAGGAGAGGAGAACAGAACTTATTGAGCTGTTTCACAAGTTCGTGCGCTTTTCGGATATCATCGAACTCGTCATCTGGTGCGTGCTGGACAATTATCTCCGTAAAGTATTGGCAAACATGTCGCTGCAGCCTATCCGACGTGGTCTTACAGACTTGAACGGCCAGGCGAAAGGCAGGGTTATCCAGTCCCTGAAAAAAGTGGTCAGTATCCGGCAACTATATGTTGTGCATCCTAACTGCCGAGCCGCGTGGTATCGCAGACTTCGGACACGTGAAAGCGCACGCAACAAAAAGGGGAAGGGTGGTTGATACGCACCACGTTCTTGTCAAGGAACTGTGCCATTATTATGTCCATCAACTCGGATGGAAGCGAGGTAGCTTCATCTATCAAAGCCACCAAAATGTCTGCCATATGAAGTTCGATCTTCTTGGAGAGATCATGGCGGACAAGCGCGAAAAAGTCACGGAAGATATCGACCATGAGTTCCTCGGAATTTGGAAGATCACAGACGAGGACAACACTCTTTACAGTGGACAAGGATTCGAGGAGATGAAAGTATTCATTGTAGTACGGAGAGTCTGAACCCTTCAAGCCCGTGGCAAGTTGGCGGAAGAAAAACTGGAAGATGTCGCGGAGTTCATTGTGCGTGTATGGAGCGTCAGGAGCAAAGAGCCTGAGGATGTCAGCAAGACAGCAAGCCACGTAGGCTTTGACTCCTCGATCCTTGTGAAGGAGAATAGTATTGTGGATCAGCTCCTTACGGACCGTCGCGAGGGTAGCAGTATCAACGCGTTCTTGGTCCAGGTCTGCAAGCTGGGTGTGAAGATTCTTCAGCTTCTTGAGCAAGGCATCCGTAGAGAGGCCCTTTCCAACAAGCTTATCGTGAAACTTGAGCTTCTGTG
The DNA here is from genome assembly GCA_022884055.1 of Russula griseocarnosa. Lineage (NCBI taxonomy): Eukaryota > Fungi > Basidiomycota > Agaricomycetes > Russulales > Russulaceae > Russula > Russula griseocarnosa. The sequence goes on along the minus strand of JAGKRU010000002.1, from coordinate 1,515,905 downwards.
GCGATGCTTGGCCACCCCCACGAGTTTGAGCCACCATGATGTGCTGGAAGGAGGAAGCAGTTGTTTGCCAAGGCAAGAAGGCAAGACCGTGACAGCGCGCTGACTGAGACGCGGCTCGCGTTGTATGCACTTGTTGTATGGTTACATAATCCAAAGCAAATTCTATGTGCCACGGTACTATGCGGCACACTGGCAGTGCACCCCGCTGCCCAATCTCTTGTCCCTCGCTCTCAATCACACACTGTCATGACACCAACACCTGCCAAAAGAGCCTTGCCTTCCAAGGAATCATCACTATTCCGGGAGCTGTTGAACCTCTATGAAACCCGTCAACTCAAAAAAGGTCAGAAGACAGCCGACCAAATCCTCAAAAAGTTTCCCGAACACGGAGGTACATATCATCTTTTTATAGGCAAGTCGGTCTGATTCGCGGTAATCTTACCAGAGACTTTATGTATGAAGGGTCTTATTTTAACCCACATGGGAAAGAGGGAGGAGGGGCTAGAACTCGTCAAGAAAGGTGTTCGCCTGGACTTGACTTCCCACATTGTCTGGCATGTCTTTGGCCTGATTCAAAAGGGCGAAAAAAACTACGAAGAGGCCCTGAAATCATATACCCAGGCCCTCCGATTTGACAAGGTGAGTTGAAATGGGCGGCTACCAATGAGGGCTTCGCCCGTGCTCCTACATTTCCAGGGTCTCGTCTCGGTGCTTTTAGCAACCCGCATGAGCGACCCGATGGCGAATTACCAGTCCGTTTGGTATTACGCTATTTTGTTTTACCCTCTCGTCTCTGTCTGCCCTGCAGATCAAGTTGAAGCATCTGATAACGTTCCGTGTTCTACTCTTGAATTAGGAAAATATGAACATTTTACGGGATGCGGCGCATCTCCAAACGCAACTTCGCCTCTATGATGGCCTCGTAGACACTCGCTTCCTGCTCCTAAAACTACGACCGAATTTGCGGCAAAATTGGATTGGGCTGGCTTTGGCATACCACCTCAATGGAAACCTTGCCGAAGCTTGGAAAGTGTTAGAGCAATACGAGCGCTCCCTGAAAGTATGTGGTGCGGCAGTTGCGCTGTTGTGTGTGCTGGTTTGCTTATCTCCCGTTTCTTAGAACGTACCGGACTACGACCCTGAACAGTCAGACTTGTTACTCTACCATGTTAAAATCTTGGAGGATATGGGTGAATTGGCTGAAGCGCTCACACTTCTCGATGTCAATGCGAAATCCAGGGCCATTGTAGACCGCGTTGCTGTGATGGAGACGAGAGGTGCGTTCTTGAGTTACGTCGCTGTGCTTTGATTGACAGTCGCGGATGACAGCGCGATTACTTTTAAGGCAAGGACCAGGAACGGAGGCAGAGGAAGCCTGGCGCGCCCTCATCCATTGTAATCCAGACAATACCAGCTACTATTACGGGTTCTTTAACAGTAAAAGCATCGATCTCGGTAATATTTGTCCTGTTTTTTTTTTTGGCTTATCAACAGACTAATTTTATCGTCTATAGGAGCTGTTACAGACGCTGACCGTTCTAATACGCTGCATTTATTGCAAGACCTTTCAAAGCAGAATCCTCATACCACTACCCCCGAGCGGCTGGAGTTGATGGTGGCCTCAGGTCGGTCACAGTCATACGCCACGATTTTTGTTCACCTTATGTTTGAATGGAAGCCGATGGTTTTAGACCCCTAGCAAATGCTTATCTATTGCGCGGGCTAAAGAAAGGCATACCCTCACTTTTTGTCGATTTGAAATCTTTGTACCAGGATACCCAAAAGCGCGCCATCCTCGAGGAGCTCGTAGATGGCTATCGATTGGCTTTAGAAGAGGGCAGCCTCCCGAATGAATTTCCAAATGATGTTGCGGAAGAGAAAGACAGCGACATGCCAACAACCTACCTTTGGACCCTGTACTTCCTTGCTCAGCACTTTTCTCATATTGGTCAGCAATCACGCGCTTTGTCTCTCCTTTCTTCCGCCATTTCCCATACACCAACCCTCCCGGAGCTGCATACTCTGAAAGGTCGCATCTTGAAACGCCTCGGGGACATTCGTGGGGCCTCAGTTGCAGTCAACGAAGCCCGGCTTTTGGATGGCCAGGATCGGTTTCTTAATACTAAATCAGCTAAATACAAGCTCAGAGCTGGTCTTATCGAAGAAGCTAACGAAACTTTTGGTTTGTTTACGAAGGTATCTGCCACGCCGTTTCTGTGTCTATCACTAATCCTGTATATTCTAACATTAGAAGGATGCTGTGAGCCCTGGTTCTGACCTGGAAGAGATGCAGTCCCTCCTATACCTGACTGAAGAAGGTAACGCACACCGACGTCAGGGCAAACTGCATCATGCTCTTAAAAAGTACCATGCCGTGCGGAGGGTAAGCTATCTTTGAAGCCACTAGGTGTTTAATCTCGTCTTAAATCATGCAATGCGTAGATATTTGAAGAATTCGAAGACGACCAATTTGATTTCCACGGATATTCCTTACGAAAGTTTACGATAAACATTTATTTGAAGTACGCTTCCCAGCATTGGTAAAACTGTCACTGACTTGACTACAAGTCTTCTTTCTTGGGAGGATCGGTTATGGTCCCATCCTGCATACATTCAATGCGCTATATCGGCATCACAAGTAGGTTTCATAATACTGGTGATAGAAGTCGTGCTCATTGGGACCGCTCCGCAGATTTACGTTCAATTATTTGATAACCCGTCCTGCGCGAGGGATGTTTTATCGACGGGTAAGAACTTCGTTTCTGATAATCCCGACAAGACGATGTTTCGTCACGCAGGTTTGTCAGCAGACGAGGAGAAAAAGGCGAAGAAAAGAGCTAAAAAGGCACAGCAGAAGCAAGAGGAGCAGAAAAAAGGTGCGGTATGAAGCACTAAGGAATATTGATTCTCTCAAGCTCCGTAGCAGCAGCAATAGCGGCCTCGTCAACAAACGAGGACAAAGGCCTTGATTTAACTCCCCAAAAAGACGACGACCCCGATGGCATCAAATTGCTTACAAGCTCTGAACCCCTCGAGCGCGCATGGAAACTGCTTTCTCCTTTGCTTCACCTACCTACAAACAACATCAATGTGTGGATCTCGGTATATGATGTCGCGGTTCGACGGGGTGTGTTAAATGGAACTAAGATATCTCCTTATTCTGAGCCATTATCCCAGGCAAGTACTTACAAGCCGTTCGAGCGCTCAACCACGGGAAAGTTCTCGATGTCGATCACCCTGAGTTGCATGTTCGCACTCTCCACTTCCGGAAACTATGTCTGTTGTCCTCTCATACTTGCGGGCCCTACTGATTGCTATACCCAGTTGAGTCCCTTCCAACCGCGCCTTCTTCCCCAGTTCGAGCTGTAGTTTCTGGTGCCTTAGGATCTCTGATTACCAGAGAGATGGCATTAGAAACCTACAATGCACAGTATTTACAGCGACACTCGTGCAATGCGAGTGCTATTCTAGGGGCAGCGCGGGGCCTTCAGATCCTAGGTAGCCCGAGGGATGAGATCGAAGGTGTAGTGTTTAGTACTCTTAATCTCGAGACAGATCTTCCTCTCAAGGTAAGTAATGTTATCCATTGTAGCGCATGTGTCAGGCTCAACATCCCTTGCTTATAGACAGCGTTGGACGTGTGGTCGTTCCTGAAGGATCTTGATTCTCCCCGGGCCAACGAATTCCGAATAGCCTGCGATGAAAATTTTGATATGTCGACTGTATTCAAGACACCAGACCAACTTGCCGTCATACAGCAAGGTACCATGTTAAAGGCCCAGGATGTTGATGACTAGATTCCAGCACCCGACATTATGCCAGTTATGCGACCTACACGGAGGTCTTCCGCTTTCACGGAAAGTCCTGTGTTATCCTCCTTTCTATAGGAACAATTCTTTTCCACGTCCGCTGCCGCCCGACAGCTCGTAACGAGCGTGTCATTTTGAGTTAGTGAGCAACTCACTGTAATTTAAGCACATGCGTTCTAGATGTCCCATTGCTCCGCAATTATCGGGGTGGCCACCACATTCATAGGCCTAGAACGCAACAAGCTGACGAGATTAGCGGCTAGACGGTCGTCCAGCTAGCGTTCGCATGGCTTTTTGTCATCACTTATCGCCTCATCGCCCCATCAGAGTACATCAGTCGTGATTCACGTTTCGGGACAAAACAGTTCCATTGAAATCAATGGAGATATCTGGCTCATGTCTTTGAATAATAGCCGTAAGTGCCGGACGAGCGCTACTCCGGCAGTTTACTCCAGACACGACCGCCCAATGTATTGGAGTTGAAGATTGAGAGGTGAACAGGGATAGAACAATTCTAAGAGTAGTACTTATTCTTGAACCTGTATTGACTTATAACACATCGGTATCTCTATCTCGTCCACTGACTGGAGAACAAACCCGAACCCAAAACCGGTATCGCGGGGTTTGAACTCAGTGTAAAACTATACAGTAGACGAAAGCATCGGAAAATGCCGTGTTTGACTGTCGACACGCTAGACATCGACCGCATCCTACGAGTACTCGAAAATGGTTAATATTCCCAAGTGCGTTTTTCTGAAGAATGCTCTTTCCAGATGGCTGCAACTGACTGCATCTACATCGTAGGACCCGCCGGACATGTTCGTTTGTGTTTGTTTGAGAAATGCGAATGGCAGATAGCTAATTATCATGCCATGCCACGACAGTCTGTGCGCACAAGGATTGCAGGAAGCACACGTATGTCGTGACGTTGATTTTCCCCTTCTCCCTCTTTAGTTGAGCGCTTTCAATGACAGCCCTCACAAAGTGACACAATACAAAAAGGGTAAAGATTCTCTCGCTGCTCAAGGGAAACGTCGGTATGATCGCAAACAATCGGGTTATGGTGGACAGACCAAGCCTGTCTTTCACAAGAAGGTGTGTCCGCGTCTTGGTTAGGTTTTGGCGATGCAAGGATTGAGCACTCATTATCAATAGGCTAAAACAACGAAGAAGGTCGTCTTGCGTCTAGAATGCACTGTGTGTAAATATAAGATGCAACTAGCCCTCAAGCGCTGCAAGCAGTGCGTCTATTCTTCATTCTTTCACGACGATAGCTGATTATGTGCCATAGCTTCGAGCTTGGAGGAGAGAAGAAAACGAAGGGTGCAGCACTCACCTTCGTAAGTGTGAAATATCACAACATCTCGGGATCGGTGCTGAACACATTTGGAATCTATACAGTAATGTCTACCCTGCCGAGTTGTCGCAGACGTGGTCATGGTCATCCCTTCTTTGTTTGTGTATTACAATCGATGAGACGCAACACACTTTATACACAACCGAATGCCAGCGCTCTGTGTGATAATCCATTGCTGGGAAAGTATTTACTTTCTGGAAGAACCCACGGTTATCGCCATTCGGCCGAATGACTTGAGTGACCCAGATCCTGGTTACTGGAAGCCAGGATCGATTTTCCCATAACCGAATTGCGCAACCGGACAATCTCGCATCCGGCTATTCGCTTTGTGACTGGATGCATGATAAGAGTCGTACAGATGCATGTTTGTAATATGGAGGTGTGACGAAAAATGATAGGTACAGTATACCGGAATCGAAGTCCAAGAAGATAGCCGGGTACTGTCACGGTAGCTGTACACTGTAGGGATGCAAATAGAAGCGGTGCACGCCACCGAACTCTACAGTACTCCGGTCTGCAGCACTCCTTACCCAGCCGGTACCGGCAGTCGTACAGAAGGCCGACGAGGGTGGGTGAGGTGAAACGGGGCAGATCTGGGCCTGATCAGAAGTCGCGAAGTCTACGGAAAAGGATAAGTGATGTTTTGGTGGCGTAATTGGCGACATGCTCGCGGCTCGCGGGAAAGATGGGCGAGACCGCTCTCCGGGGTCTTTGTCAACTGTCAATTAACAATAAAATGACGATCGTTCCACTCTTTACCCATCCTCATCATCTTTCTTTTCACCGTTCTCACTCCACATTCGTTCGTTCACTCGTACGATCCGCCTGGCCTTTATTTTTACTTCTTCTTATCCGTAGAGAATTTTTATTTCCTCGCCACCTCTTTACCACGAACGACATCGTCATCGAACCACTTCTCTTCTCACCCTATTATATTCAACAACTGCTAATCGCCTGATCCTCGGATTTTTGACGCGCACACCCACCACTTGCCTGCAATGAGGGCCCTTATCCGTCCAGTTTCAGTCCATGCCGCATCGTCACCCATAGAGACGATCGTTTTCTTTTTCGTAGTCGCCACACTGGCGTATTTCCAGGTGCTCTCCTCCATAAAGCACTCGTCTTTTTTCGCCCCGAGTACCCCCCTCCCCTTGCGCCCGTCACATGCACTCTGGCGTAGCAACGAATGGGTCACCGTTCCGGAGACTGAGTGGTATGACGCCCTCCACCGGTCCTCTTCTGCCATCGACCTTCAGCAATTGACCATGTCTTTTGATGCCAAGACAGCAAAGAAGGTGCGCACAGCCTTTCCGACTAACATTACACCAACTAACATCCTCATGCAGATCGCAGAGAATCCGATACTCTCTTCGCAAGTCACTTACTCCTTGGAAAACATGACGCACTTCCTCACGCATCATTTCCCTACGTCGTCTGGCAAATCGTATACGGATGTTTGCCACTCGGTCCAGACCAACCAAGATGGGGAGGAAGCTTGCTTTACTTCCACTTTTTCAAGCGTCCCGAAAGCGGAATCTCTGACACTATCATTTGCTATGGGAGGGCGTGAGGACTTCGTCAGTGCTCTGGCAAAGCAAGGCTCCTTTATTTCGGAAGAATTCGGCCCTATCAAATATGTTATTGAGAACCCTGAGCAAGAAGCAGTCGCAGCGATGAAGAGTGGCAAATGGGTTGCATATGCCGCGCGTGCTTTAATAGTTCGCTTCTGGGACCTCACGAAGGTAAGCATGGTTCAATTCATCTGTCGATAGGACTTACCCACGCTATGTCTTTCAGAAAGCGGACAACCTGGACATCCTGCTCGTCCTCGCTGGATATGTATTGATGCATACAACGTTCATCCGCCTTTTCCTCGCATCTCGTAGCCTTGGCTCCAACTTCTGGTTAACCACTGCGATTCTGTCATCGTCAACTCTTTCCTTCATGGTTGCATTGCCAATTGCGGGTTACCTTCGCATCCCTCTCGATCCCGTCAGCCTAATCGAAGCTCTTCCTTTCTTGGTCTGCACAGTCGGATTCGAGAAGCCTCTTCGCCTTGCTCGCACGGTTTTCGGTCATCGCCACCTCATGGAGCCTGCTATCCAGGAAGGTCGCCTTCGTGGTCAGATGAAACCAGCTCCAGAACTCGTTTTAGAGGCGCTCGATAAAGCGGGCAATATTATCGTTCGGGATTACGCTCTTGAAATTGCCGTACTTCTCATCGGCGCATATAGCAAGGTCGGCGGACTTAAGGAGTTTTGCGCCCTGGCTGCTTTACTCTTAACTGTGGACTGTGTCGCAACGACGACGTTCTACGTCGCTATTCTCAGTGTTATGATCGAGGTGCGTTTCATCAAATCTTCGACGTCACGTGCCTCTGGGTTTCGGGGGTCTTGTCCTGTCTTGATTGTGATTGTGGTATTTACACTTTCTTATTGTTCTAGGTGCGCCGTATTAAGATGTTCCGCACGTTGTCCTCGCGGAGGTCGTCCATGTCGGATGGCAAGCCCCCCGTAATGGTGAACGGCCAAATCCAGATGCCGAAACTCAACCTGCGTCAGCGAACCTCTGCTGCATTGTTGGGCGTAAAGGGTTCTTTGCTCAGGTCTCAATCCAAGGAGAAGGTTGGAAAGGAGGAGAACCCTGTCGCTCGCTTGAAATTATTGCTGGTGCGTACCTCCCTCCCTTCCCGTTAGGTCATCGAGATGACCCCAGTCATGTAGATTGTCTCATTCCTCTCGCTCCATTTATTGAACCTGTGTGCCACGTTCACCCCTGGTGCGGCCGTGCCTCGCCTTCAGCAGGTACAAAGTTCTCGTTACTCTAAGGATGCCTTGCCTGGCTTCCGCACCGTCGACATCACGAGCCTCCCTGTCGAACAGTCACTCTCTAGCCTTGCAGCCCTTCACAACGAAACAGAGTTGATAGTGCGCATATCAGCACCGGTTCACGTTCGCATGGTACCCATTATCTCGCCTCACCTTCACAAGGAGGCCAAGGCCAGGGGACGCGAAGCGGATGATATGATCGATAGTTTCATGTCTTCTTGGACTCAGCTCGTCGGTGACCCGATCCTATCGAAATGGATTGTGCTACTCCTCGGTGTCAGTGTCGCCCTTAATGGTTACCTTCTCAAGGGCATTTCTACGGGGACTGGCTCTACTCGCGGAGTCCAACAAGCTCAAGGTGTCCGATTCAACACCGTCGACCGAGGTCAGGAGAAGCAACTTGGCATCCCACCCTCTCTCCCTGCGCCTATCCCGATCTTCCCGGGCCCTCGTGAAAAAGGTGTTGCTGTTTATTCTGCTGCACCTCCAGTCGTTCGACCGATCCCCGTGCCAGCGAGGGCACCTTCCGTGAATGGAATTCCGTCATTCTTGGAATCAGTTGATGAGAAACTCAAAGCACAGCAGCCGGAAAGCGACGAATCTGATTCGCAAGATGAAGAGTCTAACACAAAGGAGACCTCAAGTCATATACGTTCGCTGGAAGAGTGTATCGACATCTTCGAGAATGGTCCTCGTCCGGTCTCGGTGTCACTCTCGTTACTCAAGGATGAAGAAGTTATTCTTTTGGCCCAGAATGGGAAAATTCAAGCGTATGCTCTCGAGAAAGTTATAGGCGATTTAGAACGTGCAGTTCAGATTCGAAGGGCATTAATTTGTATGTCCACCTAACAATTTGCTAGAAGCACCGTAGCTGACGGAGGGTTGCAGCTCGATCATCGAAAACCAAGACGCTCGAGCACTCCGCTATACCCATGTCAAACTATGATTATTCCCGCGTCATGGGAGCCTGTTGTGAGAATGTTGTCGGCTATATTCCTCTTCCCCTCGGCATTGCCGGCCCTCTCAATATCGATGGCCAGCTGTATCCAATTCCCATGGCGACGGCTGAGGGTACACTTGTGGCTTCGACGTCCCGTGGTTGCAAAGCTCTCAACGCCGGAGGAGGTGTCGCTACAGTTGTCATATATGATGGCATGACTCGTGGACCTGCTATCGATTTCCCATCTGTTGCTCTCGCTGCCGCTGCCAAAGCGTGGATCGACTCTGGAGAGGGCGGCGCGATACTCAAGGAAGCGTTCGAGAGTACGTCGCGGTTTGCAAAGCTGCAGAAGATCAAGACGGCCATGGCCGGTCGGACGCTGTTTGTGCGGTTTGCGACGACCACTGGCGATGCAATGGGCATGAACATGATTTCGAAAGGTACAGAGAAAGCTCTAGAAGCCATGAGCAAGTACTTCCCAGAGATGATCGTCCTCGCTCTCTCTGGTAACTATTGTACCGATAAGAAGCCCGCCGCCATTAACTGGATCGAGGGACGTGGCAAGAGCGTAGTCGCAGAGGCAATCTTATCCGGGCATATTATCAAGTCAGTGCTGAAGACCACACCAGAAGCGTTGTGTAACCTCAACACGAAGAAAAACCTTGTCGGCAGCGCGATGGCCGGCTCTGTCGGTGGTTTTAACGCTCATGCCGCAAATATCTTGACTGCGATATTCCTTGCCACTGGACAAGACCCAGCACAGAATGTGGAATCCTCTAATTGCATGACGCTGATGGAATTGTGAGTTGGTTTTTCTGTCGCATCTGACTCCTCGTTGATTAGAGCGCTAGAACGAATGAGGGTAAAGATGTTCTTGTCACCATCACAATGCCTTGCATAGAAGTAGGCACAATTGGCGGTGGTACCGTCCTTGCCCCTCAGCAATCCGTATTGGAGATGCTAGGTGTAAAGGGCGCGCATCCAACTGTGCCAGGTCAGAATGCACAACAGCTTGCTCGAATCATAGCTGCTGCCGTCATGGCAGGTGAGCTTTCCCTCCTTAGCGCCCTTGCTGCTGGCCACCTCGTTCGGGCGCACCTTGTCCACAATCGCTCGCAAATGAATACGCCATCGTCCTCGCGACCGATCACACCCGGACCCGAAACGCCCCCGAATGTGCCTTGGATTCCAGGTCCTCCCCAATCGAAACCCATAACCAAAGTGACCGCAGGTCCCTTGACAGCATCTTCGTCTACAACGTCACTGCCTGGTTACAATATAGATCCAAGACCCTGAGGGACAGTAGTCCGGCTGTGGTTCACCCCTCTACGCTCGTTGCTTTGCATTACCCTATACTGTAATCCTATGCGTTTAATTGGTTAGAGGTAGTTGTTTATCCTCACACCTCGTACATTGCTTTCATCTATCACGAATACGAACAATGTCCGGCTAGTACAACGGACAGAAATGTGCATATACAAACTTTGTCTTCAATGCCGCCGTGTGAGCGTGTTTACAGGGTCTAGTTGTCCTAATTCTGTTGAGTTCCAAGTGCCCGCCTAGCTCAATCGGATAGAGCGTCAGACTCTTATGGTGGGTGCATGGTTGCATCACGACCCGAATCTGAAGGCTGCGAGTTCGACCCTCGCGGTGGGCTAGTCTTTAACCTTTTTCAATTTCTGTCCCATTCATTTCAAATCTACATTGCGCCAATTTTTTAAAGTGAGCCGCAAGCCGCAGGCACACTTAGAATCCTCTAGATTGGCCACCAGTGAGTACCCCTTGGATTACAGTGCAAATAACAGCAATCATCTAGCGCATCATTCATTGTGCGAAGTAGCAAAGTTCTTTTTCAATCACTTCCACTTCTGCGATGCCGAGCCCGTCCCGTCCAAAACCGAATGCCACCACCCATCGACCTGGCTTCAAATCGACCGTTCGCTTTCTTGTGTTCCTCCACCAGCTTGCACAACGCAGTTAGGGTCGTCCATTGGGGTTCATAGCCCAGACCGCCTTTCTCCGGGGATTTTCGAGCACGCGAATCGTCCCAAATGAGGTGTACCATGGTAAGGGATAACAATGGGGGCTGGAGATTGATCAGATCTGCACTGAGGGCTGGTACAAACTGACTGAGACGACGAAGGAAAGGGCTGGATGATAATGCCGGCAAAAACCGCAGGAGATGTAGCCCCTCGAATATGTGGGAGAGTAAAAGCATGGCCGTGGCGGAGAGCCGAGGGAAAACGGTTTGTCCATCGGTAAGAGTGGTGAGGACGGTGTAGACATCTCCGTAAGTGACGGGTGGGCCGGCATCTACTATGCCGAATGCCTGACCACCGATGTCAGGATTGGGGGAGCCTCGCGCCTTGTCAATCAGACGCTGTTCGTAGCAGAAATGTGCGAGTGAGGCGTTCTCTACGTAAATGAAATTCTGGACGATATCTTGGGCCCACGAGGGATTAACCTGCCGCGCGAGATACGCACCGCACAGAATGTCGCCCCCGGTGCCGTAAATGCCATTCCCCGGTCGCAGACACCCCGTACGAAGAAGCTGGCGGTGGTGGTCCTGGCCTTGGTCCTTCTCGTATGATGGCAGTGAACTCCGATCGGCCGCCCGCACCAGCCGTTCAGCCTTGAGCTTGGACACTGCATAGTTCGAAAACATCTCTTCGTGACGCCGAGGCAGGCGACTGTCGTCATCATCGATTGTCTGTACCGAAAACGGTGGCTGTTTCTCCCATGGCCAAAGCCACAGCCGCGCGCGTCGGACAGACACGGAGCCACTGGAGGTATAGACGAGGACGCTCACGCCCGCGGCGCGCGCGGCATCTAACACGTTCTGCGTGCCCTCGACGTTCACTTTTTCGGACAGGGGTAGGAGACCGGCGTCGCGCTCGTAGAAACGGATATTGGCCGCGGTGTGAAAAACGGTCGTCTCCGTCTCGATGATCTCGAAGGATGAGCGGTCCATCGGTGTCAACGATGGTGATGGCCAGGGTGCATTGAAGGCCGCCTGGACCTGTTCTCGATCAGAGACGTCGACGAGACGAAAGTCGACATCTTTGGCCAAGCCGGTCGTCAGATCGGGGCGTGTGGGAGCGCGTATGTCCACGACTCTGATCTGCTTCGGGTGCTCGCCGCGCTCCAGCAAATGGCGGACGATCCAACCACCGAGAAAGCCAGCCTGAGGAGGAGAGTGGCGAAGGAGTCCAAATTAGTTGGTCCGTAAGCCAAGGCACAGCTCGTATGGCCAAATTGAACATACCCCACCGATGACTATATATCTTCTTCCTGTCCTCGGTGGGAGGAACGTCTTTGAGTCGAATCTAGTTGTCTCTGACCTTGCTGCTGCTTCTAAAGCGTCTGTTGCACTGATCCTATGTGGTGAGAAAGCCGAGGCCACATCATGGGGCAGCTTCATGAGTTTAGCATCGTTCAAACGAATGTACAAGTACAGGAGAAACGCCAAAAGAAGGACGAGGATAGCAATTGTGGGGTTCATTCGTACTGCACAAGTTGTCTGCCCATGAGGCGACCTGGCAATTCAGTTTTCGCGACATGGCCTAATTTAAGCGCTCATCCCTAACAGCAACCAAGTCCACATATATTGACACGCCCAACGACCGCAAAACACACTACAGATTGGATCTACAGATTGAGCATGCAAACGAGAGCGGTACCTAGGCGGGAGGCGGTGGCGGTGGTGCTGGTTCACTGGGAGGCGGTGCAGGAGCCGCTGGACCTGCACCTGCAGCAGCGGCGTCAGCGCCAGCTGCAGATGCATAATACTGGTTGTATTGTGCCATCTGACTTGCTTGCCATTCTTTGAACTCCGATGAATTCACATCGTAGCCATAGGCAGCCCTAAGTGTTATCTATGAGGAGTGACCCGGGTCCTTTAAAGGTACGAAACGCACCAATAAGCTGCGTATGCATCCATGTCCGTTGGGGCCGGTGCTACTGGTCCAGATCCTGGGGCTGGCGTAGACCCGGCCGCAGCCCCATCGGAAGGCGGTGGCGGTGGTTGATCACCGGGTGGTGGCGGCGGTGGAGCCGCAGATGGAGGAGGGGGAGCATAGCCCTAGGAAAGAGACGGATCAGGACAAAAGGAGAGGATGAAACATGACGGACGAGCATCCGATATGAAGAGTATTAGTTAAGAATACGTACACCCATCATACCATACGAGGCATACTGCATTTGGGCCTGGTGAAGTTCCATCTGTTGCTGATGCAGCATCGCCTTGACCTTTGCGTACTCCCCTCGGACGACTTCAAGTAGGTCGTCAGTCAGCGCCTTTGCGCGTGCGACTTGACCTTCTTCAGGCCCGCTGGGGTGGCTATTAAAACAACAACTTAAGACGCCGGGACTTAGACGCACGTTATGTGAATGTGCATAGGCTCGTCTGACTCCTTCCCTGTCTCCTGGTCCACAAACCCTGATCCTTGGCCCTTTATTTGCACGCGAGTCCCCGTTTCTTGCTGTATATATTTGACGAACATACCCTGTAGACGGTTCATGAGAAGCGCCTATGTCAAAGGACCGGACACTTACAGTAGGGCCGACAACCTTGGCGCGCACGTTAAAATTACGGATTGACTCCAAGCCGATAAAGATTTTCTCTTCAGGCCATTTACGCTAAGGGGTCGTGAGCATAAGCATCCTGCTATCACGGAGCAAGGGACGCACCTTTTCTCGCCTTCCCTTATCCTCGACAAGAGACCCCATGTCAATTGCGATGAGTTCGTTGACTCTGTCCATGGCCAACTGCAACATTTCTTTCGTGTTCGCGGATATGTGTAGGTACAGCGGAGGGTCTTTTTCCGTGGCCTTTGAGCGATCGGGGTACCATACGCCTTTTGTGCTGACAGAAGCTCCTGTCTCATCGTGAATCTAAAATGAAAATGGACACAAGCGTTCGCGAGATTTGTCCGTCACGGATTGGAAAGGAGTGACGTACTTGTTGTTGCGTAGAACCCTTGGTCAACATATAACGATTTCTCACGTCGTTTATGTCGATGTCTTGAGTGAAATCTCCGTCATGTATATCCTTGGGTCCGAGTAGCCCACCTCCGCTCCCAGCAGCAGCACCGCTATATTGAGCTGCGATTTTGGCTGCTATGGCCGCGGCTGCGGCAGCAGCTGTTGACGCATTTTTGCTTTCGTCCACTTTTGCTATCTTTGCGGGAGATTCTGGGTCCTCTTCCGGTGCAGCCTGGTCCCATTTTCGTTTAGAAGACATCACAGTGGAGTGAGCCACAGAGCGTGTTGAGGAGGACGAGCAGAGACAAAATGCAGTGTATTATATAATCCATGCCACATGATCATATTACAGCAGTGCCGTCCGAGTACAAGTACAGAAAAAGTTGAGAAACCACTCATACAACCTCTACAAAGTTAGCAGGAAACGATCCCTGTCGCCCTTCAAGCTTCCCCTTCCACCTAATTAGGGTATGCTCAGCACTCAGCATTTCAGATAGTTAAAACACGGTGAATACTCACCATGAGTCTGTCGACTCACTCTTCTCCGTAATAGTGATGACTTGGCCTTTCGAGAAAGACAGATCTCCCGGCTCGACTGCACGAAAATCGAATAGGGCAATCGCACGACCGACTCCCTCTCCCTGTGCAAGTGGCTTGCTGAGCACACGATCGCGCTCGGCCTCACGATACTTCGTAACCGCAGCATCGACAACCCGGGAACCTGGTCCAAACGGATTACCTTCATCCTCGAGCGTCGGTCCAAATGGTGATGTTATATCATAGCCGTCATTCTCACGTTCTTCTTGTGAGTAAAATGGGTTGCTGGTGCCTGCTGCGTTGCTCGATGACCGGGTGTGTACGGGTTGCAGTCGCGTGCGTGAACTATTGCCCGCGGAAGAGTCGAGGGACTGACCAGGAGTATGCTGGATACGCGAACGCTCACTGGGAGCAAAGTCACTTTTAAAGCGTGTATCGAATGATTGATCATCAATTCGAGGGGGCTGGTCATAGTCCCACGCGGAACCGGAAATAGCCTCCTCTCTAGGAGGTCCAAAGTAGCTGCCTGAATTCCTGCGCGCGCCCCACGAATCGGGAGGAAAGCTGGGTGTGGCAGATGATTTACGCGGTTGCTTGCGCAGCGATGGTGGTACTTCGGCGTTGCTACTCGCGATTCCACCGAACGCGTAAGAGGAGCCACGTGAGGATGGATCGTCTGCCACCCACGCACGTCCGCCGGGTGGGCTGGTACAGGATTCAAGGGTGTGGACAAGAGGCTGTGCCCAGTCTGGCGGCGTAACACTTCCGCTCAAAATTTGCTTCGAGCTTACGTTCTTGTGATACGCATGTGAGTTCGCATCCTGTCGCTCGACGATCACGGAGCCCTCGACTGAGACACCACCGAAAAGGCCGCGCGTCTTCGAGTAGCTGTACCTGAAAGGAGTTGAGACGAATGTTGGAGATGAGGGTGATATAGTGTACGAACATTGCAGCAACTTTGCCCTTTGTACTGAGTGCACCGGAGGCCTCCCCGTTACGTCCCAGAGGACCGACAGCAAGACTCATGTTACCGCCGAGAGTCAATGAGCCTGCAGCCATGAATGATCTCTAGTAATAATTGGATAAGCAGACGCATTTAGGTCCCCAGCATGATCCGTGAGGTTAGACAACACTCACAACGGCCTGAAGGAAGGAGAAGCACACGCCCAGCGGCGCAAGTTAGCTATTAGTCAGCATCATACGATAGGGTTGAGGGATGGATGACCGACCGAGCGGGAATTGAGCACAACGAGGAAATCGGTCATTTCTGCACCAGCCTGACCACCGACACCGACACCTGCGAGACCGATGGCACTTGGTGCAGACCACGCTGGGGACGGATGGTCATCTGTCTTCCGAGGATAATTGACAGGAAAGGGGCTCACATCCATTGTCCAAACGTGCTATCACGATTCCACCTCCACCACGCGCCGAGAACAGAAAGCCCGCCTTGATGATGGTAAAGATGGCAAACCCGCAAGCGCGCTCAAGGATAGCGCGAGGAATGACCTAATTAGTGGAGATCAGTTGAGAGCAGATTGTGGGGCAAAGGCAATACAAACGCCATCAAGGCCGTTATTGCTACTATCGACAAAACTTTTGACTGGAAAGATGTTATGCGCGTAAAGAATCGATGTAAGACAACTACGCACAGATGTTTGCTGCCTTTGCACATTCTTTGGGAAGGGCCTGGGGAAGAGGATTGACCAACTTGGGCATCGGAGAGAGGAGTGAAAAGGCGTGTCGGTCCGCAGCAACCCTCGGCCGTCATTTGTTCCGTCTTCGGTCCGGTCTGTCGCGATCTACATACAAGAGCCGGGATCGCCCGCGGCCCTTTCTTTCTTCAACTGCCAACACCTTATCACTCCTCCCTTACTTTTCTTACCAGGCGGGGGTCATTTGAGAGTGGCAGAGAGCACATTCTTCGCTTTCGCTAGCAGCACGACCGTGCCATTTGGCATGATGATGGTCTTCTAGATAGTGGTGTAAGAAACATTTCTTGTTTGCATCACCGATGCTTATTATGATGGCACCACCTCACACTCTGAGGCCAGCAAGCAGTTACAAATACCCGGTTGTATGTACATAGTTCTTGCACAATAGGAGGGATGCAAAAACAAAGAGCATGATAACCGACGTTACACCCACAAGTATGTGATACTTTATCTTGCACCACTGGCTTTGGCCTCCTCCGCAGCGACGACTGCCGGATTAACCTTCTTGCCGTCCTTCCACCGAATGCGGGGCGGAGGTGCGCGGTTACGGCGACCCTCACGCGAGCGAACGCGGACAACTACACAAACATGAAAACCGAATGATGCAACCATAGATCAGGACAAACGCACCATGAGAGTGGATGGCACACGACACGCAGTACGCGATTTTGATGTAGAGTTTCGGAATGACGTATTCTACAAGCCCAAATGCGCTCAGTCAATACCACGAAAGAAAAAATAAATAAATTTAGCACCGCACCAGAGTAGACAGAAGCCTCGCTGATATCCCGCACTGCAGCGCTCTCAACCATGTTCCTCACCGTGAATCGTTTAATAGCTTTATCCTTCGGGACTGCGCGCGAACAGTTCGAGCAGCGAAGGAAGGTAACGTGTCCACGGCCTTTCTTGTTTCGGCCGCCATTTCTTCTTTTCTTGGTCTGCAGAGAGAAGTATGAATTAGTATCAAGCCTTCACATGACATCCATGCTACGCATGTGCCATCCATCCCTCATTTCAGCTATTTGCGAGACGTGAAACGGTCCACGGACACACAAAGCAACCTGACGATGAAATCGCTCACCATGCTGGATGTTGAACCGTTAAGGTCTGGTACTTGTGATGCAGTCCTGCAACTAGCTCAAAGTTGTCGTGGTTGGGGGTCATCACATAAGCCAAATTCCAAACTCCGCTGTCACAACCCCACGTTGCGTGACTTGCGTCGTCGACTTGCGATGACTATCGTAGACAAGATGGTGTGCCCAAGATGGTGTGCTCAGTAAGCTGAACGCTTTCTGGCAGATGAACAGGCGGTCCGAGATCAGAGTTTGACTACCTCTCACTAGTACTCGTTGCACACAATGGCCCGTTGCATGACTAGAAAATGGTGTAAAAGTTCATTAAATAAAAGAGAACAGATGAAGCATTCTTCGATCCTGTCGTAAATATGACGTGTCGCCTCCGCGCCTCCCTAATCCTTTCTATCGCGATGTAGAATTCTCGACAGAATCTCATCATACGCACCCCATTCCTGTGCATCTGCGCAGCCATACGCGAGGGCACTGTAGCAAGCCGGGGCAAATGAAAAGGCCTTACGTGAGTGAACTTTCACGTGCTCGTTGGTCTGGTGTAGATCGCATGAGTCTTTTGTAAGTGAGCCTGCCTACCAGCTAAATGCCTGCTTAAAGAGGATTGCATAGTTAGCGTGACACAGAGTAAGAGTAAGCACGCATACTCAGCAGTCTTATCAGCGTTTTCGCTCGGCGCCAACGAGCTTTGCACCCACTCCCTCAGTGCACGGATCTCCTCGCGGAATTCCTCTCCCACCTTACGCCGTATCCGCGCGTCCACCTCTCGTAGCTGTTCCACACCACGCAGACCGGATTTGCGCGCCTTCCCAGTAAATTGGCATACTTCTTCCCCATCGTCACGCAATCTTCATTCCCTTGAGCGAGTCGTGCGAGGCGATGTATTCACGTTCACTCTTAGAAGATAACGCAGTTAACTTGGCCAATGTTGCCTCCATCTCATGGAGCGAGTTCTTCGAGCTTGTAGTCTCGGCTTTTTAATCGGACCTCAAGCGTAACCACCTCGGCCTCCGCTTTCCGTGCCCGCTTCAGTGCCTGAGCGTCACGACAAGTGTGAAAATGGAGGATGAGTTTTTACGAATGTGAAAGTACATCTTGAAGCGATCGCTCCTTCCGAGCGACCACATTGTTCAATCCCTCATTCTTGAGGCGCAGTCGTTCCCTGACCGCCTTCAGACCCTCAGTCTGGCGACTAAGCTACGCGACAGTTCGCTGCGACAGCCGTAGCTGCCCCTTGGTGTTCTTGAGAGCATTGCGGGCGTTGATCACGCCAGTCCGCAGATCCGCGAGCACCTTTTTTGTGCCACCAGGAGTCAGTGACAGCCGGTGATTACCATCGCCACCCGGGAATGCCTGCTGGAGCATGTTGGAATGAGATGTCTCTGTGGAACCAGGTATTGCGAGTCCTTGGGAGTAGCGCGGGGGCGTTGTATGAACACCGTCATCTGCGAGGGGCACGTACATTCTCTGTGTTATATTTAGAAGCCGTAGGTGCTCGGAATGAAGCGGAATATACGAACCTGCAGAGGAAACTGGTATACCTTGAAATGAGATATGTCAGTGACGCCGGAACGACTCGGTGTCCGAGTAGGTCTTGGCTGAGTGAGCCAGGTTCACGTGGCAAGGGAAGGTTTAAGTCTGGACCAGCGAGGCTGTGGAGAATGTCGAAACTTGAACACCACCTGACCTTACTAATTGGAGTCATCGTCGGGCGTGGTCCGACGGAGGCGGAGGGCTGAAAGTGTTGGGAGACATGGGCATACGAGGGGCAAGTTGAAGCAGATTCTCTAGATTTTACAGCTAGGCTTGTTGATGAGTGTGGAGATATGATGGCGAATAGAGACTGTTTCGAAGGAGAGAGGCAGCGCTATAAAACTCCGTGGGGTGCGTCATCTGGCAGTAAAGAGGGACTACGGACTACGTGCGCAGATTGAACGAGTGGAGTGATTTGAAGCCGCGGACGAAGGTCTCGAGGTACGCGAAGGATGGAGAAGGATAGCGACGTTGAACAGACCTGGCGACCTGCAGTCTTACGTACAGCTCTTTCGACACCAAAGACCTTGTTGATCAATGACGACTTCTCACATCCCGTCTGAAGAAAATCGGGTGTCGATTTAAAATACTACACTCCTGGCTAAAAATACAAAGGGATTTGATACCTTTTTCCCAAGACCAATATGTGAATCCTACTGTATATGACGCAGATGGACCTTCATGCTTCAATACTGGGTGAAAGTGGCAATGCGAACCTTGGCGCGAACGGCGCTCACCGAGGACAATCAGCTGTGATATCTTCAACAGTGGAGGGCAGGGGAATCGGGGACAGGAACATCGTTGTTGAAAGTGCATACTGATCAATACAGCCACGTTTCTTTTCATCTAGATTGGAACTACTTGGAACTACGATAACGCCTGTCCTTTACCAACTCACTCGACATCGCTTCACCGATTCAACATCGAGCACATCATGTCACAGGAGCAACTCGCAAATTCCAACAATCTTGTAAGGATTATGCATAACTCTCACAGATTTCCTCTCTAATACTCAACTAGAACGTGGAGCACTTCCGAATTCTGGTCATTGGAAACGCTAACGCCGGAAAGACAACCATTCTGAAGAAGGTGTGCCATGCCCAGGGCCGTGAACCAGTCTATCTAAATGTAAGCGAGATGTGCCATCCACTTTCCGCATCGCCAACGCGGTTTACTTCGGTCTTTTGTTTCCTGCTTTAGATCGATTCAGAATTGGAACCATCGCCTTCGGTCGGTATAACATTGACCTGCGCCCTCCAATGACGACACTCACTATAGTTGTTCAGCGCGGAGAACACAACATCGAGCATCAGTTTCAATATCCAACAGCCCACGGCTTTGTCTTTCATGACTCCCGCGGGTTCGAAGCGGGTAGTGCTGACGAGCTGAAGAAAGTCAAAGACTTTATCGAAAACAGGGCCAAGGAGGAGGAGTTGAAGGATCATTTGCATGTCATATGGTGTGCTGATGCTCTCCGTTTTTTTTTGCAAATTTCTGACTTTCGTGGTTCAGGTATTGCATATCGACAAGCAATGATAGAGGGATGACCGAAGCAGAGATGAGCCTGTTTGAGAGTGGCACAGGAAATGGTCAGTGAATACCTGCGTCATCTGTCGAGGTCACTGCTCATTCTCATTTTCATCCAAGTCCCTGTTATTGCCGTCTTCACGAAGATGGACGCTCTGGACAAGGAGGCACGCAACCAGCTAATGTGGGATGAAAATATTCCTCCTGCGAAGATCAAAAAGGAAGTGCCCATTCTTGCAGAGGCCATATTCAAAAAGAATTATCTCCAACGACTTGAGGAGGTAAAACACAGGCCGCATTGTGTCATACGGCTGCGTGGTATGTTGGTCATTGTCCGTGACACAGCAACCTCCTGACCCACTCGCCACTCAGACATGGACAAAGAAGGTACTGGTTGTAGAGAGCTGATCATGAAAACCTCACAGGCCCTTAACGGCGACACTCTGAGATTGTTCTGTCTGTCAATACTGCGGAATGATGTTGAATCTCGAATCAAGCAGGTTATCAACCAGTGAGCTATGCCGTTATCCTCGTTTGATAGCAGACTGCGAATGCATAGATGCCCCAGGATAATCATACCCCAGGTACAAGGTGAGGAAGAACATGGCCAAGGCAAGAGAGACACTCAATGAACGTGTACCACTTTCTTAGCCGCTATTGAATCACATGCTTTTCCCGAAGAACAATTAAAATCCTTGTTCTGCGAGGTCATGCGTTGTTTTCCACACATGTTGGTGCGAATATGCTCCTGAACATTGTATCCCTCACATTTTAATGTTAGCAATATGTAGCCCGTAAGTGACTTCGCGCTATTATTCTGTCATGTTCTTTTCTAATATTTCTTTGATAGAGTGTAAGTGTTCATGCATACCTTGATGATGTTAGAGGTTATCAATCATAGTATTTCACTTTTAGTTTGTGAGTCCATCATATTTGTTTTTACTTTTGCTTATTTAATTTGCTTTTATACAGGATGTAGGTTTATCTAAAAAATTTTATCATTATTTTTATCTCATCTTTTTTTGCTGTTTATAGAAAGCATGTAACACATCTTTTAACAGTTTGCTAAGTTTATTTATTATTATATTTGCAGTTAGTAAGTCTTCAGTAAAGATTGTTAAAAAAAATTTAATTTGTATAAATTATTACTTTATAGATTGTAAGTTGCTTATTTTACCTTTACTGTCTTTTTAACATATAGAATGTAATTGACAGCTGGTGAGTATCTGCCCCTTATTTTAATAGAATATATTTTATTAAAATTTATTGTAATAGCAAGTAAGTGTGTTTTTACTTAATTATATATATATTAGCTTATGTCTATTTTTATAAACTATATAAACTTTTTAGATGGTAAGTTTTTTATGCTATCTATTTTTTTTACTATTAATTGATTATCTGTAAATTTTTTAGGATGTAAGTTTATAATAAATGTATAAAACATTTTTATAGGCTAATAGTATTTTATTGAAATCATATAGAATGTAAGTAAGTTATATTATTATATAAACCATTCTTTAATATATTTTTTATGCTTTTAAAAGAATGTAAATTTTCTTTAAGCTTTAATTGTGTAATTTATTTAAATTTTTTCTCCTTAATAGGCTGTAAGTAAAATTTTTTTAAAAAATAATCTTTAAGATACTAATATATTAATGCTATATTTACTAAATAGGCTGATGTGAGCTTTTTTTTTTTTTTATAAAGTACTTTAATACACTTATTAAAATCTTACATTTATTATAGGCTGTAAGCACTTTATAAGTATATTGAAAGTTTAAAGCTTATCTTATGATATTATGGCCTTATTTTCTTAATAGATTGTATGTATTATTTAATCATATATAAGGTTAAAGTTTAAATATTAATATCTATCTAATTTAATTATATAAATTATAGCAAGTAAGTATATTAATATTATTACCTTTATTTTTTATTATTAATTATGCTACTTATAATAGGAGGTTAGTTATCTGCTTTTTTAATTATTATAAAATCAAATGACTAATTAAGAATGTATAAATTAGAGTGTATGTATTTTTTTATAACTATAATTAAAGTAAAAAAGGTACTTATAGCACTTTACCTTTTTAACTATAGGTAGTAAGCATTTTTATTTGTTATTCAATTAAGTATCTTAACTTAAGTTTAATTTATCTCTTTAAAAATTGTTTTTATAATCTTTATAGTTTGTAAGTATTTAACCTTTCTCTTTTTATTATCTTTTTTATATATTTTTTTTTAGAATGTAAGTTTTTGACCTTTTATAATTTATCTTTTATTATTATGTTTTTATAGGCTGTAAGTTTCTAGCCTTTCTTTTCTTATCTATCTCTTATAGCTTACTTTTCTTTATAGCTTGTAAGCTTTTAACATTTTCTTATTATCTACTTATAACTCTTTCTTTATATGCCTTTTATAGTCTGTGGGTTTTAAGCCTTTTTCTTTTTATTTATCTCTTATAGCATACCTTTTTTTTATGCTTTTTATAGCAAGTAAGTTTTAACCTTTTATATTTATTTATTTATCTTTTATAACTTATCTCTCTTTATATGCTTTTTCTAGCCTGTAAGCTTTTAACCTTTCTTTTTATCTATCTTTTATTTATAACTAATTTTTTATATATACTTATTATAGTTTGTAAGTTTTTAACTTTTTTTTATACTTATCTGCCTTTTAAAACATATCTTTCTTTATATGCTTTTTATAGATTGTAAGTTTTTAATCTTTCTTTTTTTATTTATAGTATTTCTTATAGCTTATTTCTTTTTATATGTTTTTTTAATAGCGAGTGAGTATTTTATCTTTTTATTTTTATTTGCCTTTTATAGCTCTCTCATTATGCTTTTATAGCAAGTAAGTTTTTAACCTTTTTTCTTCTTATAGCTTATCTTTTTTTAAATATATTCTTTATAGAAAGTAAGGTTTTACTATTTTCTTTCTATTTTTTTTTCCCTCTTTTTATATATAACTTATACTTTTTTTTAACATCTTTTTTATAGCTTGTAAGGTTTTAACTTTTTTTCCTTATCTACTTATGGCTTATCTTGCTTTATATATTCTTTTTAGCGAGTAAGTTTTTAACCTTTTTCTCCTTATTTATAGTTTATCTCTTTTTATATTCTTTTTATAGGGTGTAAGTTTTTCATCTTTTTTTAATTTTTACATTTGCCCCTTATGGCTTATCTTTTTTTCATATGCTTTATAGCAAGTGAGTTTTTAATCTTTTTTTCTTATTTGCCCTTTATAGCTTACCTTTTTTTTTAAAGCAACAAGTAAGTTTTTAACCTTTATATGCCTTTTATGGCTTACCTTTCTTTATATCTTTTTTACAGCTTGTAAGTTTTTAATCTTTTCCTTTTTATCTATCTTTTATAGCCACTTTTTAATATATATATTTGTAGAATGTAAGTTTTTAACCTTTTTAACTTTATTACCTTTTTATAAATGCTTTTTACAGTCTGTAAGTCTATAACCTTATTTATGTTAAATTCTTATAGCTTATCTTTCTTTATATGTTTTTATAGACTGTAAGTTTTTAACTTTTTTCTCTTTAACCACTTTTACTATATACTATAGCTTATCTTTCTTAATGTCTTTTTTATAGGATGTAAGTTTTTTACCTTTTCTTTCTAATTTTCCTTTTATATGTTATATATATATGCTATAAACTTTTCTATTCTTATAGGATGTAAGTATTTTTTTTTTTTTAAATAGTTAAAGCTAATTTTATGCTTTAATTTATTAGAGCAATTACTTGAATAATTGCTTTAAGACAATCATTTTACATTTGCCATCAAAGGTATAAAATAAACACCTGTAAATATTTGGCTAATCTATTGCTTTACTTTAGGCCCTGTCAGCAACCCGATTATTCAAACAATCAACTTGATTATTGAGTCTGATTGTTTTACGTAATTGAGTGGCTGTTGAATGCGTGATGATGCGTGACGGGCCTGAATTTGGTCTAACGAGAAGTGATCGAACTTCGGGGTTTTCTGGAAGTGACTAGTGTGACAGGTGTCTGATGTGATATGACATAATATGAGCTATTTTAAATTAAAATACATGCGAGAAAAGTGATCAGACCAGGATTTGAACCCAGGCCCTCTCCTGGACCCTGAACATGTACCAGGTGCCTTAGCCATTGAACTACTTGGCTTTCGGTCCAGTCCAACTAATAGTCTGTTATATTCTAACGCTTCAAGTAGGTCATGTGAAAGATTACACATCCAGATTAACTTTTTTTAAAACTCATATTATGTCATGTCACATTGAACACCCTATCACATTAGTCACTTCTGGAAAACCCCGAAGTTTAATCTTTTGGGATTGGTGACAATCACGTGAAAAGAATAACAGCAGATCACATCATGTCACACTTGCTACATGTTTAGTCACACAATAACGTAAAACAATCAAACTCAATAATAAGCTGATTGTTTGAATAATCGGGTTGCCGGACAGGGCCTTATAGATTAGTTCTAGCTCTCCTCAATACAAAGTTATTTGGCTTGGAATTGGTACTTTTTATCATTTATTTCACTATTTAAAGTCTTAGCATTTTATTATAGCAACTATGATCATTATTCATCATTGTTTATTTGCCACACAATCTGCTATAGATTTTTCCAAGGCTATTAACATCTATATGATCATTTTAACCAAAACTTTAGTGAATGATATAAAGGAGGCTTATCAAAGATCTGTTTTTATCATTAAAAATGATGAAGATAGTGATAAGCTCTCTAATATGTTGATAAAAAATGTTTTAGGTATGCTTTTTAAAATTATATATTAAAAACTCTACTTATTAGTATTATAGCTTATAAGCCAATCATTGGTACATCAGAAAAAATTAAAAAAAACTTAACAAACTTAGCTGGCTTATTTCATAAATAACCTTACATTATAAAAAGTATCATTACTGTACAGTATGTCAAATTATTTGTTGATGTATTGGATATTATGTTATCTAGTTGACTATAAGTTGACTCAACTTATCTGCTCTAAGGGGGTGTCAGAAATGCACAGCTTGACTGCAGCTCCTTTTTCACAGAAACAGCTCAGAGCCGTGGACTAAGTAAGTATGTAAGCAGGGGTATTTCCATATTTGGAAGTTAAATTACCATATATCGGTTGATGGCTTATATAACATGAAAGGCTTAGCTTGAAGACGTCTGGCCTTCATCGGCGCTGTCGCGCATACTTCCGCGGGGCCTGTAAGTCTGTCAGAGGATGGTGATGGTGTTTATCTCCTCTTATGTGGTCTGCAATCTTGTGCGCAAATGTGGCACAAGCCACGGGCTGCTTGCACTGTCGGTTATACAGTAACACTGGGCCTCCTGTTTGTAAATGCTGCCTTGGCCTTGTCTTACACATGTCCGTGGGCCTTATAATTGCATTGGAGAATGTGGGAGCTAGTTCTTGTTTTGTCTGAGGTCTTCCGAAAGGTGCACAAACATGGCGCATGTAGCGGACTGCCTGCACTGTCGGCCATAGAACTAGGCCTCCTCACTCGCCAATACTGCTATGGTTCTGTCTTGCACTTGTCTGCGGGCCTTTAGGATGCACTCCAAGCCAGGTGAAACTTCTGTGACCATGTCTGTAAGTCGCCAATGCGTGCACTGCGGTGCTGCAAGTACTGGAACTGCTTCTGGGTGTGTGTCTGTGCTTGCCTCTGACTGTGTGCCTCGCTCGGAATGGGTCGCTGCTGCTGTGGGATTGGCTGGGATTGGCGGGAATTGTTTTTGTGCCCAGGCATAGCATCTGTGTGTGCTGCGCACCACTGTTATCACTTGCACTGCTGCCGCTGGATCTTGCTATCTGAGCCTGGACTGTCTGAACTGCAGCGCTCCAATCATGTTTGACACGGCCCAATCTGTGGCCCATGCCTATCTGATTCTGGTATATAAAGGTCCTCCGCTGATGAGCTGGGAAGCCGGTCTGTGGGGAACAAACACCCAAATCAAACCAAGCACGCTCCAAGGCCAGCAGCAAGTTCTAGGGGTGTGAAGCGCTGCAAGGTATCGCGCAAATGTCCGCTGAAAACCAAACTTCGCAGGCGGGTCCGTCTTGATCCTGAGAGCTTGGGCATAGCTCCGCTAACGGCGCGGATTTGTGTGGCGGTCCCGGGAACAGCAGGACTGGTCCGGAAAGATGTTGAATGTGGCCTATTGTGCACGTGCACGTGGACTTCGCTACTTTGCAACCTTGGCCGCACTGGACCCCGGAAGGTCTTCCTACAGTTGCTAAGGGCGCAGACGCGTGCAGCACACTCGGGGAGGCGAAGAAGAGCTGATGGGGAGAGGGTTCACCACCATAGAACACAGCTTCCCATGAATCTGAGACGATTGCATATTCTATGACGGTTTCTAAGGCTTTGTATCGTTCTGTCTGAGAAAATATGGCACTTCTAAGTTCATAATGAAGCCATATGATCTTTTAGGAAAAGAGGTCGACTTTCAGAAAATCCGGGATCTACGACGGACTAACTACGTAACCCCGGTCCCGGATTGCCGGCCCGACACCCCCTTGATCTGCTCAGCCCATCTTGTTAGCTGTACTGTAATAGTACACAAATGAAAGTAGTTCTATTGCTCTATCTGGAATCGATGTCACTTGGAATTGGGGCTCCTGGACACATTGGCCAACTACAAGAACACGCATACAATGGCCAATTCCGTCATTTTCCCACGATAGGCCGTTGTGGCTTGTGGCAGGCAGTACGGACTTCTCTTTTGTTCTCCTCACACCTGTGGCTAACCTCATTGTCTTGTTGTCTTCAGCTGCTTTAAAATCGGAGGGATGTCGCTTCTCTCCAGCACCACACTCTCCCCACTTTACGAATTACGATCCCCCTTGGAGCCTGGAGCCCCAAGCAAGCCTTAACGTCTTAACCTTGAAAAGACCCGGTCGTCAATAATTTTATAACCTCTCCGTGATTTCTCTCTCATGGCACTCTTTACCTTTGCACTCCTTGCCATTTTCACTGCCTCTTTGGCTTCTGCCGGGCCTGTTGCCGTTGATAATGCGACCCTTCTTTTGAATGGTCAACAGGCGCTGGTTCTTAATTGCCAGTTTCAGGGCTTACAGCAGAACGATACTTGCAACAGTACGTGCTGTCCTCTACGTGGCCAATCTTTCCTCCGAGTCCACGACGCTAATTGTGAGATTTGACAGCTGGTGACACTGCTTGCATACAGAACGCCACGGCTACCTGTGTCAACGGCACATGGCAGACCTCGCCATGTCCATCTAGTAAATCATGCTTCGCGCTTCCCCAAGTCCGAGCAAACGGTACTGTACGTATTATTCCCCTTTCTATGACACTCTTGTCATCTCTTAATTTAAAGTTTCCGAAATGCAACAGTTCATCGCATGTACAAGTCCGAACAACGCGGCCTCAATTATCGCTGCCACCGGGATTCAAACCGACATTGCGAATAACTGCACGTCTCTCGGCAACACCAGTTTTCCCTTTTCCTCCAACAATACTGGAGACGGTGGGAATAACAGCACTCAAGGAATCAATGGAACGTCGTCTGCTCCAGGACAGGTCGCCACATCAACCCCTCCACTTTCGCAGACTCTTCCGCCTACCACAACGACTCTCTCCCCCGAACAAGCCTCTTCGTTGATCTCGTCGGCGAGCTGCTCGAACCCCCCCTCGGTTCCCACCAACGCCCCTGGCAGTGTCAACCATTTAGGCGGAAACTTGGACGGCGCACCTCCAGTAATTCTCCTTACTTCCGCTCCCGCCCCGTCTCCTACTCCAACGACCCCCACGCCATCCTCGGTGGGAAATCCGCCTGATGGAGGATACTGAACCTGAATGCGTCAATGAGTTAAAATGAACATTTTTTTACTTGGCGGTATAATGGGTAGTCTCTTGGTCTCTGTTGTAATGATCTGTAATAGCGACATAATGGAAGGAGCTAAGACTTGTAAATGCTATGGTGCTAGTTTGAATCATCGGCGTCGGGGAGCATGGTGAAGACGGTTTCGAGATGACAAAGCAATATCCGCGCATATGGTATTATCATAGTAACGACAACAAGCACATAAGAAAGGACAGCACTCAG
Organism: Russula griseocarnosa; assembly: GCA_022884055.1. Lineage (NCBI taxonomy): Eukaryota > Fungi > Basidiomycota > Agaricomycetes > Russulales > Russulaceae > Russula > Russula griseocarnosa. The sequence continues at coordinate 1,487,507 of JAGKRU010000002.1, read as the reverse complement.
ACAGCAAACGTGAAGCAGAACACCGCGGGCTAGGATCGGAAACATTAACGCCAGGATCACATGCGATATCATTTTCAGTCTTCTTCCCCCGCATCAGTTGGCTTAGCCTTCTTGGCACGACTCGAAGCCGGTTTCGCTTTCTTCGACGCGGGCTTAGTGGCGGCAGTCTTGAACGAGGGTTTCTGTTCACCGGTTGGAAATGAGAAAGTGGTTTACTACATTTGGGATGCTGGACCCACCTTTCGCTTCTTAGTTTCAGGCTCCGAAAGTTCATCTTCATCAGCGGGGATGTCATCGATCTCATCAGCAAAATCCTCGCCAGACTCTTCTACATCCTGCAAAGTATATGAGGCATAAATGTTAAATTCAAAGGAAAAAAGGAAGCACTTTTTTCGGAGCACGCTTCTTGGCCGGAGTCTTCTTCTCAGTAGCCTTCTTTTCAGCAGCGGGAGCCTTTTTTGATGATGCGGCTGCTTTCTTTGGTTTTTCTTCTTCATCTTCGTCTGCCCCATTCACCTCTTTACTCTCATCTTTGGCTTTCTAAAGACATAGGTATCAGCACTCCAGTGCAAGCTCAAACACAAGAAATGTTTGCCTTGGATCGAGACTTTGACGTCGATGCTTTCTTGGGCTTTTCCTTTTCCCCGCCGTCATCTGCTGCATCGCCCTCTTCATCAGTCTTCTGTGAATAGCGAAGAGATCAGCAATCTAGGAGTGAAAGGCATAATGAATAATATCGACCTACTTTCTTGGATGTGCGGGCCTTCTTGGGTTTCGCCTCCTCACCCGCGTCATCTTTCTTCGTTGAGGCACGTTTCTTCTTAGGTTTCGCCTCATCAGCTTCATCGTCACCTTGGGGCTTGCGTGCTGTCTCGGGAATGTCCTCATCCGCGACGTGACCATCATCCCAAGCGTGACGAACTTTCTCCTGATCTGCGGGCTGAAGGTCTTCGAACCCATCAAGTTCATCCGCATTGGAGAAAGACTTCTTCATGTTGTTTATGATAGTTGGCGTTGTGCAGCCCCAGTGGCGCCAGGACCTGTCGTGCATATGGTGAGAGAAGGTATAACCGAAAATGGTAATATTGAACAGAGGTGTTGACGTACATCGACGTGTGGCCCCTAAAATCAACAACAGAGCCGAGCTTGAGCACACCCTTTTCGAGGACGGTACCTAAGTCGAGACATTATGAGATCAAGTCTTCGGAAGACAGAAGAAGAGTAATCACGAACCGTTGCAAGGTTTTGGCCCTGGAGTGACAAGACGCGTACAACGATGAGAAAAGGGATAGATGATACGAGTACCTGGGAGGGAAACGAACCCTTGCATTTTGCGCGATTATTTTTAGCATATTCCAGGCGATAACCCGACTTTTTCTCTTCGACGTCAGACATGTCAGGACGGGTACAGAAGGGGGGGAATAAAAAAGGAGGAAGTGTGGTAGGAAAGGGGGGAAGGGAACGAAGGACGCGAGAGACTTTATGAGCGAGAGCCTTCAAAGTCCGCTGTGTGGTCCAAGTTGGCCTTTGTTGGCCTCTGCGCAAAGGCCAGAAACGGCGATCTGGACACGCCGCGCACAGGCTGAAAGTAGGTACGCTAGAAGTGTCCGAGTCCGAGGTTGTCCGCTTTGGCGCACGTGCCAGCAAATAAAGTGGTCTGATATCGTACGAGCTCTCCTCCTTGCACAAAATGACCACAACCCCCCCAGAGTTGCTCTCAATCTCTCCCGCTATGGTCTTCTCCTTCCCCAACGATCCCTCCCCTCCCTCCTCAGAGGAATCTACCTCCTCTCAAGCCGACAGTCCCCCGATTGGTCTCAATTCTCTAGTCTCTGGGATGGTGAACATAACGCTTTTCAACCCCAATCCACAAATGCCAAATTCGACCCTACCTCGTTTGACTTTGCATTGAACCTTCCCCTCGACATGGATCTCGATTTTAATCCTTCCCTCGCTGTCGACCCCGCCGCTTTGCACTTTAATCCAAACATGTTAGCCACCACCGACTTGACACCGTTTCCTCCTCAGCAACAGGTCGTGTTTCCTCAGAATCTTGGCCCTCGCCGAATGAGTATCACCTCATCTTCTTCATCAGGCGCATCCTTTTCTCCTGTCCTAGACCCCACTGCCTCCAGTTCTATACCGTCGGTCCCTTCTACCACAGCCGCTTCCCCAAATCTTCCTTCCGCAGCCCATGTTCCCACCAATGCCATCGTGAATGATCCTGTTGCCGACCTAGCGCAGTCTGTCCGCCAGGCGGCTGGAGTTACACTCGCCGTGCCTGTGCAAGGCCAAGCAGAGCATTTGGCCTACTCTCGTACGGATATAGTCGCTCGCACGAACACAATCCTTTCTAACGGTCACAAATTAGATGCCTCGAAACTTCCGATTCCGCGTCTTCAGCGTCCTTCCCCTCCGATGAGCACAGGCTCCAAACCTAAATCTCCAGGTGTAGAGCCCAACCCACCAGTAGATCCATCCCTGGGAGGTACGGTTGCTGTTATCGGTCGCCCAAAAACCAGTCATACAACGATCGAACGACGGTATCGCACCAATCTCAATGCTCGTATCCAGTCTCTGAAGGATGCTGTACCTGCCCTTCGAGTGCTCGAGACTAGAGAGAAATCGAAGAAGGGTCAAGACTCCCCAGAAGCCGAGTCGGAGGAGAAGCCAGAGAAACCCGCATGGAATGATATAGTCGATGAACGCGGATTCGTCGATGGTGTCAAGGTTGCACGCAAGATTAGCAAGGCCAATGTTCTTGGCAAGGCCGCGGAGTACATTCAGTAAGAATGTTGCATCTTGTTATACTTATTCGGCTTACATGCTGCGTAGTGTGTTGAAGCGCCGTGAAGACCGTCTCAAACGAGAACAAGCTGGTCTGCGTTCCCTCGTCTCCGGTCTCGTCGGCGGTCCTGCACTTCTCCGCGAGTGGGAGCGCGAGTGGTTATCTCGCTTTGGCGGGCCAGAGCGTGATGAAGCCACTTCAGATGTCTCTGAAGATGACGGCGCTGACGATGGAGAGAGTGAAGAGGATGACGCCAATTTGCATCCGAAGAAGCGTATCAAGAGTGCGCCAAAGAAGCCTGCAAAAGATGTAAAACCCAAGAAGGAAGACATAAGTCCTGGCATCGTGCCCGAGAAGCGGAAACGCGGTCGGCCAAGAAAGGTACAGCCAGTGCCAGAGGGGGCGACGACCCAGCAACAGGTACCATCCCAGGGATTGGCTTCTTCCGTCCCAGCACCGACGCAATATCTCCTCGCCGTTTTTGCCTTCTTCTCTTTCTTCAATTCGCCGTTTTCTTCGTACTCCCATGCTACACCCACCCATAGCGGCGTTGTTCTTGCAGACTCGGGCACCCTTATTGAACAGCCTGTCTCCATATCCCTTTTTGGCTGGAGAGAATTGTTGCAAGCCTTCCATCTCGTCATTTCTGGACTCGTCTTCTTTACTATTTTGCTACCCTTCCTCCCCAAGGGATTCCCACGTATGCTCTCACTTTTATCGTCACCCAACTTCCCGCGCACGGATGTTGCTAGACGAGCTGCCCTTATCAACGCCCTTGACTCTGCGCAACGTGGCATGTCGAACGAAGCTGCGTGCTTGCTCACAGCTCTAGGGGTGTACCCTGGCCTTTTGGGGCTTTTACTGAGCCTTGCGACCCCCACGCGCGGAGGAAAGGCCAAGACACTTGAGCACAGGCAGCTCGAGCAACGCGCGTGGGTGAGATTAGCAGAACTAGCGGTATTTGACCGTATGTCCCGTCTCCCTTAGTCGTCATACCGTGCGTTTTTGACTCCAAGTTTTAGGTACCACATCACTCGGCCTTCGCGTTCAGGCATACTGGGGCATGGTCTCTCATACCCCTGCTTTCGCTACCTCGCCGGGTGACTTATCGACGCTTGCTCTCCTCGTCTTTCCAATTTGGCGTACGCGCGCTATAGCACTATGGACCCGAGCAATGCACGCTCGAGTTGTGCGTCCCTTCGAGCGTGCAGTCCTTTGCACGATGACCATCGACGAGGCCTCCATAAGCCTTGCGAAAGCGAGCAACATTCGTCTCAGCCCGCTAGGATCGCTTGCTGTCTGCAAAGTTCACAAGGCCGTTGTGAACCTCGCCGGGCGGACTTTCGTGCGTGCTGTACTTGGCGCAGATGCTCAACTGGGCGAGAGTGAGGTCTACGATGCTGAAAAGGATGCCCGCGAAGAAGAAGAACGGCGCGCGGTGGTCGACGCTGCCCGCTCGATGGGCGGGTCCAGCGCGGAGCTAGTTGACCTGCTAGAGCGCGTCTGTACGGGGACGTTCGTTCGTTACGAAGATACTCAGTTCCCCGATGACTCTGATATTGAGGAGGAGCGCGATGTCCGCACTCTTCTTGGGGCGATTGTTCAGTATCGCGGACTCTTTCCATCTGGGCTGCCTAATTCTATGGGAATACCCGTAGTACTGTCGCCTCCGCCATCGCCATCGCGTCGAAACATCGGGCTGCGCGCAGCTCTGAGAGTCGCTCTAGATGGGGAGGTGTTCTACAATGGTGGCCCGGAGCTCGAAGAAGCCAGGGATCGTGTTGTCGACATGCTCGTGGATGCGGATAGAGCCTCGAGGAGGCGAGTATAGTTATCTATGTATGTGAAGATACCTGTTTGTGCTGCTAATTATGAATCGTTGTTTAACCTATGGACGATAATGATAATTTTGATTATCCCTCTTGCGCCTGCCTCGCGGAACGTTTGACTTGAAGCCATTTATGGCGATGGACTTCCTGGTCCTGTGCTATCCGCACGTGACTACGACGCGACGCGCTTTGGAAACTTCATCACAATGCCAATGCCATTCGCACTTCCTCCGACCTCCAATTAGCATCCTGAGGCCGTGAGGCTTTTTTCTTCGTACGGACCGAGTATCACAGCCCTCTTATTTTCAAGCGATGGCACGCACCGCTTCATCAGCTGCTCCCCCTCCCCCTTCTCGACCGGAGAGCCCAACCGAGGAAATGGATGATGTTCGCATATATCTGTATTCTTCAGAACATGTCTCAAATTAAAACCTATATAGGCACCATATTTTGACTCCGTGGATGACCTGCAGCAGCATGTCCGCATATATGCACTTTATTCGTTTTCCGCGAACCTTCTAACATCACCTTTGCTAGGGTATTAATATGCAAGATATTCTGAAGCTCAAGGTAGGGCTCGAATTGATCGTATTTAGCTGGTGACTAATCCTTGAAACTCCAAGGCCGCTGCCATTAATACAGTATCTGGCGTCAACATGACGACCAGGAAACAGATGCTAAAGATCAAAGTGAGCATCTGCCTATCAGCGACGACGGGTATAGTTATTCATACGGCCGTGGATCGCTTCAGGGCATGTCCGAAGCCAAGGTGGAGAAGATCAAGGTAAGAAGCATTTTGCAGCATATATGCGCATCCTGCTCATAGTACGTTCACAGGAAGCGGCGCATAAAATAATCGTGAGACTATTTCACCCTTTTCCATCTGTATCCCATGGTAAATCAATAATAAGGGATCCTCATTTGCGACGGGTCTCGAGCTCCAAGAAAAGCGCAAACGAGTCTTGGCGATCAGCACGGGAAGCAAAGCTGTCGATGTTATGCTAGGAGGTAAGTCTCGGAACACAAATTACTAGTTGAAAGTGCACAATATCGTATCTCGCTTTCACAGGGGGCCTCATGTCGCAGTCCATTACTGAAGGAAAGCACGACCTATTCTGTGTCGCTTTCTTTTGGTGACGCCACCCTGAGCAGTCTATGGAGAGTACCGCACAGGAAAGACTCAACTCGCACATACCATGAGTGTAGTAACTCAGCTACCCCCGGACTTCGGTGGTGCTGCAGGAAAGGTGCGCTAACTACGCATTCATGACATTGCCCATTATATTGTGATTTGTCCAGGTCGCATATATTGATACCGAAGGTTGACTGACAGACGGCCATCTGTCTTACTCTTCTGAACGTTGTGTTTGTTGCAGGCACATTTCGACCAGATCGCATCAGATCTATTGCAGACCGATTTGGAGTGAATGGAGACATGGCGCTCGAGAATATTCTCTGCGGTATGCTATCGTCCATATTTCCCCACTCGTGTCTGGACACAAAATAGCTAGGGCGTTCAATAGTGAACATCAGGTGGAGACCCCTTCGAGAAGTGAACCGGTTGCCGGGGACTAACTTTGAATCATCCTTCCCTATAGATGGAGCTTATCAACGAATGCTCCCAACGATTTGCCGAAGATAAAGACTTTAGGCTACTTGTAAGAACGATGATAGCTCTAACATCGTCTTATCGCTGTTGTATCGGAAGATCGTCGACAGTATCATGGCCCTGTTCCGCGTCGATTTTTCGGGCCGTGGCGAGCTCAGTGAGAGACAACAAAAGGTGATATACCGGAGGGTTTTTTTATAGGGCGTCTACTTACTAGCCTCCTCGTAGCTTGCTCAGGTGCGATTTTTGCTTGTAGGCGCAATGCGCTCACAAACAATGGTGCAGATGCTCTCCAAATTGTCAAAAATTTCCGAAGAATTCAACGTAAGTCAAATACTCTGAAGGGCGATTATCATTGACTCACTTTTAACTCTATAGGTTGCTATCCTTATTACTAACCAAGTGCAGTGTCAGTGCCCATGTCTGTTTGCGATATAGTCGTCCAACTTACCACCCCCACGTCATGCGTAGCCGATCCTGGTGCAACCATGACGTTTGTGGCCGGAGGTGCGCTGAAACCCATTGGGGGCCACATCTTGTCACATGCATCAGCGACGAGAATCTTTCTACGCAAAGGTATGTCACCCGTAAATTTGCGCCTTTAATTTGGGTCTCCCTATCTATTCCGTGGCACCACTACCTTGTCCTTCTCGAAGCTGAGAATGTCTGAATGTATGGACCAGGTCGCGCGGAGGAGCGTGTCGCAAAGCTCGTTGACAGTCCAGACAAACCCGAGTCTGAAGCTTCATACAAACTCGATGAAGGGGGTTGGGCAGATGTCTGATGCTTGGCAGATACGGTATGAGAGCGCAGAAACCAATGGTCCTTCCCCGGGCCAAACATCCACCGCCGTCTTGTCCATGACCAGCCCAGTCAAAATCCAGGGTCTGTTCCTTCCTTTATCTTTTGTTATGAAAGTACTTTATTCTCTGTTTCTGTAATTAGCTACGAGTAACTTATGACCGGCTATCTACCACGCGCTACATAGCAGGAGATTAACGTAAGTGTCGCGAGTGGGGCTATCTGGTTGGTTGGAGATCGTACTGAGCAGAGCCGCGTCGCACACCGTCCTGTCCTTGGGAACTTGGACCCATGGTCTCGACCAACAATAACTCCCTATCCTTCACCTGCGGGCGTGAGAGCATGTAAGAGGGATTGTTACGAAGAGATTATGGTTCTCGGGAGTCTTACAGCTACCTGGGCCTTAAGCAGCCTTTTGGCGAGCTTGCCCGCACTGGGCGGTCTGGGTCGTGCCAGTAAGGCACATTAGAGCATTACTGTAGAGCCAGCCTGAGAGCATGTCTGGTCTTTGTGCCGCTGTGTTTGTGTTTGTCCTTTGTCGTTCAATCACTACGTAATATCACTCACGGTCCGGTAATCATCAAGCATTTCATTCATCCCCTTTGCTCATGGATTGCAATGTGAATCACGGAGGCTACCATATATTACTTTCGTTCAAAGTATCCAGCAATTTCTGGGCCGTCGCGCTTGGGCATGGTACCCCACTCCGAGTCAGGTTTTATCTTCGGGTGAATCTGTAGGTGCCTTCCGCGCGGAAGGACCGTGAGTCGTACAACATGTCTGAGACCTGCCACGAGGGCTGCCGTCCACGCTGCATTTGATGCGAAGAGCGCACTTACGCCACTTCCAGAAAAATTATTGACCTTCTTTGCAAGCACTGTACTTCCTCGGCGAGCGCTCGCTGAAAATGTTAATGTCATGTCCATCTGTGCTATTGAAATACCTCGTGCACTCCCTGATTTGAAGTCTTATTACGTTGATCTGTAGAGGGGAGTGCAGCCACAGGTGAAACATTGAACCAAGATGATCACCGACGCACTTATATAAAATGAAAACTTGAATGACCTCCGACCAATCGGTATCATGTCTCTTCAACCTTCAAAGGTCTGCCCACTCTCCTCCTCTTCATCTCTCTTTCAACGCTTTACTCCCAACAGCACGCTCAAATCCTTATCGTGGGCGGCGGCCCTAGCGGGAGCTATGCCGCTACATGTCTCGCACGCGAAGGTTTTCACGTAGTCATTCTCGAGGCTGCGAAATTCCCAAGGCTCGTAACTTTCTGCTTTGTCTTTTTTTTCCCCCGCATATATGCGTAAATCTTTAATTAACCCATGCCTCGACTTAAGGTACCACATAGGTGAAAGTCTGCTTCCTTCCGTTCGGCATCACCTCCGCTTCATCGGAGCAGACGATAAAGTTGACTCCTTTGGGTTCTTTAAGAAGGTCAGACTTGTCTGTATGCTCCCAGGAACGGCTAAATATGATCTACGAATGCGCAGCCCGGTGCAGCGATGAAATTCAATCAATTCAAACTGGAAGCCTGTAAGCTTATGCAGCCTATCAATCGCAACCGCAACAGACTCTAAAGCTATTTTTTAGACACGGATTTCTTGGCCATGGGACCTAACAACTATTCCTATAATGTTGTGCGTTGCATACAATAACCCCCGCGTATAGACTACAAATATTTGCAATGCCGATTTTAGACTCGCTCTGAGTTTGACAAAATACTTCTAGATCATGCAGAGACCACAGGCGTTCAGGTGTTTCAGTCTACCAAAGTTACATCCCTCAACTTTTCAGGAGAACGCCCGATCTCAGCCGAGTGGACCCACGGACCATCCTCGCAGAGTGGGACCATCACATTCGACTACCTTGTTGACGCCAGTGGACGAGCGGGATTGATGTCAAGTCGCTACCTTAAGAATCGTCGATTCAATGACAGCTTGAAGAACGTAGCTATTTGGGCCTATTGGCAAGACACGGATCTCTATGCTCCTGATTGGAGGCCTGGTGCTGGAGGTGCCGTTTATCTTGAGGCCCTTACAGGTACGATGGTACTTGACTTGATAGGCCAAGTGCGCTAAACCCCACTGTAGATGAATCTGGGTGGGCTTGGTTTATACCCCTTAGCGAGGGTCTCATTTCTGTCGGTGTCGTGCGCCACCAAAGCGCATACAGTAAATCTGCGCAGCCGAATAGCCATCATATTCCTCAGCCATCCACTCCCTTCCAAACTACACCGCTGACAGAATCCCAGGATGGTCGTCCAACCTCGGATTCCTCATCTCATAATCCGTCGACCAATTCACTGTCCGGTACGACCCCTTTGTCTACTCTACGCTCTTCTAGGATAATTCATAATCTACAGCCGAACAGCGTTATCTCAACGGCCTAGACCTCGTTCCTGGGCTTAAGCGGCTGTTAGGTTCGAAAGGCAAGATGATTCGAGGTGAAGGAGAGTTGTCCACAGTCCATACAGCGAGCGATTACAGCTACTCCGCATCATCCTACGCCGGAGAAAATTACCGCATAGTGGGAGATGCCGCTGGTAGGTTCTACTGCACCAGTAGTTCAAGGTTCTGATCATATCGTAACTTCGTGGTGGCAGCCTTCATCGATCCTTTCTTTTCATCGGGAGTACACCTCGCCCTGACCAGCGGCCTCTCTGCTGCCGCATCGATCGCTGCTTCAATTCGTGGAGACTGTCCGGAATCCGATGCGGCGGAGTGGTACACCGAGCGTGTTGGCATTTCGTATACACGGTAGGCTTTATTGCTCCGCCCTTGCACAACTATCGTCATCGTAACGCCCAGATTTCTCCTTGTCGTCCTGGGTGCATACAAACAAATGCGTGCACAATCGGAAGATGTCCTCAGCGATGTAGGCGAGAACAACTTCGATAAAGCCTTTAATTATATGCGACCTGGTATACATCGTATTCAAAGGCATATTTCGCCCCTACTCACCGCGCGTACTCGTGCTAGTTATACAGGGCAACGCCGACCTTGGTCCCAGGCTCTCGGAGAGCGAAGTGCAAAACGCACTTGACTTCTGCGTGAGTCTGTTCAAACCCGTCAATCCAGACTTAGCCGGGAAACTACGCAAACATCTCGAAAGTCTCGATGATGACCAGTTTTCGGCACATGGTGTGGAGAAAAGGGCGTTATTGGACGTCACTGCCCCACCTCTACCCGTCGAGGACATCAAACATATCGCCAGGATCCCGGCGTTCCTACCAGCCCTTGAAAATGGTTCCGCGGTAGATGCGGAAGCCGAGGTGCAACGTATTCTCGAGTTGATGAATGCCCGCCGTGTAATTTATCGAGAGCATGGCGGCTTGCACTCTCTGGAGGAGGAGTCACTTGGCGCAGGGTATAGGCTGAGACTGGAGTGTGGCCGGCTAGGGCTCGTGCAGGGTGGAGCTGTTGCGTGACAAGTATAGGTACTTCCTTCGGAGTGATTCCGGTGTATTTCGAATCCTGTTATTGTTCACCTGAGGGTGTGCGCACGTAGGTCCATGCTAAAGAAGTGCCACTACTGCAATTTAACTTGTTTTCTACAAGTAGCTCGGAGGTTCCTATGCATTAATTATGCCGCGGCCAGTGACGTTGCCGGCATCGAAGCTTGAAGCTTGAAGTTCGACATGCGCTGACTTAGATGCGCACGGTTATCTCTCCACTTACTATTGAGCCTTGACCCTCTTCTTGCTGGCGGGGCCGAGAGCTTGATAGGGTGGGACGGGGGTGGGAACTTGACTCGAGGGTCCTCTTTCATGTCGGGCATGGCACTCCCCCGAGTGGGGGTGGGGTGGCTTGACGTGCCAATTTCGAAGGGAAGCGATAATGTCCTCCCACCCGCTTCGTGACTCAGAAAGGGAAATCCATGCCCATGCATCGTAAATTACTATCATATGTCGTTTTATTTGATCCATGCTTGCAATATATAAATAGACATCATTGTCGCTCTCTCATCTATCAAGAAAACATCTGCCAGCAAAAAAAGGCGTCATTCTACGATAAATCCAACTTGAGCAGTGCAAATAGTAACACTGCGGCGCTGCACACAGGGCAGCGCGCATTCTCGCGCACTTCCTCTACGATGCACGCGTTGCAAAACACGTGTCCACACGCGGTCGCCGTGATGTCATGGCAGGGGTCAGCCTGACAGATACGGCAGTAGAAGGATGACCTGTGACCTGCTGCGGCCCTCTGTGCTCGTGAGACCGATGGAGAAACGCTTGAGCCTGGCAAGAATCGGCGGTGGTCCGCAGCAAGCGGTGGCAAATAGCCCCCGCCTCCATTGGCGAGGGCAAGGGCGTAAGCCTGCGCATCGGCAGGGGACACGCTCGGCGTACGCGGGGACGGCGTTGGGGTATCAAAGTCGGCGACGGACTGCAGGGGCGAGCCTTTGAGCAGGTGAAAATTGGCGAGATCGCCCGAGGGCGTCTCAGCGACGGATACTTTGGACCGAGCTGAGGACGGTGGCGCTTGTAATCCCACTCCTAGGTGGTGCGACTGCAACTGCGAGTGCGTTTGCGACTGCGAGCGTGAGTGCGCGTGCAGGCCGCTCCTGTGGGCAGGGGCGGGCGTCACGGGACCCGTAACTCGTGGGGGAATTGGAGGTGGTGGTGATACTGGGGCTGATGAGACAAGAGGGGGTGTTTGGACTGCCGAGGACGTGCGCGCCACCAATGAGGGTGAACCGACGGCTCCCGAGACGTAGGGGAAAGTGGTATTAGGGAGCTGAGATGTAGGTCGCTCAGGCAAGCGGCTGGCATCCTGGGAATGAAAAATGTTGTTGGAGCTGGCGCTAAGGTTGGGAGGCGAAGGCGTGTAGGTGCCCATACTGGGAGAGAAATGGCTCAGCTCGGATGCAATGTCGGAGACGCTTGTGCTGGCACGGCTTGAAGGCTCTGGACGGATTGCTGAGAAACGCTCTGCGCCAATGACTGCAGAGCTAGGAGCCCGAGAAGGATGGACGTGAGATTGATTCATGGGGCTTGGCGAACGAGTCGTAGAAGTTACGTCCTGTAGATAGTGGCATCTTCAGTATTTTATCACGCATGCGGAGAAAGAAGAGGCAGACCATTGTGGAATCGACCGACTCTTGAATTTGGATGTGTGTTTCGGTAAAGTGCTGAGAAATGAGTTTAGTCGTGTGGCGCGTTGTTAAATGGGAACAATAGACGATGTACCTCGACCAGTGCGGATGTGTCCTTGAACTGGGCACTACAGAACTCGCACCGGCGATGACTCGATGAGTCGCCTGCATGGGCTTTTAATGCTTCCGCTGTTGGAATTTGTTGCGCGCAAATCCCGCATTGCAGTTCAGAGTGCAGTTCAGAATTGTGCTATATTTCGGGAAAAACAATCATCATAAGGCTTAGAGCGTTCATAAACCCCGGCCCACACACACCTCGGCATATTCCTGTTCGGTTGGAAAACCGACATTACACCTGCTGCACACGGAATGGTTGCGTGAAGTGAGATAGTGCATGTCCAAGTCGCTCTCGTTCAGAAGCGTGCCACAACAGCGCACTTTCGGATGGGCATTGGCAATATGCTGCATCAGGAAGCAGGAAGCAGGATTCATTTGAGCTCTTGGAGACCCATGAGATCGTGTAGATCCTCACCATAGCGAGCGCACTTGTATCTGCAGCTCCTGCGTCGCAAACGGGACAGTTGGGATGAGCCGACGAGGCGCGCCAGTGTTGGTCGAGGGCGGACTGCGATTTGTATTTTCGATTGCAGGGTTGGCATACGACGACATGCTTCGCCTCTGCGTGCTAAAGAAAATATACGAGACCTGGTTGGATTGAGTGCGAACAATAGCGAGAAAATAGTCGCGTACCTGGTCCAGAGCAGCAGCGTCTTTAAAAACCCTGAGACAAATTGTGCACAATGGATGAAAAGCCTTGGTTTGACGGGCATGGTCCAGAAGTGCATCAGCACTCGAGAACGTCCTGTTCCGGGTAGGGAGCGGACAGTGTAAAGCCGGACAAGTGAGCATAGTCAATTCTCCGTTAGTTGGATTTCGAGCCGATACCGACGCCATCGAATGCTCGGTGAAAAGAAAAGAGTTTTGGTCTGTGCTTAAGCATACTCCATACCGGGAACATTATATAGCATTTTTTATTCTTCAACATTCAGGGCCGCCTGGCGAAATGGCATCGCGTCTGACTACGAATCAGGAGATTGCAGGTTCGACCCCTGCGGTGGTCATTATATTTTTCAACTCTTTTTTATATACTACTCTGCGAAACTTGTACATCGCGCTCAGGCTCTTTTCCATCAAGTAGCGTTATCACTGGAAGGATTTCGAGATGCAGAAAAGTGCATACACGTCCTGACTGCGCTCCTGCGGAGCGCAGCGCTTCGATAATAATACAAAACGTCACGTGAGCCTTTTAGACTTTCTTCACCTACCACCCCATACTTCTAAGAGAAGTACGGGACGCAGTGGTTTTACTTGTGTTCCTATACTTTTCAACGCCATCGTCCTCAGTTCTTTCGTGTTCTCGGTCTTTCTTGCCTTAGCCTGCTTGCTCTTTCCGAGTCCTCCCGCTTTGTCTGTTCTCCGTAATTATCAAGTCAAAATGGAAACAATCTTGGAAACAATAGGAAAGCAGATTATCTTGTCCGTTCTCATGAATGTAACACATGACCACGATCGTGATGACACGATATAGGTGTACCCATTACTTGTAAATATAGCACAGGACACCACTGGTCGTATTCATTACGTCTCCGATGGTGACTTCCGGAAACATCCCGTCAGCTGGCATGATCGAATTCGTCTAAAAAAAAAAAAACAAGTTCAAGACGAGTCTCTCTTTCTGGAATGGCAAGTACTGACGCTGAGGAAAGGAGCACCCCCATTAGGATATTGGTTATATATAGCTGGGCTTTGTAGAGCTTGTACCGAGCCACCAAAGAAGCTGTTGGCGTTCACTGGGTTGCGAAGTTGCCAGTCGTACCATAATTTATCAATCATCTGTCATCGAGCACGGCCACTTTTAGCACCAACTCTATTTCATAAAAAGTGCAGGCGACCACTTGATCACTTACAGCATGATGCATCCAGAAAAGTGGTTCTGTAAGGTGTACCGATTGTCAATGCATGGGGAAGGTTGTTTAAATGTATACGGACGCACCGTTCGAGGACCATGTGGGCCCCTCCATGCAATTCGATGGGGCATTTATTGGGCACGTTCCGGCTAGATCGCTAGAGGTCGCGTAGGTATGAGGAATATTGAAGGGTAAAGGCGACTACAAGACGACTTACCCTCCCGTGATCAGATGCACGGCCGAGTGTGGGCCCTGGCGTTACATCAGGATGAAGAAACCCATTCAACGGCCACTCATATCCATGTTCTTACCTCGAACGACTCGAGCGTTTCTTGGAAGCCTCTATAATCTCCCGCCGCGGTCTCGAGCAGTGCCTCAATAGCAGATGCGGAAAATGATACATTGGCCTCTTTCAGGGGTTCCGGGAAGAATTGAGTAGGTAGAAACGATGAATCAAATGCCAGGAGGGTGAAGTTGCGGCGCAAGGTGTGGGGCGAAGGGTAAGAAAGATGAAATTTATTGAAGCCGCCATCTGGAACGCTGAAGTCCGCATTTGGGTTGCCCCACCCGCCCAAACCGCTCTCGGGATCACTGTCCTTCCAGAACGACGATTCATAGAAGTCGGGTGCATCTACGTGGCCATCAGAGATTTGAATACGAGAAAGAGAAACGTTGAAGACCAATTGTCCAGTTCCAATACGGTGACACGCCAGTATATCCGCACTTGTTCTTGAGTGATTGCTCGAAGACGTACACGTACCAACGATGCCAGGGAAGGAATTGACCAGTAAAATGGATCTGTAGGCTCATACGTTGGATGACAGATAAGCCTAATAGAGTCCGTTGCAACCTACCCGAGTATTTAGGTCCATATGCATGTACACCAAATCTGTGAAAAGGAAACCGATTAGAACTTCACCCCAAAAGCCACGTCGATTGAGCGGCCCATACCATCATAATAAGAACCCGATGCGTTGACAGGGGGGATGAGTGACACCGAAGGGTCAACGGATGGGGTCAAAGACGGGTCATGAGGTTGGCGAGACAGGCACTGCAACCAAATCCTCTTCAAAAGGAGCCGATGTGAGGGAGGTGCTCATACGCACATTGACAGCGCGAATCCACTCCGCTTTCTCAGAGGCACTGAACGCTCTCCATTCTCTCCGTACTACTGGCTTCGTACAGGGGCCTGGGCCATAAGAACAAGATACGCCCACTACAGACCAAACAAAGACCAGAGCGATGGAGAGGATACCAGCGACTTTCATACTAGCGGGGCGAGAGAGCGTGCAGATGTGAGGCAGAAAATCCGGGCTATTTATTCCTTTGAATGCCTTCACTCGGTGAGTGAGTGACGGATGGGGCTAACAGACATCCCTGAGACGACTCGTGCGAATGCGTCCGATGATCGTGGATGCATGGTACAGATCGTGTCATAGGTTCTAGGATGGAAGGAAACAGAGCAGGATAGATGAAGTAGAAGGGGTGCCTGCCGTCCGATAGTCGGATGCCGCCCACTTGTACCATGCGTACAGTGGGCGTAAAGCATCTCAAAGACGTATTTCATTTCATTTTTCTCATTTCTGTAGAACTCTTTGCCGATAATAATTAGGTACAAATGCTGTGACGGAACACATGCCGACGACGTACCTCAAATATTAGAAATCCACTGGCCCTGAGCTCGCACAAACTGTCCTGGGGGAAGACAACAAGATCCGGAAGGGCGGCATTTAAGATTTAATAGATTAAGAGCGCGTTCGGTTCGGCAAGCATGCTTTCCAAAAGCGTCCCTGCTGAATCATGTCAAATCAAATGCGGTCCGCTTTTGATCTGGCAGCGGACGCTTTTGATTCGGCAGACTCTTGGAAGGCGTGGTTGCTAAACGCAGGGCCAGGGATGGGAAAGATGGGAGATGGCCTCCCTGCTCTGAGCTATGCGACTCTGCCTGGTCTGCTGGATGAGCCGATTTTGATAGTCTGACAGCATGGCCCGAGCTTTTATATTTCAATCATTAGTACACCATGGTAACAGAGTCTGATGGACATTCACGGCGAGCTCCAATATCCAATACGATCAGTCGATATAAGTCAGAGCAATGATGAAACGAACCAACCTTTAAACTAAATGCTCTGGGTGACCCACCCCTTCCGTCACGGTGTGGCGTGGTCGTCCCATGGGACGAGAAGAGAAACAACAGTCGTTGAATACTTGAATCCAGTGTGCACTGAAAGGGACGTAGAACGACATTTGTGTGCCCGGGCCTTCTAGTACTGCCGAAATGGTGCCAGTGGATCGGAAGCTGTAGACGTCCGAGTCCGTAAGGAGCGGCATTGTGTAACGCGGAACGGCAGCAGGTTATTATCATTTAGGTTCAAGTGACGTGTCGGTGACCATGATCGATCATGAGGTGCAGTGCAAGGGAGGCGGCAATTCCACTAGCACCTGTACTGGCACTCATCAGAGCCTGAGGTGGCCACCCGGGCTGGCGGCATTAAAGTGGTCTAACTGGCACACAAAGGAAGCCAGTTCGAGTGCGAGCGTGTGTTGACTTAGAGGACAGTGACTCCGGTGAACATGAGTTGTTGGAAGCACATACGGGCGGCCGCTCGGCTAATTAGATATACCGGGCACTCGAGCTCATGTGCGTTATTGCATTCATGACTTTCCTTGACCTCAGTGTCCCTGAGAGCATTTTATCCCACTATCACTTCATGGATGGGTGGGTCACGGTGGAAGCGAAGGTGCTGCGGGCATGGCGCAGCAAAGAGTGCTAGGAGCGCGAGATCTGGCACTGTACTGTACATACTACAGTACAAAATGGTTTAAAGTGTTAAAATGGATAATTTCTGCCACTGCCAACCAATCAAATCGCCCTGACCCCATCTAGATCTCTTTTACCGCAGTGATGAAAAGGTTGTAGTTCATCGTTCATGGTCCTAATCCTGTATCAGACTAGCCTTCATAACCAAGGCCTCTTCTTCCTCATCCCCCTTGTCCTTGATATCCTTGAAATTCTGCTCGATGGCTGGGATGTACATAGCCATCTTCCAAAGATCACCCAGGCGTATACAGGCGTGGTCCATCGCCAAAGCTACAGTCGGTTGGTGTTCAATGCCGTCTCCGTCTCTCTTGGGAGAGGAGGCCAAGTACCGTGGAATAGTCGGGTAGCGTGAGGAAAAGTGTGTCAGAAGAACATTCTGGGCCCGCATTCTAAACCCATCCATAAGCTGAATGAAATGGTTGAAGTGATTGCATTGCCCACTGTTTCGCTACATCAATGGCCTGACCGATGGTGCTATGCGCCTTCGCGTAGGCCATCTCTTCTTGGCGGTCACCAAAGGTGGCCTCGTGGATCAGAAGTGATGCACCTTCCCCGGCTTGAGCCAAGCTCTCCGATGGCATGGTGTCCCCCGAAAATCTGCTCGCTACATGTGAGCACTTTGAATACCGAGACACATAATCAGTACTTACACCAAGCGCCAGCCGTCCTGATGGGTCACTACAAGGCCGAACGCTTTTGTGCGGTGAAAAACTTCAACAGTATTCAACCTTTGAAACCCTAATGCCTGGCATAACATCTGAGCGGCCTTCCGCGAGCTATCAAGACCGGGGTCAGATGGACAAACCCGACACAGGTTGAAAATAGAAAGCATACTGTTCAGGGCACATCCATCCAGTCTCCTCGGTCTGATATCTCCCTCTGAAATTCAACACATCACTAAGAATTGGTATAACGCCGTTCGGTGTGTCGGTCGAGTTCGATAAGCCGAGGTCTTCCAAGCAGGCAAGGTCACGCAGGTATAAATGGACGGGTAAGATCGAGATGAGGTAAAGAGGATCGGATGGTGGAGGGTCGAGCTGCTGTATGCGTCAGATACTGATAGCGATTATTTTGTAGAAAGTAACGAGGTACCTGCTTTCGCATTGCCAATATCTTGGCCAGCCCGGAATGATGATCCGCGTGGGCATGACTAACAAAGATGCACTTTAACTCGCGCAGGGCCTGCCAGACATTTGAATGTCGAGCCCGGTCTGTTCCGAAGTATCTTGCCATCTGGCCCCACGTTCCCTCGCCAGCGTCGAGTATGAGATTGCCCCAATCTGGGATGTGAACCAGGTGACCGGATACTGTCTGGATATCAACAGGTGAAGTGTTATAAAGAACCGAGTTAATCACCATTGCGGTATCGGCTGCTCAGGGCACTGTTAGTGCCGAGTGGGATCACCACAAGCTCATCACCAGCATTGGGCACATCATTATCTAGCGTTGCCAGACGATTACTTATAATACTTTTTGTTTCCGCAAACTTCTCATTAGTCGCAAACGGAGGCTCGGGTAGCGCCTCCGCCGCCATCGCAGGGTGAAATCTGTCCATCTCTTCCAACATAGGATCGACGAGAACACGTCTTGGCGGGCGGATTTCGACATAGCTGTTAGATTGGATAAACGAACTTTGGGGCGGAAGCTGGGTGACCACTAGCAAAGTGAACGTGAATCGGTGAGAGAAAGCTAAATACGGCAAACGCACAGGAAAGGTCCTTTCGAGGAGTGGTCCTAAAATAAGGAAGTGGGAACATCTCCGAGTCTAGCTGGTTAAGCCTGAGTTGGCTCAGTCCTGCACTTATGAATGTCAATGGATCCGGACTATGATCAGGAGAGCTGATAAGGTGCTGGGTGTCATCGGCAAAGCCATTCATGAACGACTTATAGCGCTCATCCTCCAATACGCCAGAACCAAGGAGGTGGTAAATGACATGAACGACATAGTCCTTTTGTGCAGGCATTTTCACCCTGAAGGGTGAATAAGCAGGGGTGGAAAAGGCGGAGACCAAAGACTCGATATGATCTGGTGTTGGTACATCCAGGATTATAACAACCTTGAACAACTGTTTAATGCAGTGACGAGGCACTAAAATGGGAGACCTAACCTTCTGAGTCTCAGGCTCGCCTATGCAATCCTCCGGTCTCACTGTGCTCTGCACTTTCACCCCAGTACCGTCGTCCACAGTAAATGTGACGGTTTCCCCACGCCCCACCTTCCCCCTCAATGAGCCAAAGAGCCCGAGTTTCTCTGCACGCTTGACATCGAACTTCCCACGAACGCGAGGACCAACTACGATATATGCAGTGGAACCATCTCGTACTGGCGGAGTAAATGAGGGCAACGGCTTCAATGAGCCTGCGAGGTTTGCCTCATTGAAGCCACGCCACGAAGGCTTTTCTTGATCCTTTGTTGCATCCTCTGCCCAGTGGGGAACTTGGGGTAGAGATGTAAGACTGGCTTGGGAGGGACAGGCTTCCGGGGTCTCAGTCCCTATGTCCCCCGCATTCTTCTCATGTTTGCCCTCTTTATTCGTGTGCTCAGGAGGTAGCTTGAGCTTTGGTGGCAGTTCCGTCCGGGTAAACATGTGCTCGATGATGAGCCGCCGCCAGGCGTCAGCTTCATCTCCCTCTAGAGTGACAGGGTCAAAGTTGGGATCGGCCAAAACGCGGTCGAGAAGCAGGGTGCTCGTCGATAGGGTGGAAGGTTCATCGGGGACTGGCACTGTCGGGTCAAGAAACGATCGCTTCATCGGCAGCTCTGGAGAAGACTCGCGTTTCCGCTTCAAAACGTTCTCTGACATATTCGGCGATGCCTCGGAATCAGCAGGTTCATCACCCCGATGATGATGGGGCATGGGCCTGATGGGAATGGAGTAGACAGTGATGATATCGTCTCTGAAGACAGGTTCGGCTTCAACCTGGGGTTCCGTCTTGTTGGAGTCTGAAATTTCTGTGACTTTGAGGCCTAAAGTACTCCTAGGCATGAGAGATCGAATTTTAGTCTTGGCGGAATGGGCAAATACACCCGATGGACGAACCGAAAGACATAGAAACGCGTTGAAGCGACAAAATGGAGGAGGCCCTTAGGACCGACAATGTCCATCACCCGGGGGCTGCTATCTGCCGCAGACATCAGAAGACCTGGACCAGTACGGCGAAGAAAGGGACATAAGGAATCAGGAGAATACATAACGAAGAACCCAGTGACACACCTGGCACACCGCTTGATCTTTGCGTCCCAAGCCGTGTCAAGAATAGCGCCTTAACCTTCCTCCAACCTCTCCTACTTTGCATTATTGCTCGGGTGGTATTCTCTCCGGCATTAAAAATATACTTGGCTGAATCGAAAGCAATTACGATGGATGGCTCCGTGTCAGAAGAAAGCGTGGTATAGACGGAAGTTGACCAGTTCATATTTATCTGCTGATTTGTTTTCCGCGCGATGGGAGAGGAGACATGAAACGACCGCATTGGAAAAATTAGAGGATTGAATAAGCGACTATGCAAGCATAGCGCACGTAATTTTGTGAATAATGAAATTTCTAGATGGCTGCGAAGCGGGGGGGCAAAGCTGAAGGTAGAACCTGCAGTCTTGTCACCACTGCGAGTTCAGAGACGTGAGAGGCGATAGCGATGGATGAAGTTTTGAACGTAACGTGTGCTACGTAGTAACTTAGACGCTCATCCAAACTCCGTGGCTCATTAATGCCCCTCGTGACGTATTTCATTTCTCGCATACATGGACTTTGAACTCGACAGGTTTGTGTTCCAGCGAGTTTTGAATGAGGGTGAGCACCGCCTCACATGTATAAACTGCCGAATCGAATTACAATCTCGACAACGACATGCAGACCCCATCACTCGCAGCGTCGCCTTACTAGGAACGCTGAGGCCTACAGCTTCTGATATTTCGGATGCTACTGAAGCGAAACCTGTCATAGTCCGTATCGAAAGGACAGCACTTCCCTCGTTCTCCGATGGCCTCATATCAACGACCAAGCTAATCGAGACTACCGACATCGTCAGCTCTCACCCTACTCAATTGCTTAACTCTCCCTCCTTTGACGACCTTTCTTCTTCCAGTATGCGTGGATGCTGGGTTGGCTGAGTTACTCAGAGGACAGGCCAGATGTCAAGATTAATGTCATTTATCCTGCCACTGACGTGCACATTCGCAAGGTCATTCCACGTCGTTCCATGATTACAACCCGAACCGAAGTACCTAACAGTTCCCTTTGATACAGTACTCCAACCAGCAGGTCCACATTGTTCGCGAAACACCCGCGTTATACGAACGTATCGTAAAGCCGTACATAGATGCCTTCCCAGCGTCGCGCACCCAATGGTCGGTTTGGCCCGTCCATTCCTCTTTCGCGCATGCTCAGCCGTCTCATCCGTCGCTCATCGATTCAAGCGTTTTCATAAATATAGGATAGACGAGATCATCTCTGGTCGATCTGAATCTGAAAAAGTCGTTTTCCGCTCTCCGCCAGAGGCGGACCCCTTCGGCTTCCTCATCTTACCAGACATGAAGTGGGATCTCGTTAACCTCGCATCCTTGTATCTCGTCGCCCTGACACTTCTCCCAAACATCAAGAGCCTGAGAGACCTCAATCTCTCGCATCTTCCCCTCCTGCGTTCAATCCGGCACGAAGCAACTAAAATTGTTAAGAGTCGTTGGGGCTTGGAAAGGACGGAGCTACGTCTCTTCATCCATTATCAGCCAAGTTATTGTAAGTTACGTTCTCTCCCCATCCCTTCATCTAAAAAAATTTGCGCCCTTCAAAACCACAGATCATTTTCACGTCCACATCGTGAATGCGAATCACACTACTCTCATGGGGATGACGGTTGGTCAGGCTCATATGCTCGATGACATTATCTCCTTGGTACGAACCTTCACCCTGGGTGCCTTCACTCGCCGTTCACTCTTGGCCCGCCGATAGTTAGAGCTCGATGAACCGACAGGACCCTCCATTTTCCAGCGCATGACGCTCTCATATGGACTCGGGGAACAACACGGCTTATTCTCCGCCATGCAAGCTGCTCAATCAGAACTTTTGGAAAGCGGAGACGACGTGTAGGGGATTACACACAGTTACACAGCAAAGCGTTGTAATGTAGTTACAGAAGTCACTGTACGGTGTCTATAGCAAGAATGACAAAATAAAGCAAATAAATCACTAAAGGGTCAAGACGTTACGCATCATCTGTCATGAATCCATCAAGCCCTCTAAAAATTTTATGATATCTTGCGCTACGTCCTGCGTCGCGCCATCTTTCACCTCGATCTGAGGGATATCTTCTTCCGAATTGTCCTCCACATCCTCTGCATCATGCCTTTCCCCACGAGCCACGCGTGCCATAAACTCCGCATATAATCCTACAAACTCTCTGGCGTGTCGTATCAGTCCCTTAAGACCAGCACCCGGCAACGCGTCCAAGATGATGTCTTGGTTGGCAGGAGAACCGCGCATCAGCATGCCGAACAGTACCGCTAGGTGCCCGCGAATGATGTACGTCCCGGGTTCATCGTCCTCTATTCGGAGGTACTGTTCATAGACGGACGCAAGGCACTCTAGAATGCTTATGGCGTTGGGACAGGTGCAGGCGTACGCGCACTGGCGGAAGGCCGGACATGAAGGATCAAGCTCTGGAAAACTATAAAGAACAAAGGCGGATACTAGGGAACAAACAGAACGTACTTGTCTCGCGGCATAGATGTTTAGACGACTCTTCCTCCTGGACTAGATTTGTGAGAAGTCCCAAAGCCAGGCACTGCCTGTCGAGTGCTTGCGCCGCTCCTTCCCCTGCTTCATCAATCGCGTCATGCGGTGCATGCGGGGAGATCACAATGAGCGACGAAATGACGGGAATCATGAGCCGTTGATGCACTAAAAGCACGCTCCAGGTCGGATTTGCGTGGGAGATATTAATAAGTACGCGAAACGCAGACTCGAGACAACGGTTAGCTGAAACGAGATCGATGTGAGCAAAAATGAGGAAGACACGTCTGAACCTGTTACCTATTGGGATGATATCTTCAAATTCGCCGTTCCTAAGAATAATGTTACACACGGCACAGAGCGTCGCAAGTCCCCCTGCTAAATCTTCCTGCCTGTTTCCGTTGATCAAATCATGATAAATTTGGGATTGCTCCTCGACGGTTGCCCACCGGCCCAACAGGAAGGAGTCCAAGATGTCCAGACAATTGGCTATATGGTCGAATTGCGGAATGTCAGGTAATTGTGTAGATCCGGACGAGTCAGGAAGGAGCGGAAATCCATTTGTATATCCTGAGAGCCGAGGGAGAAGAGGAGATAGTGCCGCCAGGAGAGTCGAGTGAAGAGCTTCTAAATTGCTGGGTCGATGAACAGAGGGTGGCAGCGAGGTAAGAGCCTGGGAAAGGAGTTGGCGAAGTGAAGGGCGCTCTTCATCCGAAACGAGTTCAGACTTGTTGACGATGACAGACTGCAGGGCGACTAACTAGAGGGAGAAGTCAGGTGGGTGAAATATGGGGTTTCAGTATGGGATAAGACTCACGTTAAGCCTTTCGGCCTTTCCAATTCCAGCTTTTTTCAACTCCACCTCGTTTGCACCACTCCCCAAAAGTTCGAACGGATCTACCTTGCTTAACGTGGTTAACATGCCCCATAGGACAGAAGTAAAATCCTCTTTTTGCGTCAGCTCAATCATTTCATGAGGGGATTGCGCGACAAGTGCCGCAAACAGCACAAGAATAGCGTCCAGGACCTTATCACCGCCCCCCGCACCAGAGGCTCGCAATGCGTCCCAAGCCCGACTACGAAAGTCGGTGGCCTTTGCGCGCCGCGCAAAATCCGCATCACAAAGTTTGGTAACCAGTTCCAATGCACTGCAGGTTGCGTTACCGGGTCAGGGATGGTAGATTCTCGATCACAAGAAAGTGACTCACCTGCCTCTCCGTACTCTAACACCAACACTCTGGTCCATGCCTTCGAATAAATATCCGACCTCATCCATAAACCGCCTACTTTCGCCTCTGCTTCTGAGCTCCGTGACGCTCTTCAAATCATTCATCATGTTTGGTGGAAGTATGGCTTTTGGGCGGTCCTTCGCTTTTCCTTTTCCCTTTCGACTACCTTCAGGCTCTGGTGATGGGTATGAAGAGACCGCAGGACGAGGGTCATCCTCTGAATTATCGACACCCCACCGCAATCGTAGATCCTTGTATGACTCGCGGGTATCGAAGGCCAGATCATCTGTGTCAACCCCACTGTCCGGGTTACTTTCCGTTGGCAGTTCGACTAAGAAAGAACGCGATCGTCCAGCATAAGTACGAAGACCAGATTGCTGAAGAGGTGCTGTGGATGGTCCGGGTGTCAAAGACTGGGATTGTTCTTCGGGGAAGGTCTGAGAGAGTGAGGAACCCGAAGCTGTCATGTCTATCACATGGCTAGGTTGATGGGGACCGCGTCGATCCAATAGAGATATTGGATGAGGATTTAGACGCCAATGAGTCAAGGCTCGTGTCTATGCGGATTGTCGTCTATTGATGGCTCTGTCCGTGTTCGGCCAAGCATGCGCCTAGCAATGGGTTTGCTAGGCTTTGATTGAAGAGTGCGAGAATTGTCTCGTCGTGACCCATTGCGCGGGAGGTCAAATAATTGTGATAGAGGATCAGCCGACTGCGATGACTTGGTTGGTATAGACGTGTGGTCCATCGGGTGCGTGGACGTTCGCTTCAGCGGAGTAGTAGGGAGGGGTGTGAGGGGGGATAATGCTGGGAGTGAGGTCGCCGACTTGACGGGTGTCCGAAAGGCATGGTTCGCCTGTGGTTTGGATGAGTGAGCACTGGCTGCATGGCCCAAAGGGGAGGGTGTGCGTGTGGGCGTCCTGAATGGTTCCTCTGGCGGAATTGAGCTTGGATGACGTGGATATAGTCTCGAGGAATACTAACGCGTAGGGTTGCTCTTCGGACGGGTCGAGGGAGTCAGCTCGACATGGACTGGGATCTTTGGTCGTTTCGGTGATTGGGAATCCGAATCATCCGAGGAATGGCGAGTGCGTTGTCTCCTCTTTGAGGCCTTTCGACTGTAGGTCAAAGTGGGCGGTGTCATCGGTCCTCTTAGCCAGTCACGTTACTCGACGCGTCTTGTCAGAAACCGTCAACACAACCGACCTGAGACATCACTCACAATGGAGGCCTACGAATCTCGTCTACACTCTTTCACAAAGGCCAGGCGCGTAAAGCAATCGACAGCGAAACGTGCCGTGTCACTTAAATGGCCCCATCCTACCCACTTTATCGCAACTCCAGACACCCTCACCGAAGCTGGCTTCTTCTTCAACCCAACTTGGGATGCTCGAGACAATGTCGAGTGCTATTTCTGTGGAAAATGTCTTGATGGCTGGGAGGAGCAAGATGACCCATTCTCACTCCATTGGAATAAGTGTCGAGACACCTGTGCATGGGCTGTCCTACGCTGTGGTTTGAACGACGATGTTGATCGCAAGGGAAAGTGCGTATCCCCTTTTCCTTGTTGCGCATGCTACAATCTGATCGTCATCTCATAGCTTTGCTTATAAAGATTCTAACCGACAACCAGATGGAAAGCCTATGGAGAAGGCTCGGTTGGCGACTTTCAAACTAAATAATTCTTGGCCCCATGATCGGATCAAAGGGCATGGTGCTAACTCGACCAAGGTACGTCTTGTCTCTGGGTTTACTTATCCCGATTTCATCATCTTTGTAGATGGCCAAGGCTGGTTTTACTTTCACTCCCCAAACGCCTGGTGACGATACAGGAACTTGCCTGTACTGCCGTGTCTCCCTCAGCGGCTGGGATGAAGACGATGACCCTTTGTGAGCCTTTTTATCGTTGGCCCAACACTTACAATACTAATAATACATAGGGAAGAGCATCATAAACGAGTCAAAAAGTCTAATCTTACCTGTCCCTTTTTCACCGAAGCTTCAGGCCCGAAGTCAAGATCAAGAACGACATCTTTACGCTCAACGACCCGACCCAAATCGCGCGCGGGCTCAAGACAACCTAGGCCTGCCGCTACTGAGACTTCTGCATCGCATTCTGATGAAGATTCCCAACCTGTACCGCCCCGTCCGGCGCAACGCAGTCGTACGACGTCGATGTTATCAGCTTCCAAGGAGAGGGATGCATCCGATGTCCTCCGGCGGTCGACGCGCTCATCTCGTGCAAAGCCACCTCCAGAAGTGGAAGAGGATGCAAGTGGCACCGAGCTTTCCAAATCGACTCTTGGCCAGAGCCGTAGCAAGTCGTCAGGGAAAGGGAAAGGGAAGAGCCCCATCGAAGTG
Source organism: Russula griseocarnosa (assembly GCA_022884055.1). Lineage (NCBI taxonomy): Eukaryota > Fungi > Basidiomycota > Agaricomycetes > Russulales > Russulaceae > Russula > Russula griseocarnosa. The sequence goes on along the minus strand of JAGKRU010000002.1, from coordinate 1,461,270 downwards.
ATCGAGGAAGCTGATGAAGATGATATCGCTCGTGCCGTGCTGCCAACAAAACGTGTCAAGGGAAAGGAAAATGTTGCTCATGACACCAAAACACCGAGGCCCAGACGGCACACGAAAACTCTCCGTGCCAATGACACAGAGGAGGAAGCTCGCCCACCAAAGCGGCGTCCGCCGAAGAAAGGCAAAGCCGCCCTCGATGAGCGAGAGGAGAGCTCACCAGACCTGGATAGCGAGTGCGAAGTGCAACCTGTCGGAAAAAGGCGAAACCGAATCATCGAAAGCATATCTTCCGGAGAGGTGTCCCCCCAGGAAACAAAGCCAAAGAAGTGCGAGGTGGCAATAAAGAAGGTCAAGAGTAAGGCAACAATCGAGGTGCCTGACCTAGAGGATGATCCGATAGATGAGACAAAGGCTCAATTCCGTCCGAATAAAAAGAAGCTCCCAAAGGCGGCCGCCCAACGCCAAGTCAAGGCACGGGCAACCGTGGATAGAAACGAGGGTTCAAACGACGAACCGCAACAGGTCGAACAGGCAGAGAAATCTTTACTTTCACACGATTGCGGCAAGGACAAGACCCAATCGAGACCAGTTGCTACATTGGAGAGTACTGAAACAGCTGCCTCGTCGTGTGACGAAGCTGTCATCACATTTCCGGCCCCGGTCAAAAATTCAAGTAGGGTGGTCAAGGGCAACGGCTCTGAATCCACCTGTGCCACGGCATCACACCCCGAGCGTTGCAGGCAGCGCACGACTTCAGAGTCGAATCACTCTTCAAATTCATTCGTATCTGTGGGGGACGATATTCAAGCCGATGTGGTGGACATTGAGTCCGACGCTGCTTCAGCTCTCGCTACACCTGCCCTCAGGACAGAAGAGACGAACCTTCTTTCAGGAAGCAAGCCAGTACGGGATATGGATGATCGTGTATTTGCACCTTTAGCTCACTCTTCTCGTTCCCCTGAGTACCCCGAGATGCGTACTTTACAGCGTGATGAGAACCCTGCAATGCCTCCGCCCCCTCCGCCCCCACGCCCATCATCGTCAATGCTCTCGGCTTCCTCCACGACGTCTACGACCAAGGTGGAAGTTCACACGGATACTGAGACACTAGTCGAGTCGTTACCTGTACGAACAAATGGTGCGCAGCTAACGGAAGAGGAGCGTATTATGACCGTCGAACAGTGGATCCGACGGGAGATTGAGGTGCAGTACGAGCGCTTAAAGCGGGACGGTGAAGCGAAGATTCGCTTATTCAAAGAGCGGGCAGAGGAGGTGAGAAGACAAATCGAGGCATTATAAACTCCACCTACACATACGCACACCTTTGTTTTCCTTTCCATTCGTTGCCCTGTTATATGGACACTTTATTCCGAGCAGTAGGATTTCGCCTTCCGGTTCTGACTGATCCGATCCGTTTGTTTGTTTCACCACGGCGGCTTCGGTGGTGTGCCCGCTGTGTTCCCGCTCGGCTACCCGAGTACCTCAAGATAAATTTTCGCAACCTTTCCCTTCCCTTACAACCATCACCGCCCAACACTTTTTGCCATGCTCTCCTCACTATTACCCACCATCGTCGCTCTTTACTTCTTTTCTTTTACCGCAGTGCGCGGTTCGCCTTGCGTCACCTTCGATGTGAAATGGAACTTGCTTGCCTTTGGCCTTGACGGCAAGGACTGGAACGCAGGACCGCAAAATACGTGGGCTAACGGTGCGTCCCAATGAACACCCGCTCCCATTTTGACAACAAGTTGTCTAATTTTGTACCTGCGGACGATTATCTGCAGGCACTGCGGCTGACATTACGGCCTCGGGGCGTCCGTGAGTTTTGCTTTTACATGGATGGTCCCGGGTTTCAATATTCACTCGTTTCTCCAGACCGTTTGACGGTGCCAACACGACTTGCTTCCTGTCAGAGGTATAAACCCAAGCGCACAACATGAGCGCTTGTGCTAATTTGAATTATTGTCAAGTACGCAAACGCTATCTATGTCACCAATGGTGACAAGTCGAGTCCCTCGACCATTCACATCTATGACGCGGCTGCCAAATCGTGGTCCAAACAGGCTGTGACAACTGGCTCATTTGATCCATCGTCGTTCAATGCGATTCTCGACCACGATACGAACGAGTTCTGTGCGTATGCGCATCGGCACGTTTACGTAAGGGAGCAGGCTAACTTAATCTGTATCTCGCTTGGCGTTGCCAGACGCGTTGTCCCATGGAGAATTATTCCGCCTGGACATGGGTCTTCTGAAAGCTGCCAATAGCTCCGCCGTCGAATGGGTGGATGTTGAGAAGGCTCCATATCCAAGCGACTATCAACCTGTGATGGCACTTGCTCAGAACCATGTCTTCTTCCTCAATGTTGCCGGTGTACCTGCTAGTAGTGCCGCTATCTACGTAATTCACTGTAAGTCCGAGCAACAAGTTTTCCCTGGTAACACCGGTGACGCCGTCGGTTTACTTTAGTCAACTACTTCCAGCCTAACGCGCAAGCCTTCCCGGGGACAATTCCCGCGGCCCATGGTCAGACCGCTTCATTCTTCCGAAACGAAGGGGTATGAGATTTCCGTGTTGTACAGTATACATTGCATTAATTTCATCGTATTATCCCTGCGTCAGGTACAAGAAGAATTCGCATTCATCCCAGATGACGGCTCTGCGACTTATGTGCTGAACGTCCAGAGCAACACGACCAAGACTCTTGCAGGACCGAGTAAGAAGGACGCGGGAGCGTCTTATTATGCCAGCGTCGACTCCCTAGTCCAGCTAGACAGTACTGGCGCAGTTTCATATTTGCCGTACAACCCGAACGATACTAGTGCAAATGCCGCGGCTAAATGGAGCAATGTTGTGACCCTCGCGAATGCCGCGCCACCGACGAACGGTTCGTCGACAGGGACCAGCGCAAGCAGCTTTGTTAATCCGTCCGGGACATCAAGAGCCCAGTCCTCCTCGAAATCGAAGAGTGCGAATGGTGCAGTTGCCGTTGTAGCGCCAGCGAGCCTCCTCTGTGGTCTTGTAAGCATGGCGATGCTAGCCTGTGCAGCAGTGTTATTCTAGTTCAATGCTATGCACATCTGGACTCTCTAGGTACACCTCCGACATTGCTCTCCATCTTCCGTTGAATTTAGTTCCATGCTCGATTTTACTTTCATTTTTTTCTCTTCTCACTGTCATTTCCGCCAGTAATACAGTATACAGTTTGGACTTGCCTTTTAGAAGTTCTGCTGGTTCAGAGACTACTGTACAGTAGTCTGACACTTGGTCAGGGGTTATATATACGTTCATACGTTGATGACAGGAGCTGGACGGCCGAGACAGGACGTAGACAGGACGTAGGCTAAGCGAGACAGGTGGGTGAGAAGACGATGTCCGATAAACTGCCTTATTTAGGCTAGACATGTGTGGCGGAGGACCGAAGTCCGACCGATCGGCAAAACGGGACAGGGATCAACAGAAAAGCTGGTTCCGCATTCCCGCTTTCCCACCCACCACAATCAATCCCCTCGGCTCTCCTCCCCATGACAAAGTCACTATCCCGCCACCCCTCCCAACCCCCAGAAGACTGGGATCACCCAGAGTCGATGATGGTTGACCCCTCCTCCTCATCTGTCACGTCAACTGGCGCCCCAACTCCGAGTCGCGTCGTGTTTCCTTCCCAAGGCGGTGAAGGCGCTGCGGACCCCGATGCTCCTACATCGGATACACTTCCGTCGCAGTCGCACCGCGGTGGCCGCGCAGGCAAACGTACACTCAGCGAACTTCTAAAACTGCACGCTGAAAAGGGCACTGACGTGCATTTTTCGTCCGAGGAAGCGAATAGGTTAGAAGAACTCTTAGGACAATGGGTACGTCCCTTTTTTTTTTCCCGTCTATCCTTCCGGTTTCATGAAGTGTTGACTTTTGGTTCTTCGTTGGGTCCGTCTTTCTGTTATGTGGACGTAGATCAACTCGAGCTCCTCGCCCTACGAAGGGGAAGATGATTTTTTCCCACGGTCGCAGGATGACTCGATTGTGCTCGTGCACCGCTCGTCTACATTCCACTCTATTGTTGGGCATCCACCACATGGTCAGAGTGAGAGTATTGCTCTCGGATCATAATCCGCTCTCCCTCCATCCACTTGCTCCTACGATCCCCATCTTCAAATCACCTCCCTACTACCTGCGTCTTCCACCCCCTTTTGCTATGCCTATACAACGGACAAAAGCTTTGCTCACGACCATTGATGACTTTGTTACGACCTTTCACGACATCTAACGAATCGACACGTCTTGTTCACTCCATTGCTTTTTTATGCTCTCTCGCGACACCCTTTGCTATCTTTGATTGTGTATCATACCCTTGTTTTCTGTTCTGTGTGCCAATTTGGTAAATGTTTCGCAGGTAATCGAGACCTTCCCTTACTTCATTTGTTTCTAATTGCCTCTTTGACCCTACCCAGCGAAATACTCCTCACCTGTCTATATTTCTCAACCATCGTAGTTTATTTATTCGTTGTCTATGGTTGTCCGCCGTTGCACGAGGAACCAAAGGCAATAGAGGCGAATAGATATTTATTGTGAAGTGATGGTCATATACATTACTCTCATCGCCGCCTTACTTTCAATCCCTCGCTGGCTTACAGTACGCGTGCAAGTTCTGTCCAGAGAACAGTGGAACAAAGTGCTCCTTAATTTTCAAACTTGCAGGTCTTGCCAAGCCAGAATTAGGACGATCAAGTGTCAGTAATGTGTCACCCCAGCAAACAACGATCGCCAGACGCACCTCGACTCGTCCAGCTTGAGCTCAAACCTCCGAAAGACGTTTGCTAACCCCATATGTAACTCGGCATACGCCAAGTTGACGCCAAAACAACTACGTGGACCCTTCGAGAAAACACTCAGAGCGGTGTCACATGCCTTGGCATTTGGGCCTAGCCATCGATCGGGCAGAAACTCCTCCGGGCGCTCATAAATGAGCGGTGATCGATGCACGTACACAAAACTCTGGCCAACGATCGTCTGCAGAACGCAAGGAAAACGTCAACGAGGAGAATCCAGACATGATCATAGGGAAAGGGTGTGAAAGGAAGGAAGGAAAGAAGTCGAAGCGTACACCACCTGGAATAAACTCGCCAGAAATCACGGCGCCTTCCCGTGGGACGACACGTGGGTGAGCAATGACGCCAGGGAACATGCGGAGGCCTTCCTTTGTAACCGCGGCCTGCATGTGGATCACAGGAGAAAGAATTTATTTTAGAAAGCAGGTGAGCAGGGGGACGTTTTCTCCTGGAATGCAGGGACGTACCAGGTAAGGCAACTTCTCCAAGACCTCATATTGGGGGATCTCTTCCAATACTGGCCACGCCTCACGTAACTCCGCCTCGAGTCGTTGGCGAACATGAGGATTTTGTAGGACATAATGTGCCGTGACCATTAGCGTAATGCCCGTGGAATCTGAGCCAGCGCCGAGAAGAATGCCAGCCTCATCCAGGAGACTCCGACGCGATGGCAGCGGGCGACCCTTGTTGGCTTCGGGCGAGAGAAGCCCGTGATAGATGATTGGATGGGGCGTAAGCGTCAGTTCCGTAGGGTCCCGAAGGATGGTATCAATCTGGGCGAGTAGAAGCTATACGAATGATGCGAAATACACAGATCAGCGCCACCGGGGGACCAGTGTGAAATGAGACGCCACCGTGACCAAAGGGCGGCGTATTGAGAAGAAAGTAAACGGACCTCACGCAGCTGGTAAAATGCGGTCATAACGGGTGGTCCAGTTTTCTTGCCAAGCCAGGGGGGGAAATAGTGTAAGAGCGTTCTGAGTAATCTCGAATATTTGGACAGGCTCAAGATAGGAAGCATTGTCTCGGACGCAATGACGATATGCGCGTGGAAGTCCGGGGCTTTAGTAGCCTCGAGCGACTTGTTGTAGCAGAAGAGGGTGAGCACATCAGTCGCAAAGCAGCGGAAACCGAGGTAAAGGTTGCTGGATTTGCCTGCCGCATATTGGTCTGCAAGCGCATCACAGAGCACGTTGACCTAACAAACGTAACGTGAACGGATGTGGCGTGGACGAGATGCTCGAAAAAGCTAACCCGTTCCTGTATCAGGCCTTGCATCTTGAGAATCGACGATCGGGAGAACATCGGGCTGAGGACGTCCCGCCGGGGCTTCGCATCTGCGTATCTGATGTAGCACGCCGAAGACTGATCCGCGTCGAATGCCGCATACACAACGGGGTCCTTGTCCCACTTGTTCTTCAAGTTGTAGATCTCGTTGTACGCGTGGGGATTCGCAAAGTGCAACTATGCGAATCGCAGATCAAACCCGAATACTCTTTGTAATCCACCGAACGTACCAAATTGGGTTGTACTCGAATAATGTCACCTGGTAATCGAACGTGACATATCGGCGTCAACTCAATTGATGGCGAGTGGCGTGTAGATAGGGTGGCCAAGGGCGGCGCTGGTGGGAGAAACGGGGCGTACCATACTGAGCGTGGAGCTCGTCTCGAATGTCAGAGAGGGACGCTCCCTTCACGAACTCCTGATAAAATAACCAGTATTTTGATGCAGCGGCCAACTTTGGCCCAGGAAAGCGTGCTAGAGGATGGAGGTAGACGTTGTAGAAAGCTGACCAGCATGACCAGGTCAGCACGGCGGCAATGAGAGCGATGAGGACACTCTGGACAGAGGCTGTCGTGTTATAATACAGGGAGTGGACGATCTTGAAAACAGCGCCAGGCATGATCGCAGTGGGGGGAAAGGAGTGGCAGTGGTGATGGGAATGAATGTTATCTTTATCCTCTAGGTTAGACAGGGCTAGAGTGACCTCTGAACGTGATTCCTAACTGGAAATAACTTAATGGAATATGAATATGTGAATCTCTGGAGGATCTTTATATAAATTGTTCGCCTTCGGGAGATAGCCTGAGATATCAGGTACTGTACTCACGTAAAATTGCAATGTCAGAAGGGACCTTTACATTGAACCCCAGGAACGACTAGTGCCATTCTGGCACATCAGTGTGGGAAGCGAAGTAAGCACTGCCTGATCGCGCAAATGCGACCTGGCCGACACCCATTTACAGTATGATATGGTCATGATGGCAGGTCGGCAACCTCACGCCCGGCGGGCGAATGTACTAATTATAAGCGCCCTACTAAATATATTTATCGTCGCCCCTCGGCACTATTTCCCGGCCCGGCGGACAGCACTCGCTCGTAGCAACCAAGAAACGTGACAAGCAGATCGAGAAACCTTACAGAGTAATGAACCTTTTTTTTTTTTTTTAAATTGAATTACTGTACAGTAGGTCGCTCATTGCCAGACAAAATGCAGACACGTTTTGGAGATCGTTTTGGAGATTTGGAATTATTTTAAGACCCACATCTTCGGCCCAGCCACGTGTTCGGCCCGTCAGTCACACGATGTCTTAGGTCAGGCCGATTTTGAAACACCGCTCGACTTCGGCTTCCGAGGCTGTCGTATCCAGTCGGTCATTCTTTTTCACCCGTCACAGTACTGTATTAGCTGTACTGTATCCCTAACGATGTAATACGTCAGCTGTCCAGATATCCTCGAGGCACCCATCCAGGATGTTGCCACTTGTCCTGTGCCTGTTTCATTTTTCGCCTTATGAGTTATAAATAAATGCTCTCGATTACAAAACCCGTGCAAAAAGGAACCCGTCCATCAAGGCATTTATGAAGCTAAATGGCATCTTTTTGTCATGATCTAGCAACCTTAAGAAGGCAGTATCTCGGACTTGATTAACTTGATTTCCGAATAGCCGATATAAGTTTTTGGGGCAAAAGATAACGTGGGCTTAAATAAAAAGCGAACTAGTGGTTCACTGGAGGATCTATGGATGTGGGCCAATCTCGTGTATCAGCGGACCTCTCCCTCGATGTCATTGTGAATTGAAATTGACAAGAAGGACCGCTCCAAGTCAATAATCTCCTGTCGCCCTCGCCTCTCGTTCATAGTGGCCTCCTCGGCCTGAGTGGTCTTGAAGGCCACTCAGTTTCTGCCCATGAGCGCAATTGCATGATCTACTGCTGATAAGATTGTTCTATGTAATCGCCACTTAATTACCGTTACCCATTTATCGTATTTTCCTATTGGTGCCCAGCATCGTGAATGGCTAGTTCTGTAAGCCATTGATCGTACAAGTTACTGTATGGAACCTGACATGCCTGACACGGCATCAGTCGTCAGGCGCGTCAGGTGTGACACACTGTATCTTCTTCCGCCACTCAACGTACTCAACTTCTACTGAAATAAGTACGTGGAATGCGTTGAGATGGTTATTGGTCATTCTGTATAGAAAAAGTGTCAATTGTGTGAGAATAAAGTCAAGCTATATATATATTCGAAGTGGCCGAACATGTCGGGACCTGGCACAAGGTGTAGATACCCATGCCATTAACTCAGTAGCTTGATTACAATGCCCCTCACACCATCGCAGAGTACCCAATAGGCAAGACTGGGGTAGAAGCACAGGTAACTTTCTTCTGTGTGCCTGTGCGGGTAGGTACGTATACTTGTGTATGTGTGTTTCTCGTTCAAAATTTTTTTCCTACCTACCTGACTTCTCTTCCTCACCACCTCCCAAAGATTACCAACACGTCTTGAGACCTGGTTTATTTGAGCTTCGTTCTAAGTGTGAGCTGACTGGTCCAGCTGGAAGGAAATTTGTCCTTCAATTGATCAAGTGGGCTCCTTCAGCATGCGGCGGTGTGGGTTTTCTACAGTAGTAGAGGTGCAACAGATCTGAATGCCTACACTGACGGACCCGTATGCATACAAATTGTAGTAGCATTAGTCGGACTACAGTAACTTGAGATGCACCTACCTACTGTCTGTCAAACACTCTGCACTTCAATGTCAACGTCAACGCATGCCATCACCCGTAGAGAATAGATATTGATATTACACATCGTGTTGACTTGGTAATAGAGAATCTAATAGAACAAAAGACTCGGGTTTATGGGAATGTGGACTCCTTTCCAAGCTTCTACACCCGGATGTGGTATTGAAGCAAAAGTAGTATGCATGAAGAAGACCATTCGTTGTTGCACTGCATACTTCAGAGGCCACGGGGAGGATCTTCGCAGCTTCTGTACACAGAGAGTGCAAAAAATAAAGTCGTAAGCCAAAGAAAACTGTATGCGCATCACCTGAAGATTATTATATGAAAAGTACGATGGCAAGCTGTCTCGATGATGCTACGCGTGGTGAACCCCGTCCCTTACCTAAGAGTCGCGTCGCGTCTTTCTAGCCGCTCCAGTTGACGCGCTCTGCTCTGGCAACTCCTGCAGTGACTAGGCTAAAATGTCTTTAATGTACGGCAAAGAGAAAGATGACGAGACAGGTACTCTTGTCTTTGTTTTCTCGCTGTTGTATCCTACCGCTTATTGAATAAGTAGACTCCTTCGACCCGGGTTTCATTTCATTCTTTAACAAGCTACTCCCTAAGTCTCCGGATTCCAATGGCACCATCCGACTTTTCTTCAGGAAAGCCAGCAACGAAGACTTTTACAGTGCACATGGAGCAGATGCGCTCTATGTTGCCCAGCATGTGTATCACACCAAGTCTGTGCTCAAATACCTCGGCGCTGGTGGCAAGACGGCGGGCCTGCCGAGTGTCACTCTCAGGCCTACAGTTGCTACTTCCTTCTTGAGAGAGGCGCTGACGAGCAGGCAGCTGAAGGTGGAGATATGGATACCTGAGGCCGGTCATGGAAAAAAGGTATCAAAATTCAAATTAGACAAGGAAGTAAGGCTGGAGCATTTATCCTCTTTCTTCGACTGAAAGGTACTCCCAGGCGTCACCCGGTAACCTCCAAGCGGTAGAGGATCTCCTCTTCGTAAATAACGACATTCTATCTCCACCTGTCATTATGGCAATAAAACTGGCGACTACACCCACAGTTCCAGGTTTGGCTGGCAAAGCGAAGACCAAGACTGTTGGTATTGCATTTGCGGACACCAGCTTACGACAGTTCGGTGTAGCCGATTTTGTGGATAATGATGCGTTTTCAAACATCGAGGTATGACGTTGTGCAACTTACGTAGAGACGCTAATCCCCGTGTTCTCCAGACTCTTGCCATTCAGTTGGGAATCAAGGAAGCAATTGTCCCAACTGGCACCGCTTCGGGTGCAACTGACCGTGATTTTGACCTCAAAAAGCTCAAAGACGTCCTCGACAGATGCGGTATCGTCATCACTGAACGGAAACCTAGTATGTCCTTTCGCACTTATAGCCACAACAACAACCCTCACGACACGGTTAGGCGAATTTGTGGCGAAGACGGTCGAGGAAGATCTCACACGCTTATTGGCACCCCCAACGACAGGAGCCGGTACCGCCGAGGGTCCAACAGTGATCTGTAGGCAGCATCCGCTGCTTATTCTGCCAAAGCTAACTCAATTCTCTTAATAGCACAACTCAACTTACCCACGGCACCCTCTGCTGTCGCGGCGCTGATTACTTATCTTAGTCTTCTGTCTGATTCATCCAATCATGGCGCATGGACCATCCGTACACACGACCTGGGACAGTATATGCGCTTGGATGCAAGTGCTCTACGCGCTTTGAACCTTATGGACAGCGGAAACGTAAGTCGGACTTTACAGAGACTATTTCGTGATTCATACTGTTTCTCGGAAGACTTCCGGAGCGAAGAACACGACCCTCCTTGGACTCTTGAATAAATGTAAAACTGCTCAAGGGACTCGGATGCTCGGAAGCTGGTTGAAGCAGCCACTTGTTAACCTCCATGAGATCCGTACGTATTGAGACTGGACATATCTACACAATTATTGATGTCTACACTATTAAGTGAAACGACAAGACCTAGTTGAAACTTTTGTGGAAGACCCGGACGCACGTAGGACGCTCCAGGTTTGTCAAACTCATCTATTCGATACGATGACAATCTGAATTGTCGCACTAGGATGATTTTATGAAGCTTATGCCCGACATGAACCGTATAAGTAAACGATTTCAGAAGTCAGTTGCTTCCCTTGAGGATGTCGTACGGGTGTATCAGGCGGTTTTAAAGGTAATGTTTTTGAACCTCGTGTAGCGAGCTTGTGATGAGATAATCCTCCCCAGCTGTCTGGACTTATCGAAGCCTTGAAACATGTCGATGTGAAGACAGAACGCGCTCGTGAGCTTATCAAAGAAACTTATCTGAACCACCTCGAAGAATATGCTGCCAGTCTCGATAAGTATGCTGAGATGGTGGAACAAACGCTCGATCTTTCCGAACTTGAGAGACACAACTATGTCATCAAGCCCGACTATGATCCACGTTTGCGCAAGCTGGCAGACCAGATCAGCGCAGCACGAGACGGACTGGACGAGGAACATCGTGATGTAGCAAATGATCTCAGTCTTGAGCTGGACAAGAAGCTACATTTAGAAAATTCAGCAACTTATGGCTATTGCTTCCGGCTGACAAAAAACGTATGTGGATTGCTCACGTTCCTACTGTACCCGAGATCACTCAATGGTCATCAGGACGCACGGGCCATCAGCAACAAGCGTAAATATATCGAGCTCGGGACTGTCAAATCCGGAGTTTACTTCACGACGACCAAATTAAAAAACTTTGCGATGGAATACCAAGAGGCAACTGAAGCTTATTCGCGTACCCAGAGTGGGCTCGTCAAGGAGGTCGTGTCTATTGCGTGTTTGTACTCTCCTTTTTTCGTGCAGTCCAAGTACCGACGTTTCTGCAGCGACATATACTCCTGTGCTTGAGTCTTTGAATGGCGTCTTGGCGCATCTAGACGTGATTTTAAGGTCAGTCTGCTGTTTCCTTAGTCGACTCGGCGAAGACTCAGCTATCGTAGCTTCGCCCATGTTGCTGTTAACGCCCCAGAAGCATACGTCAAGCCGACCGTCAGCGAGAAAGGTTCGTGATTGACCATTTGTAGAATTGCCAGTCGTGGAGGTCTAGTACCATATAGGCACCGGTGACCTTGTCCTCAAAGATGCGCGACATCCTTGCCTTGAAGTTCAAGATGATATCAGCTTCATTCCGAACGATGTCGAGATGGTCAAAGGTATGTTCACCACTTACCGGTCTCGAAATGTGGTTCATCTTTATCATGACAGATAAATCCGAATTCCAGATAATCAGTCTGTCTCCGATTGTTATATTTGCTCTACTCTGACTTGTGACAACTAGCCGGTCCAAACATGGGTGGAAAAAGCACTTATATTCGTCAGGTATGTTGCGTACTGGTGCCTTGTCGTCTTCGCAAAGCTCAAGACTTGGTACAGATCGGGGTAATCGCTCTCATGGCACAAATTGGTTCATTCGTACCTTGCTCGATGGCCCAGTTACCTATCTTCGACTCGATCTTATGTCGCGTAGGTGCAGGTGACAGTCAGCTGAAGGGTATTTCGACCTTCATGGCTGAGATGTTAGAGACTGCGACAATTCTCAAGGTCAGTCTGTTCCTCCCTGGAAAATTAACATGATTTATATTACGCGCAATACCAGTCTGCCACGAAAGACTCACTCATTATCATCGATGAGCTTGGAAGGGGTTCGTTGAAGTTGACACGGCGATGTAATGTCTTCGCTAATCTCTACACATTCAGGGACATCCACCTATGACGGATTCGGGCTCGCGTGGTCTATATCTGAGTATGGCTATTACCCCTACAGCGCTCTTTTGCTCGCACTGATTGCTTACAGAAAGATCGCATCAGAGATTCATGCATTTTGTTTGTTTGCCACCCATTTCCACGAACTTACAGCGCTAGATCAAGAGCTAAACCATGTCAAAAATCTGCATGTCGTTGCTCACGTTTCAGATTCGGACATGCAGTCAAAGGAACGCGACATCACATTACTCTACAAAGTAGAGCCTGGTGTGTGCTTCAGACCAGCTGATACGCATGCTCAGGCTGATCAGACCAACAGGCGTTTCTGACCAAAGCTTTGGCATTCACGTGGCTAGAATGGCAAACTTTCCGGAGCCTGTCGTTCGGGTAAGTTTGTCTTTGTAGATATACGGTTTTTTATCTGACCGGATCATAGCTTGCCAAACGTAAGGCAGAAGAACTTGAAGATTTCGGCTCTGGTAGGTGTGATAGCAACCCTGGGGCGGTTTCAGGGTTCAACCACCGTTTTCTTTCAGAGCAAACACCTTCGCAAGAATCACAGTTCTCCCCAGAAGTCATTGAGAATGGTGTTCAGATCGTTGAAGAACTGTTGAAGAACTGGGCTTCACAAACTCCGTCTGCGGCTCACGATGAAGACGTCGTTATGTCAGACGATCTCTCCCCAGAAGCCCAATTAGCCGAGCTCAAGAATTGTTTCTCTGCGTACCAAGAAAGGATAGATAACAACCCATGGGTGCAAAGTCTGCTGGCATCTCTATAATTCCACTCACAATACCAGCCCTTCGGATTGACTCGAAGTGGATCCGTATCGGGATTGTGAATCTCCTATGTACCATACTATCTGTATTAAATACTCTCGCTGTACCATGAATATACCTAACGTTCCGGGTTTTCACGTTTAGAACGCTAAGCATGATTCCACTGCTCCTATAATGTATTCAGCCCTACAGTATGGGGAACGGGGTGTTATCACCCAAGTTGGGCCTGGCCGACTCGGAGTTCTCTGAAATAATCAGTTAACCAGAGTACGGTTTCCTTGTTTAGAGAAAGCATTTTGTGAGAAAAACACCACTACCAGAACCTCTGGTCAGTCGCGATTACAACTCGAAATTTTGCAACTCCACTTGATGTTCGATTGGAAAATTTGATCGGACGTCCATTAAAATTTCACAAATGTGCCAAAAGGCCCAACGATTAGTAAAAGACTGAGCGAAGTGATGACAAGTACCAAGGGTTACGTGTAAAAGAAGGTGTATTTAGCACCGTCACTGTCGCCTTGCCACTGCAGTGTTTTTGTGGCTGTCGTAATGGCAATAATAGTGGGCGTTACTTACGAAGGCTGGTCTCACGACGTAAACACCGGGGCCGAGTCAGCCTGTGCCTTGACTACCTCTTTGTTTACAATTTGCAAATCTGTTTCGTAACCTCCCCAGGCCTTCACCCTCACCTGCCACTTGTTACGAACAGAACAACTTGAACTGCAAGAGGTGATGTTTATTCCCATCCTTTTTAATACGAGCGGCTTGAAGACACCGTGACCGTTACCGTACACTTTGAGACTGTCATGCCGTCGGCTGTTGTAGTCACGGTACCGTTGCCAGGATTCACCAACCAAGTGTGCAATCACCATCATGATACTAACTTGAATGGGCTCTCTTGTTGCACACGCTTGTAAGCACAGAACTGCGGTTCAGGAGTACCGGAGCTATGGAGGTGATGCATTCAAGTGAATAGCCCAGTGGTCATCACTGGCAAGGGGGAACTTGACTTCAGTTGGCATCATGATTTCAACTTGCGCTGTAACCACGCTTGATGGTCTGTTTTGTCAGCATGAGGCTGCAAGTTGCATCCACCTGACGCGACTTGACGCGCCTCAGGCTAATGCACTAATGTCCCATGCAATTGCAACTAGTAGCGATCACCATGATGCCACTTGCGCACCTGGGATTCCAGGGTAGCTCAGACACCCAGGCCACCTCATCATCCCTCACCATTCGTCACTACGAAGGCTGCGGCGGTGGTCGTGGTGGCATGCAGAACACTAAACCCTCCTGGTTCCTAGCGTTCCGCCCTCGGGCTTCAAGTTGATCTTGACTTGACAGAACCTGTTCAACAGGAAAAAATTTGAAATGGGATGTTGACCATTTCATCCGTTTTGGTCTTGGAAGCATCACAGCAGACTAAGCAAACCTGTCCTTCCCATGCAGTGTCATGGCTGTTTTCACACAGACTTGGATTCGTGTTACATCCTTCTTACATCCTCGGGCCGTGCACAGCCCTAGCAAATGTACTCCTCCCGGGTTTCATCCTCATTTCATTGTCCTTCCTCACCGCAATCCGTCGACTAAGGAGCTCGCTTCTCGCGAATTATGGTATGATCACCAAGCAGTGGTGTGCACGTGATTGATACACAAGCACGTAGGCTCTTTTGCAGTAGTTTCGCTGGTCACCTTAGTGACTTATCTATCACCGACAGGAAATTCAAAGTAGATTTGCCATATACAGGAGAAATACTGGCGTATCACATCTCCTTTCTGGGTTTCGGAGCTTCAGTTGTGATTTCAGTTGGCGCCAACTCTGTTGACACACCGCCCGTGTCTTTCACTGGTATAACCTTCCTACATGATGATTCAAAGCCACTGACAGACCGGCACGGTACAGTGGACTTGGATATCGGAAGCAGCGATCTCTCCTTGCCCTTGCCGAATTGTGGATTGAGCTGCTCAGGGCACGCTGGCACTGGCAGACTGCATGACCCAATCGATGCAAGTTCGACTGCACACGATCTCTCTAAATATACTCACTGTCTTTCGGGGATGGGTCTACTGTCGACGGCGAGCAATATACTAATTTTTTCGGCATTGTTGGCCTGGTTGTATGAAGAACAACCTTTCTTTTGACTGCCTGATGCTAACGTATCGTACGTAGGCCAAATCACAAACTTTGGGCGCTGCAACCCAGGCTTCGGGCTTTGGAGGCGACCATTTCCTGGCAGGTGGCCCGATGGGCCTGTCTTTTCAGTCCCTATCGAGCTATAACGCACTCCGATGTTCCAGACTCTCATCTCTGAGGGTGTGGTGACCTCGCAGGTCTTGGGTTTTAAGCTCGCTGAATCTGATTCTGAACTCTTCCTTGGTGGTACAAACACTCAACGAACTTTGTACTGGCAACTTCACCTGAGTTCCTTTGGCAATGAGGTCCGTGATGGTCTGAAAGCATTGATTTGTTGCAAGCGCTGATACGCTGTCCGTTGAACAGGGTTACTGGCAAGTGTCATTCAATACCATTTTTGTGAACAGAAAACCCATAGTAGGAAGCACAGCAGCGATCTTCGACACTGGAACAACCCAGATTGTCGGCGATTTCCCCGGCATTAAAATATTCGAAGCGATCAATGGTGCGCAGTCGGTATCCAGTTGGGATTACGCACCTACAGTAGTGTATTCTGACGTTGAAGGAAAAGAGGTTAGCATTCCCTTGCTTCATTCAACTCGGAGGTGTCTCGCAAGAGTCTGATCTTTGTGTTGCTGGTGCAGCTACAGATCCGAATCTGACCTGCAGTGAGTTGGTTCGCTGCTTGCTTTCGTAACAAAGGTGACCATGGTATAGATTTGCTACTCCGAGTTACTCTTGCTTGTGAATAGGAACTTATGGATATGTGCGCTACGCTGGCAGGGCCGAAGGTACTGAGGTACACTTACTATTCTGCCAGTGAGGACCGGCATAGCTGAGGGTTATGCTAGTTACTAGGTGTCGCTAAGAAATCCTCGCCTCACGTGGTGCACTGTGTCAGGACACCCTTTGCATGGGCGGGAGCTTCCCAGTTCATGCTTGCTACCTTGTTGCGATCGATCCACATCATGTAGCAGCCAACGCATTCGTCACTGCCCTTCTTTTGCAGATGTCGTAATGGCTACTAGTATTCTTGAATTTGAGTCAGACAAGCCCACTGTGATCCTACATAACCTAGTAGTCCAACGGCCATTTGGACGGAACTTACAGCCTCACGGCGTTCACATAGGGTCAGCACGGCCACTGTAGTACCTCGGCTATCTCCTTCGACAGTTTGCAAATCTGTTTTGCGCCCCTCAGTGCTTTACGACAATCGTTCCGAACAAAAGCAACATCAGGAAGCGGGATTTTTCATTGGTAGCGGCTTTAAGTCACGCTACACCCCTGTTCAGGGTTTACCAGCGCCGACTACCCGCGGCCATTTCTTTCGACCGACCAGCACTGGTTGATCGAGTTGGGCGTTCAAGCTAGTGACAGCGATATCCCAGTTAGTTACTCCCAAGGGAAGGGAAGGCAAAGAAACGCCCATATGCACGTGTTACCTTGCACGCGCACCACCTCTCGTACACACTGGCATGGGTTCCTAAACCGGATTTTCCGGATCTTATCAATGATACTATCAACTGAATGACAGCTAGATAAAAAAGACGTTGCGACGAAATAAATATTGACATACTTTGAGTTCCTCTTACAAGCATCCATCGGCGGTGCAATTAATTATGGCAAGGAGATCTCTTGCTGCGCACACTAGTAAGGAGGTGGCTATTCAAGTGAATAACAACGTAGCCAAATCCCCTATTCCCCCATGGGGGAACTGATCCATGCACTCCCAAATAGGAATCGTGCGTGCGTGACGCCGGTTAAGGTTACTCACTCAACAAACCAACTGATGCACTGTAACCATGCGTCGCATGCGACGGCCTGTGTTCAAAGGCGCCCATTTTGCAAGCACATTGCATGATAACTGGATATTTTACAAATCGCGTCTTCTATCAGGTCGCACCCTCGTATATGGCGACCAATCGACTCGCGATCATGCCAATGGTTGTCCAACATCCAGTCTCCAGACTCTAGGACTCGGATAGCTCATCATTAATTGCCATGATGGTGGCGGTCACTGGCACCGGGTGGTGGCATTCACAACACTGAAACGTTATGGCTCTTAGCCTTTTGTCCTCGCGCTTCTTGACGTAACCTATTTAACAGGGGAAAATGAAATGGGATGTCGTCCACATGAAATTTGATCCGTGATCCGTTTTTTTGTGACTTGGCTTTCAATTGGAAGCATCACAGCAAACCTCAGGTCGGCGCGCCGGTGGCGATTCGGATTCGTGGCACAACCCCTTTCAAACCGACCATACCCCTAACAACATGTGTGCTATGGCAATCTTGATTCTGAGGATCATGTCCTCTGCGAGTATAAAAACCCTGGGAGTGTCCCCGATACCTCGCAAGGCTCATAGCCAGACTCTGAACAACTAGCGAGCTCCAACCAAGCACTTCAGAGCACTGCTCGAAATGTACTTCTCTCTGGGCCTCATCCTCGCTTCACTCCCCTTCCTCACTGCAGCAGTCCCGGCAGTTAATGTGCCCGCTTCTCGCGGAATCGCTGTCCCAATCACCAAACGTGGCAGCCATCGCAATGGCGTCGTCGACACCTCCAAATTACAGAACAGGATCAAACACTCGGTCGCGTAGGCGTTCCCTAGTTTCGCTGATCGCCCTTGGTGACTTACCTATCACTGACAGGAAAATTCATGAAGGATTCGCCACATACGAGAGGAATACTGGCGTACCACATCCTCTTTCTGGAAGTACTCAACTTTCTCGACGTGCCAGTGGCAGCGACCTGTTGACCGACGACGATGCTCAATTGTGGTTTGGAACCATCTCTGTCGGCACACCGCCCAAGTCTTTCACTGGTAAAACCTTTTTATATGATGATTCGAAGCCACTGACTGATCCTCGACATGATACAGTGGACTTTGATACCGGAAGCAGCGATCTCTTCCTGCCCTCACCGAATTGTGATTCGAGCTGCTCGGGACACAAACAGTATGACCCGCATGCAAGTTCGACTGCGCAGGATCTCTCCATGCCGTATTCACTGTCTTTCGGAGATGGATCCACTGTCGACGGCCATCAATTCACCGATGTTGTCAGCATCGCTGGCATGACTGTATGAAGTACCATCTTTGGTCTCACCGCCTGATGCTGACGTGCCGCACCTAGGCCAAATCGCAAACTCTAGGCGCCTCAACCCGGTATTCTTCAGGCTTTAAAAGCGACAACTTCCCGGCAGATGGGCTGATCGGCTTGGCTTTTCAATCCATATCGAATTATAACGCACCCCCGCTGTTCCAGACTCTTATCTCCCAGGGTGTGGTGACCTCGCAGGTCTTCGGTTTAAAGTTAGCTTCATCCGGCTCTGAACTCTTCCTTGGTGGCACAAACAGCGCACTCTTTACTGGCGCCTTCACCTGGGTTCCTTTAAGCAATCAGGTCTGTTATGGTCTGAAGGCGTTGATTTGTTGCAAGTGCTAATGCGCCCTCGTTAAATAGAGTTACTGGCTAGCGTCATTCAATAGCATGTCGGTGCACGGGGTACCTGTTGTAAAAGGTACAGCAGCGATTTTCGACAGTGGAACAACCATGATTATTGGCGACCCCGTCGGCATTGCGAACCTATTCAATGCGATCGATGGTGCTCAGTCGGAAGGAGAGGGCTCCTACACTAGTGCGTTCTCTAGTGCCACTAATCAGTCGACACGCATTCATACAACTTTAATACCTTAGTCCCTTGCAAGATGAATACTCCCATCTCGATGAACGTTGGAGGAAAAGAAGTCAGAATTTCTCCAGCTTCATTCAATCTCGGACCTGTCTCGCAAGGCTCCGATCGTTGTATGGCTGGTGTGTCTGCAGATGCGAGTCTGACCAGCGGTGAGTTGGTTAGCTGCTTTCTTTGTAACCCAAAAAACTGACTTGGGCCATGATATAGATTTCTGGATTGTCGGGGACGTCTTCCTCCAGAATGTTTATACTGCTTGGGATGTTGGCAGTAGCCGCATCGGATTTGCTACTCTTGCTTGAGCGTCGGAATTCCGGAGTCTTTCACGAAGTCCATGCACATGATGATGGACCTTATGTCTGGGTCGGACCGCTTACATTACACACCACTACTGGTATCAATCCCCTTTTACGCATTTATCTAGTCTAGAAAGATTTTTCAGACAGGACGACACTCTCGAACATTTATATAGACATTCGTGTTCCATGGTACGCTGCAGCTTGATATCTGGAGCCGTCTGTTAAACCTTGAACGCCAAAATCGGTTATCTGCGCCAAGGACGTCATCACGTAGCCTTTACGACGCGGGACTTAAAGGAACTGAGATGCGTGCTAACCCACGAACGGCAAAGAGTGGATCGAGGTTGAAGATAAGGTGCGACTACAGGCCGCCTGCGTGCCGACCTCAGCTAAGCCATCACGAACTTGCTCAGCGATCCCGCCATTCAAATTTTGCCGCCGCAATCGTCATAAGTGAGACACACGGCAAACTGTTTGGAACCCGTGTTTTTAGGTGAGATGGGCTTAAGGATCTTTCGGCTTGTAGACGCGCAATCGGCGAGGTACAGTACGATGAAATTGTGGCTCAGTCGAGACGAACAGCAGCGCTTGCAGCCTCTCAGGCTGTTCGAGCTCCGGGTCAAGGCCACAAACAGGGTCGAGCACCGAGCACGCGGTATAGATCACTGAAGCCCCGAAGCGCATGTGCCGGTTCTATCATGTGTTCCTCATGCATGTTACTTCATATGTGTCCCCGACATCAGACGTCACCGCAACCCATGTGCCTCCATGGATTAACGCATGGATCATCACAGTTATGAGTGGATATCATGGTGAAGAGCTCCTACCATCGCAGATTTCAACACATGATCGGGATTGGAAGAATCTATTGTCGTAACTTCTAACCTTGTGCTCAGGCACGCAAGGCCATCTTGCTCGAGTCCTGCGTCCCATATCTCTAAATGTCTAAATGCAAGGCTTGTTGCCAGATCGACTACAGGTGCTGTGATTTGAATATGTATTTAGTTGTTCCACAGTAAATAGGAGATTCTATAACACTGGTATTACACGAAATGATCTGTCCTCCTCTTGAGGAGCACAAAGACATATTGACAGTGCAGAAGTGGGACAAGAGGGCCCGCGATGGATATGTGCTTCGTTTATCACGCAAGCCGAATAGTGATCATCAACTTCTCGAAGTCGGAGAGGCTCATAGTCTGGTCTGGCGAAGTCGAGAAAGCTTGGAGCATCTCAATTATCTGCAGACAGTCATCTTCACCATCATTCTAAGTCCGAGAATCAACAGACGAACCTCTTCCGTTTTGATTTTCTCTTTCAGCACAGTAGCAGCATCGTTCACCTCGCGCACGCCGAGTCGCCTGCGCTGGGCCTCTTCTTCGGGCACGCCAGGGAAGAAGAGCAAAAACGCCTTCAAGCACTCACGTCGCTGCCGGGGAGTAATTTCCGTGCTTGGACTTGGAGACAATGAGGAGCGTCGTCGCGTGGTTGCAGATTGAGTCTTCCTCGCACGAGTTTTACGAGTCGCACCTGCGCCCGCACCCCCACCAGTCGCCGCCGAAGGTTTGCGAGACCGTTTCCGCGATCTAGTTTCAGTTATACGATACTCATCCGAGGATTCGCCAGAGGACTCTTCCACTTCAGGTGATGAGTCTTCGCCTGTGGCATCGAGAATCTCGTCGTCGTTGATGGCGCCACTGCCTTCCCTGTCGTCTTCGTCGTCCCCGTCCTCTCCCATGACAGCAGCACATACCGCTCTCCAATCCCTCAAACTGACGCGTACCTCAGTCACGTCATTGTCCTCACTCATGGTCGTAGGATCGCGCTTGCGTCTGTGAGCAGTTCGCCGGGAAGAATCGTCATCCTCCCAGCCGGTTGCCGCGTTTCGAAAGACAGCGAGGACTTCCTCGTCATCTGGTGGGAGATCTAGGAGTTGAAGGGCATGGGGAATGCGTGATAGGGGGATGTACGAAAGCTGTTCGTCTGGTTCTCTCCCGTGTCTAGATTCACGCCCGGCGGCGGAAGGGGAAGGGGGCAAGAAACCACCAGGATTGTCATCTAATAAGAAGCCTCCTGGGGCCTCAACAGGATCATGAGATGGTCGATTTTGAGGATTTTGAGGATCGAGAGCGTTGTAAAATGCGTCGTCAATTCGCGCTCTAAGAGACATGACCGTGAGAATGAGACCGAGACTGCCAGTGCTCATCAACAACGTACAAGCTAAATGACGCGCTCAAAGGTCCGTTCGAGTCATGAGCATTGATTCATTCGTTTTTATTATAAGCGGTATATATTTGCAGAAGAAAGGTCCCCGTAAAAAGGGTAGAGCTGGCATCCCGAATCCTAACGATGACAAACGCGACGACATTCTCCAAAAATCTGACATGAATAACGAGAAATTTGAGGCGTACTACAGGAAGCAGCTCGCAATGGACGACGATGAGTGGTGTACATTTCTGGACAACTGCAGAGAGTCGTTGCCATCGACTTTCCGAATCTGTGGCAGCCGGGAGTGCGTCTGCTCTTCCCCACCCTTTGTTCCTCCCTTGCGGGCGCGAATGATCAAATAATGTTTCTATCAGGACGGCAGCTGTGCTCACCTCTGTAGTCGAGAAAACCTACATCCCACATCTCACTGGTGTCGTGTTCGAAGACCAACCTATTCCCGCCCCCTTGGCTCTGCCATGGTAAGCACTAGCTCAGGCTGAACCCTCTACTTCTCGTCGACCACTTGCCGATGAGGTATCCCAATGGCCTCGCCTGGCAGCTCAACGTACCCAAGAAAGCCTTGCGTAGATCCCCTGAATTAAAAAAGTTTCATTCCTTTTTGGTCTTTGAGACAGAAGTGGTATTTCTCGCTCTCTGGTCTCCTTACAGCCAGTAGCCTTGATACCCTCTCATAGGGAAACATCACCCGCCAAGAAGCTGTGTCTATGCTGCCTCCGCTTTTTCTTGATGTAGAACCACATCATGTTGTTTTGGACATGTGCGCCGCACCAGGATCGAAAGTATGCTCTTCCTAGCTTGTCGCCTTAATATTGTCGCTTTACGACATCCCATATGCAGACATCCCAGCTTCTTGAGTCACTACATTCTTCTCAGTCTCCGCTTGAGTCGAGTATACCTCCGGGCTTGCTGATAGCCAACGATAGCGACTACAAGCGTACTCACTTACTCATACACCAAACTGCACGACTTCCAAGCCCAGCATTCGTAGTCACCAACGTTGATGCATCTATCTTCCCCACGCTCTCCCTTCCACCTGATGACACGGCAGAATCGTCTAGACGAAAAAATCGGCATCTTCTCTTTGATCGCATCTTATGCGATGTACCCTGTAGTGGAGATGGAACAATGCGCAAGAACGTCGGTATCTGGAAAAAGTGGAATCCTATGGACGGCAATGGTTTGCACTCGTATGTTTCAATCTCAGTTTCGACTCGTTGTACGGAAAAACTAACTCACATTGCCCCGCTAGACTTCAGCTCCGTATCCTCCGGCGTGCCATGCGCATGTTGCGCCGGGGAGGTAAGATAGTGTACTCAACTTGTTCCCTGAATCCAGTGGAGAACGAAGCCGTGGTCGCGGAGGCACTCAGGACTGTCCCAGGTATGCATTCAGCCATCTTCATGTTCATGCCCAGTATTTCATGTCTATTTAGGTTTTGAATTGGTCGAGGTATCCGAGTCGCTCCCGTCTCTTATCCGGCGCCCTGGCCTCACGAAATGGCTTCCGTCTGTCGGCCGCGACGTGAAATATTTTGAGACGTACTCCGACTACATCGCCTCGCTTCCTGGTGGAAAGGGCGCAGCGCGTCTCGCGCGGAGTCATTGGCCACCAACAGAAGACCTCTGCCTGGAACGGTGGTACGTTCATTTGGCTTGGCATTGGAAGATTTGATTCCTAATATAAGTCAGTATACGTATATATCCGCACCTGCAGGATACAGGGGGCTTTTTCATTGCCGTATTGCAGCACAGGCGATCAACAGCGGTGCCAAAGTATAAAAAGTTGCATCTCCTTCAGTCAGCACATATCTAATTTTTAGCACTAGGGAAGGAAAACGCACGGCCGAGGAGAAAGCCGAGGAGCCCAATTTTAAAAAGGCTCGTATCGGTGATGATGAGGATATGATGTCTGCAACTGAGCTCTCAACGAGCGAATGTACTTCTCTTCTCTTCTCATGGAGATTCATGATCCTCACTGACTGCTACAGACCCTGATCCCAGCTCCCCTGGACTAGTCGAGACTACTTCAACAGCACAGGAGACCCAAAAACAAAGCCAGCAGCAGCAGACGGGAACCGGGGACTATGTCTTCAAAGAAATGCCATACACCTTCGTATCACCAAGTGACCCAATTGTCGAGAACTGCAAGTAAGTCCTTTCTTTCTTGCCCCTCCCCGAAGACGATACTGAACCGCGGGGACTTTCACAGACAACAGTTCACCCTAGCTCCCGACTTTCCCTCCTCAAACTTACTCGTGCGCAACCCTGCGGGTGAGCCTGCGCGCTCGCTTTACCTCACGAATGATCTCGTGCGCGCCGTTCTATCCGCGAACGACTACAAGCGTATACGGATCATGACAGCGGGCACGAAGATTTTCATGCGGCAGGAGAGCGGATTCGGTCGTCGCGAGATCGGTGGAGAAGACAGCGTCGAGAGAGTACCTCGGTTTCGACTATTGAGCGAGGGTTTACCGGTCGTACTACCTTACATCAAGCCCGACACTATCATCGACACTGATATACCAGCCCTACGCCGACTACTGGAAACATACTACCCATTGCTGGTTGGGTTCGGGGAGGGATTTCAGCGTGACGTTGGTAGCAGGCGTGCGTATGCACTTCTTTTTTCCCCCCCGCTGCTTCGTGCATAATATTTTTCCGAGTTCTGCTTATCTGGCTATGCGTTAAATTAGCCCAAGGAAGCCATATTGTCAAGTTCAAGGCCGGTGGCGTTGATGGGGCTTTGTGCGTCTTACTGTCTTATCATCCTGGATCCCTCACGTTATCTGACTGCGGAAGGTTTGATTGACACACAGACTGACACATGACCTCGTGTTGCCCATCTGGAAATCTACCTCGTCTGTCTCGCTTATGATTGATAAAAAGGCGAAAAGGTAGGCATGTCATAAGTGGCAGCGGGACATGAGAATTGATATCGACACGTGGGCACCCTTAGCGCATTGAGTTTGCGCGTTTTCAGCGAGGACGTTACGGAAGCCGGACGCCAGGCCAGCACAAAAAAGAATGGAAAATTCAAACAAGATGAGGACATGGCCGAGGGGACACCTGTTCCTGAAGGGCCAGTCCATGAAGAGGAGATAGAAGGCACACCTGATGTGCAGGAGCGTGTACCTTGAAGCTCAATTCGGAAAGTGGAGTTACGATCAGAATGATGTATGCATATAGACTATACAGAAACAGGATACAGAACGCAAGGCTCGTGCATGTTGTTGGCCAAGATAAGCTAACGAATCGAATCGCTAATAGTCTCCTCCTTCTCAGCGCCCGCCAACAGTGGCACCGTAACTCTGCTGATACGGTGCCTGCGCACCAATCGGTAGGATATTCGGTCCGGGCTCAAAAGAACCGTTACCAATATCTAGGGGAAGTGTCAATTAGAAATAGAAGCACTCGACACATGGACGCGAGAAGTAGAAAGAAGAAAGGGAACGTACAGATATATCTGCCTCTGCCATAAATTTCCTCGGCTTTCATGCGGCGATAAATCAGCCAAAAGGCATGCTACAAAAGAAAGAAAAAAAACAATTGGTCAACACGCTCGGACCTTAAAAAAAAAGGAGAGAGAGCAAGCAAGTTTACGCACGACATGACCGGGAATGTATCCGAGACTGCGCCAAAAAAAAAAAAACCAATTAATATAAAAAGTCAGTACTACTATAGTCAGCGGGATAGTGATATATGCCCGCTTATTTATTTGATCCTTTTGGTTTTTTTTTCTCTCTTACATTGTTAGACAGATGTTGATCAGGAGGTCACAACTGCAACCGGTGATGAAAAACGCCGCAGCAGGCGGGAAGAGGATAGCGACCTGCAAGCCAAAAAAAAAATTAAAATTAAAATTTTGATTTAAACTTTGGTATTGGTATTGGTATTGGTGGTTGATACATGATGGATGGGGATGGGATGGATGGGATGGGTAACTAATAAACAACAATATCACACGTACGATAATGAGACAGATGTCTGAACCCCGAACACCCATATTGTTGTTGTTGTTGTTGTTTCGGTTTTATCGGTTAAGGTTAAGAGATGGATACAGCAGTGCGGTGGTGAGTGTGAGTGGGCTGGAGGGTGGGTTTGAACAATGACAATGTTTGGGGCTTGGGGGCAAGCTGCGGAGCCAATATTCTCACGCTCGAGCCCATCAAGCAAAGCAAGCAAAAGTCCATTTGTTGTTAGAGATGACGTAACAGTGCGTGTACTCAGGGATTCCGAGCGGACCGACCAACATTTCTATTGCCGAGTGTAAATCACGACGTACGGTTGGAGAGTTTAATTTTTTTCTCTCTCAATACGATACTGTAGAAAGGACCGGATAAACCGCATCGGAGTTGGATCTAATACATCGATCTTGCTTTGCTTGACTTTACCAAAATGACACATGTAGACCTCCGAACACCGAGCAGTCCGAGCTGCAGACATCCATTGCACTTATGTTGCTCTATTTACACCAACAAGGTAAAATAGTCATGCTTACCCGAGCTGTCTTATGTAGCGTAGTTGGCCGAATATATTTTCACGTTTCAACAAGACCGTAACAAATGCTCGAATTCGAAATGAGGTAGACAGGTAGACGTATACACGATAGCATGGTCGATTCAAATTATTACTCAACAGCGTAAAGAAAAAAAAACGGTAATAAATCTTCACAACAAATTTGCCTTTCTGAAATTGTCCCTACAGATCACCTCTCGTACTGTATCGAAATCCCCGTCTGGTTAGTAGTAGTCGCTTCACAAGCACATTAATTTCTTGCACGTACTCCTAGTAAGCACAACTGACGTTGAACTGGAATCAGTAGCGCATGTGACGTGGATGTGTAAGGACAGCTTGTTTTGTGGATCCTGCTGGTAAATCGCAGTAAATTTTCCTTTCAGGTCTGTCCACCGAATAATACTCAATCTACTGCATTGCAACGCTCGACGGCGATGTGTGAAGGTTAGGACTTACACTGCAAGACACTCTCTGTTTTGTTCGGTCGGTCTTTGTACGACGTCACGTAGTCCCGAAACTTGATTCCAGACTGGAGCTTCGCGTCCAGGAGGTCGTATTTGTTGAGTAGCAAAACGAAACCCGCCTTTTTCAACGACTTGTGTATGCATAGCGACTTCCACAAAAGGAAAGAATCCCACTGGTGTCCCCGTTCCACGTCAACGAACGGTGCTTGTTCAGGAAGACGAGACACAAAAACGCACCAGCCGATTTACGCTGCGGTCCTCGGTTAATGTCTGGTTAAATGCGGAAACAGGCGCAATAAACAAGAGCATGTTCACTGTGGAACAGGCACCATACATTTAGGGTTCGTGTCGCCGCGCACTCAAGTACTCAAGTGCTCACCGTCATCGAAATAAGGTAGCCATGCCGCTGTCATGAATCATGCAGTGAGTGAACATGCATAGAGATATCTCTCATCGATGTCCGGACCACCCACCACGCAAGGCCCGACTCCCACCGACATCGATAATGCTCCACAGCTGCCCGGCCTCCCATGCTAAAGAGCCACCTGTTCTCGAAAACAGAAATAAAAAGTTAGTAATCTGGGTGCTTAGTGCACGCGAAGCAGTGTCGTACGCACCAACGCCAGTCTCCACTTTCAGCGGATGCTCTTCAACCCCTAACGTCTGAATTCGTGCCTTGAGAATATCAGCTAGACATGCATCGTGGTGTTAGTGCGGTCATGTGGTACGGCGGAGTGATCGAGCAAGCGAGCGGAGTAGTCTTACCTGGGGATGGTTCATATCCCGGTGCCGCAATCCGATCCACCGCGTCAAGGAAACTGTCAATGAACAGAAGGGTAAAACGTGAGACGACGAACGCGATCACCACAGCCGAAAAAACGAGATATAAATAAATAAAAGGTTCACTTGCCACGCACAATCCAGATTGAAACTCGAGCGAAACGCTCTGATCTGCGAGGCCTGCACGAATCGCGGGATGATTCCAAAGCGTGACAATATCCTCTCGACACGCCTCGATCACGCGCCGCGCATTTTGCACCTCCTCATATTCCTGACTTCTCGCCTTGGACATAGCGCCACTACCTCCATATCCCTTGAAGAGTGTCTTCCAGCGCGAACCCGAGCGCACACTGACTTCGAACGCGCGCTCTGCCGGCAGCGCCGACGTGGGGCTGCCGCCACTACGACTGCTGTTTTTGTTACTGCTGCTACCTACGCTGCCCACAGGTCGCGGGTAATGCTCTGGAGAGATGAAGCGTGCGAGGCACTCTTCAATACTCCGCAGCGGGGATAGGCTGACACGTAAACGGCGGAGATCATCTGTCATTCGCCGCAATGGCATAATTTTAGCGCCTGATGTTGTCCCTATCTCCGCGTCGCCACTGCTACCACTGGTACCGGCGGCATCGGCGGCCGTGCTGGGGCTGGGGCTGGGGCTGGGGCTGGTGGGGCTACTTTCCTCGAGGAGGTTGAGTAGGAATGTGACGGAACGTACGAGGTTGAGGTCGATGACGGCTCGCCATGCTTCTGCCTCGGCGTGGAAAGCGGCGGGTGCATATTGGAGTTGAAAGTTGCGCAAGATGGTTGATTTACCTGACTCGGCCTGGCCTGTATGGGAGAGATATCCCGAGAAAAAGAGGGAATACAGGGAGGAAGAAGGCAATGAGGAAGTGAAATTTGATGAACGAAGAGGAGGGTGGGAGATGTACTAAGCAGAACAGAAACGCACCGAGGAGAATGATCCTGATGTCTGGTCGACGCTTTCGACGTTCGGATTTCTCGATTTCTATCTGAGCGTCGATCTCGTCGTTGATGCGTTTCGCTTCTCGTTCGAGCTGTAGCCGCTCTTCACGTTGGGAGGGGGTTTCATTTGAAAAGTCGGCTATTGGTGGCCAGTGAGAGTTAATCTCCTCGAGGTCGATAGAAGGGGTGTCGTGACGAAGAGAGGTGGGCATGTGCTGGTTGAGATGGATGGAAATGAAGGGAGAGTGAGGACAGGGGCAACATAAGAGTTGAGATGCTTACACGTAAAAATGGCTCGTCGCGGAGTAGGTATAATCGTGCGAAGAACAGAAAATATAATCGCTTGCTTGTACACGCCTATTTACTCGTCCTTTCTCCTCAATATTTTAACCATTCCCCCCTGACCTTCGTCGCTTCAGTAAAGAAATCCAAAGGACTGACTGACTGACTGACTCAGGACGACGACGGCCCCATCCAACGTTGGCCAATCACTTCCCGGTCCATCACAATCTCAATGTCTTCCTCCTCGTCCTCGTCCTCAACTTCCCCTTCTTCTCCCTCCTCTTCCACCGTACCCCGCCCCTCCTCCCCATTTATACCCTGTACCGTGCTCACCGGTGCATCGGCAAGTACAAACTGCGCCCATTCTCCCCCGCCCATCCGTACACAATCATCCCGCATTTCAACAATTTGAGACACCGCCAAAACTTCGCGCACCAGCTGAGGATCCAACGTTAACTGACGAACCCGATTGAACGATGCTAGTAGCGAAATCGGGATCCAGCCCCGTGAGTCCATCTATCCCGCGTCGGAAGAAGCCGCGGTTAGCAAAATCCAATTACCCAAAAAGAACGCTGAGAAGCAACATTACCCTTTTTCTGAGAAAGATATCTGAGACCAAGTTTTGCGCACTCAGATAATACTCTAGTTGACCGAGGAGATAGTACCGTGTTGCGTCTAGTGGAAGCGCGAGATTGGACAGCGGCCTCGGTAATGGATGTCTCTGAGTGCCGCCTGACACGCCTGCATTCTGAGCATTCTGAGTAGCATAGGAAAGAGGAACAGGCGCCTGATAGGCCTCGAACCCGGGCACGTAAGGCTGCTGCTGAACTGTTGTTCCAATATATTGAGCCACATCAGGTGGCGCCCGCGGCGGTGGTGTGGACGGCTGTAGGGGTTGAAATGCCTGAGCTGGTGGTGTCACGGTGAAAGGTGGGGCTTGCTGCTGCTGCTGCTGCGGTTGTTGTTGCTGCCTCTGATGCTGCTGATGCTGATGCCGGAACGTGCCCCATCGTCCGCGGCCAGAGCCGCGGCCATATCCATTCCCCCCTCGTGCCCTACGGCCGGCATATCCCCCACGCTCGTTGTGCCCACTGTATGAACCACGGCGGGGCCGCCATGGGTAGTGTTCCCGATCTGTTTCACGGCTCCGTTCCCATTCACGCTCTCGCGGAAAGCGCTCATCGCGCGGTGACGCCACACCATGTCCTGTTCCACCGGTGCGCCCGAAACCATATCCAAAGTCCTTGACCTCAAATCCGTCAGTGCTGGTACTCGGCATGGATTGTGGTGGTGGGGGATGATGGACCGGGTACGGGCCTGGACCTACTTGCGCCTGCAATTCCTCTTGTGCAGGGGAACGTGGTGGGACATGAATCTGTTGTTGTGGAAGCACATACGAAATAGGATGGTGTGCATGGGGATATGGGGGTTGCAGCTCTGCTAATGGTGGCTCCGCCGCCACCGCAGGTAGTGAGGAGCCCTGTAACGGGCCACCAAACAGTAAGCTGCTGACATCGAGAGTTGGCTTTGGCGGTGCTGCCGGAGCAAGTGGCTGTGATTGAGACTCTAACAGCTCCCGTCTACTTTCGTCCCCCTGAGTGAAATCATCTTGTGATCGATTCGCCGTTCCAAACTCCCACTTAATTTCAGGGTCGGTGAGATCAATGACTTTAACCTCCGTGCCTGCATGAGGTTCTGGACCCTTCCCATCTGTCGTGTTCTCCGCTCGTGATAATCGTGGTTGAGACCGCGTTCTTGAACGCACATGCGATGGTCCGGCTTCCCCAGGAGCGACACCGATCGAAAATACCATGGCCACGCGATCTGACTTTTCACTCCCCGATGAGACCTCTAACTGCAGTGGCGATACCGAGGACAATAGCGGCGGTGGACTTGGGATTTCGCTTCTCCCAGGTGCCCCTATACTTCCGAAAATCACATCACGCCTCCCTCCCGGTGCCTCCTCCAAACGAGACCCAGTGTCCAATATTGGTCCCATGGCACGATAACCAGCAACTGCATCCGACTCTTGCGGCGGCGGCGGGCGAGAAATCATCGTTGGTGGAGGTAGTGTAGGTTGGGAAGTAGACTCCTCTTCCCTTGGCGGGTCACCATCATCCTGCAATACGTGACCGGGTGGCGCGACCTGTTGATGTGGATGCGCTTGTGGATAGGTCGGATATATTGTACGCCCGTCTTGTCTCAAATCCAAAGGTAGGTTACCAGGCCAATACATAATTGGGTGTGCTTGTGCGTATGGTGGATACCCGTAAGAATAGACAAAATGATCCGTGGGGCCCCAGCCCGGAGGAAGGGGTTGTGCTGGGGCGGGGCCGTATCTATCTGAAGGGGCATGATGTGCGTATGGTTGGGGGTAAGGAGAAACGGATGAAGATGCGTATGGTTGTTGCGTGTGATTTGGATTTACCCGTAATGCAGGAGGGTAATGAGGTTGGGGTGGTGGCGGTGGTGGCGGCGGAACAAAGGGTTGGGCGCTTGGAGTCTGAGCTGGCAAATTACCATAACCATAGACATCTCTGCTGATCTGGACATAAGGCACTGGGGCGGCCACATCGACAGGCGCTTGGGGAGAATTTCCTTCGGAGGACCGTGGCGGTTGTTCGGGAGCTTGGTCACCCCTGGCATCGACGGGAAGCTGCCGACTACGACCCGAATGGTGAGGACTAGAAGCTATGCTGTTTGGACTATGAGCCCGGGAGTGGGAAGCAGACGTGCGACCTGAGGTAACTTTGCTGGGTGTCTGAGAATTATGTGTAGATCCTGAGGCGGAGACAGCAGCGCTACGAGGTTGGCTATCCCTGGCACTGTGACTTCGGGATTGGGAGTACGGTCTTGGGGGATTAATGGCATCAGCAGCTGCTTGAAGCTCCCCGGGCGGTATCACGATCCACTTGGTCTTTTCACCTATGAAGATGACCAACAAAACAACAGGGAGGTCGAACATTGTAAGTACCAATCATCGAAAATGAGCATAAAACTGGCGAAACGGGAGAAGGAAGTAGACCTGAAAAGGTGAACGCGAAGGGAAAAAAACGCACTCTTTCTCGGTGTGTCAGGATGGCTTGACGGGGGCGCATCGGCATTCTTCTCCTCAGCATCTTTCTCTTCGGCCACTGCAACGTGCCCATTGCCAACGCGCTGGGATTTACTGGTAGGAATGTGGCTCTTCCCCACTTCTGGCCAACTCTCAACATCAGTGACTAAAGACGAGCGCTGTGGCGATAGAGGGAGCTCTTTTCGCGATGAAGGGGTTGTGCCCGTACTGGACCCAGGTGTCGATGACGACGCGCCGTTGAGGCTGGATGACGACGGACTCTGGGTGGATTGTACACTGGCAGAACCTAGAGGATCCGGTTGCCGTGAGCCTGATGATACGATAGACGAATCCCGAGGGGGAGATGGGGCACGTGGCACGTGCGATGATGGCGTTTGCAGATGAGGCTGAGAAGGACGAGGTTGTGATCGCGCTTGAACTCTTTGTTGAATCCTCTGATTCCATACATTCGGCACGGGCGCCGGCGCCGGCGCCGCTTTTACTGGAGGGTGAGAGGGTGGGTGAGGTGGTACGGAACCAGCGGAAGGAGTGCGGCGGAGTGCTACTTCTCTAGTGCTCAAGTCATGTGTCGTTGATTCACCAGCCGAGGTGTATGACTGTACGTTAGCGCCCGAGGCGCCAGGGACGGATGCGTCGGAAAGAGAGAGATCAGCAAGAGACATCTGGGCAACATCGACGGCGACGGATGAAGAGGGTTTTGCGGGCTTTTTAAGCTCCGGGGGTGGAGCGGGAGGCTGACGAGGTGGATTGGAGAGGGGCTTCTGCGTGGGCTGAGAGGGATGTCTGACGCCCTGTGCTTTCTTCGCACTTTCCGCATATGAGAGGACAGGAGGGTGGGCTGTTGTAGGGGTGGGCGAGACCATAGATCTTTTGGTGAACGATTGCAGATGACGAGCTGTAGAGCCCGCGCGGGAGAGAGAAGAAGATGGATTTGGATTGAGTGTGGGAACCGATTGAGTCTAGCTTGCGTCGTGCGTCGTGCGAGGGTGAGAAGCAGAATCGAGGCAGCAAACCGAGAAGAAAAGATTGCAGAGCAGAAGAGAGAGATTGCGAAGAGAGAGGGGGGAAGGGGGCGGGCGGTGGAGACCAACACAACTCACTCACCGTCGCAGCAAAGCCCCAGTCAGCAGCATCTCGGCCATTCCCGTTGCTCTCTCACTGCGTCAATCTTACCATTCAGTTCATCGATCCATGGCTGCTCCGTCCAAGTCTGCGAACAAAGCACGACTGCAGTGCTCATGATCAACTCGTGTTCATTGCATCCAGCACAATAGACTCATGCACAAAATCTATTCGGCGTTCACCGCCCCATCGCCGCGTGGCCGGTGGCGATGCGCATCTGCTGGTTAGCTATCAGACAAGAAATCTGGAAGAGACCTCAAAGCACCACGTGGCCACGGGGCACGTCGGAGAACTTGGTATTCTAAGGGCGACTTCGCATGCTCAAGGTTCAAATCCCTTTGGAAAGATTGATTACCCCCTGATACTCGCATGTTCTATATCATACCATCATTTTTGAATGGAATGATCAAGTCTATCAGTACAGTAATGTACCGCATTGTCTCAGGAGTAAAGGCCAACCATCCTAAGCGAGCTCAAGGTGCGAATATCTCGAAATTACTGTAATGCATCATTGCTCCAGTCGCCCTAGAACCAAAATCACAATATCCACTCGATGCCGGAATTCAAGTTCTCGAGGACGCCACCGCATTCTTTATTATTGCATCCCCCTTGTCCAAGTGCGGAAACGGGAAAGTAAAAAAGGGGACGCAGATTAAGCTCTTCATTACACACTTTCATGATACACACCCCAGACCTGAAGCTAATATAAGCACTCGGTGCCGAAATTCTTCCATACCCATTATCCGTTTTGGCTGACGGCTGTCAGCACATTTGCTTAAGGAACTCTTTTCGTCCGACTGGATTTAGTCTGCACAGATATTCATGGCGCTATGACTTGCTACGCTATGTTACGGTTACAGTGCTAGTTATGTTACGGACTCGCCGCTTTTCTGGCATCAACACGCCCAATCTATCATATCTTGGGATGCGATAATCACACTAGTACTGCAATTCGTACCCAGCCACATCACAATGACCGCCCGGTGTCGTGATTCGCCACTTGCGCCGCCCGCTCAAGGGCGAGTGTAGTGGTTGGTATCAGGATCAGCATTCTATTGTTCTGGCTTCTCGGATTTCCCAACTTGCTGTGCATATGACTCGCTGATCAGGTGGCGCAGTCGTCCCAGCTCCACCACAAAAAATCTCAAGTATCCAAACACAGCGTAAAATCCCTCATGCCTCTAACAACTTGAATTTGACCTCCGACAGCTTCGCAGCCATGAGTCCAATCCTATAGAATTGGATAGAATTGAAACGACGCGCCCGTCTCGGCGGTGCACTACGTTGTCTTGCCCTAATACTGCCCCACTTGTCATTTGGGACTGGCGGCGTGCCCTAAGCCCAGTCTGGTACTGGGCTAGTACGGACGTAAAGAACCACCACGCCAAAGGGGCCGAGATGGTGCGGCGCGGCTTCTGGATACCGCATGGACGGTAGAAACGTACAAAATTAGTTGTCAAGAGAGGGACAGGCTTTTCGATAACGTTCAAATCCAATCTGCGGTCACACCCGCCGACACCAAACAGTAGGGGAAAAATGGAAGATCAAAGTATGTACGTGTTAATGCGGGTGGAGTGTCGAAACGCGAGGTGAATGGGAGCTCGGAGTATTTTTTACAGTAGCAACAAGGAGAGAACAAATATTCGACAGCATGACCTGCGCCCCAAACACATTTTCCGGAGGATCGGAGTAGTAACTAAGAAGGTGATGGTGGAGGGGCTAGAGCCTCACCGATATCGTGTGTAGTAAACGATGTGCGTGCTTTCCCAATGGGCGTAGCGACGCACTATTGTGCACTCACTTTTCTACAGACGAAAATAGGCACAAAAAATAAATACCAAATATGTCGCCCTCGGGTTTCATGGAACGCCCCTTGATTGGCCCCCAGGCGAGTGAGCGCCCTTTTCAGAATATTAATTTTTTCTTTTTGGCTAGAAAGGTTTTCCGAGTCGGACTCAGTCCCTCGTCCCTCGATCGTTTCCTTTTGCCGGAAACCAAACCAAAAACTGCCACCGAGCATTAACTGGTCATCCGACATCACTGATTCTGATTTTGGTACGTTTAAAGTGATAGGGACGTCCTTGAACTGTGCTGTGTACTCCACTACCTACAACAATCAAGGGGTACCAGAAGTCTGATGGAGCGCGGCAAAGGCCGGTAGTTGAAAAGAAAGAACCACCCAAGCGTGAATCCCTCCCACTCCAATTATTAATTCCAATCTTCAAACGAAACCTTAATCGAAACGATCTCCGACATTGGCGACAAGTCAATCCAGCAACGTGAGCCACGTGCTTGCATCACACCGCCACATTCCAAGAGGTCCAGCGCCGGTCAGCGAAGAGGTAATCATGATGACGGCGAATTACGCCGATAATCATTGGTTATGGATCAAAATCATCGCGATGTGAGCATAATACTGTAATGCCTTTTATTCTAATATAATCTGCTGATGCACCGAGGGAGAGGAAGTAAGGGCAAAAAACTTTACGCCGCTAAAATGAGTCGTCGTCGTCAAGTCACTTATTGCTTATTGAGAGAGCCTTTGCTTGTGTCCCGGTGGTCGCATGATGATGAGAGGAGCAATCACGCGACGATCTAGGTCATTCCCTCGTTGATACATTCATCGATCGACTTCGATTTCGACCTTACCGCCGGGGCAGGAGAAGACGGATCATAGAAAAAGGAGTCGTCGGCGGA
This sequence comes from Russula griseocarnosa, assembly GCA_022884055.1. Taxonomy (NCBI): domain Eukaryota; kingdom Fungi; phylum Basidiomycota; class Agaricomycetes; order Russulales; family Russulaceae; genus Russula; species Russula griseocarnosa. The sequence goes on along the minus strand of JAGKRU010000002.1, from coordinate 1,425,632 downwards.
CTCGGAATTATCAAATGGTGATAAGGAAGGAAAGATCACTTATTCCGACAAAATTCCGTACCGTACAAATCCAAGGTATGCTTCTGGTGGTCCTCGGATTCACTGTATGGGATATTCATTGATAGACGGACTGAGAGATATCATCCCATCAAGGAAAAGATCAAAGTGGGAGATTCATCAATAGATACCGTTCACTGGATTCTTCAGTGGATTTTGCGTCGTTGTTGCTTCGAGTTCAGGCACGACAGTCGAACACGGTGGAAATTGATTCGAACCAGGGAAGAACGAATTAAATCGCGAACCACATACTGTAACCGATGCATCGAGCATCTCTTGCATTCTACGATCTATTTTTCATCTACAGATCTGCTAAACAGCGCACAAAGGAATGACCGAGGGCTCGTTGAGGCCCCATACAGTTCAACGACGGTAATACAGCGTCCACCAATCAGCTGACCGGCCCCTCACAATTTCTACAGGTTGGCTTCACTCACAACGCCAAACCGAGAGTGTTGAGACTCGCCTACGTTTTATCACGCCGACATAATGTAAAACGCTTCATCAAGTACGGCGACGTTGAGGCCGTTCGGATGGATGAGCCCGGTAGATAGACTAGTAGCGATAATGGGATGCCTTGTACGGCCCATTCACGGGGATGTCAAGATATGCTGACTGGGTCGGACTCAGTGTTGTGAGCTTGACATTCAGGCTGGTGAGGTGTGCCCGAGCAACTTCTTCGTCAAGCTCCTTAGGAAGCATGTGCACACCAAGCGGGAATTTCTCAGGAGTCGTCCAGAGGGCAATCTGAGCCAATACCTGGTTGGCAAAGGAGCACGACATAACAAATGAAGGGTGACCAGTAGCACAGCTATACTCCCGGTAAGAAATATAGGCCGTCAATCATTATGGCCGATATACGCACCCGAGATTGACGAGACGACCTTCTGCAAGGAGAATGACGTGTCGACCAGAGGCCATTGTATATCGGTCGACTTGAGGCTTGACGTTAACCACTTGCTTAGCGTTTGCTTTCAACCAGGCGACGTCGATCTCAACATCGAAATGACCGATGCTACGAGGTGTCAAGAGCAGTTTGATTCGATCATGACTAAAGACTTACTTGCTGACAATAGCATCTTCGGGCATTACTTCAAAGTGCTTTCCAGTAATGATGTCCCTGTTTCCAGTAGTAGTCACGAAGACATTAGCGCGAGGTGCGGCGTCTTCCATAGTCGTAACTTCATAGCCAGCCATTGCTGCCTGAAGCGCATTGATGGGATCAATTTCCGTAATTAATACACGTGCACCATAAGCACGTAAAGACTCCGCACACTACGTGTCAAAAAGAATAGGTCACAACACCGAGGATTGGGTTAATAAAACAGGACGTACGCCTTTACCAACGTCGCCGAAGCCAGCAACAACGGCAACCTTACCGGCAAGCATAACGTCGGTCGCACGCTTGATACCATCAACGAGGGATTCGCGGCAGCCATAATAATTGTCGAACTTGGATTTGGTGACGGAGTCATTAACATTGATAGCGGGAACTTTCAACCTTCCCTCACGGAATGCCTTGTATAGGTGGTGGACACCCGTCGTGGTTTCCTCAGACAAGCCACGAACATCTGACCTCGTTAGGCAAGAACGTGTGAATTGATTACGGCGTACTAGCTTACCTGCCAAATACTGAGGGTATTTTTCGTGAACTAGTGACGTAAGGTCTCCTCCATCATCCAGAATCATGTTCAGAGGCTGTTTTCCCGGGAATGCAGTAAGCGTCTGTTCAATGCACCACGAGTACTCTTCCTCAGTCTCTCCCTTCCACGCGAAAACAGGAACGCCAGTTGCAGCAATACTGTTTCAGGTGAATAAGGGTGAGGGAGATCGTTGGAGAATTATCCACATACGCGGCTGCTGCATGGTCTTGAGTAGAGAAAATGTTCTGAACAAGCATAAGTAAAAGACTTTGCTGATGGCGCAACAAACATACACAGGATGACCATGAGACTTGCGCTCCCAGAGCGACGAGTGTTTCGATAAGGACGGCAGTCTGTATAGTCCTAGACACGGCGTATAATTAGATCTCCAGCTTACGTTATAGACCACTTGGCTTACATATGAAGGCAGCCTGCAATCCGCGCCCCCTTGAGCGGTTGTGATGGTCCATGCTATTATAGGTGGAACGGTCAACTCGTAGTCCAATGTGTGTCATAGGAGACTAACTTTCGCTCGCATATACATGAGGCCAGGCATCTCATTCTATCAAACGAATCTTAGGGATGCGGGAACGAACTATAGCCACCAGACAAACCTCTGCGATCTGTATCTCCTTGCGACCAAAAGCCGCCAACGAGATATCTGCAAACGGTTTATCGACACCCATAGTTGTCAGGGTAGCGGTCAATACATACCAGAAACCTTGTAACTCATCGGTAAATGCGGTATGGGGTAAGGTTGTTGTGTATCGTGACAACGGCTAAGGGGAGGAAAGGTAGAGAAAAAAAAATGAGAGCAACAAAAAAAAGGGTCGGTCATGTGATATCGGCCCGGGCAGGCGGAGCCGTGGCCGTGTGCCTGGCCATTACAATCCAAGCACAACGCGCAACTGACCATCAAATATGCTTGCGTCTGCAGAGTCGTCGCAAGGATGTCAGATTGCCGAGATTCTGCAATTCTCTTGTGAGATGCAGGCAACGAAACATGAACGCCAGCAATTTCACTGCTTTCCTATCCCGCGCCTCTTCATATTGTAGGTAGAGTGCGCACCGACTCCGATCATTCCCCAGGCTCATTGTAGCACCAAAAGATGTCGCGGGCAGCCCGCCGTTGAGATTACCCGAACAGTCAAACTGGATCCTTCAACTGGCGAGGTCAATGTTCCCCGAGACGTTCGGTAGGCATGCCCGCACTCATATGACGTTTCGCCACTGAAGCATGATACATTTTCAGTGAACGACTTCCAAAAGGGAAGCAGTGGAAAGATATCACCCGCTCTCAATCGTGATGCGAAAGGACTAAGGCAGACCCACCCATCCTCGAATCACTCGACAGGTTTATCGCTGCCGCTGTCTGTCGGACGAATGCTTGAATCCTTGTCTTCCAAGCTGATGTGCCAGTGGCATTTGGAGATTAACCAGCACACTTAACTGAGCCAGTGTCAATGATAAGTCGCTCACAATATTTTGGTGATGGTGAATCCGTCTTGACCGAGAAAATGACCTGGCGACGTGCGTGACCTTGTCAATTGGCCCATGCGCCTCTTGATGCCAGATAAATTGACGACCTTGAACATTCGTGCGTCTACAGTTTCCTAAGGGCGTGCCTCTTGTGCAACCCACGGTCGTCGGTACATGGATCTCGACGTCACGGGAAAAAGGGTGTGACCTCGAATGATAAATCGTAGCTGCTCACCGGGACTGGAGGTTATTAACATCGTCGCAGGGAGGCGTTTATCTCGGCAAAAAATATGTGAACAGTATTGGGGGTGCCACTGACTGTATCTGTGTCCACCGGACGTGCAGCTCGCGAGTGTGACAATAGCCGATCCACGGCGTGCCAAATCTAGCGTACCGCGGTTGCCATCGGAGGACATGATTAGATGTTGGATCTCCCAAGTTGTTGGAGACACCCAAGCACTGGCAGCACCAACCAAACACCAACCAAATGGGTATGTTCGGAAGCGATCGAAAAGACCGAAGCAATTCGATCGGTCGTTACCGGGACGAGCGAATTGGTCAGGATCACTGACCGGTTCCCAATTTTAGGCGCTCGCTGAGTCGGCTAACCCCTGGTCTACTGATGGATTGCTGAGCAGTTTGATTTCTGAGTGATCTAGGGCCACAGCCGGACAAGGGTGACGGTGACCGGCAATTCGGATCGAATATTACGACCAGTGATGGCGCAAATTTCTCATTTATGAGCGAACGGCCACATCAAGGAGACATTTCCTTATTGTGTTAGGCCAGGTCACCGATGTCGGAGTGCATAACTCAGCATTAGATCACCCAAGTTCGGGCAAAAGTCGCACGTCATTGGCCAGGCTTGGTCCTCAGGTCACGGCTATTGTCTCATCAAGACACTCTAACTGTGGAGACGTTGATCTTTCTGCCCCTCGCCGCGGCCTCGCTTAATATTACCGCAGGTCCGAGATGCTGATGTCGGATCCGTACGGCCTGTTGCAACTCTTTTAAACATGTCGAGTGGTCGGCGAACGGGATGCAGGATCTGAGTCCCTCGCGACCTTTTGATCAGTTGTCTCAGGCCACCATCACCCAGGCAGCGGACTCTAGCTCACAAGTCGTTTTCTCGCAACATTTCTCGTAATTTATTGCACCGCTTCGCAAATGCAAGAGCAAACTTCCGACTCTTTTAACTGGCCTGAGCGGCCCTCCTCTTCCGATAGTGCTCCCGAAGTAAAGGTGGAACAACCACCCGGTTCCAAGGCCATCTACGTACCGTCATCCTCCACTCCCACCTTCCCCTCCAAGCCCACTACTATTTCTCCTCCATCCATTCGTCGCCATTCATCCACCGGCTCACAACTCAGGCGGTCCAAACATCCATATTCCCCCACTCCACACGAGGCAAGAATACGTAACAAGTACGGCGGTGAGGCGGTGAAAATGTCGAGCCATAACTACTCTCAGCAGTGGGTTAAGACTGAGAATGGTGAGTGACACATTCCTTCCGTCCAGAGGTTAGACGCTCATGTTCTAATGTAGAAGCTGAAAGGCAGCAGGCGTATAACTTTGCCGGGTCTGGTGCTCAGGTACGACTGTTCCCCGTCCCCTTAACAAACTAGGGTGTATAATAGTAACTCCGCTCGAACAGCTTCCTATGCGGCGTCCAACGTTCGGTGAAGATAGTCGACCGCAGTCTTCGGGGTCCAGTATAACCTCCTCGAGCCTTCGGGGAGCCATGGGAGAAATTCACCTTTCTTCCAATTCTGAAGGTTCTAACTCCCCTTCATCCGCGAGTGACGGATCTCAACAAAGACAAGATTCCTACAACGTGGCGTCAGGCATGGTTTGGTCTCAAACAAGTGCCGATGTCACGGGGCAGCCAACTATACAAGCTGCGAGCTTCGACGATCATTCCAACGCCCTGTCCTTTCAGAACATCTCATCACCCTCAGGGTCACTTAATTCAAACAGCCCATCAATGTCATACTTGCAATATCCAGACAACAATCACTCTAGCTACACTAATCCTAACGCATCCCCCCCTGTTTTTCCAACATCTGGGTATTCCGAGCCTTTCAATCCCTATCCTCAGACACGCGGGGCCACCACCCCAGCACCGTCCTTGGTTATCCCGCAGTTGGCCCATATCCCCGGTAGTCGTGGCCCGATACCTATCACCCCCACGGCCGTCGCACCGGCCGGTAATCGGTCCCATCGCTCTAGTGACGATGAGCTTCGATACCTGCGCAACAAAGTTCGGGAGCTGGAACTCGTCAATGAATCTGCTCGATTACGGATCCGCGAGCTTGAAAATGAGCTTGCTCATCCCACATCAGGGCCTTTGTACCCTTCATCATCGATAAGTGGTCTGCCAGCGCCTGCTCCACAACTTCCTGCTTCCCCCTCGTTTGCCGCATCATGGAAAGCGCGCACTGACGCCCGCATCAAGCTTTTCTGCTCGCTCAACCGTGCAGGTAACGCTTTGTGTGCGTGGCACGACTCGCGCCGCGAACGCCGTGCCCATCCTCCCCGGATGGCTCCTCCCGGCCACCTTAATTGCGGCTGTACATTCGAGGAGGCCCTGTTCGAGGAGAGCCTCTCGCGGCATGACGTAGGAAGTTACCACCCAGGAGAGAACGTTCGAATGGACCCAGCCCTCCGCAATCCACTTTTGAATCTGCTCCAGAAGCGATACGGATATAAAGACGGTGACTTTGAGCGTGACCCGGTCACAGGCAACTGGATGGATGGCGAAGGACCAGGGCCATGGGAGGCCCGCGCTCTTGCAGGAATTTCGAGCCATCGCAAGCACCGTGCGGAGGAACGTCGATGAACAATTCTTTCCCATCCCATACGCAGCTCTTCCCATATGTCGTTGGATGTATGACTTTAATGTACGTCGGATACCCTTGAGTTGTCTTTTAATCGTCCCTCGGTACTGGTTACTATCTCTGCGTCGTTTCGTAGCCATATTCGCTCTGTTGGCATTCACACCCTAATTGCTGTAACCATAGTTCGTCTGTTCCTCGTATACGCCGCACGTTTTGTCACCTATAGATAGATTCACAACAAGGGCAAGTTCACCAGCCGGCTAATTCACAACTAGGAATACGACTGTCCGTAATCAATATATCAAAGGCATACTGTACGGTACACCGGGAAAATGTCAAATATATATGGATAGAAATGTTGAGCCCGAGAACCCCACTTTGCCGACCTTCATCAAATCTTACAGTACATCGGATCACTACAGCGTTGCCAATATCTACTCAGCATGTCTCTTCATTGGTAAAATGTTCCATCATATTGAGGTGAGATGCCAACTTGTCGCATTGAAGGATGCCTTTGAACCAACAAGCTTAGGCTTTCAGACTACGAAGTGCGCGATAGGGTAAATCGGGTTTCCCGCGGTCGAGGGACACGCACTGCTTCGCGTATGCTAGACGACGATCAAATCGCTGGTTCCTTGTGCGACACGCATCACAAATGCGTATCAAGGGTAACTGGAACGACTTCGGTCTTAGAACGGCGCTTCTACGGATCACCGGAGGCGGAAGGAACCTACAGCACTGCTTCGTAGATCGACCAGACACCTTTTACAAAGAAGTTCCACAGCTTCCATAGTTCTCACAATTAGAAGGAACCGAAGTGTGAGTTGGGACATCGGAACATATCGGAATGCTCGCACTGCAGCACTGCTAGGCAAGTAGGTTCAATAGTCTTTCCGTGATAGGCGCTCTAACCAAAGGACATCCTCGAGAACAACAAAGCAGACGCAAGGAGCAAGGATTAAGTTCACAAAACACCATTAATTGAAGGATGTGGGTAGCCGTGTTCATTTGCCGATTCGGACTATCCGGACTGTCCACGTGATTAAACCACGCTCATAGCTCGATCGACTTACAACTCTCAGTGTTCCATAATGCGATGCACTACAGTGTTCTCCATACTATCAGCCATCAGCGCCCATGGTTATGCCTTCTCCTGGCGTAGACATGGCCCCTCTGAATCTTTCCCTGGTGTAGAACACACTGTGCCTCAGGATCTTGGGTACCCAGGTTGGCACCTCTCGTCTCTGAAAAACTAGCCGTCCGTTCAGTGTTTCACACAGATATTGGGCTCGATAAAAGTGTTATTGGCTCTGTGGATAGTGAGCATCTTCCGCAATGATTCGGCCTGCTGGGAAGCTCTAGGGAATACAGGTCTCTACATGAGAAAACCAGATTGTTTTCGCCGTGCTGCTGGCCGTATTCGCGTCAAATGTGCCGAAATAGACATGGATGCTGATCAGAGGGTAAAAGGTATGCGTGCATCATACGCATATATGTGGCTCATCATGGACCCCGCCTACAGCCGCGATCGCCATGACATTGTGTGAGCTGCGGACCGCCGAATTTCATTCGATCCCCCTCGAGTGCGAGATGTTCTTGGAAGAGGGAGGGTTAAGCGATCGTGCACCTCATGGGATCTGTGTAGAGTGGGCGTACCTCCTCGAGCAGTCTGATTTATTTACTCAGCTATACAGAGCACTTTCCAGGAGCACTCAGTCTTGGGCCAGTTATTCTGGCTATCTACGTGAAATCCGTACGCAGGTTCTTTTCAAAATTGCCTCTTGCTGACTGTGGTTTAATAGCGCAACTGTGTTTCGCTTACCAGCGGAGTAACGAAAAAGGTGCGGAGCTGGGGAGCGATGGTCCTGCTTGCGCGCTCTGATCTCCGTAAATAACAAGACCTCGCGCTCGAGGTCTACAGGAATGCTACTATCGAGAAGATTGCCTATATCCGCCATCTTATGCAACGCGCGGAGAAAGAGGATGAAGCGCATATGCGTTGGCAATCGTCCCTTTTGGTGAGACTGCCGACCTTCAACAACGACAGCCCGCCTAGTGCTTTTGGCTCCCACAGGACCTTCAGAGTTCTATTAGCAGCCTCCAGGCATCCACAGGGCTTGTAGACCAGATTTTCATTGATATCTCGGCAAGGGTTCTTCATGAACTGCGACAGGTTATTTCCCCGTCGTACCATCTCAGTGGCACATAAACAACGTGCAAATTGTATTTTTATAGGTTATGAGTCCTCAAAAGGAGGCTTTTGATATACAACTCCGGGAAAGTGAGGAGCACTCACTGGCTTTGTCAGAGGTATGACTTATTGGCCGTGTTTCCATGTGCTGAGCTCTACACGGATAGCATTTACGGACACTAATGTCTTTAACTACCGAATTCGAGCGGTCTTTTTCTGCGAGATTGAACTCTGGGCTTCAACTTCTCGACAATCGGCTTAGCGAAACTCTTGACACCTCAGTGAGCACCTGTCGTGGGCATTGACCAGGCGCTGACCATCTCACAGGACAAAGTGTGGCAGCGCTTTTCCCTCATGGAACGGGGTCTCATTTCCTCCATGAACGCAAGTAAACATTCCACAATCCCTCCGTTCGCCTTGATCACGTAGAGGTGGTCTAGTTGATAGTGCAGCTTGCTACAAGTGCCAACTATCTCTCGGACGCATTGAATTCTAGTGCACATGAAGTGATGTCGATAAATATTGCCCAGGCAAATGCCGTTCGGGTGACTGACGGACTTATTGGGACTTTGCAACTGATGAACGAGACCGTAATGAGCGCTCTCATCGATATCAATTCTACAGCCACCAGGGTCAATCAGACCATAGGCGCAAACCTCTACTCATTTTCTTCAAACTTTTTATCTTTGGCCGGTGCTTTTGTCCTTTCCTGTGAGTCTGATCATATCCCTCCGCCGCGGCGTATCCATACCGTGCGACTGACCCTCCAACAGTTAAGCAATATTCCCTTCTGCACCTGGTTGCGTCCACGGTTGTCAGGTTACTTTGGCCCGCTTTACAGAATATACCCTCTTTTGTTGTCATGGTAAGCGCCACCTTTATCTGTTGTCTATGTGTGCTTCGATGATTTGTTGGTAGTCTTGCGCTGTTGCCATTATCTCCGTGTTTCGCTGGTTTCTTCCTAGGATCCTCCCGAGGCGGTCTGAGTATTGCCGTCCTTGTGTGTGTAATTTCAAGGGAAGTTCGGAAGGCAAACAGACTTTAGCTTCCCCCGTTACTCTTAGCGCTCAGGCTACACCTTGGGCCCGCCGTCGTTCATTCGGATGGAGGTCGTCTCAATTTTCTCGTATCCCAGACAGACTCTGCAGGCGCCGCCTTGACGATTGACTCGTCGCCTTGTCCCATTTGTTCTCTGCCTACTGCTGTTCTTGCCCTGAGATAGACATTCTTTCTCTTTTCTACTTCCACTTAGCGTTGCGTAATAAAATGACGTCATAGGAGATGATTACCTCGCTTGCTCCACGTTCAAGCTTTTGAAAGCACGGCGCGTGTTTCCAGCCTGCATCAAGCCACGCACTGCACCTTTCCCTCATTTCTTTGCCTTACTGTAACCACCTGGTGCGGTTCTCGGCCATTGATAAACGAGGGACGTTTTCTCGTGGCTCATCCCCATCTCAGCAACAAGCACACTTGACTCGACATTCCTCCCACTCCACATAAAAATCCATCAATGGTGTCAACTCGCAGCAGCACCCGAATCAAGCAGAGCGCTTCTCCAGAGCGCCCCTTTTCGCAATCTTCGCCCGAATTGCAATATACCGTGAAGAAGGATGACCTACCGCCTCCTATGTCGAAGGAAGAGCGGGGCACCCGCTCCGGCGTCCAGAAGCCACTACAGCAAGTCCGGCTCGCCACTTTCCTCCACATCCTCCTATCTGTCCTCCTCATCTGTCTGGCGTGGTACACTTATCGAACGGTCATCGTCGCACTAGACACACACACCTTCTCGAACGCGTTTTCCGCCACTTCCTTCTCCCTCCGCTCAAATCCACTGTGGCAATTCTTCTCGAGACATTTTCGTTGGGGTGGCAGCAGCGGGCCAGGCCAGGATGGACACCCTGGGGGGATGCAGCTCGACTTGGAACGGCGCATTGAGGAATTGGCGGACACATTGGGTGTGGACCCAGTCGAATTCGCCAGGGCGATTGCAGATGCGGTGCGCCAGTTGGTACCCCCTGCATCGTTCTCTCTGTTAGCCAACGAGGCGAGAGAGACGGGTGGTGGCCGCATCATGGATGTGCTAATGGATAAATATGCCCACGGGTGACAAGTACGATCGGAGTCACGCCGTTGAAGCTGACCCAGGAGGCGTATGATATTGTGAAATACCATAGCCTCTTATAAATCGGATGTACGTTATGACAACAGGTTCCCATACTGTTATGAATTGTTATCTTCTGTAATCACAACATGAATGTTGACATGCCAACAGTGTGCGTGCGGAAGGGTGCACGACTGCAAGAGACGCGTGTGATCTCACAGATGAAATCAATCTTTCACTTTGCGCCAGTGCTCCGTTTTACATGAGCCAAGACCGTATCCACCTCGTCGATGTGACGGTCTTGTAACTTTTGGAACTTGAAAAGAAAAATACGTATTCATTTCGTTTTTGATACAAAGAAAACCTCTGAAAAATGTTACTCACTTCATGATGCTCAGTTGAATGTCGCGAATATTTGCCCTTTTTCAGGCTAGCCTGATGCTGGCGGCGAATTTGAACGCGAGCATCCTCGGCCAGCTTTGATGCACTCGAATACGCGGCCAGACGCGCCTCTACTGTCGGTCTGGGAAGCAACGGATATGAGGAAGAAAAAAAAAGATCGCGCAGAGACTACCCAAAAAAAAGGGACAACGCGCACTTTGGCATTGGTATCCTCAGGGTGCGTTCATCGACCCGTTGAGGGATAACACCCGGTATCTTGGCATCGTATAAGGCGTCTTGAACATGTTTCAAATTCTACAAGAAGCAAAACAGCAATCCGCACAGGTCAGTCAGTGGTGGACTCTCCCATTAATCATAGGAACGAGGAACGATGTGACATTCGGGGAAAAGAACAAGCGTCCACACACGACACGACGGGTACGCACAACAACTTGAACAACAACAACAACAACAACAACAACAACAACAACAACAACAACACAATACTCACCTGCGGATCAAAAACAGTCACGATCAAAGTCGTTCCGTCGCGCACGCCAACGGTGGCCAGCTCTTCCAACCGCGCGCCTTTTTTCGCCGATGATGACGACGCAGCAGCAGCAGAAGGTCCCACTGAGGGTAGTGAGACACGCACGGGCGCGAGCAGTTGCGGCGTGACGCGACCGCTAGCGCGTGCCTCGAGCCGTGAGACTTCGCGCCTGAGCCACTCCACGCAACTAGCCATCTTGGCGTCCGCGCGGGCAAACTCTTCTCGCGTTGCAGGGTCATTGAGCGTCTGCTGCGAGCCGGGCGTCAAGGATGTCGTGGCGATGGGTGCGCGGGCGCGGGAGTGCTTCGAAGGAGCGTGTGTGTGCAGTAGCGTTTCATCCGGGTTCGTGTTGCCTCTTTTTTGACCGTGTCTTGCTTTTTTGTTGGACGCGTAGGCGCGTCGTGGTGTGGTGGTTGTGGTTGCGGTCAGTAATAAGGACGGGAGTGGTGTGGGTCGTGTGATAGTTTGTTTTTGTGTGATGGATGGATGTAAGGGTATGCGGAGACGTAGGGTGTGGTAGCGAAGGAGTGATGACATCTGAGAGGGTGCTAAGGAAAAGGTCAAGAACCTGAAACACTGCGTGAGGAAGGCCCTGTTAGTAGTCACTTAAAATAAGCAGACAAAAGACAAAAGTTACCCAATTTAGCGATCGACTTTTCCCTACATGCCCACTCGTCCCGTGTGTGACGTAGGAGTCAGCTCGACAAATGATGCAGAGCACGAGTTCAGCAGGATCAACAGGTGGAATGGACTTGGCTCTCTAAGTGTCCCCGATTTCATAATGGTCATTGCTCGAAAGTTTTATTATGCACCGTACTATTACTCTCAACACACCATTGTTACCTTTGATATATACAATAGACTATAAAACAATATGATCCGATATTGTGGGATTGTTGGACATTCTATACGTGTGCAGCAAGGCAATCGGACAAAGTCAATGAAAAAGATCCTGGGCGGTGACAGAGCACGAGGGCATTATGCAAATCGTGCCTTCAACCCGTCGTATATCAAGAATATCATCGCGCTGCTGGGCACCGATCGCGCAACTGTAATACCGCATCCGGCGTACAGTCCTCGCAGGCCCCGCGCACGATACAGCTCCCTTGCAACGGTCGCGAACGATCTCTGGCCCGTAGATGCCGGACGGAGCTCCGCCTCGGTCTGCATCGTGCTCTTGATCGTGTCAGCAGGGAAGAACGCGAGGTTGTACGCCGCGCCAGCGCACGCGCCGCTCAACGCGCTCTCCCACGCCCAGAGCTCGCGCGTTGGCGCATCGCGGCGCAGGAGCTTGCAGACAAGCTCCTTGATGCCGAACCATGCGGCGGAGCCACCGGTCTCGCGGATGAGCGTCCCGGTCTGGCCCAACCAGAGCCCACGCACGCCATCCGTGCGGATCGCATCACGCAGGATGGCGAGTGGCCCTGGGAGATTGCGTGGACGAGATGAGGCTAGGGCGGGAGGTATCCCAGCGGCTGACACCGCCCCCACGGACGAGGCCGGTGGGGCGACTAGCATCTGCACCTGCATCTTACACTTTACGAGTTCTATTGGTGTCCTGTTCGTGCAACCGTGAGCACACCGCGAAAGCATCTTTTGCGGAAAAGAATGACGCACAGAAAAAAGCTGGTTATGGCGCCGGCGCCTGCAGCCGCAAAGGCCAGTTGAGAGAGGGGGGGTGTTTCCGCGGAGGGAACGTTCGAGAACCGTCGAATGAGGTTCTGCAGCTCATTATATGCGAAGAACAGGATCGCGTTTTCGGCCATGGCGCCCACTATCGGGGCGGGTAAACCCTATAAAATCAGAAGAGAGTTAGGATCGCCCAGAACGGAAAGAAAGAAAGTAGACATACACGATATAAGCCCCGCACGCCCTCGCTTCTGAATGTCAGGACTAGACAGTCCAGTGGTCCACGGAAGCGTGCTGTGGCATCGAGTACCTGCGCCTGCAGACGAACTTTGGTAAGGTCGAAGGGATGCTCAAAAACTTTCGAAACAATCCCTGCGGCCTGCGAGGCGGTGCCATTAAGTTTGGGACCAATTGAACATGTATTTTTGACGTACACTACCAAATGTAATGTCTTTTGCGGCGCGTATAGCGGGCGAAGGGTCATGAATATGAGGGTAGGGGGATGCATCCATTATAAAAAGAAAATTGATCAAGGAGATGGTAAGTGTTTCGCGGAAATGAAACCTGATGTTCGTGAATAGCCCATTGGGGATTTTAGTAAAAATGAAACACAGGTACTGAGCAACATCGGAGCTTTTCTTTCTCTATCTTATCTTATCATCATCTCTACAATGCTACTCTCTCTTGCTCCCTATTTTCTGTCCCTCCTGTCATTGTCAACCTCTTATGACTTGGTGCGCGACTATTCTGGTACAACATTTTTCGACCGCTGGGACTTCTATGGGAGCTGGGATAATCTTACCCTTGGTGTGCTCGTTCGAATCTCAATCTTTCTACTCTCTTCTTCATCACTCCTCTCCTCATAGGCGATGTCTGGTGGTTGGACCGCGCCTCGGCTTTCCGGGAGAACCTGGCCTATGTAAATGAGCAAAATCGTGTCATCATCAAAGTCGATAATGTTACCAATGTTCCATTCAACGAGAAAAGGAATTCGGTAATTGTGACCCTCACCGCTTCGGTCCGATCTATTTCACAGCAAATTATATATCAGGTTCGAATCACGTCACAAGACTGGTACGCGGTCGGCAGCGTCTGGATTATAGACTTGATACACCTCCCCTACGGATGCTCGGTACCTCTATGCTTCCATTAATCCTTTCCATCGAAGAAAGATAATCATTGATCTGACACAGGTATGGCCAGCATTTTGGAGCAAAGGGCCACATTGGCCTGATAACGGAGAGATTGATACCATCGAAGGCGTCAACCTCATGGTATGCTTCTCGCCTTCCCAACTGCCACGTTGCGGAGTGCTGAGGCGAACCCAGGGCGCGAATCGGTATGCGCTGCACACGCTGCCGGGATGTTCACAGCCCCAAGGTGTACTACAAACCGGTGTGCCAGGCGTAACAGACTGTTCGCAACCGACTGGATGTTTTGTTTCCGAGTCGAGCCCCAACAGCTACGGCGAAGGCTTTGCTACAGTTGGCGGTGGGGTTTGGGCCACACAATTCGACGTGGCTGGTATCTTGTGCGTTATTTTGGCTTGTTCATTTTCTCAACTCATGACGTTCATGGTCATCACAGCATCTGGTTCTGGAATGTACGTACCCTCTCTTTGATGCTTGGAGAGACACCAGGTGTGTGTTGCAGAGCTGACACAGTACCGCAGCGTGCGAATCTGCCTCGGTCGATCCGAGAGGCTACTTCGACGTCATCGATCGATCTTTCAGACTGGGGCCCACCATCCGCAAGCTACCCGGCACCTGTCTGCGATATTTCTCGCTTCTTTACCGCTCAGCAATTGGTCTTTGACATCACCCTGTGTGGCATTTGGTTCGCCGTGTTTTTTGAACCCCGCGATGTTTGACATTCACGAGGCATTGCTTCTAGGGCCGGTGTTCCATCCGAGTATGACCCACAGTGCTTCAATTCGGGCCCAAGAGGGCGATGCGTGGGTCCAATGTCGGGATGTAACGGTTAATTTGTTAATCGTGGTTTGCATGCAGTACGATGACAACGTGGTCGGACCGGGCTCCCCCAAGTACGACGATGCGTACTTCGAGATCAACTATGTGCGCGCCTACACGACTGGTGGGCCTGCGCCTACTCAATCGTCGTCGTCGCACTGGGTTTACGCGAACGGAAGCAGGACAGCCATGAGGTTTCCAGCACCGACTAGTGTCTTGTCAGGTGCAACAAGTTCGGTCAATACGTCACCGAACGTGGCTAGCAGGGTAGACGTAGCGATGAGTTATCAGTTGTCCCTGGCGGAAGTCGCCTGGCCTTAGGCGTTGGTAGCGACGATGACGCGTGTGATAGGTCGGAGTTTGCTTACGTAATTGTCGCGCAGAAGTGATGTGGTTGTCGGTTCTCCATTGTCACTTGTCCTTATGATCCCATCTCTCTCAACTTTGAACCCTCCTCTTTTCCTTGATTTCAAGTCCTCTTGTACACCCCCGACCCACAAATCACCTATACCCTCTCACAGTGTATATAACCTCAGATCTGGAACTATGCATCGCCAATCTAAAATTCATTCCACCTCGGTCGTTCCTCGATCTCACGGGTTACCGAAGGTCCGCATGATCTATCAGGGTTCTTCGTCTGAATGTTTCTTTACCTCACTGCAGCCCTTTCAACATGACTTATATCCACCACAAATGACTGATGAACGAAAGCCTCGAGCTATCTGCAGGAACTTCATATATAATGGTTTCTGTGACAACATGCAATGTCCTCGCGCTCATGTGCCCCACCACAACATGGTCAGATCCATTGTTACCCACCCCCTTCATTCTCTTCACAATCTGACGTGCTTTCCTAGCACTCCATCTTTGAACTTCTTCTGAAGCGCAATGACTGCCCTGCGGAAGTTCGTTCCATTCAGCCGTCATCTTTCACCCGTCCATCTGTATGTGCCAACGTGTTTCTGAGTGCTCTTGTGAGCTTAATTGTAACAGGGCAAGAGGAGACAAACACTTTCGTCCGATTACATTTGTTTCAATTTCCTCAGAGGTGTTCCTGAACGAGTGGGTTGTCCTCGCGCGCACCTATCTTATTTCCAGATTTACAATTCTCTGCCGCGGACTGCGAAGGTGCGTTGTTTTCGTCCTCACTCCCCAACCTGCTTACATATTCCTTCCAGCTTGTACGCCATCCTTAGGACTGAGTCGTGTCCTTGCTTATACTCTCCTTACCAGGAAACGACGACGGCCATGGCTGCTCCTGTGCACGTGACTGACGGACCACCAGTGGTCAGGTTACCCAGTGTCAGGTTCCCCGGAGAGACTGAATACCCCTCTCAGCATTCATTCGACCCACTTTACATTGTTCGGCTTCCCGAAACTTCCATTTCTAATAGACAGGGCTCCGTGAGCTCTCCATTGGGGCCAATTGTATGTATTCCTAGACATACGGGGACGCAACTGGCAAGCTCAGATAGAATAGCCGAAATAGTACTTTTTTTTTCTTTTCCGTTGTCAAAAATATTCCCTGATGCCCCTTTGACACAGGAACTGCAACAAAACTACCCTGAAACTCCAACGCCCTCTCTACATGTTCCGAGAGTATCGTAGAGTCTTCCTGGGTTCCAACTCCGCCATGAGCAAGAGCACTGTTACTGATGTGCTCGCTGATGTGCTTAATGTTGGAAATGCACCTGTAGCAACTAATATCAATCATTCCATACCTACAACAGCGCATCCGAAGCATCCCCGGGAAATTTGTCGCGATTGGTGGTATGGAAGGTGTTATCGCAATCCCTGCAGATCCTCCACCCGGAAATTCTTCCCCTCAGATCCACGGGTATAATTTCGTAGGTGTCTCCAAACTTTTTCCATCCTGTTGTCCTGATTACTCTTAGGACGATCCATACGGTCCCCAGACGGCCCACCCATATGGTCTTCTGGCAGCGCAGACGAACACAATGCGCGTGCCTGTACCGGACCGGACGACGCCTAAGCCACGATTCACAGGAGCAGATGCTGTCAAGTGTGACCCAGCCGTCTTTGAAGCATTGCCCTCTATCCCATCATGCCCCCCCTATTCGCTACAAAAATCAGTATCGGCTATTCCTGCAGACACTTCCATGCAGGTTTGCCTTCCTTCAAATTTGCAGGAGCAGTCTCCGCCCCCCAAATATACGCCACCGGATGAGACGACCCTCTCCGTGATGGAGTCCACTCAAGTCGTATTCTCCAGCGGCTTCTCCGTTGAAAACATTACCACTGGGTTCGAGTCAGTTTGGTTTGTCATCGAGGAAGTTCCCACTACTGTTGACCGCGCCGCAATCGAAAAGCTTGTCGCTCCTTTCGGCGAGGCTCAGGACGTTCGGTTCCGTGATGAAAAGCGAAGTGGCGCATCCAAGGCCGTCACATTGCGGATGGCAACTTACCACGAGGCAGTCCGGGCGGTAAACGAGCTTGATGGCAGTGATGCTTTCGGCCGCAGCATCTCTGTCCAGCTGTCGCTGAGCAAACGTCTCACAAAGCGTTTGCTTCGCGACAGTGTTCGGGTCTCTTGGCCTGTTCCCTGTAAAGCCGGTTATGCTGGCTACAGCACCCTAGAAGCAGCCCAAAATGCTGTATCCAAAGCGGATGGCACGACTGTCCAGGGCCACTGGATTACCGCGAGCATGTACCAAGGCATACCATTCATAGCTAACTTTAATGTTCGCTTCACGGGACTACCTCCGGGAGTCAACCAAAAGTTCTTGGACAAGTTCGGGCCGTCAGAAGGCACGATGTTGGAGCGTCCAAACCATCAAGCTCCCAATTGCGGAATTCCCGCGGTTCGTAGAACTTTGGCGAATTTCGGCAAGATCACGCGTTTCAAGGTCATCCCGCCTCCCTACAAGGAGGGGATTGTTCGTGTGTGGTGCCAGTTCGAGTCTCCCGACGTCGCGCGCGCTGCTTGCGAGCTTAATAAAGTGAAGCAGCGTGCGCTGAATATGGAGAGGATCACAGTAGATCGAGTGCTCTCCTTTCTCGAGCGTGTGCCTCGCGCCAAGTTTGATCTCGTCGAGCGGGATCTACTCCACCTTCAAGAGAAGGTGTGGGATCATACTCGCGGTGCGCACCTCGAAATCCTCCCACCCTGCGAGGGCGAAGCAGCCGTAAGGCTGGAGGCCAAGGATAGCAAGACATTGGCCCGCCTCAAAGTTGAACTCAAAGAGATCCTGGACGGAGAAATAGTCAAAGAGAACGGCCAACAAGTCTGGGACGACTTCCTTCGATGCAAGGCAGGCCTTCAATTTTTGGAGGAATTGCGCCGCGACAATGCCGATGTTATGATATCAGTTCACTCATTCCGCAGATACATTCGGCTCATAGGATCTGTTGAACGGCGTCAATCAGTTGCCGCAGCCATTCTCGTAAAGCTATCCTCACGTCGACAGGACAAAGTACACATCTTACCACTGGATGGGCAAGTCATGGGCGTTGTCGCAAGTCCCGAACTCGTCGCAGCGCAGCAGCGACATGGGGAGGAGAACATCCACATCGACCTTCAGGGACATGCTCTTCTCGTTCGAGGCTCTGACGATCTCTACGAAGAGGTACAGCGAATTGTCCATTCTGTGAAGTCACGTCATGTGGTCGACTTTGGCGGTAATGATCACTGTCCTGTATGCCTAGAACTCCCCTTGACACCAGTATCGCTGAGCTGCGGCCAAAGATGGTGCAAGTCTTGTCTGGCCGAGTACATGACGGCCGCGGCAGATACACGGTCATTCCCCATTACCTGCCTTGGCGATCAAGGCAGGTGCACCGAGCTCATTCCTATGTGGATGGCGCGTAAAGTACTCCCGCCCACCGATTTCGATGCCCTCGCATTGGCGGCGTTCCATGCTTACGTGCAGGCGCATCCCGGCGAGTACCATTACTGCCCGACGCCGGACTGCTCGCAGGCGTACCCCACCGGTCCTCGGAATGTCCCACTATCCTGCCCATCTTGCCTTGCACGCATATGTTCATCGTGCCACGTCGAGTACCATGAGGGCGTCACGTGCGCGGACCGCGAAGACGGAGGGGACCGTTTGTTCCAGGAATGGATGCGGATACACGACGTCAAGAAATGCCCAGGTTGCCATGCACCCATTGAGCGTGCTGCTGGGTGCAACCATATGACCTGCTCACGATGTCACACACACACATGTTGGGTCTGTCTCGAGACATTCCCACAAGGCCAAGGTATTTATGATCATATGCGAGAATTTCACGGTGGTATCGGTCTCTAGTCTTTTTTCTCTTATTCTTTCCTCGGCTGTATATGGGTACTGTATTTTCTGTGCGACTACGATAGACTGACTGGACTTGTACTGTATGTTTGTTTCTCGCCTGCATCTACTATCGGGATTACCCAAACTTGTACTGATTTGAATTCCGACTCCTTGGCATGTTGTTAACGATTATTTTATTGTCTATCAAAACTGACCGTGACATGTACATTAGATAGGTCGTATCGACGAAAAAAAAGTTCCCATGGAACGAAACCCAAATGCCCCTCAAGGGAGCGCATAAGACGTGCAATATGAGAATGGCTACATATAGGATATCGAAGGAAGAAAGTCGCCTCTCCAGTGGAGGAAAGGCAAGGGAGTAAGAGTACTAGGTAAAGCAGAGAGGCTAGAGAACGAAATTCGAAAATTGATCACCACTTAGATCGAAGTAGCAAGACTTGTGAAGGAGCGAGATCCGTCCGCAGGCGTGGTGTATCAGAGGTACACGTAGGTTACGAACTGCAGAAAATCAGCGTCGTCAGAATTTATTCATTTTTTTTATGAAAAGAGCGGGCGGGGAGAGAAAACGAGTACCGACCTTTTCATAGGGTAACACAGGCGGGAGCCCCTGCCTCGGCAGACTTTCAGGCAGTTCACACCGCGATGGATCATACTTGACAAAATGGCCATAGTGGTCCTTATATCCCTCCGTCGGGGAAGGGTAACCCTCCAACTCTGGCGGGTTGGCACGGTTATGAGGAGCGTACACGACGTACTTGTCCATCGTGAGGTAATCGCCTCTCCGGTTCCAGAATCCCCACCGCAACGCGCGACGGTACGTACCCCGGGAAGGTTTGGGCTGTTGAGGTGGGGGCAACGAAAAGCCTGGGTCGCGCCTTTCTTGTGGCGGTGTTGGAAGTGGGTTTGAAGAGGATGAGGAACGGTAAGTGTGTGTTGAGTTTGAAGAGGCTGGTGAACGACCTTGTGGCGTGCCGGCGTAGGTGGCGCCACCACCACCGCCGCTGCCGCCGTAGTGGCTGTTATTGTTGTTTTGGTGGCCGCCGGATGTCCTGTGTTGGCTGTGCTGATGGGAAGGCGAGCGATACCCGCGCGAAGAATGATGGTGATGGCGCCGGCGACGATGATGATGATGAGGGCCACCACCCCTCGAGTCCGAGTCCTCCGAATCTTCCGAGTCGGAAGATGATGGGGAGGAAGAGGAAGATGGGGATACTGCGCGCGAACGCCGGTGTCGCGCGGACGGCGATGGCGAGCGGCTGTAGCGCGGAGGGATGAAGAGCGGCTGGGGGCTCTCCGCGCGGACTATCGTTGAAGTCGACGACTCGGAAGATTCGGAGGGCTCGGTGCCGATGAGGGGACTGAGACTCATAACTGAGTCTGGCTCCTCTGCGAACTGGGGCAAATTCCCGATGGACGATAAGCCATGGAGATGATCGTGATGCGAGTCGGGACCGGTTGGCACGGTCGGCATCGAGTTTTGTCGCGAGACTGGGATCGTTGGACGTGGTGGCTCCGGTATCGAGTATGAACGCTGCACGGATTGTGTAGGTCTTGTGGACGTCTCGTACATACGGGATGGTTCTGTGCGTGAAGATCGAAGATGCCGGGGCGCAGGGGTCGGAGATTCACCGCCGTTTTCCCTCGCATGAGCATTCCATGGAGGAACGCGTGGCGATGGAACCATGCCCTGCAGAGCCCCATTCAGGTGTTTGTTCGCAGATGTGGACACACCCGTGCTATGGGTGTTGGAATTTGCATCTTCCCAAGGCGGGACCCGGGGCGAGGGAACTACCGGTTGGGAGTCATGGCGATAATGGTTTGGTGTACGGACGATGGCAGGAGAAAAAGTTGTGCGAAGTTGCTTGACTGACGTATATGACTCGGACCGGCCTGGACGCTGCGGAGTGGGAGCTGCGAGACCATGACTCCGCTGTGATGCCTGCGCACTGGCGCTGGACTGTGGGGGGAGAGTGGAAGTTGTGGATTGTGATCCTGCAGCAGGAGGTTGATGATGTGTCGCCGTCGCTGTTTGCTGAGGATTGGACCGTTGACGGATGTGAGCAGAGTAGGTGGTGGGCGGTGGGAGAGTAGGTCTTGAGCCTGGTCCGGCATTAGCAGACGGTTGTTGGTGCTGTTGTTGCTGTTGATCTGCAGGAACGGAAAAGTAGGCATGGGATTGGGATGCAAGTCCCGGTTGTCCGGGACCCGGGTAAGCGGTACTACCGACGGGCGCAGCAGACGCAGACGTGCTATTTTGCCGTCCATTAGGCTCCACTGGACTCGGTTGTTGGGATTGTAAGGCACTCGAATATTGAGTAGAACTAGTACTAGGAGGTGGCGACTCGTCATCCAATTCACGAGGGACCCACGCCCAGGGAGTATGAGGCGTCTTGCCCTTCCCACCAGGCGCTGAATGCGCTACTTCCTGCCTGATTACGGACCGAATTAGTGATGGGAGCTGTCACGGACAATAGAAAAAGAAGAAGCGTACTTGATATGCATGTTCTCAAGACCAAGACCGTTATCGGTCAACTTGGTGTCCCAATAGGATCGTTCGGCTTGCCTTTGAGGGTGATGGTATTGCGGAGTGATGCCCCAGCCAGCGGGAATATGCCAGCCGACCAGGTTGGGAGGGAGATATGGACCCGGAGGCTGAGCACTGCTCACGCCTCCGGGGGGTGCAGTGTATATCCACCTGCCATTCTGCCACTGCTGTGGATTTACTCCCGGTGGAGCCGGCGGCACGAAGGATTGGTGGGGATGGGGATGGGGATGGGAGACAGCCGGTGCAGGGATATTTTGGCCCGTATGGATGACGGGGGCCGAGGCCCAGGTTGATAATGAAGGGGGCTTTGGGACTTGGGCGAACTGGGCATTAGACCAAGTCGGCTGGTGTTGAAGTGGTTGTGGATACATCGAGGGGGCATCCGGGTTCAAGTTCGAGGTAGATGGCTGTAGAAGAGAAAGGAGTCATGTCAGCGAGTGGCACTCGAGAGCTGGATTTAAGGATTAAACTGTTTTGTAAAATGGAGGAAAACGAACATTATCGGCTGTGCAGAGTGCCGCACGAGTCTGCCGCGGAGAAAACGGATTGGAAAGGATGGAGAGAGGACTGGGTGTGCCAGGATTGCGAATTTACCAGGCCTTGCAGACGGTGGGGGACGAGGACGCTCACCCTTTGGCGGTAAAAGAGAGAACGGGCAGCGGTGAAAGGGCCAAAGCGTTAGATTGGACGAGGCGAGGCGAGTGTTTATAGCCTCGTGTATCTCGTTTGTACGTTATTCATACTCTCTCCCCGAGCACGTCCAATATGTAATCTTCAGGCAACCATCTGATCCCGCAACACTCTCCTGTAACGTTCCAGCCTTACAGTAACAAAGGCTGTGCCACTGGCGGAACCAATCTAAGTGTCTCATGTGGCCGTGTCCCTTTTAGTATGTCACCGATTCCTTTTTGTCTATGGCACTTGTGTACGCCAATACAGTACCGGTACAGATAAGACTATCCTACAACGCCATCTACCAGTTCCAACTCTCGTATTCTTCGTCGTCCTTTCCCTCCCTCGTCGACGTTTGCATAGATGTTGGTGGCCCGGATACGGCCACAATGTCCGGCAGCAGAGCACGACCCAGGGCGGTGCTACCGGCATCGTCCTCTTCGTCAAGCAGTGACTGCGCCGGTGGCGCACATGCCGGAGCTACGTTTACGGTCGACGCCGGCGCAAGCGCAGAGAAGATAGACTGCGATACATCTGAGAAGATCAATGAAGCGCGTTTCTGGCTCTTAGAGAAGCTAGACAAACAAAGAACAAAGGAGACGTCAGCCCCAGGCGCCCACACAGGGGAGCACGTTCTTGTTTGTTCTACTCACGTCTCTCCTCTTTGCAGCTCTGCAAATTTGGATCCGACCGTATCCACCCAGCCCTGTGCAGCTTCCCCAAGGTTCGCACGTCCTAGTCCCATTGCGCTGAGCGATGTTGGCGAAGCCGCATTCGCCTGCTTTCCAGAACCTTCGCCTGTGAGCGCCTTGAGGGCATCTACGAGTGGAGCCTGTGAATCGCGTGACCGCCGTCGCAGTACCTTACTCCTATCCATATCTCCCGAGTCCTGAGCGATAGCCCCCTCGCGTTGGCCTTCCACTTTGTCTGAATTGGTCTTTACCTCAGCCACGGATGAAATAGACGACTGTGAGAGGCGTGGGCTGCCCGCCGTGCTGGGGATCGAAGAGGAAGTTGTCGTCGAAGAGACGGAATTCGACGGCGCCTGACTTGGCTCGTGGTTTGCAACGGCCAACGATGATGAACGCACTCGAGACATGGATGGTGTGAGCGGAGGACTTGTTGTGGCAGCTGCCAGCGCGCGCACGCCTCCAACCAAGCCATTGAGCACTGCTGACGGTGCAGGAGAAGCAGGGGTCGACGTTGAGGGAATATTGCGCCCAAACTCGCGACGCACGATGCGTTCCCACTTGCGCTTGAGTTCGAGGAGCTCCGACTCGTGTATCGCGAGTTGAGAGCGTAATTCGAGGCATTTGGACTCCTTCTGGGCGATAAATTGCAGAAGATCCGCATACCTTTTGTAAAAAGAAGAATTTTTTTTAGTTACTCCATGGATGAATGATGGGAACGAGAAACGCACCTCTCGGCGAGTGTCAACACAGCAGGTTCGGATATTGCCCGCTGTGGGACAGAACGCGTCCTGGAATGACCCTCCCCCTTGGGGCTATTCGCACCCGATAATGATGAACTACGCTCGAGGGCGCTCAATACTGCCAGTGGGGTACGTGGTGACCATAAACGTGGGCTATCGGGGGGAAGGTAGGAGATAGAGGACTGGCGTCGCGATGAAGATGTTTCTGAGCAGGTCACGGTGGCGGGAGGCCTACTAGAAGAAGGACAGTGACCAACATTGGTAAGAGGGTCAAGTGGCGGACGTGGCATTGGATAGACAGTCTTTAGAGGAGAACGTGGGGGAGGAGAGCCGTGAAAAGAGACATTGATTCGTTCGCTCAAATGCATGACTGAGGTCAAAACTCAACCGCAAGATCGAGATGGAATGGAGGGTTGCGACCGCGGACACAATTTGCACAGCAGCTGGCACACGACATAGGAAATCGAACAGACTTGGACGTGGTGGTCAATGACAGACAATTGCTTTATTCAGCTCTCAAGCGTGGCGCCGTCGCGGTGCATCTAGTGCGGACTGCAAGCGAAGGGCCGCCTCACAATAATAATATCCGAATCGGTGTCTCTAATGTTTCGACCCCTTCTCCGCCTCTTCGACAAATTTTCTGATACTTTCGGCCCTGTCAAGTCATCACCGACTTCAACAGACGCACAGAACGAATGAAGAACGTACAATTCTTCCTCCTCCCTGCAAAAGCGCAACCAGTCAACCAACAGCATATGTCTACCGGAAAAAAAAAAAAGAAACTTACTTGGAGCTAGAGTCATATTTCACAGATCCTTTAACCTCTTGCAAGGTCTGTTTAGGGCTCTCTTTGCTTCCACCTGATGAGGCTGCGTACGACAACCCGACGGTGCTAAGAAGGGTGCCGAGAGCAAGATACTCTGTTTTGATAGCCCGGCCAAGGATAGTGCTAGAATGAACGCGCGTGGATAATAGCTTCAGTACCTGCCACAAAATAACAATAAAATGTTTGAGACTTGCTAGGACATTGTGGGCGAGTGAGTGTTTCGATTCGGACTTGCTCTTCAAAGCTGCCAACGCGCTCGCGTGGCAAAATGTCCGGTATTTTCGGCAACAACCGACTCTGTCGCGCATGATTATTCGCATTTGGAGACGGCATATTTCGAGGCCGCCTGGCGAAATGGCATCGCGTCTGACTACGAATCAGGAGATTGCAGGTTCGACCCCTGCGGTGGTCATTTACTTTACTTTTGTTTTTATTTTCCATATATTTTCCATTTTTGTCACGCGTCGAAAGCGGGCGCCCAAACGCGCTATTGTACGCGTTTTCCACATCACACAGTGGCACCACAGTGGTAAAAGGCCTTCTTGTATTCCTGTTTCTTTCTTTCTTCCTCGTTCCTCCCCAAGTAACTTTACTTATTGTAATGCGCTTGACTCAAATTCATCGTTTCCCTGAGCGATTACTCTCAACTGTGCAACGCGGGACCGCGTTCGAGCACCGCGCTCTCGCTCTTCTCACCGAACACCTGTCAATGTCGCTCACGCATGTAGGAGGAAGCTACGACGGAGGTGTCGACCTGATCGGATGGTGGTGGGTTCCCAGTAAAAGAAACCTTACATCGACTCGTGCGTGTTCGCGTATGTTCCTATAGTCTCAGTTCAGGCGAGCTCTCTCCGAGTCGCGCCCCGCTCAACAAGAGCCCTCTTCTACCACCTATCTACAACATCTACATCTTTCCCTTTTCTTTCTTTTCTTTTCTATTCAGATCCTCTCGACGCTACCGTAGCACCTACTACGCGCTGTACGATCACAAATCGAAGCAGATTACGCGTCCTCGCACAATGCAAAGCTGAAAAGAGGAAGATGGGACCCGCGTACCTGCGTGAACTAGAGGGGGTCGCGTACAGATACGCCGTCGCCGCCACCACAACCACCACCATAACCGGCATACTACAACCCAACCCATCCGAGTCCGAGTCCGAGTCTCCACGCGTTCCCCAAGTCATAGTCCCCAACGATGACCCAAGCCCAACGGCAATAACAGCAACAAAAGAACCGCCAACTATCGCGCTCCTCATCTCCGAATCACCCTTTACGCGCAATTGCCTCTTCGCAGCGAACGCATCACCTCTCCCATTCCTTTTAGTCCATCTACCTCCACTTCCTCCTCCTCTTCCTCCTTCAAGCACCAGTAGTAGGGGCTCAGGTGGAGGAGAAGGCAGTGGTGGTAATAGTAATAGTGCCATAGGCACCGTCTTTGGAAATCCGGCTCTCATATCCGCGAATGGCTTGCTCGGCGGGGAACTCGAAATCCGTTGGGAGCGCGGTGGCAGTGACGTACCGTCGTCGGGGATGTTAGGTGGTGCCAGTGCTGGACATCCTAGATTATGGTGGAAGGGACAGCCGCTACCTAGTTGGACACCAGAGGCAGATGCAGTTTCTGACGTTGATGGCGACGGCGACGGCGAGGTACTGTAATAAAAAACGGTAGTCCGCAAGGCGTACGTCAACAATCAACGTCCTGTTGTCCCTTCTGTTTGTGCATCTTTTTTTGCATTTTCGCTGCCCTCGTCATGAATCTGATCTTTGATTTTGTATAGGGTGAACCAGGGGGGAAATGAATGATGTTAGGTAAAAGGCAAAGGAACTTGAGCTGTCCCCCTTCCCATCCGTGGCAACAAGTATTCGACATGGTATCATGTATTTTAGGTGTCGGGGCCCGAATCCTGCTCTTGGATAAAATACGGGGAATTCTGGTTGTTTCATGTATCATCTCCAATACACAATACAACAATTGATCTAGCACTATATCTACAGTGTGGGCGAAAAGGTTGATGACAGCATACATCTCCGTATTTGACCACAGTCAATCCAAACAACCGAGATGCGGCCAAACACAAACGATGCGTCCTTCATTAATATTATTGCCAGCTGCTAAGCCCCAGCGTGGTCAGCACCTCTTCGTACTGTACGACGCACCGACGCGTAGTTGCTGCGGACAGGAACACCCCGACGCATTATTTCCTGGTCAGTACAATACAATTACTGAGCCGCTGGGTGTCGCAGCCTGGCATGGATATAAAAACCCGCCAAAAGAAGACCCCTGTCGAAACATCTTTTGCAAAATCTGTTCCATGAACAGATTAACGGTCACTTGATACTATCAGCAGTCCTATATCGTGCGGTCCAAGAACAGTCATAGACTTGACCCTCGATCTTCATCTTCATATCTGGTTTCTTCTCTAACGAAGATACAGCGGTATGAGTAGTGCCAATACCCAGTCGGCGGAGAAGGGGGAAACAGCGCACAGACAGGCCCAATGAGACGACTGATCGGTTAACGTTCATTCTTCTTGCCTGCTCCGAGGGAACTAACCTGAGTTTTACAAAGGGACTTGAGTATCATCATGAGCTGGCACTGGTAGATTGCGGTGAATATGAATATCACCTTTCCGAACAGCGAACAGAGAGGAGCCATCAAGCCTGCAAATGAGTCAACCAAAACTAAATTTGGCACAAACGCAATGAACCCCGTTCGGTAGGATTTCAAGTTATAGTACATACGATTCATACTCATACCATGCCATACCATTAAAGTCGCGTTCCGATACTTCTGTTGGAAGCTGGTGATGAAAAAGGTTTGTGATATCAACCCCGAAGATTGATGATAAGGGTGGTGTGGTGATCGAGTTACTAACTAGTCCCTCGGTAAACTGAAATGCATATCGAACAATGCATCCAAGCAAAGCCGATGAGCGGACGGGTTGACCGGAAAGGACACGGTGTTGTAAGAAGCACATCTGCAACGCTCCCGGGCCAAAAAAAAAGGACCTTCCTGGTCTAACCAAACCTAGAAAGATAGATATCCGAGAATCGCATTCAAGATGATGGCGTCAGGAGGACAAGCGGTACATACCCGCTGCAACTGCCAGCGCACGATCATGCTTTGTTGCAGACAAGCGGTTTTGATGCGCATTCAGCCGAAACGACACCACCATCAGAACACCCAAGCGGTTTGTATCACATTGACCGAGATCGGTGTCGATATAGCGGTGACATGCTCTGTAGTAGCCATAAACCTTCACCATCTAATCAAACCTTGCCCTCTGTCAGAGTAAGGAATATCCGCAGGTGCGAAATCGTGTGAATATAGATGCGATCTGAAACGATGGCATCTCGCTTATTGAATATATGATACCTGAAGAAGGGAAAGCACGAACCAGACTGGACCGGAACGAGCACGAGTGTATGAATTCAGGGCACGAACTGACCCTGGTGAAGAAATAATAGAAGGTGGCGAATGCTGGAATTTACCAGGGGATTTTTCGAGACCCGTGCCCCATAAATAGCGATGGAAGGACCCATGTCGAGGATAGCAACGCGGCGGGAGTTGAGAACCCTGCATTAATTTCTCCAGAGATAAGGGACGAGAGTCTTCGAGGTGCTCAGGATAGGCATCGACATACTTTCCAAATTAGTTGGCTCCTCATCATCGGTATTGGGGCAAGGATCCAACACGACCAGTACGAACATAATGAGGCTGAAGAGAATGAATGTCTGTCCTCGTCACCCGTTAGCTTGGAGCTTCTCCGACGAGGGGATGAGCCGAATGGACATTGGGTGATTTCTATCCGCAGAATCTACTACGGCATACCTCCACGTAGAGCAGCTTGGTGACGAGTGGCCAACGACCCGTTGGCACAAAAAGTCCAAGCGTAGTGCGAAACGGCGATGAAGTCCGACGGTGATTGTGTTGCGTAGATACAGTACTGAATGTACTGAATAGCGAGTTACTGTAATTAGTACTTTGAATTCTGAACTTTTTTTTTTTTTTTCATCTCGTCCACGAGGTTTAGTCGGCACAGTTCGCATCGTTTTAGACGGGACGACGTTGAATCCAAATATCGTGAATTATGAGATGAAAGCATGACGGCGCGGGCTAAGAAAAAAAAAAAAGCAAAACAAAATGTGGAGCCTGGCGGGAGGGGGATATTTCTCCTGTCTGTCCCTGGAATTAAGTGAAACACCACAGACAAATAAAATTCCGTTCAGGCCGTTAACGAAGCGGAGGATTAATATCGCTACAGTACCGTACAGTACGATATATACCCCCATCTGCAAAAAAACAAAACCAAGGAACCCCTTTCATGGAATGGTCTTCAGCACCGGTCATGATTTCTCTCAGGCTGTACTAGGACCGGCGCCGGCGTGATTGCACTGCAGGGGAATATTCGAGTCAAGATGATTCGGGTTGCGGGTTGAGAGAGGGAACAAAAACAACACGATTTATCCCCATCGTACATTATTTCCGAGTTCCGTGCTGAAAGGCGTCCGAATTGTGACATTAGGTCAAGTACTGTAGAACATTCCGAGTCCCCGTACAGAGTTGAGTTTGAGTTTCCCCCCCCCCGCCAAATGATCCGAAAACGGGATTACAGCACGTGATACTCTCCGGTCCGTCCGACCCGTCCGAGAGCCCCTTGATACAAATTGTACCCAGTGGTTTTTTAAACCCAGTAGAATGGAAGACATGACACTGTACCGTACTATACCAATAATACTGTACTACGAACGGTCCGGGGCTCAAAAAGACGCCAAGAAATATATTGATTTCTGATGTCGATGAAACCAATACTAAAAAGCCCAGTACTCGGACCGTCGGACCGTCTACGTAGCCAGAACATTCTGTGCTGTATGTGCGTGCCAGCCAGTGAACCCGAAAGAACGTTCTTTAGGTCTGTCTCTTTAGCGCGAGCGCGCACGCCCTGTACTGTATACCTGCCACGGTCCATGATACACATACCTGAAAATTTTTTACTCCCAAAGGGTAAAAACGGCACGGAGACCACCCGTGATTGGCACGCACGTTTACTGCAGGATCGGAGAGAATCCAGACCGACGGTTCCCTCCGCAATGTTCGGATCTGCCAATGTGGTCCTACTACTGTAGACAAACTCCAACTCTGTTACGCCCAATTAATGTCTGAGTGACAGGCGCGCGTTCTATTAAGACCGTATGGCTGCTACTAGCTGACCACGGGCCACACTAGCGGCGCAGTTATTGTACTGGCGGGGTTAATGTAGCTGGAAGAACTGCGCATTGTACGCCAATCGTCAGACTTCAGGAGCCTGGATCGCTAGCGATGGTCGCAAATCGAAGCCTGAGGGCACTGTGTCACTAAGTTGTCGATAATGATTTGCGCTGGGACGGTGAACGCCACTTACTGCGAATCACGTCAAGTTGTAATTTCGGAGCCCCGTAAGTTATTACGGTCGCACATAAAATTCCCACCAAATACCATCAACGCCTAATGACAAACACTTGGGCTGGACCTTCGGTCCGCAATTTCGCGCTCATAAACTCCCGCCACAGGCGTCATGCTGTCCCTATGTCCACTTTACTCCATGAGATGTCCAAACTCTCAACGCCTGAAGCACTTCCTTATGGAAAGCAGCTACGAACTCCATTGGTATCGTTATGTTGTATTCTGCCGGATTGATCTGACGTAGTTTCTCGTTAACTAACGATACTGTAAAGGTACTTCTCTAGGTTCGAATTCATTCCCTCAACATCGGGCATTTCACCTCATGTTTCATTACGATGTTTCCGCTCTTCGACCTCAGCCAAGCATACCCTCGCCATCTGACAGCGCGGCAGAGCTATATGGGCTTGACAATTCGTTGTGTCTGGCGACACGCAAGCGTTGTGCTGGAGGGACTGCTTTGTCTTCGAGGCCATGCGGTGCACCACCGTGGAGAATACCCACCCGCATCATGGAGAGTAGCTATACGCCAGATTATCGGGAAAAAATACATAACCAATAAACAAAAATGCGTACGTTGTGGGCAGCATTCGAATGATCATAGACGCCACCGAAGAACGCGGTTGAGGCATCCTTACCAATATGCTTCACCAGCAGATGACGGCCACCGGGGTGTTCCTCAATGAACGTGGATACGTCATGAATATATCCAGCTATAAGTATTAATGGTCGCTTCTGCGATTGTTCCTGGACTGGAGAACCATCAATGAGTCAAAGTCGAGTGTACGGCATGGTCAGGCTCACAGCTTTGCCACGAGATGACAGGGAGGTCGGTACTCTCCTGAGGCCAAAGAAGTCCATCCTGTGTCTCACGCAGACGTTTGAGTTGCATTGTGAGTTGGCCTTTCCTCACTTCGTTGTCAGGGAAGGTCTGGAAACAATAAGCCTAATATACGAGGCCAGGAACGAGAAAACCTGCCTTTAAATGAGATGCGAGACCAAACCAACTACAGACGGCAATGAACCATTTTGTGGGGTCGTACTGGTACCACCGAAGGGCATTTCTAAAGTCCGAGGGGAACTGATGGTGGAAGTTATGGTAACCTTCGCCGAGTGTAACTACTGCAGTCACGACATGATCACGAGGTGTATGCTTGTCGTCAAACGGGGCCTCTCCAAGCCAGTGTGCCAGGGAATTAACACAGAATGTCGAGTGGTGGACGAAGACCAGTCGGGCGGCGCCAGCATATATGTATCCCCCACGCCAATCACCCCAGAGTAAACCCGGGATAACAGTGGGAACACCAAAACCCATGAGGAGGATGAGCCAGACATACCAACGGTGCTGCCACCGTACCACTTCATTCTTGCTGAGGTCAGAGACGTCTGCTACACCGGGTTTACGCCGTGGCTTCACGATCATCCAGCCAATGTGGGACCACAGAAGACCGCGATGGGCATTGTAGGGATCAAGATCGGTATCCGTGTACCGGTGGTGCGCGCGGTGTCCACGAGACCACCATTTGATAGAGCCCTCTACAGCACCAGCGCCCATGGCAGCAAGGAAGTATTGCAGAGGCTTGGACGCGTTGTATGAGCGGTGGGCCCACAAACGGTGGTAACCAGCGGTGATGCCTATAATAAACAAAAAGTCACCATAAAAGTGTCAAAAGTTAGGTCCTTTTGGCGGAGACAAAGATTCAAAGAGTTAGGTACTAACCAAAGCCGGTGACGAAATAGTAGAACGTTGCGAAAACGGCAGTTTCCCAGCGAAGCTTTGTGGTGAATGCACCATAAAGTGCGATAGTTGGTGTAATGGTGAGGATGGCAAGGGAGAGATAGTTGAGTTCCTTCCACAAATTTTTCAAGGTGACGGGGGGTAGCGGCTTGGTATTTTTGAGCGTGTAGTCCACATAGTTGTCTGGAATGTTGAGATCTGCTGGAAGCTCCGCAGCTCGGAGGTCTTTATCAATGGTGGCCGCATCTGAGGCGGATAGAGGAACAGAGGACATGACGGAATGATGGAACGGAAGAAAGCTAAAGGGAGAGATACCGCCCTTTGTGACGCCAAAAGCGGCTATAAGTACCCCCTATTACAATCGTTGGGGACCTTGGGGTAGCGCTGTTTTACTCGTACAAAGTGCTTGCACTACACTCGTTCTCGCTTTGTTCTCTTTCCCCTCTATGGTTACACCCCAGAGACTCACATTTTCTGTCAAGGAGCCCGAAATCATACAGTACAAGTGAGGGCCTCTTCCACGGTTAAGCGGAGCCCTGAGCGCTAGCCAAGGGATCCCCTTTGGGTATACCTTTCCGGTTGGGGTGGGGCAATAAAGTCACGTGAGCGCGATTCGTTGGGGTGCTTTGCACTTTGTGCCGCACGTAAGTTATATGTGCTTAGATTGTGATCCGTGGCTATATAAGTTGCTCACATTTGTGCAATTCAATGTGTATATTATAAATTCTGGTGTGATGCATTTCATGCGGGCGAGCACATGTGTTGGATGCATTACGAGGCGTATAGAACGCGTGGGCACACTTCCTATTTTGGCATCTATGCGCTTTACCTAATGCACGACCTCGAGGTATTCAGGAGAATTTTGCAGAAAATTTTACAGAAAGTATAGCACTGTCCATTCTTATGAGATGAAGGTTGTAAATGGTGTCCGATGCGTGTTACTCGGAGTAGTTCCACCGCCGCATGCAAGATGATAGCCATTTCCAGGTCGCCGACCTGATAAAATGAAAAGGCGTCGTGCTAGGATAAGGGTGGTAATTGGGGGCCGAATATCTGTGATTACGGACACGGAAGACCGCACTGTACTCATGCTGAATAATAATGTGCACTTTCATATACGTACGACTTGATGTTTGCTAGCCATGTGTTTCGTTTAATGGGCATAAAGATATCCAAATCTGGTATCCGGAATTCCCATGATCCATTAGTGCCAATGATAGTTAATCTAAAATCAACGCACAGCCAGAGGCATGTGATTGCGGGTGATAGAGCCAATTCGGGATCTGAGACCTCTGAGGTGCCACGAAAGCAAGCACGGGGTGGTTGTTGCTGAGGGAAGGAAGTATGCTTTGCACGGGAGCCTGTTCCCGGGAGATAGTTGCCTGCTGACGCTAGAGAAGAGGAGGATCGCGATATCCGGGGGAAAGAAGTTTGTGCTACTGCATTGCCTGACATGGAAAAATCAGATGTTATTGGTCTCGGATCAGACGGCTCGACATAAGAGGGGGGAAAAATGGCCCCCGTAACCATTGAGGCTGTTCCAGAACCATCGGGTACAGTAGCTTACTGTC
This sequence comes from Russula griseocarnosa, assembly GCA_022884055.1. Classification (NCBI taxonomy): domain Eukaryota; kingdom Fungi; phylum Basidiomycota; class Agaricomycetes; order Russulales; family Russulaceae; genus Russula; species Russula griseocarnosa. The sequence goes on along the minus strand of JAGKRU010000002.1, from coordinate 1,392,299 downwards.
CAGCTTACTCTCAGATGGGTTTGACGCCCATATAACGGTTTCATGACTGTCCGCGACCACGCACCGAACTCGAAGAAAGGTAAGGGTAATAAAGGGCGGTGGCTTGGAAACAATTTCAGGCAATAGTACTTGTGTATCGTCAGTATAGGCCGACTCGAGCGGGGGACATACACGAGTGTATCAAGTCGATTTGCGTGGCGCATTCTTCTAGTGTGTTCGTTTGTGAGACCTGATGTGCGCATATGCCATAGTTGGAGCTGTTGACGCTCGACGCTTAGCAGTTGCGGTAGGTGATGGACATGATCGCCGATCGATGATCTGCGGTGATACGTATGATGTTTCGACCCTCTGCGACCTGCGTAAGTTCCGGCCGTGGAGTGAAGTTTGGGGGTGATAGGCCATGGACAGCCCGTTGAACCTCCTCGGTGATTGCGGGTAGATATGGACGAAAGTGAAAAAAAAAGGGGGGAGGAACCGATCCGGAGTATATACGAGGTTGGTGGGTGGGTTGAGAGTGGTCGACGAGACAAACTCGCGCAAAGCCGAGTTGGAAAGCTTTCCCGATGAACGAGGAGCTGACTTGTTCATGAGCGTTTACGGGACGCCACTAAACACATCTGTCGGTCTTGTGTGTGGTAACAGCTGGGCAATTTGATTCGTGGGTGTCTAGACGTCGATCAGGATATCTAGATACGATCTCAGCTGTGAGGGAAAGGTACCTTTCATCGGTCCATATGCAACCCTGAGCCGCTCTTGCGTCCCGTGCTAGTCGGTCGCCTGTCGCGCTTCTTCCCCACAAACATTTCTATGTACGTACATATATAAGTCTTCACCGCTCTGTCCCTTCCCCGACAACTACAACTCCCTCCCCCGGCCATGAACCCCTCATCCTCATCGTCCTCGTCCCGCTGGTCCATCCTCCCCGTCGAAATACAGCTGGCCATCACCCAGCATCTCGACATCAAGACCCTTCTCTCTCTCTCCCTCGTCTCCCGCAACAACTATACCCTCTGCTTACCTGCCGTGTACAATGTATGTCTACTCTCGCGGTCTCCCATCATCCATGATGCTGATCGGACATATCCTAGTCGATTACCCTATCATCCCTAGTGAGGCTCCAACGCTTCCTAGATCACGTGCCAGTCGACCATGCGCTGCACATCCGCGCACTGGATGTCAGCACCGCCGGGAACAGCCCAACACAGGCAGCGTGTTCAGAAGCACTCGGTCGCATACTCGCCCTCACCCCCCGTCTCCGATCCCTCTCTCTCCACCTTTCGACCGACCTCTCCCAACGGGTCGTATCATCTTTCTCTCGGCTGGACCAGCTCTCAGATCTTGCCGTGGAGCCTTGCCGAGATGAGATCCATTCCTCACTGTAAGTCTCCCTTCGTGACGACCTTCCATTTTTAACAAAAATTAAAAATAATTAGGAGCGAACGGACCGTCGTAGGCCTTGCCCTTGCCCTACCAAATCTGAAATCTCTCTCCATTTCACGCGTAGCTCGTGCCTTGCCGTGTCCCAGAGACACATGGTACATCTCATCACACGAAACACGGTCAAGTACGATGACCGACCCCGACCCCGACACCAACCCCGACATCGATACCGATGATCCCTGTCCGGCCATCGCGGCCGCGACTCTGCCCGACCTCCTCTCGATCCCCTCTCTGCGTCACCTCGCCATCCACAACACCTTCCTCGGAAACCCCCTTTTCGCATCTGCGGATCTGGAGGTGCGCTGCCAGCTCGACTCGTTAGAAATCGGCGCGTTCGAGAATGCATCTCCAACGGAGAATGCAAGATGGGGCACCCACATTCTTCAGCGCGCCGGATCTCATCTGCGCAGCCTGGTGCTCAGCTCGGGTATCGTTAGCAGCAGCACACCGCGCCGGCGCCGGAACGCCTTTCCCTTCCCTGTCTGGAACGCGTCCGCTTCACCCCAATATTCTCGCCCTCCCACCTCCCATCCACCTTGCGCATGTTGGCCGCCGCCAGCTCTAGGGCTGGGTCTTTACGTCATATTCACGTAGAGTGCCTCACGGTGGATCTCGAAGACGTATGCGAGGAGCTGTCCGAGTGCGTCGAACACGTCAACGGTGGCCCTTACAACCTCAAATTGCGCGTCTTCCCGGCACTGGAGGGTGACGTCTTGGCTGAACTTCCGGTCACTTCGGACTGCGCGGTGCCTGTCCGCTCTTTGGACGAAAACGCGCAAGACGCCCTTTCTCGCTTGGAAGATGCCTTCACTTCCGCTGGCACCCCTATCTCGATTTTGGGCAGCAACGTGCTGCTTCAACAGGAGGACGAAGAGCAGGATTGGGACGATCTGACCGTGGTCGACGAGACTACCGTAGGTATGGAGATGAAGGGCACGGTCGTAATCGAAGAGCCGTGGGCACAAGTAGGAATTTGGTGATTCCTCATTATGACAGTCACTCGCTGGCCGTAAAAATCAGGCTTAGGATACCACCGCCCTGTTTTCAAATAGTTTTCCCCCGTTGTTGTAGAATGAGAAAAAGCATTATTATACCCTTGTACATTATACTGCATACTGCAACTTGATACAACGATCGCGTAACTTGCCATAGGGACAAGAGCCGGCAAGTGCCGGTGACGCGTGATACAGAACATTCCGAAGCAGGACTGTCCAACCCTAATTACATGCCATTACTACTGTCTACGGAGATACGGGGTCAAGGGGTGACATAGCTTCCAGCGCTTACATCAGAACTCGCAGCGTTGAACCGAAACACGCTTATCGCGGAGGGTTGGGTGGCTGAGGAAGACTCCGTAAGTGAGTGAGAATCATAAGCGCTCAAAAGGGTGAGGCTCACAGCTCACGCTCGAGTTCGGGTCAAGCATCTCCGAACCTCATCTTGTTCTCGGACCATGACACAGTGACCTCCCCATCGGAAACGGTCGTCATCATACCCGGTTTTTCCTCCGTGTCGCTGCTATCGCTAGACATGTGTGTGAAAGGGCGTGATACCAACCACACGCGGGGAGTCTTTGTCCAGTCGCGACCGAGGCATGCACAAATCCGGCATTGTAGAGACATCGGGTATACGACGGCGCGTACTAAGGAAATGGATCAAATTGGCAAAACCTAGGTTATAATGTGCAGTCGTCAGCTGTCAGCCGTCTGATGCGGGGCAGGGGCAATAATGTGGGGGGAAAGACACGATCGAGAGATAACCGACCTCCGAGCGCAAATATCACATCGGCCAGAAAGGTGAATGCAACTGGGACGCGGACACCGGCATAGTTTGCGAAGCGCGCAATCGAAATTGGGACGATAAGCACGGTGTATATCACCTAGAGCGGATCCGCCGGTTAAACCAATTTTGTCAAAACCTACAGCTTCGATAGCGAAAAGTAAACCATAACACCTACGGGATACCTGGAAACGGCATAATCTCGTCAACGATGGCGATGACAGATACACGGATCAGGCGTACCACACGATGATCGCGGCCATCTTGACCAGGCACGAGTCAAGGTAATCTCTTGTGAACGCTAGTTGCCAGCTTTCGCTACGAGGGATCCATCGGAGGGACCACTTTCCCGCGGTATCCTGTATAAGATTTCCCCGAACGCGAAGAAGTACCGCAACGTAAAGCACGAAGCTAAAAAATGCGGACATCCATTCCTGAATGCAAGCAAGGCACACTGTTCAGATGGAGAAAGGATGCGCGTCTGTCTCTCTTAGCCAAACACTTACCAACATGTATTCCAGACATATCTGAGAGGCAGGGTACTGCTGGTAATCCAACACCTTTAAAGGGATTGGCGGAGCATTGAATAGATGATATGTGGCATACCAGTACCCCGACGGGCCAAAGTAGGGACCCAGGGTCTTCTTGTGGATTGCCAGAGGGCCAATGGCGACGACGAAGGCAATAAAGGACCACCCCAGGACAACTATTAACCATTTGCATCTTTTCCATAGACGCGCTCGCAAGAACAAAAGACGGAAAGCGTGCAGAGAGAGCATAAATGTCCTGGCAACAAGTTTGATTAATGTTGCTGTGAGGGTATAGGTGAATATCTCACCACACAGCTGTTCCGACGTTGCCAGCTTGCTTTATGCTGCCTAAGGCCATAGACAACCGTCAATCTATCGGGATATGCGCAGGCCAAGTTGGAATGGACAAACCTTGAAGACTGCACAGCGTACCGGGCGAAACTTTACCGAGATGCACCCATCGAGAATCTATGATGGTGCCTATGGATTGCAGAAGGTTGGACACAAGTAGCGAACCAAAGAGGATCGGAATGTGGGTATAATCCCCAAGGTGTGAACATGTGCGTGAATAACTAATCTAGCGGAGGCGTCGGTCAAGGGTTCAATCGAAACAGAACAGCCCTCACAAAAAACAATGTCAGCACAGATACGGCTGAGAGGAGCGCTGCCCCGACAATGGCCTATAAAGGAGGGAGACATGTCAACTATTTAGCAAACGCGCGGGACTAATTTTTGAAAACTCACAGATATAAAGCGGCCCTCGAAGCTTGTGTAAGTTGTAACGGAAGGTACGATTTGGCTAGAGTAATTCGATGTGACATTACTATGAGGCAGATATCGTGATGCATTGTCGCCTGCTAATGCAATACTCATAGGTCACGGAGAGTGTGTAACGACCAGTCGTCTTTCGGGGGGAATAAACGGGAAAACGCGTTATGGTACGGCGGTGACTACTGTATATATAGAGAGAAGCCGTGTATGAGCTGTGTATGAGCGCAGTAAGAAGCGACACAAAATTGATCCCGGAAAAACGATTCTGAACCTGCGATTCTGTCGCTCCTAAAAGAGGTCGCTTCCGCACACCGCCCACGACGAACCCACGAATCATTTGCATATACGCGCCATGTGGCGTGAGCGCCTCTTGTCTCTGGTAGGCACGCCTGTGCCCAGGGGAGTTGTTCATAGTTTGCCTCCGTACATCGTGGCTTCGGCATCAAAGGGAAGGGTGCTGGCACTACCATGGCACCATCTCATCTGAGTTGATGAACGTCACTACAATCGCGAAGAATCAGTAGACGCTTGCGATGTGTTATTATTAAACATATACCGCGGTTATACTAGTTGACCACCATGGCCTCCGATTGGATAGGACGATGATCCGTAAGTGCGTCAGCGTCAGCGACCACTGGCGTATTTTGATTCCTCGTTCTACTGATGAAAAAACCCGCCCAATCAAGTGATATGAATCGGAATCGTCAGGTTTAGGAGGTTCTATCGGAATAACTAGGAGTCTGGCAGACTCTGGTAACCTGGCAGCGCGCTCTTCTCGGAAAGTTTGATGTCAGGCGTTGCTTTGTGTCAAAGTCTTCGTTGCAACTTCATGACTGTATTGGCGCTTCGCCACTTGACGCCAATACGGTACGTCGTTCGTATTCAAGGAGAGAAGCGAAAAAAAAGACTCTCCTAACGAATTATTCCGTTTATTCGAAGACGACGAGTCGGAGGCGGGCAAGAATCACGATCATATTGCTGTTAATAGAGGCACATACCATTCGATGCTATGGCAATAGCGCTTGTCACACACCAGTGTTAGCCTGAACAAAGTTAAATGAAGGTGGTACATATGATAGGAGTTCAGTACGTATCAGTAACAAGGTACTGGTGCCGCCACACGATGCTTATGTAACTGTAACTGAAGACGGGTCTCCAGGTGAGCACAACTTTTACTCTCGGCTCTCGACTCTCCGTGAATCTTTCTTCCCTAATTCTAGTCTCAGGAAAGTATGTAGCACGAACATTTATGAACGATGTTCAAAGCTAGTATGTTGGCGTGCTGCCGGAGAGTTTCTGGCCTGCGACAACTCTGGCATATGCTTCCAGGTGCAGTCATGCAAAGGAATTGGAATTTATCCCATTGACTGCTGAGCCGCTGAGGCCGCTGAGGTCGCACCGCCATTCACTCGGTCATGCTGTCCTGCTGCTGTTCAACATTCAAGTTGCGGAGTGCAAAACCTCGGGCGATGAGGTTATTTCTCGTTTCTCATGATCCGTGCTCATTGCTAGCTTACACTGCCACTGCCACAGTTTGTTTACCTTCGAAGTGCAACACTTTATTACGTCTTCCTCTTCTCTTCTTCCTTCCGAAAATAAAAAATAAAAAAAATAAACCGTCCTTTTCCGTCCCCTGTTTCCAGCGCCGAACACTGAAACGCCATACCGCCCCCCCGACTCGGACAAATCCTGGCTTCCAGGCTCCCGCGGTACGACTAGCGGGACGGACTCGTTACCCGGTGATCGCGACGCATTTTTTTTAGCAGCTTCTACCCGGAACCGCGGGTGAGACGACGCATCCACGTCCGTCCGTCTACCCGGGGCGACTTGGCGGTTGATATGGCTTGACGGAATTCGTAACGAGCGTCCTGTTCGGGCGATGTCATGATCCAACGCTTGGTTGGAAAGGAAACGTATCGCGCGCGGGCTGCCACCCGTACTCGGCCGCGTGATGCGGCGCCGTCGGGTTATATATAGAGCGAGCGAGCGAGCGAAGGACACGTCACGCCACACCGACTCGGAACACCCACAACCGAAAAAATGGTCATGCTGCGTCTCTGGTCCTGGTCCGTAGCCTACGGGCGAACTTACAGTAATGCGAAATAGCCAATTACACGAAAGTTTCACAGAATTTGTCAAATTCAAACAATGAAGATGAGTCGGACAGGTCCAACGTTACATTTTTAATTACGTTCAGGCTAGCACTCGAGGCCGACTAATGATGCGCACGAAATCGCTGCACAGCTCGAGGATGTTTTCATGATTGGTGGTAGAATCTCAGCGCTCAGCATTCTCATTCTCTATGGGGCAATTATGATCTGAAGAGGCCACGTGACCACCAAATGTTTTGGGGACTCGACTCGGTAAGACTCTACGTTCTGCATGTACACACAGCTGAACGGGCTTGAATTAGTGCTTGTTGACACAGACGGATGATATCACAGAAGTAATTAAAATCTATCTCTTGATGCGAGGCTGCATTGCAGTGACAACAGTAAGAGGAGGACGATAGAGCGGCGTAGGGTTTACCTTACACCTAAAATAGCATCTCTAATGCTGGTCTCTCGCGCCAGGAACTACTCGCCTCCCGCACACCGACGCGGAGCTTCAACCAAAGGTTAGAGAGGGCACGCGCAAGAGTGTCGTTAAGGGGGTAAAGTGGCATTAAGAATGGTAGGGTCAACGTCATCAGAGCGCAGTGCCACGTATCCGAGAGCAGAAGGCGTCGAGTGTTTCGTTCATCGAGTTCTCTCCCACGTCCTCGCTTCTCATGCTTTTGAAACCCGCCTAACTCGGGACAAGCTCTCAGGTAAGCCCCTTCGATGTCCTTGAATGGTTTTATCCACTCAGCAGGAAAGGAAAACTCAGGGGCTCTGCCAGTGGGACAGTGATAAACGTGAAGATGTAGCGCGATATGTAGCCCTTGTACCTTCATCAAGAATATCCCGAATAACCCTTCACGCCCCATACACCACCCGATCGAACATACTCAATCAATTGTCCTTTCGTGGGTGATACAATGATACGTGAATCGGTGAATATTCTGAGAGCCACCTGTCACGGACATACGGTGGTCTCCGTAATCGGGTGTGCATTCCCTGCTCAGCGCTGGCGTGTCAGCCGTAAAATGCGACAAGCTAAGTGAACGCGAGTAATCAGACAATGGGCACTGAAGTAAGCCTGCCAGTGGCTGTAGAACGATTCGAGGCCGTGGTTTGCGCTTCCGAAAGAATGGCACGACGGTACGCACGACATCAGCGGGACTTTATAGAATAGGTCGCGAGTATCCCAAGGGCAGATGTTTCCGGACACGCCACATCCCGATATGTGTGCGGCACTGGCGTAAGGTAGCACTTTGTTTGACACGCGCCTGATGGTGGCTCATGATCCAGGAGATTCTAATGCGAGCGCCAAACGCTAGGAAGATGTTGCGGTTCCGATGAACACAACGAAGTCGGCGCTGCGGGTATTACAGGCAAACATTTTAAAAGAAGTGGCGTGTGATTAGGAAAAGCCAAAGCTGAACTGTAAGAGGCTATTCCGCGGATTACGGGGATAGTGCGAGATTGCAGTGGCGAAACCCACTGAAAGAGTGATATTCGCAGAGTAAGGGAACCGTGGGCATCGGAAAAAGTTTAAAAAAAAAGAAAATAGTCATGAGTATTCATTGGACAAGATCAAGGTCTAGGCGGCCGGAACTCAAGTGTGTGAAACGATACCTGGTCCTGATTGAATCCCCCCAAACAGATCGCGCTAGGAAAAACTCGAAGCTACGATGGAAACGGGGGGTTATTATCATCATATAATGGTGCCAAGGTGTTACGGCGGGCATTAAAAGGGGTGAATTTTGCGGCGGACACGATCATATCGAGTGTTAGCAATGCGGCCATTTGCTTGCTACGATGGGAAGATCAGGAAACGTTTTCAGCTTACGGCAAGGCAGGTCGCGCCAGTAAGCCTCGCTCGAACGAACATGAACATCATTAAGTCTTTGCGGGCCGGTTATTTAGGCAACCTCTGTACCGGTCGGATTGACGCCATTGGCACGAACTAACGTAAGCAAGAGCTAGATTCAAGGGCTTTCCTGATCCATCAGGAGGCGTTGCACCCAGAATGGGCACGAGTATGGCACCACGTTTCCTACTAAGGAAAGGGGACTCCGAGGTTCTGGGATGATTTGACAATGCAGGCAGGTTCAAAGAGTCTAGAAGGCTGTCAGCAGTGTCAGGTGGTACGAGGGCAGACAAATAAAAAAAAATTCGGGTTGGCACACTCTCCGATCAACAATCGAGCGCCCTTCCGTGTTGTGCCGTGTGCCACTGGCACTGGGGCACAAGAAGTGTGCAGCATCGAGGGGGCGAGGGGGTGGGGTGGCTTGACGTGCCAATTTCGAAGGGAAGCGATAATGTCCTGCGGCGTGTAAGTTGATGAAGGGTGTGGGGGACGGCACGTTCAAGCTTCTCCGTGCCCGTGCCAAAATCACATATGGCACAAAAACGACCTAGATTATCGCATGTTTGCGCTGTACGTTGTTGCTGGCACGTCCAGCTAGCCGCAGCCCGGCTGCTGCAGGTGATAGGGTCAAGCCGGGTCAGGTCCAGAACAACATTCGCTTGTACTTATAAGTGTGGTCTTGTCTTTTGGCACTTGTTCAGTTCCACAGCATAAACCGTTACTTTGTTGGTTGTTACCCCAAGGGTTTACTACTAAACGACAAGTGCCAGCCGACGAGCTCCCCCTTAGCCATGGCTGCACCATCCAAACCTGTTTCAGGCAAACCCCGGACGACCCCAGACTGGGACCAAAGCAGACGACAGCCCAAATTAGGCCGGAGCCCAAATTAGGCAACAAGCCATGAAGTTGCTTGCCGTTTGCAGCGAGGCGCGACTAGACACTACTGTACGACTATCGTACCTCCAATCACCTCTCATAGCACTCCTCTTTCACTCTGCCCAACCAAATGGCTTCCAGCAAGCCACAAGGTGCACCCTTCTCACCCACTGCGACACCCAAGTACGTCTTCCCTTCTTCTCACCAATCACTCGCAAATTTAGGAAAATTGATTTCTCTCTCTCTCTCTCCAATCCAATCGTACAGATATTTGAATGACTTTAGCAAAGCCCTCGCGAGCGAAGTTCGTATCCTCCTACAGGAGGTAGGAAAACTACGAGATGAGCGACGTGCATTGCAACAGTACGTTCAAGTCACACCAAAAATAATCACAACTAATCTAATCAAAATCTCGAACCCACCATCTCCAGCGAGATCGCCGAACTGATGGCTGTCAAAGCCAAGCACAGCGCAGGCGGCGAGTATTCTCCAGACTGGCGTCCCAAGGTGATTCATTCGATTAATCAATTAATCCAAAAAAAAAAAAATGCTGATTTCACATCAACAAAAAAGTACCTCCCGGAAGAGCTCATGCCCCCACCGGGACCACCTCCGGGCCCACCCGGACCACCAGGACCTCCACCTCCCGGCGACGGCGACGAAGTCCCCGATGCGCCCGCTCGCCCAGGCTGGCGCACCGTCGTCAAACGCCCGGAGCCCCGTGCCAGGCGGAAGGGTAAAGCCGCCGCCGCAGCCGCGACACCACCTCCCCTCCGCCTGCCATCGAGGCGCCTCGTCCGGAACTACCCTCATGGGCAAAGTGGAGACGTAAGCATTTTTTCTTTTTATAAACCCTGCACCCAGAGATCTTCTTTACTGATCACCGGCGCTTTTCCCGGCATTTTCTACAGCAAACCCCAACTTACAACCTGATGTTCGAGGCCCCACGCCCTCGCAGGCTGTCGTACAGGCGCCTCCTCGTCAGGGACTCTTCGGTACTTTCTGTCTCTGTTGTCTTCAAAGTCTCATTCGTACTGATCATCTACTTGCAGGGCCCTCAACGCCTCCGCCATCGTGAGCGACACGGCAAAGAGCGTTCTGGCACGTATCATTGATCCTGCATATACACGCGTTTCCTCTGCCGCCTTTGCAAAACCGTTCTACGAACCCTACTGTTTGATACGAGAAGTACTGTTGCCTGTAGCTTAGGTGTCACGAATTCGAAATATGTATATGTTTTACAGTTGTTCTCATGATTGTGGTATATATATACATTTCTCCCAATCATGCCAACAAGAACGGAGTTGACTATACAGTAATTCAATAGCGTATAAGATAATGTTTGGGAGAGTCCATAATACATGAGATGAGATGCAAGAGATTCTACAAGATAAATACTGATCTGATTTATGGATGGGATTGTGATTTGCTGAGCTCTTGCTGTTATGCATGAAATTTGAGGTGAAATAAACACGCTTTTATATGAACAGGAAAGTGGGTGGGGGAAAAGAGATGATGGCGGTGGAGGTTAGGAATCATGAGGGGGATCAGTTCGTGTCGTCACGGAGCTTGATTTGCACAAAGAGCGTCGAGAAGAGATATTGTGATACGTGTGCATCATACAGTGGCAAGTGTCGGAACCCTAAACCCAACAAAGTCAGATCAGTCAAAAACCCTTTATGAGCGAGCGTAACCAAAGAAGATCAATATGTCATGCCATACACACACACGCACTCACCTTCACGAAGACACGCCAGCGACACGCAGTGGACGGCCAAAGCTTCGTTATCGTCATCGCCGTCCTCGCGCACGGCGAAACGCACAAACACAAGTTCGCGCATATCCCCCAATACACGGAATGGCAGACTGAGCGTCTCTTCCCATATCGGATTGAACCCGTTATTCTTGACCGTGCTCGTGCGATTCGATACTTGGAGCACGGACGTACTTGAAGGCGGCGATGAATACAGGCCCCAGTCCGGAAAGTGCATTGAGACTTCGACGTATGGGTTCAGGGCTGGCTTGTCGACGATCTCGTGACCGTTGGCGTCTTTTGGGAGCGGGAGCTGTTGTGCCGAGATTACCTGAACATTTAACCCCATATTAATCAGGGTTCTGGGAACACAGATAATGATAATTGATACAAACAGTGATATCTAGGTAATGTCGCGTCTGCTTGCTGAGCAAGCTCTTATCTTGAGATCGTAGGCAAGCGGCTTGAGAACGTATCCGGATCGGCCATTACGTTGGAACATCGCATGATTGATCATGTAGCCCAAGTCTGATCTATGGTTAATGGATCACTTATCGGTTCTCGGCCAAACCCACCATAGGTTTGCCAGTTGAGAGCGACAAGTTGGATGCCAGCACTCCAATACTGTTGAGGCACAAAGTTGGTAGACGACAGGCGCATGCCCTTTGGGTAAACTCGAACAAGATGTGTCCGATTGTGCTTAATGAGATCGATCATGCCGTCGCGCTTGAACATCTTGTTTGCCGTGTTTTCCGAGAGAGAAAACATGTGCTCGGGTGCATAGTGTTCCTTTTTGTTGATCCCACGACATTTAACGCCAACCGTATACACAAGCAATGAGAGTAAGGACATGGACATTCGGACCTTCATCTTGTCGGCACCGGAAGCTGGATTTGAGGGAGAGTGCCGCCTGAGAACATGCTGTGGTCTAGTGACTCCCTGCGAAGCTTCCGAGGATCGCCGTCCTTTCATGAACGGGTCTTGGCTCAACTCTAGGGAATAAATTGAGCCCGAGGAGTTTATGGGGACAAGATAAGGACGGACCAGAAAGCATCTCACCGTCCGTCGTAGTCTCCGCGGAGGTCGTCGAAGATTCAACATCAATAGAGATGACGTTCGGATGCATTTCCTCGTTCTCCGAGACATATAGGTTCTTCGTCTATACGCAAGAGTTCGGGTCATACGATCACGGAACAAGCTTCTAGACATACCTTCAACAGAATACGCCCCTTGAGATCTTCTGGGCTTGGGAGAACCGTGATTTTTGAACGGTCTTGCACCGGCGCGCTGACAAGACTGTCGCCAAATGTTTCACGCATGATCGACGCGATCATGTCCTGTTGTGGGATGGAGCAGTGGACTTCTGCGGAGATGATGATTGGTACGGCGAGACCACGAAGCATACTTCGCGATAGCTTCGCAGGCCTTGCGTAAGGGCACCTTTGTAGTAAGCGTCTTGCCATGGTAGACAACAGGTTCCTTGTCCCCGTCATAGATGTCAACTACGGTGAAAATCAGACCAGTCCGGAAAAAGACGAGGATATAGCTTACGCTCAACGCTACGGCAGCTGTGAAGCAGCGCACGGATGTACCCTTCGATTGTGCTATCGCCAACAAGTTGGTGCCCACAAGGTACGTGTTATGAGACGACGAAACGTAGTATTCCGAAAGCGGTCGTGTCATGTCTTGACGAATCAACCCATCCTGGTCGGTGAAGGCAGAATTACGTGTGGAAAGTAGGAAGGCGGTGAAGCCTCCCAGGGACAATGACGCGGTATCGAGGTCTTCAGGGGTTGCCTTGTTCGGCGCTGGAGAAGCATCAGCAGGGCGATCACCCAGAAACAAGTCGGGCGGGGTTTGGACCGCCTTCGGTGCGCCGTTGTCCGGCGAAGGTGTCGCATAATGGAGGAAGAGACGCTTCAATTCGTCGACGTTTGCATCCGACTTGACTGAACGTAAGAAAACAACTGAAATGCCAGATTGCGCGTTCGCTCACCTTCTGATGGTCGCGCATGAAGCGCTCAAACGTCTGGAAAGAGAAATTTCCCTGGTCAAGCGAGCAAAGTTTCTCATAGAGACGCTTCACTTCTGGTCGTGCTTTTAACAGCTTAACAAAGCGCTTAAAGTCGTCAAAATCCAAGAATCCACGCCTCTGCACATCAGCTTGCTACAAGGCCCATCAGCTCGTCGCAAGTCAAAAGACAAAAGGAGCACACACCTGGAAGTGACGATACAGGTCGTCCCGCGATGAGTTGACGTTGAGCCGTTTGCAGAGCTTCTTAACCTCCTCAAAGTACAATTTTTGGTCAGATTGCTCGTCGGCGGCCTTCCAGTATTGCTTCGCCCAGAGTGTCTCACGGAGATCCAAGTTACCGAGCCCACACATGAGGGTCTGTCGTACGGCATACAACTTACGAAGAGTAGAATCCCACATTTGAAATACGTCGACCGAAGGGGCAATGACATGCCATATTTTCCAGCGACCGTCGAGGGTGTAGATAATTGTAAGCCACCGATTCTCGCACTCCTGCGATATCTGGAACAGCTCTCTGTAGTATCGAGCGTCTGAGGCCGTCCGCAGCTCCTTAATATTCTCTATGGGTACTACCAACAGAAGAGGTTAAGATAATCGCGGACGTGTTAATAGGAGAGACGTACTGATTCTGTGCTTTTTGGATTCCCAGATGATTTGGCCCTGATCCGGATCTAACTTGAAGACGACCTTCTTCTGCTTTCCACTGGACACTTTGATCATGGGTGTGCCCATCTGAAGGACAGCTGGGACTGTAACGTCCGCCATGGGGGCGCTATGCACCACTGGAATATCATGCGCTACATCTTTATCATTATCGGCAATGGGGGATAAGGAAGGCAATGATATTAGTGGGGATGGTGCGGGGAGAGACGCGAGGGGTACGTCGTCAAGCGCTGATAACGACTCCGGTGGAGGGGACAAGGAGAAGGTTGTGACCCCGGTGGACCGGCCGTTCGGTGCAGGAGGATCGTCGTCGTCGGGCGGAGAGAAGAGAAGACCTTGTTGTCTCGCAGCCGTGGTCTCTGCCCGAGATGTGAGGGGGATAGCCGTGTTGGCCACGGAAAAGCTGGAAAAGCTTCGACGCTGCTTCTCACCCGGTTGCCATTTACGGACCCCACCGCTGGCACTAACACTGCTACTGGCACGTCGAGCGAGAGAAACGGCCCTACGCCCAAAGGACACCAATCCGAGCCGTGGACTAACCCCGTTCGACCTGGTACCCGTGCTCTGACTCTGACTTCGGCGGGGTGCAAGTGTGGGGGGACGGCGGTGGAGACAGGCGTGCTGATGGCGACTCGTCTTCCTCCGTGTCAAGCGCGCTGCCGTCCAAAGCGATCTGCCGCAGCTCTGGTGGTAATTCTTGTGGTAATTTACCGCGGTTGGTGAGGACATTCAATGCATGTCGGAGGGGAGAAATGTGAGGGGGCTGCACATGTGACACCGACAGTTCCGAGTGAGTCATGAGAGAGAGGAGAGGGAGGGGTGATGAAAAGGTTTGGGGTGGATAAATAGATGGATCGAGTCAACTTATGGGCTTGTCCATGTTGTTGTTGTCACAACAAGAGAAGGAGCGATGCATATCCACGCCGTTGGGGTCAAACGTTCATCGGAACATTGTCACATAACTAACCTCTCCGGCTAAGGCACCCTCCGGCGGGTGTCTCGGCTGAGTGTTCACTCATGGACTAATTACTGACTATCATAGTCCAATCATTACTTTCGCCTTTTGTCATAGCCTATAAATACGCACTCCGCACCGCACGCGATGGGCGGCGGTTCAAGGACCCATAGTCGCCTATCAATCTATCATTTTGCCCTTACCGGTGGTATGCTTGCTAACTACCTATTCAAGTATTATCGAGCCACACCGCTGTCACCTCCACTTTATGGTATCTCGTGTCGTTTGTTCTGTTCTGTACTCAGGTGACAACCCCTGACGGCTAATCCTGGACGTGCGCGTGGGCGATAAAGAACATTGGGTAAACTCATACCAATGTTATAGCTGCTTTTCCCAAGCCGAGGGTTGTACCTAGGCTAATCCACATCTAGTGCCAAGGAAGCCATTTTCTTGGAATGCGGTTGTGTGGAAAACGTGTGTTCTCGTTAACGGTTCGGACCTTCCATACTGTCTGTAGGGAAGCGCTACCTGTAGTCACTAGCACCGCCATGTACATAGCTACAGCATGGCAGCGCGGCAATCCGTTGGGATCGAAAAATGACTCATCGCTGTCATCAAGTCAATAGAAACCACGATAGTAAGTTGGTCCTCAGTCCGCAGGCGGCGCAGGATGGATGGTATGGTACGTCAACGTGTCAACTCCGACGGGGGGTTCTAGGCCCCCCAGAACTTAAAACCTATTGCTTGGGAAACTTCCCAGCAGTCGGTACGCGGATACGGAGTGCGTCTGGTTATTCGCCACCAGAGAGCGAAAGTCCGAGATTCATGCAGCACATGGGATCTAGACGGAGTGATAGCGGCAACATGTCGTACTGTAGTTGAGCCAGATGATGCCCGTCGTGTAGTTCGAGAATCCCAGCTTGAGAGTATAGTAGCTTCTGGCACAGTACCATTCACATTTGCAAATTGGCACGCCGTGGCACCGAGAGAACAAAACTTGGGTGCAATGTGCCACAGGAGAGAGAAGGGAACCCGAACCCGTGATAGCCCTACTTCCCAAAATGGAATTTATCTGTATTTGCACTCACTCACCATGTCATCAACCCCACCGCCAAAACCGTCCTCCAGCGAGGACATCGTGAATCAAAAGGTGAGTATCTTCCCTGATTTCAGAGGAGAAATTTAACCCTGAAACTGCCTTAGTATGACCGTTGCAGTATGTAACCGTTTCCTCCTTTCACCCGATATATTCTCCTCGAGCTTACAACGTGTATGCGGTGTTAGTGGCGGATTTACTAGTAAAATCGTGCGTCTCAAACACTCAATATCACAGCTTTCTGTAGCCCCTGACGTTTATCTTTTAGTGGTATCGGCTTCAGTGTCGGTGTCATTGCATCCGTCATCCTCTTCCGCCGTGCGTCACAGCCAGCCTCACCCCCATCCGTTCAGAGCATCTCAAATTTATTTCAGGACGCGCATGGCCCATAGCTCTCTCGACCGGGTTTCGGTGCGGGTGCCGCATATGCGGACTGCGATCGGTCGTTTAACCCGGCGCGTATCGCAGGCGTGCGCGTGGTCCAGCACCCACCCACAGAGTCAAAATAGCCTCTCTCATCCTTCCACCCTTCGGTAGATAATAATAAGGACGCCGACCGTGGATCGACAGAGATAGATAGATTATGTACATAACGTACACTCTGCGGGCGGTTCCAAATGCATAGACCCTATGACTGTCGCTCACTGTGGTCATTGGATGACTCCTTCTGGTGGAACTCGATGATTTTTCGGTCTGCGTCGCGCTCTCCAGGGCGGGGGAGCTTACGCTGAGGCTCTCCGAGCACGAGACGTTTGTAGAGGACCACTGTAGAGCGTAAGCGTGTGAGCAGTTTCAAAGCGACGCGTCAGAAAACTCTACGAACCAGATGTTGCGACCATAATGGGTACGGTTAAGATGACAGTTCGCAGACGTTGACCCTGAGGTGACAATTTCTGTCTGGCCATGTTCTGTGTTAGTTGGCTGTGCTGTATTCGTCGCGTGAACATCATAACAGAAAAGGAAATTGATTTGTAAGCACAGCTACGGCTACGGGTCGGTCAGAGCCAGAGGGTCGACCACTTTGTAGGATTTGACCACTTCCCACTTACCATGTCAGACGCCTCGGACGAATACGACGCATCATTTGTGCGCCCAGGCGACGATAGAGAGGAGCGAGACCCGCAAGGAGGATCCCTCCGTGACACCGGCCGCAAACACCACAAGGAACGTCGGAGGGTGGAAGAAGAAGAGGATGACGAGAAGGATGACGAAGAAGACGAGGGGGAAGACGATGATGATGAAGAGGACGACGAAGATGAAGATGAGGGCGCATACCGTGGTGGCAAACGACAAAAGGTAAGCAGCTGTCCTACACGAGTGGTCCGCCCATGACACTGACTCCTCCGGCCAGCGCCGCCACAAGCGCGCCGCGATCAACCGCTTCCTCGATGTAGAAGCCGAGGTCAACGAGGATGATGACGAGGAGGAAGACGAGGAAGAGTATGGTAGAGGTTCGTACTGCACGCTTTCTCTCCAAACAAATCTTTCTGACTCAGGACTCAATCGCAGACGAGTTCATCGCCGAGCCCGAAGGCGAGGGTGATGACGAAGAGGGCCCTAGGAGATCAGTCCACCATGTCCGCCTAGACAGACGCGACAGAGAGCTCAACGACCAGGACTTGGCACGGATAGCAGAGGACGTTAGCCAACGTTACAAGCGGTCGGCAGTTCGTTTCGCTGGGGACATGAACGAGGTGCCACAACGCCTTTTAATGCCCTCTGTACAAGATGCCAGCCTTTGGCAAGTGCGATGTAAAGTAAGCATTCGTCCGTGCTATGAGTATATACTCGGTGCTAACAGCACGACGCCCAGCCTGGTCGTGAACGCGACATTGTGTTTAGTCTCATGCGCAAGTCCATCGATCTCGAATTTTCCAATCGTCCTTTACAAATACTCTCTGCCTTTGAGCGCGACTCCCTCCCCGGCATCCTTTACGTCGAGGCTCGCAGTCAGAAGCAAGTTAGTGAAGCTGCAATGGCTTGTCGGTATATATCCAAGTCGCGGCATCACCTTGGTGCCCATCGATGAGATGGCATCCCTGCTCTTAATCAAAAAGCAGGAAACGACCGTCAACCCAGGCAACTGGGTTCGCATCAAGCGGGGCAAGTACCAAGGTGATCTTGCCCAAGTGGTGGACATTACTGAAAACGGGGAGGAAGTCGGGCTGAAATTCATCCCGCGCATTGACCTCAACCCTAAAGACGAAGTCACCGTTGATGGCAAAAAGCGAAAGAAGACTGGTCTGGGGGCTCCTGGTAGCGTCCGCCCCCCGCAGCGCTTTTTCAATTACGAAGAGGTCGTGAAAGTTTATGGTCGAAAGGTGGTCTCGAAGCGAAATCAAGCCTATGTGTTCCAAAACGACACATATAAAGACGGTTTTATCGAGAAAGACTTCAAGCTCAGTGGAATAGTGACAGAAAATATCAATCCAACTCTCGAGGAGATCACGCGATTCGCCCGGGGGAATCAAGAAGGCGAGGGCATGGAGAACGCGGTGGACCTCTCTCTTATCGCCGAAGCCGCGCGAAAGGCCGCAATCGCGGTGCTGCAGCCCGGCGACCACGTCGAAGTATTTGAAGGCGAACAAGCGGGTGTCCATGGTACCGTCGAATCGATCAGCCTGGATACTGTAACCGTGAATCCTGTCGGTGCATTCGATCTGGAAGGACAGAAGATTCAGGTGCCAGCGCGGAGTGTCAGGAAGCGATTCAAGGCCGGAGACCATGTCAAAGTGATGTCTGGGAAGAACGCCGACGAGTCTGGTCTCGTCGTTTCCGTGTCGGGCAACATCGTGACCTTTTTGTCCGACATGTCCATGCAAGAGGTTAGGTTTATCTTATCTAACCGTTCTGTGTCGCTGAAGCCCTTCTACATTCGATAGGTTTCTGTGTTCTCCAAAGACCTTCGTGAGGCTGCAGAGGTTGGCGCAGGAACGAACATCGTAGGCAACTACGAACTTCATGATTTAGTCCAGCTAGAGTAAGCATCCTCCCTGATAGCCGCCTCTCGGAAACCTCACCCCACGTCTAGCAATCAAACCGTTGGCGTTATCTTCAAGACAGAGCGGGACTCTTTTCGCGTTCTCGACCAGAATGGGCAAGTGCGTCTGGTGCAACCGCACCAGATATCTATGCGTCGTGACTCCAATCGCGCTATCGCTACAGACGCGGAAGGATATGAACTGCGAGTCGGTGACAATATGAAGGAAAACGATGGCGAGGTTGGTCAAAACTTCTCATTCCGCGTTGCATCCACTTTCTGTGTTTCTCACATTGCCCTTGTAGTGTCGAAAAGGTCGCGTTCTTCACGTGCACCAATCCTTCTTTGCGTTTCTGCACAACCGTGAGATCATGGAGAACGGTGGTGTCTTTGTGACACGAGCGAGGTCCCTTGTTTCCCTTGCTCCCAAAGGAAACATCATTCGCCCTGGCACCGACCTTTCAAAAATGAACCCTGCTCTGAGTGGTGGTGCCAACACAGGCGGCATGGTCGGATCAGGCATGGGTCGCGGCATGCGAGACCGACTCATTGGTGTCACTGTCACGGTGGTTAAGGGTTCTCAAAAAGGCTATGTCGGGACGATCAAGGACACGAATGGCCCTACCGCCCGTGTCGAACTTAATACCAACAATAAAGTCATCACTATTGAGAAGGAAAAGCTATATCGCAGAAAGTAAGTCTGCTGACTTTTCTGTCCAGGCGATCTGTGCTCATCGTTATCCAGCAAGGACGGCAAGCTAGAACCACTTGAGGGTGTCCGCGACAGCATGGGTCCTCCTCGTGGGAGCTTTGGTGACGGAGGGTTTGGTGGTAGTGGTGGCCGGACACCCAATCCATACGCTCCGTCTGGCAGCGGAGGCTGGGGCGGTGGCCGCACTCCCAACCCGTACGCCGCTGGGGGCGGGAAGACGCCAGCATGGAGCTCCTCGAAAACGCCTAATCCATACGCCGAAGGGGGAAGAACACCGTTTCACACGAGTTCCCAAACCCCAAATCCATACGCGCAGGAAGGTGGGAGAACACCAGGCTGGGGCTCATCGGCTCGGACACCGAACCCCTATGCTTCTGCGAATAAGAGCAGTGGTTCTGGATCGGGATGGGGTGGTGCAACGCCCGCTTGGGGAGGCGCGACGCCGAAACCATCCTCTTGGAACGAGAATTCGTCCGCGCCGGCTAACAACGGGTGGGTTAGTCCAACACCACCGGCATCGGGAGGTTGGGGCGAGCCGAGTTGGGTAAGCCATCCTGAAATCGATGCCAAATTCATAGCTTAACTCAAAGCCCAACAGAGTGCACCAACACCCGCTTTTGGCGCTCCGACACCAGCGTCGGCGCCTACCCCCGGTGGACCAGGGTACGGAGCAACGATGTACAATGCTCAAACACCGGCGGGAATGTTTACCAGTCGTTCTGATATGCCCGCGGAAACCCCAGCCGCATACCCGCCACATGAGCGGACAGGGAAAACAGCATTCAGTAAGTCTTACAAATGTCCATTTTTTTCTGGCTGTAAAACAGTATTCTCAACAAATAAACTTGTGGGGAACGTTTATTCAGGGCTGGACAAGCAGTGGTTGGTCGACCCGCATACGCGAACAACAAGGTCGGTATGATGGTCAAGATCCGGGTTCACGTGGAGACAGTGCAGGCTTCCTCGAATGGGACCACGGGAAGCATGAGGGCAAAGAGGGCAAATTGCAGGGCGTGCTCGACACCGGATCGGACTACATACCACGGACTGCGACGTTGCTGATGGACGACCTCGAGTCGCTCACGGTACCGATCATATATCTGGTACCGATACCGCCAAGACTGGTTAGGGACAAGGTGGTGGCGCTCGATGGACGGTACAAGGGCCAGATCGTGACGGTGAGAGACATGATGCATGATTCCTGTCTCGTCACGCACGACGACTCGATGTACGATGACCTGACCCACGATCGGATGTGTCTCTACTCGGATCGGTGATTGGAACTAATTCGAGTTGTAAAATCACACGTCATTTCTCCTTCTTTTTTTTGAAAGCGAGCGTTCATCAGAAACATGGGAATTTTCACTCCGTCCGTTTGACCCTCTACACTTATCTCATGCATCATGCCATGCCATGCCATGCAACAACAAAACAACGCTTCCATCATTCTGATCGATCCATCCCATCGTATGATGTCGCAATAATTTATCTAATAATATGCGAACCGTGCGTTCTGTTCTGTTCTGTTCTACTGGGTTCGCAAATGCAGTGCAGGGATTATAACGCTACAGGTATACGTTTGTTCGTTCATGTGTGCCTTTGCCATGGTACAGTAAAAATTGTGTCGTAAATCAGTCATCACGTCGTGAGACATTCTAGCGATTTGTTCCATTCGATGACTTTGGGGTGCGCACAGACCTAAATGATCACGAGTTGTCAGCGAATAGTGAACGTTGGACCGCCGCCGCCCGGTGACGGTGACGAAAAGCAACTGTAGAATGCAGAAACTGCACCTTCTTAGGATCAAACCGGAGGACTTGCAAACCTTCCATAGTCGCAGCACGAGAGAGCGCGACGTAACTCTGGCCCTTCTCAAACACCTTGCCAAGATCGACCTTGACGCGCTGTAAGGTCTGACCCTGGCTCTTATGGATGGAAAGGGCCCATGCAAGGATGAGAGGAACCTAATGACGCGGGAGGGTACATGCGCGTAAGCGAGAGTGAATGAACCAGTATAAAGAAATTGCGCTTGCCTGAACTCTCCGAGCTAGAACATTGCCCTCGTTGTCCTCGACCCGGAACTCGTCCCGCGTCACAAGCACCGTCTCCCTGCCGACTGGTGTCAGAAACTCCACAAGCGGGAAGAGCTCTACATCCGCAGCGGCAGACTTTGGCTTCTCGGCCTCCACTTTTGTGTTGTTGGTCGACGAGTTCGGCTTCGCGTTTTCTTTCCCTTCGCTCCGAAAAACCACGCTCTTGCCGTCCTCCGAGAGCTTGACGTTCCTCACTACACCCTCCGACTTTCCACGCGGAGCCGCAAAAAAGCCAAGCACGCGTCCGACAGCGCCATTCACCAGTCCCCGCTGATCATCGACATTCTTGACGAGCATTACCTGTGCTCCCTTCTTGAGTACGAGACGCTCGGGAACCATCATGCCTGCCAGCACGGCTTTGCGCTTGTCTGGCGTTGCAGAACCCGAATCGCGTGCGTCGTAGGAAACGGGGGGTGATTGTAGAGCGGCGAGGCGAGTCGAGTTGGCGCGCTCGACTTCGTGCCGCATGGGGAAGAGCTCCGTCGGTGGAAGGTCCGAATTGCTCGATACGATCGAGCGGGAGAGCGCGCGGAAGGACTCTATCGCGAATGGCGTGATGAAGCCTTGGCGCAGCTCATTCAGTAGTTGAACGAACTCTACGCGCGCATATTCATTCCTTTGTTCGACGATCTAATGTAACGCGGGAGTACGTACTGTCATCCTTTTGCCTGAAGACTTGCGTTAGTGTGACAGTGTGGTCAATGCATGTTTTCCATGCATCACACTCGAATGCAAAGAAGGGTTGTTTGCCTGTTTTAGTGACCGGGGGTAGCTGGAAGAAGTCGCCGGTAATGACAAGCTGTACAGCATCGTCATTATCATTGATATACACAATGATCAGAAGTACTGGTACTTACCTGGATGCCACCGAATGGTCTTTCGGCCTTCTTCCTCAGTCGAGCAGCAATCTCACATATTTTTTCAAACAAATGCCCATCCACCATCGACACTTAAAAAAAAACAAAATGTAGCTCTCCGTGGCACACGCACACACACACAAAATGAAATGTGGCGGTACCTTCATCAATGATAAGAATCTGTGTCCTCTTCCAGCGCATCAGCGCCGGACGCGCAGTCTTGATGTAACTGAGGAGTTTATCAATGCTGTCGACAGACGGCGCGATCGCGCCCCACGAGTGTAACGTCATGCCTGTCACGAGAAAATGGGGTTCCGTCGCTCCTGACAGGCGAAGCGATGATAAATACCTCCAATGTTGGAAGCAGCCATGCCCGTGCTGGCAGTGACAGAGACGACCTCGGGATTGTGCGCATGCTTCTTTTTGAGCGCCATGATGATGGCTCTCAGGAGCAAAGACTTCCCAGTTCCTGCCAGGATAGCGGCATCAACCATCAATACAAACTCTCATCGGCATGAAAAAAAAAAGACGCTCCGAGAGAAGAGTCGGAAAAGGCTCGGGAGAACGTACCTGCTGAGCCAGTAAAGAATACATTCTTTCCCTCATCAACAACCAGCTTCAATACCCTCACTTGCTCATCGCTCAGCACTACGTCAAGGACCTTCTCCTTTGCGTCCCCAGTGACACCATCGAGGCCACATCCGAGTCGTACCGAAATCTTGGGAGAGAAAAATGAGTCGATCGTCGACTTGGGCTGCTTCGCGTTGCGGGAACCGGGAGGGGCACCTTGCGACTTGCGCTTAGTGCCCTGCTTCGTTGTCGATTTGCTCATGGGTAAATGACTTTCGTCGCAGTCGTTTGTTCAGTTTGATTTGAACACTGTTTGGTTTGAACAAACAAGCGCGTCCATTAACGCGTCTGATCATGTGACCACGGACGCACAACGTGACAAAGTCAGCTACATCAAGTCCAATTAAAACCATTGTTTAGTACAACAGATATTAAAACAACAACAACGCCAGATCGTATACAAACAATTCAAAGGGCCAAAGGTGGGGAACATCAAAACCCGGCGCGCAGCGCGAGGCCAATTCCCACCCCAGCGCAGAGCGTGCTCACTAATACAAAGCCCAAGCGCTTGCCGGACAAGCTCATCTGAGCGATACCATCTTTCAGCGGTGTGAACAGCGAGAGCGAAACCATCACGAGAGAGGGAATGTGAAACGGATCGAGAAGCGCCGGCGTGCAAGTGGGGGGGTTCCTTGCTACGTGAGTTTGACCAGGAGCAGACGTGGCCGTGTTCTCACGCAGTCTCCTTGCAACATCGCGCGACAGCGTCACATCCCATTCCATCTCCCACGCAGCTTTGTCCCATGCCGTGCCCTGCTGCTTGGACCGCGCGTTTGATCGCGACTCGTGTACGGTGCTTGCCGCTCGTTCAATCTCGCGCCAGCGGAGGAACCGGTCGGCGGCTTCGCTACGAAGTAGATTGAGAGTCTCGGGGGAGCGGAAAATCCCAGTACGTAGCGCTTGGACAGATGACGGGCGGAATGCGGAGATCGGTAATTGTGCACGGGGAAGCCCTGTTGACGGGAGTAGGATGACAGGTATGTGGGCACCTAGACCGTCAATGATTGCACGATGTCTGGGTGAGACGGCTGCGAAGAGTGGTCAGGTTCTGTCACCAGATTCAGTGCGGAGCGCATACCCAGGGGGGAAACTACGAGGGCAGTATAAAGTGGGGATGATGATGATGATGAAATGAGGTTGGATAACAACGCGGACGGTGGACATGCAGGATCGATGACATCCAGCAGGTCTTGAAAGGGTCCGTGGATGATAGCTAAAATACGCGCGATTGCATGATCGGGCTGGTCACACAAAGAGGGTGATCAGATGTCAATCTGTCGAGAAATTAATTACATTAAGACGCACTTCTCCGGCTGAGGCATGTTTTGAGATATCAATAATCTCCACGTTGTGGGTTGGCTCGATCTTTTCCAAGCCATGTGCGTCTCTGTGTTCCGCCCAATCTGTGGAAGCTCTGACCAAAACGTGTCCGTTATTGGTGACCTCCGAAGGCATCACGTCCACGATGTCCTCGTTGTCCTCGAGAAGCATGCCCGCAATAGAAGACGAAGTACCTGGATCCACGTTTCCGAACACGAGTATGCGAACGTCGCCCACGGTCTTGCCGTAAGGCGTTGGCTGGCGAAGTGAAGCAGGCAGAGTGAGCGATGGGATGATGAGCCCCTGAGCCGACTCGCGATCCTGCTCCATGTGCGCATGGTTGTGCCGGGGACTCGCAGCAACGGAGGAGAAGAAGAAAGATGAAGAAAAGGAAGGAGAGGAAGAGAGAGAATCCGGGCTGTCAGGGGGGCTAGGTAGAGCGCTGGAGCGTGGAGATGACTGCTGAGAAGCCTGAGATACGCCGGCGGAGGTGTCGATTGCGGGAAGGTGAGCATCGCGAACCGTACGGACGCTGAGGGCACCTGAGCTTGAGGAGAGTTCCATCTATAACTTGAGGATTGTTGTAGTCGGAAATGTAGTGGAATGAGTGAGAGAGGAAAGAGTGCACACTAACTCGGCTACCTTGGGACACGCGTTGACGGCTCATTACATATCTTATCATATTAATTGCAATTGACGAGATTACGACGTCTTTCCCTCCACAGTAAAGCAAATTATCTCGGTGACGTCAATCTAACGTTAAATAACGGCAATCTCATCGCTTCAGTGGAACGTATGCATGTGCGATTGGAGCAGAGTTGGAGCAGTGGACGTGCGTGGGAGCCAATTTACAGTAAATTCAACGTAGAAGGACAATGGCACACTTAATTGGACTCTCACGCATATCAAACTAATAGGTCCAAGTTGGGTTGATATACAGCGGAGCGCGCTCGATAACATGACGACAGCCTCACACTACAGAGATGGGTGACTGCATTGGTCCGAGAACATCTACCCCTGAAAAGCGACACCTTGTCTCCTAGTCTCAGCCATGCCACCACCCGCGTAGCCCGTGCCTGGAAAACTCTCTGAGAAAAAGCGGTGGTTGTAAGGTTGAAGAACCAACCTTCCCGTTTGAGCTCAAGGATATCACCCTCTACGAGCAGCTTGTCACATACGACGCATTGATTCGATGGCCGTACAAGCGTGTCGGTACATGTTTTACACGTCACATGCGAACATCCTTTCATGACTGAACCGGCCGAGGAAGTGTAAAAGTGGTATTTCTATAGACTAAGGGACGTACCATATATTCGTACACTATTTGAAAGCGCCTTCTTACACGAAGGGCACATAGCATCTCGCTCCTCGTCTTTGAGGTTCGAGGCACCATCATCCGCTGGAGTGGAATTCGTTGATTGGGATCGGGAAGACTGGGGTAGCAAAGAGAAATTGACGGGGATAAGGCTTTTCAGCCTGAATGGAGGTATTAGAAGACTGATTGTATAAAATCGAGTACTCCGAACATACACGATAGGATGTGGTGGATTGCCACCACGGCACGTTGTTCGCACTTTGACATCAGCGAGTGAAGACGGTGGCCCACTTGAGGTGTATGTTGGTGTTAACGAGGGCAACCAGAAGTCAGGCAGCTTGCTGCGCAGCGCAGCAGCTTGTTCGCGTTCAATCTGGCGTAACGCGGCCTCTTCAGCTTCCTGCGCAACCTTTTCGGCTGCTGTGGAGTCGAATGCAAATTTACGCTTGGTCCCGCGACCTGACAGAAGCATGTTATAGAAGGGCAGAAGTAATAAAAAAAAAAACGTAATATGAACTCCATTACCTGCTACTTCGGTACCAGACGTTGTGACCGCAGGAGCGGCGGCGAGCGCGAGCTGGCCTTTTTCGAAATCTGCTAGCACACGCTCTCTTGCGGCTTCTTTCGCTCTAGCTTTTTCTTGCTCGGCTTCCTTCTTGAGGGCTTCTAATCGCTCCTTCTGCCGCTTTATATCTTTCTTCTGTGCCACTGAACGAGTTTGACATCGTGAGGGCGGTGGTATGACAATTCCGGTCACTCACAAAGGTCCGTGTATGCGCACTCCTTGCAGAACAAGTGCCCCTCTTGGCAGGCTACGGGGTCGCGTGCCCGTTGTAAACACAAGGCGCAGGCATCAAATCTCCGCATGGACTCATGGCCGAGCCGTTGCTGCAGAGACGGTGATTGTCGAGGCGGATAACAAGCGTGACTTAATGGACGTACCCCTTTTGTGCCATAGTCGAGTTTCTTGCGCTCAGCATACGAAAATATCGAGGATGCTGTATTATTCTTGCTGTGCTTCGTCATTAGATCTGATGAGGGAGTTACGTCTGACAGCTCGACACCGCAAATAGACGGGGATCACGGCCCGGCCACGTATGTCCCATCAATAATATCAACATTTTGTGATTGGACAGCCATCGAAGAGTAGATGCGATGCGAATAAACCCCAAAAATTTGCCGCTCATTCCCGCTCATTCCATCAGGGTACCCCGACGTACATAAATCAGGTAGGTCTTGGCCCTCCGGTCCCCGTCTTTTTGGGATCCTGCGTCTCAGTGCCATTCCCTGGACAACTGGCCCCTTCACTGGTCCGTCGCTATATCCAAGTTTAGTAAACCAGTAAGTCTGAATATCGTGTTTAACGTTTTACGTTCATTTCACTCACAAGTAGTACAATAATCCAGCCAGTTGCAGTTCGCGCTCACCTACTCACGCCCACCACACCATAATGAACCCGTCATCGCTCGCGTTCTTGGTTTTCCTCTTCATTACCGTCGCCAATGCGGCCGTCGTGAGAGAACACCGTCGGGTTCAGCCTGCTGACGACGTACCCCGAGGTTTACCTCCTCGGGACGATCCGAATGTATCCCTGCATCGGAGACTGGCGTCTCTCCACTCTCAACGCCGCACAACCGAGTTCAGCGAGGACGTTCCTCTCCGCGTCTCCCGGCGGCACCGCCGTCGCCGACACGCGCATGTGTAGCTGGGGAAAGTGCAATGCACTTCCTAATTCCCTTATTATGCTCCCATCAACGTTTCTTGGTTTATCCCCCTTCCTATTTATTGCGTAGACATACTCCAGACGACAGGAAGGATACTAGTTATATGTCAACTATGTACAATGTACAACGTACGACCAAAATCAACCAGAGCTTTGTAGTCTTGTCACGTGACCGTAACACACCTTAACCCCGCTGGCCTCGACACGGAAGCTGTCCGGGTGCGGACAGCCAATTGAAACCATTACCGTGGAGCCCGTTAATCCCGTGTGTGCGTTCGTGTCACCTAGATGCTCTTAATTTGACGTCAACCCCTTCACAAGTCGGACAACACGACATTGTGCGACCCGTCTCTTGAACTGGATTACTACCTTAGATCCAATGGTGCACTGGAAGCGCAATGTCCGGTCGTTATTGCGGCCGTCTGAGCATCTCCTACTCATACTCGAGGGCTCCTTCCTGCGGCATGGTTCGAAAAGCGACTCGGAGGCATCCTCTCCAACTTTCGATGGTAACACAAGTCTGGAATCTTCCAACGAAGAAACGCGCGTCATTCTCGCCGTCGTCGTGCACGTAGATCACGCTACAGGGGAGTCTGGAAGGTTGATAATCAATGCATTTGCTCCGCCTTCCTGCGCTAAACACCTTTTGAAGTGTATTCCTCTATACAGGGGTCGACTCAGCGTCAGAGGCCTTCCATGGTTACCCTCTCGTTCTCCAACATACATTCGCAATTCATACGGAATTCTCGCTTGATATTTCTCAGCTCGCCAGCCCGCCTCCCGCGCATGTACTGGGTGGTTCCCCAGAGACCATCCCTCCACCTTCGCCCGCTGGTCAGTGACTCATGACGCAGGCAGTGTTAGCAGTCAAAAATTCATGGCATATCCAGATACCAGGTTTTGTGTTCAACTTACGGAAGGCAAAACCACCTATACAATAGTCACAGATGACTTGGAAAACCTATCCTCGATTGCATCCACATGCCGGAGGTTGCGCGACTTAGCATGTATGGGGACAACCTTCATCATGCTTCCGTTTTCTCAGCTTCTTTATTGATCAGTGAAGAATCCAAACGATGTAGAACTTCACCGATGGTTAAAGCCATACGCACTCCATCCATCTTCGTGGCTATCGGGTACGTTGCGTTTGTCATGAGTTGCGAACCTGAACTAAACGAAATTGACCCTGTGGTTTCTCAGTGAAGCCTCCTCGGGATTTACGGCGAGCGTGTCAACCTGCGCATTCTAATCTTTCTTTGGGTTTTGCGGGCCACTCCGTAAACGACACTTCAGACTACTTTGTACTACGTGAGGACTGGCTATGGTCTAGAAGCCTATCACTTGCAACTGTCCAGAACGTCTCAGAGAAAAAGCAACTTAGGTATGTCAGTGATCTTCAATGAAAAAATATTCGAGACAGACCGATGGGGTAACACAGGATTCGTGTGGGCACATTCAATGTGAATGGGAAATCGCCTTCTCAAGATCTATCGACGTGGCTGGGAAATGAACCTCCGTCCTCGCGTCCAGAAGCAGACATGCTCATCACGGGATTCCAGGAGATAGACCACTCAACTGAAGCGTTTCTCAATTTTGCCGGACCCGCAAGGGAAGAAGCTTGGACGGCGGCAATCTTGGCTGCATTGGGAGATAAGGCCAAACAATACGAGAAAGTGAACTTTTTAATGGTCACAGTTGGAACTTGTAGCTGACTGCGGTCGGCCCAGCTTATGTATAAACAACTCGTAGGTATCCTCTTGATCGTTTTCGTGAAAAAGGATCTACGTAGTTGTTTCACTGGGATCATGGAGAGTTCCGTGGCAACAGGCTTTATGGTGAGCGTGGCACCTTTCCGATAAACCATATCTTAAACGTAGTTTCCAGGGGCTTATGGTGAGTCGCAAAGCACAAAGTAATCGTGGTACTGTCAAAGATTCATCTCATTTTTCATTAGGGAAACAAAGGAGCGGTGGCTGTTCGAATAAATTACCAACCAAGCCCAACTTCCTTCTCGCAGTCTCTGCTGCCAATTACATTCACATTCGTCAATTCCCACTTGGCTGCCTTCGATGACCACTTAGAGCACAGGAGCGCGGATTTCCACGACATCTCTCAGCGCCTTGAATTTGGGCCCTGCACTGAATACATGTGGGCTCCACGCACGCGACACCGAGAAGCAGATCCACACACAGTCAATATTTACGCCTCCAATGTATTGATTTGGTTGGTAAGTGATCCCAATAGTCAAGGCTAACACCACGTACCTTACTGTATGTCTATATGACAGGGGGGTATGTTACAGTCGAAATGTCTCCGTGGTCGTTCTGTGCTAACATGTTGCCCGTGGAAGATCTAAATTATAGACTTAAGTTGCCTGACGCAGATATCCGACATCTGCTGCCTCCCACCACTACCGAAGGAATTTACGATCTACTCCAATTTGATGAGGTGCGATTGTTCGACGACTGCGATAGATGTGTTTTTATAAACTACTCTTCCGCTGTAGCTGAAGAGTTCTATTCGTCGTTCCAAGGCATTCGCGGGATTTGACGAACATCCTATAACCTTCCTTCCGTTGGGCCCACTTGTTTGAGCGTGGTGGCTCCTACTGACTCGTTCAACAGGACGTATCGATTCGCAGCAAACGTGCCAACCGACGCCAAGGGCTATGACATCAAGTACCTTCTCCCCTCCTATATGATAGTTTCCGTATTATATTTACTGAATACGTCAGACGCAAACCAGCCTGGACGGATCGTGTACTACACAAATCTTCCCCTTTTGTCACAGTCAGCCAGAGGTCTTACGAAGCGCATCCATGGATCGCCATGAGTGATCACAGGCCGGTCTCAGCTGAATTCTTGGTGGACGTGAGTGACGTCAAGCAAGTTTACTCTATTCACATCTTTCGTAGATTCCATGCATGGACTCGAAGGCTCTGGACATTGCCGCCCACGGATTATACGACTCTATCGCGACTTTTGATCCGGAGAGTCCGTCGGGTAATCCGCTTTTGAAACTAGACAAGTCTATTCTGGAATTTGGGAAAGTATCGTACGTATAATAATTCCCTCGGAGGTATGCAGAGACTTTATCTTATGCAAAAGGTACTCGACCCCGGTCTCGCAGAGCCTAACAATACGGAACGTGGGAAAGGTATTGAGATGTCGTTGTCAATTTTACCTCCGGACCTGACAAAAGTCTAGGTCCCCGCTGCATTCCGTTTCTTCCCTCGTGATCATACCTCCCCAATCCGTATGTCAGCTTTTTATTATAACACGTCTGAGAGAATGAATAACCGCGCCAACATAGACCCCCGTTGGCTCGAGATTGAACCCATGACTGTGAGTTTAGCACATTTTACGTCTCTGCATCATCTTATTTTACGAGCTTGTAGGGATTTCTTCTTCCCGAGGAAGAAAAGACGCTGCAACTCACCATCTTGGTTTCCCACACTATCGCAGCTGACCTGAACTTGAGAAGAGAGAAACTGTCCACATTACTCATCGTACACACGTTATTTGGCCAAGACCTTTTCATATCCCTCGAGGGAGAATATGGTACACCCGCTTCATTCCTCTTTCAGGCGGACTGGGAATCGTAACGGATAATTCCCAGAACCCACATGCTTCGGAACTCCCCTTTCTGCCCTGGCTCGTCTGCCGGGCCCGATACGCGAGCTAGGAGGAACAGAGAACCTCCTTCCAGAAACTCAAACGAGCAATGGATCGTCCAGAGAATTTATGAAGTTGATGGGCTGGTTGACTGCCCACGACGTCGAGGCTATCGTAAGTCCTTTCCGCCCCTTTGTGGCGCATGACCCGTCATTCAATACGAACATGATGTTTCTTTCAGCACGATCTATTCATCGTACCAGGAAATGAAGAACTAGCCGTACAAATACACGAGGTCAGCAACCGTGACCACACGCGTATTTGGAGAGGGGATTCTGATTCCCTCACCAGAGCTTAGATACAGGTGCAGAGCTTCCTCCATACCCAGCGCCTATGGCACCCGAGTCATCACAAACACAAACGGTCGACCCGGACGCGACGGCGAACTATGCACGCACCATCGCGGCAGTCCTCCTCGCGTTCCTCCGATCGCTTCCAGAATCCGTCGTGCCATTATCACTACATCAGCGCTGTGCCGAATGCACCAGCAGGGACGAAGCCCTAGAGGTACGCCACAGCCAAGTCGCTTCTGAGATGTCACAGATGTCTGACGCACATGACACCTAATGAAAAACATCGTGTCATTTTTCCCTGCATCATTCTAGATGTTGTCGGCTTTCCCTCCTGCATCTGTCAACGTGAGTCTGGCTCCCCTTTTTTCGAGAGATTCCAGAGCAAATTGTGATGTCTAATCACACCCTCCCTTGATCTTACAGGTCTGGATCCCTTTGACGGCATTCTTGCACCTTCTAGTGTTGAGGAACCGCCACCAGGCCGAGGCTCCAGGTGAACCCCACACGGCACTCGAAGACGCCCAAGAACATTCCAGACCTTCTCGTGCTGAAATTCTCGGTGCGTGTATCATTTTCAAGGAAGAGAAGCACTATGCCTGATGGCAAACAACAGCATCTATTTTCGCGCCGATATTGCTCCGAGATGACATCGACGCTGCTTCGCCTGTCTCCCTATTGGGGAAGAGGCGATTCTTATTATTCTTCATGGGGGAATAGTCAAGTAGTCAAGATCACTACTACCTCCTGGCCTGTTTTATATCTAATAGACAATTCAGTTGAAATAATCTCGGATTGGATAATTCTGTATGATCGAGTGGCTGTAATTGGCTGTATTAGACTTGGCGCTCATTCCACGAAGAATCAATAATCCGAGATTACTTCAACCGAAATTGAAAAGGCCCAAACATTTATTAATAGTCTTCGCCTTTTGACAGCATTGCGGTGTTAATCTGTCCTCCAAAACTTCAACAAACCACCGTCTCAACCTCCCCCGGCGCATACGGCCTGTCCATGTTCTGTTCGACACTTGCTGCCCTCGGTTCTGTCGGATTGAGCCTCATCGTTTACTACAGCAGTGCCCACAGCTATAGAGGTATGGGTTTCACTGGGAGGTGGAATGGATCTGCCCCACGCCCTTTGCCGTTACAGTCGGTTAGACCAGCCAGTGCACCCGGAGACCCCGAGCCACACAATTGATGTTTATAGTGTATGTACCCATCGTACAACACTAAGTCGCACTGTGATCCCACCTGTCGACTCAACACTGCGATGATACTGCTTAAAAGCTACAGTAAGTTTATAGTTGAAGGATTCCTACAAGGAAATACAAAGTCCATATGAGTTAAATAACAACCGCAAGACCCCGTAGAATCGTGCCGATGAAGAATTTAGAACCGGTAAAACTATCCATCTCCCTCACCATAGCTCGGCGGTGCCGATCCCTCCTCACGAAGTCGCTACACCTCCCGTCGTACTAGAGACTCAAATTCCGAGTGTAATCTCCGAGTGTCCAATGGTGGTTCTCTCGACTCGGACTCAGTGACGGCATTCAGAGAGGGCGTGGACTGAGACATATTCAGTGCCAAAAACCGGTGCCCCATTTTGGAGTACGGTGGGGGCGGCGGGGGCGGCGGGGGTCGCAAGGAAATGGGCTGCTGCTCCACCGAAATTGCGTCGGAAGAGTTCGGAACGAAGGGTGTTATGGCCATCTGTGAGCCAGTATTCATGGAATCAATTGAGAAAATAGATCCGGGTCTGGAATGTCCCCCTCTTCGTCGGCGCTGTACCAAGGTAACAATTCCGATCACAGCAAAGATGGCGGCAACACCACCGATAATTGCACCTATCTCGCTGTTCCGTTTTTTGGGAGATGGCAAGTTCGTCGTCGTCTTTATTGGAAGCACAGAAGCACTATAAGGGGGGTCATAGTCAGGAATGAAAAATGGAGGGACCGCTGTGCACGAACTTTACGACTAATGGCGCAAACACAGCACCTTGTGCGGGACTAACAAACATTATAGCAACTTCAGTTAGGATATTAGATCCGATTTCTCAAATAACTCACATAGCCATTCCCTGGAGAGATGTCCCGTTAACACTATCATAATACACAGGGAACACTCCAGGGAGGCTGTCATTATCGATCCGTTTAGAAACACTCTCGATAAGCTCGGAGCGTAGGCCTTGATTGGTAGTCATAGCAGCTACAAATAAACTCCAGCCTAGGACAGGGTTAGATAACAGAATTTAAGAATATAGAAGTACGAACTAGACACGGTGATATTTGTGTCTGTAGGAACGGCGTTATCAACAGGCATCCCAAAGGTGAAGTTCGAAGTCGACATGAGGTCGTAAATAAAATTGCTATGTCCGGTGTGTACCTGAAACAGGTCAGAGACAGCAAGAAACGAGTATTCGAGAACACTGACCGACGAATCCACTAATTTGGTGTCTAGCCATACATCCGCGAATAGATTGTAGCCTGAAGTCCACGAATCTGTTTGCCCATATACTGCAAGGAGATGCCGGTCGCTGCTCCATGCAAGGCTCTTCCATTGAGCGTAGAGATATGCAGCAGCATTCTACAAGCGAATTAATATGGCTCGATATGACATATTAAGAACTGGTACAGACAGTCCACCTATTTACTTCATATTTCTGATTGACTACTTGCGCCATTTTCGACATGGCTTGAATGGCGATGATGCCTTTGATCGCAAGGTTCGTTTGGTTACTGACAGTCAGGTTATCTGCCGAAGACCTGCGTCATCAAGCATTGTCAGTAATATGTAGTCCGTCAACCCAGAGAAACAACTCACTGATCGGTATTGAACAGCGATGAAGCCCCCAAATACCCGGCCCAGGAAGAAAGCTTCGAATACTGTCGGTATTTAATCAGGTCCCATCAGTCAAAATTTAGTGTTGGCGTACATATCTACTTATGAGGGTTCCGTTGCCACTTGCGCGCGCATAAGCATAAGTCATAATCAGCATATTCCCGGTCTCTGTGAGAAGCGACTGATCAGCAATGCCCAAAATACAGCATCAGATGAACAGACGTTCAACACCCTGGCTATGATGTGAATTCATCCCTGACACATTGGGATAGTTTGATCCTGCAGCAAACTGTCTGAATATATATCAACATCCACGTTTATGCAAGACGCACCGAGATCAGCGACAGCATATTCGATGACATAGTTATCTGATGCTTGAAGCTGAAATAATGGTTCGAGGAGAAGTTCGCCGAGCGACGGATCGAGGTACATCAATGCAGGAAAGGCGGCATACAAGGTCTCGACAGCATTAACTCGGCTTTGAAGTTCAATTTCAGTCCGAACACGATGAACAAACAGCTTGGACGGATTCACTTTTTCTTAACCCCACCAATGTTCTTCATGAACATCATTACATCGGACTTGTTGAGGTTCCCATGCTCGTCAGTCCCAACTGTTAGTTGCATGCTGCCATACACTTCGGCGAGTGCAATAGCAGTCACCACTACATCATTCGTGAAAGATTGGGAGTCTCCGTATATCTTGCTATTCACCTGGGAAGCTATATCGGACGCATTGTTGAAATCGCTGAGAAAGTCAACAATCTGATCTTCGATGTTAGACACATTATCCCCTCGAGAATTGCCATGAATACTAGCCAGATGTTCGTCATTTAAGTATTTTGTCTTGTAATATGGCCAACGAGACGTCGGAGGAGCACCAGATAGATCGGTGTAGTTGATGGCGTGGTCTGTAGTGTACCCGATCGCCCAGACAACAGGATCCTGTGTGACTTGAATAGTACCAAGGTCGCACGATATGGCAAAGACGAAGTTATCGCTGATGGGATGTGCATTTGGACCTTGTCGACCGTTTAACATTCCATTGCGCGTAAAATTACCGTGAGAGTCAGCACCCGATGCAATTTGGTAGGTGACATTGTCTCCCTGCACCACGGATCGTGAGTAAGAAAGCACATAGAAGACAAGGAGATGCCCATCAACTCACGGCATTCATAGCATAATATAGCGTACCCCATTGTGCTTGGTCGAGTATCTCCACGAATTCTGCCTGTTCCTGGAGTGTGACAGTATGGAAGATGACATTGGGATTGGAAGTCGTGTTCCACATGATTTTCTGCGATCGATCCCCCGACATCCACTCTGTAACGAAGCTTTGGAGTAAAAATGGGCTTCGGGAAAGGATTTCACGTACCTCCGCTGATATCTGAATACACCTGCACATCATGACTGGCATGGTCCAAAGAGTATGCCACGAAGGACAGGTACGAGAATGGGATGGATTGCTTAACCCAATCTCCGCGCTTTATATGTTGCATATGTAGGCATTGAAAGTAACAGAAGGGTAGGAACGAACCTCGATAGGATTACCAAAAGTGAGATTGACTTGCATGGGCCCAGCTTGCCCACCGAGGTGGGTGAGGGTAGGAAGGCTCTCAACAAACGTGCTATTCACAGTACCGTTAACGAGATTCGAAGATACATTCCCCAGGAAAGAATAGGTCAGGCTGTCAACTCGCACGAGGACAGTCCACCCTAGGATCTGATACAATCAAGTTGAGAACATTGTGGCCAGCTAAATATACGATGGCAAACCTGAGAACTATCGGGGGTGGCCGACCATATGGTCCCACCGGAATTATTTGAGTGGAGCCAACAGTTGAGGTATGGTGAACGAACAGCGAGTGGAACCGCCGAAGGCAAGGCAACAATGTTAGAGGAAAGGAGAAGGGTAAAAAGTACCAAGAGGATCATGGTAGGTCGTGATACTACAATGAGGGGTTGCGTTGTTTAGACCGCCAGCAGGAAGATGATAAGAGGAGGGCCACTCGTAGAGGGGAGCAGGGAGGTTGCTGGGCTCGGGGCAAGAGATGAAAACACCTGGAGGGCTGCTGAGGTATGAACGTATATGAACCTCCGGCTGGGAACTCCGCGAAGCGCTGACGTGTGACAAGCATTTAGTACGACTGGACCCACCATTCAGTGCAATTTCGATAAATAAAGATAGGAGTAGTGAGTCACAGCATCACAGACAGCAATTTTGTCCGAGGTTACGAGGGTTGCGCCCAGGTGGGATTAAAAGACAGCGTTAGAAGTCGTGTTTCCCTACTGTTCACACATCAGTGATCGGAGATCATCGATCAGTACGATCAGTCCTCAGCTGGCCTTAGCATGTGTGGGTAGAGAAAACTCGAGGAAGACTTGTGTACCGTGAGATCAGTGTCCAATTGAAATTCCATTTCTCCCAACTCAATTAGAGCCCTGAGCGTGCACCGACAAAACACAATGACAATGCTGTCTACCACTTGGTGGGTCTTTTCTCACTGTTCTACTTGCGTGCGGCTTCACCAGTCTCAGAATACATTGTGGTTTTATAGAGGTCAATATAAGCAGAGGGCGCGGAAGGCACGGCGTGTGATGATGGCACTGTAAGCCTCACACCGGGCCATATTCCTAAAGGAGTCTTGTATGTGCGCTGGGGAGTATATGGGTTGGGCGAAGAAGCTCGGAGGGCGCATGTGTGATATGCGCATAACTTATGATGTGATTATGATCGACGTGACCTGGGCAGCCTGATGACAAACAACAGCATACATTTTCGCGCTAGTATTGCTTCGAGATCGAGATTCAACGCTGCTTCGCCTGTCTCCGCGATTCCTATTATTCTTCACGTCTTCACGTGAAGTAGTCAAGTCCACTACTACCTCCTGACTTGTTTTATATCCAATAGACAATCTATTGACAGCGAAAGAGTAAAATTAGATGCCTGTTCCGCGCCAATTCCGACACGTCACGGTCCTGTGCAGTCCTGCCAATTGAAATCCTCTATTCAAACATCGTCTTGTAGGCCGCCCTTTCTTTATCCCGCTGTGCCTTTTTACGCTGTCGGATGCTTTCAAGCTCGGCAGCAATAGCCTTATCATCCTTCGCCAGTGAGAGTGCCTCCAGGATCACTTTCTCAGCCTCTTCGTCCTCCTTGAGCGTGACTTGGGCAAGACCCTCGGATTTTGTTGCACTGATTGCGATCTGTGCACCTGCTGCGCCACCAGGTGCCTTTAAAGCTGCAAAAGCCGGGTTGAACAGCAATGGCGTGCGGAGAGCGAGGAACTTGTCTGCGAGGTCCTCAGGCGCCTCGTGGTGCACATCGAGGTAACGCAGCGCCTTTGCCACTTTGCGAGTGCATCGGCAGTCGCATCCTCCTTCCAACGCACGTTTCCGAGCGTGCGGAGCGTGCTTGCGGCCTCGAGCACGACCTTTGGGTCTTGCGTGACGCGTGAATTGTCTTCGGGGTGATCTTCGTATGGGTCACCGTCGGATCCGACGACAGGCCCTGTGAGGGACGGGTCGGAGGGCGAGAGCTCGCCCGCGTCCGCGACTACGATGGAATCGACGGGTACATCGCCAGAGGGTGTCGTGTAATCCTTGTAATCCTCGATTCTGCGGACTGTGAAAAGGGGGGGAACGTAAGGGGTGAGTTGGTGATTTAGGTGTGAAAGGAATGAAGGGAGAGAGAGGGACGTACCGACGGATTTTCCACGAATGACTTCGCCAAATACCACACGTGCTTGTCATCGAGATGAGGCGTGGGTGTGCACGTGATGAAGAATTGCGAGCGTACTTTATAGTGTTCGGACCTGCGTTGGTCTGCGCATCATCCGATGAGGCTAGAGAGCGACGATATGGGCTGCGGCGCTGCGGCGCACCATGGAGAGAAGGAAGGGCCGAGTATGCTTGACAGAGAAAGCTTCATCCTCGAATTTCTTCAAGTTGCCATAGATGGCTTCGCCGGCACCGTCTCAACTGGCGGGGGACCTCCGAGTCCCCACTCCCCACTGGCACACAAGGCCTGTCCATGTTCTGTTCGACACTTGCTGCCCTCGCTTCTGTCGGATCGAGCCTCATCGTTTACTACAGCAGTGCCCACAGCTATAGAACTCCCGCACACTGGCAATAACAAACCGCTAGTCCTTTACACGAAAAGTCGAAAACCCGCGCGGATTGACACACCAAGGCCGTAGCACGGGTATGGGTTCCACTGGAGGGTAGAATTGATCTGCCCCGCACCCTTTGCTTTAGAGTCGGTTAGACCTGCACCCGGAGACCCCGAGCAACACAATTGATGTTTATAGTGTACGTACCTGTTGTACAACTCTAAGTTGTACTGTGATCCCACCTGTCGACTCAACGCTGTGATGATACCGCCTAAAGGCTACAGTAAGTTTACAATTGAAGTATTCCTACAAGGAAATACAAAGTCCATATGACCTAAATAACAACTGCAAGACCCCGTACAATCGCACGATCGATGAAGAATTTAAGACCGGTAAAACTATCCATTTCCCTCACCATAGCTCGGCGGTGCCGATCCCTCCTCACGAAG
The DNA here is from genome assembly GCA_022884055.1 of Russula griseocarnosa. Lineage (NCBI taxonomy): Eukaryota > Fungi > Basidiomycota > Agaricomycetes > Russulales > Russulaceae > Russula > Russula griseocarnosa. The sequence goes on along the minus strand of JAGKRU010000002.1, from coordinate 1,353,453 downwards.
TCGCTCCATCTCCCGTCGTACTAGAGACTCAAATTCCGAGTGTAATCTCCGAGTGTCCAATGGTGGTTCTGCGGACTCAGTGACGGCATTCAGAGGAGGCGTGGACTGAGACGCGTTCTCTGTCGAGATTTGGAAACTGTCAGGCTGTGGGGACCTAAGAGCCTCTGTGCGTAATCGCGCCATCTCCTTGTCAGACAAGCCAACTGGGACTGGTGGCCCTTGTTGCAAGAATGGGACTACAGTGGGCGGCGAGGAAGATGGACTGTGGAGCTTGACCATCGCTATTCCTTGGTCTCCAATTACTAAAGGCTGCTGCTCCGCCGAAATTCTCAAGTCCTGGTTTTCGTCGAAAGAGTTCGGATCGAAGGGTGTTACGATCATCTGTGGGCCAGCATACATGGAATCAGTTGACAAAATAGACCTAGGTCCAGAACGTCTCCATCTCCGTCGGCGCTGTACGAAGGTAACGATTCCGATCACAGCAACGATGGCAGCAACACCACCAATAATTGCACCTATCTCCCTGTTTTGTTTTTTGGGAGATGGCAAGTTCGTCGTCGTCCTTATTGGAAGCACAGAAGCACTATAAGGGGGGCAATAGTCAGAATGAAAAATGGAGGGACCACTGTGCACGAACTTTACGACTAATGGCGCAAACACAGCACCTTGTGCGGGACTAACAAACATTATAGCAACTTCAGTTAGGATATTAGATCCGATTTCTCAAATAACTCACCTAGCCATTCCTTGGAGAGATGTCCCATTAACACTATCATAATACACAGGGAACACCTCAGGGAGGCCGTTATTTTCGACCCGCTTAGAAACTCTCTCGATAAGCTCTGACCGTAGGCTTTGATTTGTAGTCATAGCAGCTACAAATGAACTCCAGCCTAGGACAAGGTCAGATAACAGAATTTAAGAATATAGAAATACCAACTAGACACGGCGATATTTGTGTCTGTAGGAACGGCGTTATCAACAGGCATCCCAAAGGTGAAGTTCGAGGTCGACATGAGGTTGTAAATAAAATTGCTATGTCCGGTGTATACCTGAAACTGGTCAGAGACAGCAAGAAACGAGTATTCGAGAACACTGACCGACGAATCCACCAATTTGGTGTCTAGCCACACATCCGCGAATAGATTGTAGCCCAAAGTCCAGGAATTCGTTTGCCCATATACTGCAAGGAGATGCTTGTCGCTGCTCAATGCAAGGCTCTTCCATTGAGCGTAGCGACCTGCAGCAGCATCCTACAAGCGAATTGATATGGCTTAACATGACATATAAAGAACTAGTACAGACGTTGTATATATTCGTGTCATTTATCCGATTGACTACTTGCGCCATTTTCGACATGGCTTGAATGGCGATGATGCCTTTGATCGCAAGGTTCGTTTGGTTACTGACAGTCAGGTTATCTGCGAAAGACCTGCGTCATCAAGCATTGTCAGTAATGTGTAGTCCGTCAACCCAGAGAAACTTACTGATCGGTTATGAACGGCATTAAACGTGTCAAATAAATGGCCCAGGAAGAAAGCAACGAATACTGTCGGAGTTAATCGGGTCCCATCAGCCAGAAATTTAGTGTTGGCGTACATATCTACTTATAAGGCTTCCGTCGCCACTTGCGCGCGCATAAGCATAAGTCATAATCAGCATATTCCCCATCTCTGTGAGAAGCGACTGATCAGCAATGCCCAAATCCAGCATCAGACGGACAGACGTTCAACACCCTGGCTATGAGGTGAATTCATCCCCGACACATTGGGATAGTTTGATCCTGCAATAAACTGTCTGAATTTATCTCAACATCTACGTTTATGCTAGACGCACCGAGATCAGCGGCAGCATATGGGATGATATAGTTATGTGATGCTTGAAGCTGAAATAATGGTTCAAGAAGAAGTCCACCGAGCGACGGATCAAAGTACATCAATGCAGGAAAGGCGGCATACAAGGTCTCGACAGCATTAACTCGGCTTTGAAGTTCAATTTCAGTCCTAGCATGATGAACAAACAGCTTGGACGGATTCACTTTTTCTTAACCCCACCGATGTTCTTCATGAACATCATTACATCGGACTTGTTGAGGTTCCCGTACTGGTCAGTCCCAACTGTTAGCTGCATGCTGCCGTATACTTCGGCGAGTGCAATAGCAGTCACCACTACCGGTGCTAAATCATGCGTTGAATTTCGGAATTCGTTGAATATGTTGTTCGACAACCGTAGACCTATTGAGGACGCATTGATAAAATCGCTGAGAAAGTCAACAATCTGGTCTTTGATGTTAGATACATTATCTCCTTGAGAATTGCAATAAATACTAGCCAGACTTCCGTCATTTGAGTATTGTGTCTTGTAATACGGCCAACGAGACGTCGGAGGAGCACCAGATAGATCGGTGTATTTGACGGCATGGTCTGTGGTGTAGCCGATCGCCCAGACAACTGAGACATCAGATTCAGATGTGGCTTGAATAGTGCCAAGGTCGCACGATATGGCAAAGACGAAGTTATCGCTGATGGGATGTGCATTTGGATCTTGTTTCCCGTTTAACACTCCATTGCGCGAAAAATTGCCCCGAGAGTCAGCATCCGATGCGATTTGGTAGGTGACATCGTCTCCCTGCACCACGGATCGTGAGTATGAAAGTACATAAAAGACAAAGAGATACCCATCAACTCACGGCATTCATAGCATAATATAGCGTACCCCATTGTGCTTGGTCGAGTATCTCCACGAATTCTGCCTGTGTCTCGAGTGTGACTCTATGGAAGATGACATTGGGATTGGAAGTCGTGTTCCACATGATTTTCTGCGATCGATCCCCCGACATCCACTCTGTAACCAAGCTGTGAATTAACGATGGGCTTCGGGAAAGGATTTCACGTACCTCCGCTGATATCTGAATACACCTGCACAGAATGACCTGCATTGTCCAAGGATTTTGCGTCGAAGGACAGGTACGAGAATGGGATGGATTGCTTTACCCAATCTCCGGGCTTTATATGTTGCATATGTAGACATTGAAAGTAACAGAAGGGTAGGAACGAACCTCGATAGGATTAAAGAAAGTGAGATTGACTTGCATGGGCCCGGCTTGCCCACCGAGGTAGGTGAAGGCAGGGAAGACCTCAACGGACGTGCTGTTTACAGTACCGTTAACGAGATTCGAAGCTACACTTCCTAGGAAAGAATAGGTCAGGCCGTCAACTCGCACGAGGACAGTCCACCCTAGGATCTGACACAATCAAGTTGAGAACATTGTGGCCAGCTAAATATACGGGGATGGCAAACCTGAGAACTATTGGGGGTCGCGGACCATATGGTCCCACCGGAATTATTTGAGTGGAGCCAAGAGTTGAGATATGGTGAACGAACAGCGAGGGGAACCGCGGAAGGCCAGGCAACAATGTTAGAGGAAAGGAGAAGGGTAAAAAGTAACAAGAGAATCATGGTAGGTCGTAATACTACAATGAGAGGTTGCGTTGTTTAGACCGCCAGCGGTATCAGCGTCAGGCGAGGAAGGTGATAAGATGGGGGAGTGGAGCAGGGAGGTTGCTAGGCAGCCTAGGCTCAGGGCAAGAGAAGAACACACCTGGAGGGCTATGAATCTCCGGCTACTAGTAGAGCTCCGCGAAGCGCTGACGTGTGACAAGCACTTAGTACGACTGGACCCACCATTTAGCGCAATTTCGAGGATAGGAATATTGATTTGCAGTGAGTCACAGCATTATAGACGATTTTATCCGAGGGGACGAGGGTTGCGATCAAAAGACATCAGAAGTTATATTTCCCTTTTCACACATCAGTACATCAGTAATTGATCATCGATCTGTGCTCAGCGCTCACTGGCAGCATGCGTGGGTATAGAAAACTCAAGGCGAGTGACCTGTGTACCGGATGTCCGTGAGATCATTGCAACAATTAAACCTTTTTGCACGTGCCAGTGTCCAAATTCCAACTCAATTCAATTGGAGCCCTGAGCGTGCACCGACAAAACACAAAGACAGTGTTGTCTACCCTTGGTGGGTATAAGCAGAGGCCCGGGGTGCGGAAGGCACGACATGTGCACATATTGCCACGTAATGATGGCATGTGAGCCTCACACCAGGCCATATTTCTAATAAGAGTCTTGTATATGCGCTGGGGAGTATATGGGGTAGGTGAAGAAGCTCGGAGGGTGTATGTGTGATTTGTGCATAACGTATTATGATTGACGCCTGGGCAGCCTGATGACAAACAACAGTACTGTATCCATTTTTGTGCCGGCGGCATTGCTATGTATGACAACGCAGCTTTGCCTGTTTCCCTACTGGGGAAGAGGCGATTCCTATTATTCTTCATGGGGGAATCGTGAAGTAGTCAAGACCACTATTACCTCCTAGCCTATTTTATATCCGATAGACAATCTATGCCTTGTTCAGTTGAAATTATCCCAGATCTGGATTGAATAAATCTGTATGATCTCGTGGGCCGTGGCTGTAATTGGCTGTATCAGACTTAGCACTCATATCATTCCACAAAGAATCAAAAAAAAAATTTTTTTGTAGGTACAACCCGGATTATAATTGGAGATTATTTCAACCGAAATTGAACAGGGCTTAAACATTTATTAATAATTCAACAAACCACCGTCTTGGCGCCTGGGACCAGGTCGGGTCTACGGCGATTAGTGAGCGTGAGGGAGTGTAATGCAAAGTACTGTGCCGCCCACATGAGGGCGTGCTGTGAGCTTGGTGCAGGGCAATGCGAAGCGCCGGGCGAAGCCTGTGGATCCAGCCGGAGAGGTGAGCTCCGTGGCGGGTATGGCCATCGCGCTCGCTGCAGTGATCCGTGAACTCGTGATCACAACTGACCCGCTGTTTGGGGAGTTGCTGCTGCGAGAAGTGGCAGAAAATGGATGCGGTGGACGATGGACGAGACGCCGCCTCGCTCCCACTCCAAAACTCCAACGCTGCGCGTCAGCGCTTGGACCCCCATCTCAACCCCCCACTGGCGCACACGGCCTGTCCATGTTCTGTTCGACACTTTCTGCCCTCCGTTCTGTTAGATTGAGTTTACTACAGCAGTGCTGTAAGGACGACGCGTGTGCTGTGTTAGTTCAGTGTGGCACATGCACATGCACACGTGGCCTGCGACGACACGTGCCACACACGCGTTGATGTTGTGATTAGACGTATCGGCTGCGTCGCTATTGTATCATGTATCTTATCTTTGTGGCCGTCTCCCTGTTATATACCTAGCCTTCGGGTACCTGTAGTACCGCCGAATCCCATCCATCTGTGTTTTGCATCTTAGCGTCTGCCATTGCTTTCACATCGTGTCACATCGCACCCGAGCCGATCCGTCACGCGTTCAGCCCTGCAGTGATAAGTCCCGCTTTACATTGCCTCTCTATTCTGATCAGGTTTTCCCTGGTGGACGACTTTTTACCTGTTTCTACTCGCACCTTCTCTTCGGTGCCAACAGTTATAGAACTCCCGCACACTGGAAAAAGCCAAACCCGGTAGTCCCTTACATGAAAAGTTGAAAACCCGCGCGGATTGACACGCCAACTTGAAGGCCATGGGTTATGGCACGGGTATGGATTTCACTGGGAGGTGGAATTGATCTGCCCCGCACCCTTTGCCGTTAGTCGGTTATACCTGCACCCGAAGACTCCGAGCAGCACAATTGAAGTCCATAGTATATGTACCATTTATACAACTCTAAGTTGCACTGTGATCCTACCTGTCGACTCAACGCTGTGATGATACCACTTAAAGGCCACAGTAAGTTAACAATTGAAGTACTCTTTCAAGGAAATACAAAGTTCATGTGAGACAACCGCAAGACCCCGTAAAATCGTGCGGATGAAGAATCTAAAACCAGTAAAACTATCCATCCCCCTCAGCATAGCTCGGCGGTCCCCCAACTATCAATCCCTCCTCACGAAGTCGCTCCACTTCCCGTCGTACTAGAGACTCAACTTCCGAGTGTAATCTCCGAGTGTCCAATGGTGGTTCTCCGGACTCAGTAACGACATTCGGAGGGGGTGTGGACTGGGACGTGTTCGCTGCCGAGACTTGGAAATTGTCGGGCTGCAGGGCATTAAGAACCTCCGTGCGTAATCGCGCCATCTCCTTGTCAGACAAGCTAACTGGGCCCGGTGGCCCTTGTCGCAAGAATGGGACTACAGCGGGCGGCGTGGAAGATGGACGGTGGAGCGTGACCATCGCTATTCCTTGGTCTCCAATTACTAAAGGCTGCTGCTCCGCCGAAATTCCCAAGTCCTGGTTTTCGTCGAGAGAGTTCGGATCGAAGGGTGTTACGATCATCTGTGCGCCAGAATACACGGAATCAGTTGACAAAATAGATCTAGGTCTAGAACGTCTCCATCTTCGTGGGCGCTGTACGAAGGTAATGATTCCGATCACAGCAAAGATGGCGGCAACACCACCGATAATTGCACCTATCTCCCTGTTTTGTTTTTTGGGAGATGGCAAGTTCGTCGTCGTCCTTATTGGAAGCACAGAAGCACTATAAGGGGGGTCATAGTCAGGAATGAAAATGGAGGGACCGCTGTGCACGAACTTCACGACTAATGGCGCAAACACAGCACCTTGTGCGGGACTAACAAACATTATAGCAACTTCAGTTAGGATATTAGATCCGATTTCTCAAATAACTCACCTAGCCATTCCTTGGAGAGATGTCCCATTAACACTATCATAATACACAGGGAACACTCCAGGGAGGCCGTCATTATCGATCCGCTTAAAAACTCTCTCGATAAGCTCTGACCGTAGGCTTTGATTTGTAGTCATAGCAGCTACAAATGAACTCCAGCCTAGGACAAGGTCAGATAACATAATTAAGAATATAGAAGTACGAACTAGACACGGCGATATTTGTGTCTGTAGGAACGGCGTTATCAACAGGCATCCCAAAGGTGAAGTTCGAAGTCGACATGAGGTTGTAAATAAAATTGCTATGTCCGGTGTATACCTGAAACAGGTCAGAGACAGTAAGAAACGAGTATTCGAGAACACCGACCGACGAATCCACTAATTTGGTGTCTAGCCATACATCCGCGAATAGATTGTAGCCCAAAGTCCAGGAATTCGTTTGCCCATATACTGCAAGGAGATGCTTGTCGCTGCTCAATGCAAGGCTCTTCCATTGAGCGTAGCGACCTGCAGCAGCATCCTACAAGCGAATTAATATGGCTCGACATGACATATAAAGAACCAGTAAGTTACAGACGGTGTATATATTTACGTCATCTATCTGATTGACCACTCGCGCCATTTTTGACATGGCTTGAATGGCGATGACGCCTTTGATCGCAAGGTTCGTTTGGTTATTGACAGTCAGGTTATCTGCGGAAGACCTGCGTCATCAAGCATTGTCAGTAATGTGTAGTCCGTCAACCCAGAGAAACAACTTACTCATCGGTAATGAACAGCGTTGTAAGATTCAAGTAGAAGGCCCAGGAACAAAGCAACGAATACTGTCGGAGTTAATCAGGTCCCATCAGCCAGAAATTTAGTGTTGGCGTACATATCTACTTATGAGGGTTCCGTTGCCACTTGCGCGCGCATAAGCATAAGTCATAATCAGCATATTCCCGGTCTCTGTGAGAAAAGACTGATCAGCAATGCCCAAATACAGCATCAGACCGACGGACGTTCAACACCCTGACTATGACGTGAATTCATCCCTGACACATTGGGATAGTTTGATCCTGCAGCAAACTGTTTGAATTTATCTCAACATCCACGTTTATGCAAGACGCACCGAGATCAGCGGCAGCATATGGGATGATATAGTTATCTGATGCTTGAAGCTGAAATAATGGTTCGAGGAGAAATTCACCGAGCGACGGATCGAGGTACATCAATGCAGGAAAGGCGGCATACAAGGTCTCGACAGCATTAACTCGGCTTTGAAGGTCAATTTCAGCCCTAGCACGAACAAACAGCTTGGACAGATTCACTTTTTCTTAACCCCACCGATGTTCTTCATGAACATCATTACATCGGACTTGTTGAGGTTCCCGTACTGGTCAGTCCCAACTGTGAGCTGCATGCTGCCATATACTTCGGCGAGTGCAATAGCAGTCACCACTACATCATTCGTGAAAGGTTTGGAATCGTTGTATATCTTCTTTGACCACTGGAGCGTCGGAACGACCGCATGGCTGAAATCGCTGAGAAAGTCAACAATCTTGGCTTCAATGTTAGACATTATCTCCTCGAGAATTGCAAGAAATACTAGCCAGACTTCCGTCATTTGAGTATTGTGTCTTGTAATACGGCCAACGAGACGTCGGAGGAGCACCAGATAGATCGGTGTAATTGATGGCGTGATCTGTGGTGTAGCCGATAGCCCAGACAACAAAATCCTGTGTGAATTGAATAGTGCCAAGGTCGCACGATATGGCAAAGACGAAATTATCGCTGATGGGATGTGCATTTGGATCCTGTTGACAGTTTAACATTCCATTGCGCGTAAAATTACCGTGAGAGTCAGCATCCGATGCGATTTGGTAGGTGACATTGACTCCCTGCACCACGGATCGTGAGTAAGAAAGCACATAGAAGACAAGGAGATTCCCATCAACTCACGGCATTCATAGCATAATATAGCGTACCCCATTGTGCTTGGTCGAGTATCTCCACGAATTCTGCCTGTGTCTCGAGTGTGACAGTATGGAAGATGACATTGGGATTGTTAGTCGTGTTCCACATGATTTTCTGCGATCGATCCCCCGACATCCACTCTGTAACGAAGCTGTGGAGTAACGATGGGCTTCAGGAAAGGATTGCACGCACCTCCGCTGATATCTGAATACACCTGCACAGCATGACCTGTATTGTCCAAGGATCTTGTGGTGAAGTACAGGTACAAGAATGGGATGGATTGCTTAACCCAATCTCCGGTCTTTATATATTGCATATGTAGACATTAAAAGTAACAGAAGAGTGAGGACGAACCTCGATAGGATTTATAAAAGTGAGATTGACCTGCATGGGCCCAGCTTGCCCACTGAGGATGGTATAGGTAGGCCGGACCCTAACAGACGTGCTGTTTACAGTACCGTTAACGAGATTCGAAGCTACACTCCCTAGGAAAGAATAGGTCAGGCCGTCAACTCGCACGAGGACAGTCCACCCTAGGATCTGACACAATCAAGTTGAGAACATTGTGGCCATCTAAATATACGGGGATGGCAAACCTGAGAACTATTGGGGGTCGCGGACCATATGGTCCCACCGGAATTATTTGAGTGGAGCCAAGAGTTGAGATATGGTGAACGAACAGCGAGGGGAACCGCGGAAGGCCAGGCAACAATGTTAGAAGAAAGGAGAAGGGTAAAAAGTAACAAGAGAATCATGGTAGGTCGTAATACTACAATGAGAGGTAGCGTTGTTTAGACCGCCAGCGATATCAGCGTCAGGAGAGGAAGACGACTAGAGGAGGGCCACTCGCAGTAGAGTTGAGCAGGGAGGTATCTGGGCTCTGTGCAAGATATGAAAACACCTGGAGGGCTGCTAAGGTATGAACTTCCGGCTAGTAGGAGGTCCAGGAAGCGCTGACGTGTGACAAGCACTTAATACGACTGGACTCAACATTCAGCGCAGTTTGGATAAGGATAGGAATATTGATTAACAGTGAGTCACAGCATCACGGACAGCAATTTTGTCCAAGGGTACGACGGTTGCGCCAAGGTGGGATTAGAAGACGCCATGAGAAATCACACATCAGTACATGCATCAATCAATGATCGATCCGCGGGATAAAAGTTCGGGTTTCAAGAATAAAAACATAAATCAGTACGTCCAGTGCTCAGCTCAGTATGCGTGGGTAGAGAAAACTCGAGGTCTGAATGACTTGTGTACGACTGTACCGACCGTGAGATCGTTTACAGCGCTTTCCATTTTGAAAAAATAAATTTCGGGTAAAATCCGGCAAACTCCGCACAAAGTATGTAACCCTCTCGTGCGTGTACCTGCAAGAAAGTGACTAAGACTGGGATTTAAACCCAGGCCCCCCGGATCTTTCAGACATATAATCAGGCACTTTAACCACTGAGCAAACCAGCCTTGGGTCCGACGTCCGACCGAGGGTGTAGCTTATAATTTGCTGTCTCAACCAGACTATGTGTGACAGGTTACAAATCCAGCCCGATATGCAGGTCCGGCCGACTCCGTGCCGCATGGATTTACCCGTTAAATGGCGCACGTTCTTCTAAACCCGGCGAAAATTTGCACATGCTATCCCCCCAACTGTCTTTTCTCACTGTTCAACTTGAGTGCGGCTTCACCAGTTTCAAAATTCATTGTGGTGTTATAGAGGTGAATATACTAAGCAGAGGGTGAGGCACGACGTGTGATGATGGCATTGTGAGCCTCACACCAGGCCATATTTCTAAAGGAGTCTTGTACTATGTGCGCTGGGGAGTATATAGGGTGGGCGAAGAAGCTCCGAGCGTGTATGTGTGATACGCCCATAACTTATGTGATTATGATGGACGCGGCCTGCCAGTGGGCAGCCTGATGATCATGATAAACAACAGCATCCATTTTCGCGCCGGTATTGTTTCGAGATGACATCGACACTGCTTTGCCTGTTTCCCTCCTGAGGAAGAGGCGATTCCTATTATTCTTCATGGGGGGATCGTGAAGTAGTCAAGTCCACTACTACCTACTGACTTGTTTTATATCCAATAGACATCTATTGACAGTTGAAAGAGTAAAATTAGATGCCTGTTCCGCACCAATAGAACTGTGTCCAATTCCGATACGTCACGGTCCTGTGCAGTCCTGCTAATTGAAATCCTCTATTCAAACATCTTCTTGTAGGCCGCCCTTTCCTTGTCCCGCTGTGCCTTTTTACGCTGTCGGATGCTCTCAAGCTCGGCAGCGATAGCCTTGTCATCCTTCGCCAGTGAGAGTGCCTCCAAAATCACTTTCTCAGCCTCTTCGTCCTCCTTGAGCGAGACTTTGGGCAAGACCCTGACGGTACAGTGCCTTTGCTGCAGGTTGGGGCACACACCAAAGTCATGGTAAGCGTCCTCCTACGCGCACAATTTGTGACCAATACATACCGCGGTCTGCATCGCTGAGCTTTGGTAATTCTAGCGCGGATTTTGTTGCGTTGATCGCGATCTGTGCACCTGCTGCGCCACCAGGTGCCTTTAAAGCTGCAAGAGCCGAGTTGAGCAACAATGGCGTGCGGAGAGCGAGGAACTCGTCTGCGAGGTCCTCAGGCGCCTCGTGGTGCACATCGAGGTAACGCAGCGCCTTCTGCCACTTTGCGAGTGCATCGGCAGTTGCATCCTCCTTCCAACGCGCGTTTCCGAGCGTGCGGAGGGTGGTCGCAGCCTCGAGCACGACCTTTGGGTCTTGCGTGTCGCGTGAATCGTCTTCGGGGTGATCTTCGTATGGGTCACCGTCGGATCCGACGACAGGCCCTGTGAGGGACGGGTCGGAGGGCGAGAGCTCGCCCGCGTCCGCAATTATGATGGGATCGACGGGTACATCGCCAGAGGATGTCGTGTAATCCTCGATTCTGCGGACTGTGAAAAAAAAAAAAAAAAAAGGGGGGGGGGGGGGACGTAAGGGTAAGTTGGTGATTTAGGTGTGAAAAGAATGAAAGGATTGAAAGAAGGAAGAGAGAGTGACGTACCGATGGATTTTCCACGAATGACTTCGCCAAATACCACGTGCTTGTCGTTGAGATGAGGCGTGGGTGTGCACGTGATGAAGAATTGGGAGCCGTTAGTGTTCGGACCTGCGTTGGCCTGCGCGTCATCCGATGAGGCTAGAGAGTGACGATATGGGCTGCGGGGCTGCGGCGCACCATGGAGAGAAGGAAGGGCTTCGTATGCTTGACAGGGAAGGCTTCATCCTCGAATTTCTCGCCATAGATGGATTCGCCACCAGTTCCTACAACAAAATCGCGTCGGAGATTGAGGTGGGTCCCCACACCCCATAATCAAAAGGCAACAAAACTGACCATTCCCAGCAGTGAAATCGCCACCCTGGATCATGAATCTGCGCATACAGGCACGGAAGGCACGCTGCGGTTAGATTATAGGTCATTATTCGTGTGAGCAGAGCTGCGCGCACTTCTTGATAACACGATGGAAACCACTGCCTTTGTACGATAAGGGCTTTCCAGACTTGCCGATGCCCTTTTCGCCAGTGCAGAGTGCACCTGTACATGTCCGGATGGAAATTTAAAAAAAAAAAAAGAATAAAGTAAGTGAGCGTGCACTAGTCGGGGTAGATGTTGATGAAAGGAAAAGAAACGGACGGAAATTCTCTGCTGTTTTTGGAACAAGATCATTGTAGAGCTGAATGACGATCCTGCCTGCTGGGACACCTGCAATAGAGACATCAAAGAAGGTGATCTTTCGCTCAGTTGTTGATTCGCTCATTTGCACGCACTGGCCGGGCACACTTTCCCCAAGGTACAAAGATGGAATGAATGATTCCCCTTTTAAATATCCCAAGTATTACGTAATTTACATCTCGAAGATTCGCACAGATTCGCGGCGTGGCGCGGAGCTCATATGACTAAACATTCCCACGTTTCCCCGCATTTTCGGACGTCAAGCAGTCAGGCGCGTCAGGCCTCGAGTCAGCGCAGCCATACGCAGTCGTGTGATATGAACAATGGGATCAGGTGTTGTTGTATAATGCTTGTAGTCTAGGCAAAGGGTCTCCCTTCTAGGCCGTACTGTTATGGGAATGGTGACGGAACACCGCCTCTCTCGCTAAGGTGATGCTCGCGTGATCTCTCGTTCTGGTTTGGTCCTAGCCCCGCCGCGAAACCTATTTAATCGAACTATTTAAATCCCCACGAAACACTCCAACCTTGTACCTCGCAACCCCACCTCTTTCCCCATCCCTCGATACCATACAATCATGACCCGTACTGAACGCTCCCACTCTCTTCGTGCCCTTGCCAAGGACCGCTCAGAGGCCCGCAATGGCATGGATACCTCTGTCCCCAAAGGTGGTGCTGGTGCCCACAACTGGGGCTCCATCCAATCTGAATATTACCACGAAAACGCTGCTATTGTCGATGAAGTTGAAGAGCTTGAAGACCAAGCTGCGGGAGGTGCAGGTAAGCGGCTTACTTTATGACGTACAATTTGAACATGGTGGAAAACGTCCTCTTTATTCCCGCAGCCTCCCAACCTTCTCCAAAGATACCTGCTGTTGTGCGTCGTAGCAGCATCACCGACGAGGACCGCGAAAATGCTCTCAAAGTCCGCAAGAATGCTTTGAAGAGCAACGGCGGTATGTTCTTCTTTGAGACTACCTTCGTTTATCCTGTGATGATGACGCCATTCCAAAGAAATCGACCTCTCGGACATCGCTCGCTCTTCCGTCGCGGTTTCCTGCTCTCCCACCAAGGAGAACGCCCTCACTTCGAACATATTCGTAAGTGGCTTTGCGCCACACCCAATTGTTACGGTGGCACTGATCTGACCCTTTTACGCCGCACTTTATAGTAACTTATTTGCATCACAAATCCAAACCCAATTTCCACATACTCGAATGCGTATTCTCAATGAACCTAATCAATGTTGCTATAACCAGTTTGTTACCCTTGCCAGTCAGTGCGGCGTACGCAGCGGGACAGACTTTGTACTGTATTTGTATCATACGTAAAGTGGCCGTCGACGCGAACGAATGTCTGCTTCGATTCACGCTTCTTCAAAGCCCCCTTCGTACCGTCTGTTGTCCTGTCCCGTTCCGAATGTGAATATAAAAATCCGCAGTGGATACTGTGGCACGCATATACCAATGCTTTGGATATCATACAAGGCATGCAAGACATTGAAACACGTAAATCTGAGCCTTGGCCTGTTAACGAGTTCAATCAAAAATTCAACCTTCGTCGTGAGTAGCACTAGTCGTGGTTTTGAACCTCCCAGATCCTGTACACGATTTCTTCCGGGTCCCGAGATCCCAATCCCAGCCTTCGCAATGCGCGCTCGCGCAGAAAATCCTCACGCGCGTGTGCGAGCCTGGCCACGGTAAGCGCCGAGAAGCTCAACACCTCTCCCTCCGTCAGCGGCTGTTCTCTCACCACGAAAAGGAGGAGTAACGGGACGACATCATGAAGCACGACGTCGTATTTCTCCGCCACGGAGATGAGTAGCTGGCAGTCATGCTGCTGTAACTCCTGTTGTATTTCTTGCTCCTTCCTCTCCGTCGCCATCAAGTCCCACCGTTTCTGTCGAACTCGGAAGGGGCCGTAGATCTCGCGTATCGCACGCTCGCGCACGTTCAGGAATTCGTAGCGATGCGCGATGGACAGGAGCGAGACCCAGCTCTCTTGCGATAGCGTGAAATCGTCATATATGCTGTATAATAAGAATACCGTCGGGAAACGCGTCGCGACCGGCCGCATTGATTAGCACAGTTTTGTTCGATTGGCACGGGTAGGGCAGAAGAAGAAGCCCAGAATACCCCGTAGTACTGCTGCTTACCTCTTGTAAAAGAACCGGAGGAGTGACTCAAACTCGAGTTCCGTCACGCCGGAGAGATAGATCGGGTTTGCGTCGGATGTGCCCTCAGCAGCGGTAGAGGGGTCGACCTGGGCACCGCGCGGAAGGGAGAACATGGAGCTGAAGATGAGAGAGTTCTCGGCCAAGAAGTGCCGGTGAACACGGAAGAGACGATTCTCGACCTACAATTACAATGGGAAGTTGCGAAAGTGAGCATCGATTGGCGACGGATACTGTAATGTACAGTATGTATGTATCCATTAGAAGGGTTTGGTGGGGTCACAGACCTGGAACACCGTCATTTCGTCCGTGAAATAGAACTCGGCATGTCGCTCTGTACGTGGTGCTGCGGAAGAGGGCTGCTCACTCCTCCTGCCCGCGTTTGCGTGCTTCGGTTGAGGCTCGTGTTAGTCACTGATTTCCGTGGGCACGATGATCGTCCTTACTGTCGAATGAGGCGGGGCAGTAGCCATCATTATGTCACGTCGTGGTTAGGAGTGGGTTTTGAATAATCTGCGCAGACGAGGGTGGACCATGTGTGTTGCCTCGTTCCCTTTTACGTCGGTTCGTTTGCGCCCATGTTTTTGATTACAGTATGATCTCGTAAGCTGTCTCCCGCGCTCGCGCGCGCATGTTTTGCAACAACGCCCTGTGATAAGATCCTCACCTCACCCCTTATAACGACTGCCAACAGTCCGCGAACCGTGCGAGCTTGAACTGACAGGCGTATGCTCCGTTTTTATTTAGTAATCGATTCAATTGTTCCTTGTGTCTGCGACTCTGCGATACCAAATTTTTACCAATATCAAGCCAACTAAGCTGACCGGAAATATTCGTGTAGCCACTCTCTTGCCCGTATCACCGAGGAACCGCCCATCCATCCTTCACAAGATTCACATCGTTGTCTATCCCAACATACACTGGCAGAGCCACGCCGCGTCGCCGCTTACTGTAACTTAATGACTCCCTTCGTTGGTACTGGTACTGGTATTCTAGAGCTTGATGTGCCACTCTTGGAACCTGTGGACAGGACAATGTTGACCGAAGAGGGGCGTGAAGGATGCTACACGTTCCTATGCCCTACTCAGCTCAATTTACATCCATCGCTTTTAGGAGCATTTTGCATCGAATTTCTTCAGGTTGATATGATTTGTTGCGAAGGTATATCGCATCATTTTTTTTTTTCTCGGGACGCTTAATCCTTTAATCCTCTTCTCGGGGGGTGATGTGATGGATCTTCTTATCTGCCTCATTTCCTGACTGTCTACGTCTTGCAAGTGTTGTCCTTCTGCCTCCAATTGTGAGATTCGGAGAGATGATATGCATATCATTTTGTGTCATAAAATTTACAGGAGGAAGGAGACATAAGAACACTGCTTTATTCCATCACCCGTTCTGTTTTTCTCATTCGGCCTAATCTCTGCGGGAGGCAGCATTTGATCTGTTCCGGCTGGTGTCAGTAGAAGCCAACTCCATAACTCTGATCTCCGAGTCGATGATTGAATCTGGAGAACCCCGTGGCCATACCACCGCGTTAGCACCGGTGTTCCATTGTTGTGAACGATGGGCCCCGTCCTTCCAATACTGCTCGCGTGACCGCATCAGCATGACGGTTATGGGAAAGGGTACTTTGAGAGCTTCTTTGTGCGTTATAAGGTTGCCTCTTGTCACGATTCTGCGATATGCAGGTTTGAGCCACTTCTCGACGTCGTACTTTATCGCGAGGCCAATCAATTCAAATGCTTCAATTTCATCCAAACGTGCCGTAATTTCTTTGATAGCTCGTTCGCGGACCTTTTCGAAGATCATGCGAGTGGAAATGGACAACATTGCTATCCAATCGGTCAAGGAAGGGGTATAGTCATCATGCATCCTGACATTCACGATCAGTCATTAGCACGGTCTCAACAGTGCGCCTCATACCCGAAGTAAAAGAATTGCAAAAGATTCTCAAATTCCAAAGTAGGCGTCTCGGGTACCATGATGGGGTTATCGTCTGAACCCTCTACACCTGCGGACTCGTCCGGTTGAGGGAGCGAGAACAAATCGTTGAAAAATTCGGACTCCCGAGTTAAGAAATAGCGATGTATTTTGTATTTCTCTCCGTCTACCTGTGAAGGAAGAGATGGTTATAGGGCAGAAGGAAACATGGTGGTACTATGACTTGCTTGTAGAACAACTTGGGAATCTTCAAAATAGAAGGGCCGCGCCCGTTGTAGCCCTTGGGTTACTTGGGTATTTACCCCGGACACGGGAATAGAGTCATAGCTAGATGGGGCTGCATAAACACCGAGGGACATGATGGAGGTGGTGTCCTAGGACAAGGACAGCTGCACACTATTATATAGAATGTGTCAACTGACAGGGGTATCATCGACCATATCTCTACCACTATCTTGGAGCTTTCCGCAGCAGATACGTAAACAGCACCGAGAGGATGGTCAATTGAACAGAAATAGTATGCATTTACGGCGCAAGGAAGCCAGATTGCTGTCCCCATGCCGCCAGTAGAAAAGTTGAAGAAGGTCCGGTCAGCCTCCGACCCAGGTCTCACCAGTTTGCTGTCCTATGTCGGCTTCGGAAGAGGAGTTCAATGTGAAGAGGAAAATCAAATTGATAGAAGAAGAGCCAGCAGGTGGCGGAGGCGCAACGCAGTAAAATCCAAAATAAAAACGACCACATGATGTTTTCTAGAAGTCACATTGCAGCAGATCGAAGCACTTCCTTTGGCTCTACGGGATACTATTCGAGAGTTTGGCAGAGGATTATAAGCTCTAACTTACTAATTACACCAAGGGACCTGCAGAGTGACACGTGCAAGTAGCTGCGCACTGTGGCGCTACTGACTAAATACTGTAAACCTAAGTGTTTACAGGAATGATTTGTCCGTCTACAGGATTCATGAGGCCGTATTGTTGGGCAGACGTGCGAAGGCTCCCGGCCGTAAATACTCTACCTATATGCCGCGTCCTTTGGTTGAGAGTAAGGTCCTATTAGTCACTGATTTCCGTGAGGATGATGATCGTCCATACTGTGGTTGAATCATGAGGCGGGACAGCAGCCATCATTATGCCAGGTAGGAGTGGTTTTTGGATAATCTGTGCAGACGAGGTGAGCCATCTGGATGTTACCTCGTGTTCTCTTTACGTCGGTTCGTTTGCGCCGGCGCAGGCAGTCACCAGGCAGTGTCGTAAGCTGTTTCCCGCCAAGCCAACCAAAACCTCCCCGCTGGAAAGAAGTTTTGTCACAATGACCTGTGATAAGATCCGCCCTCACCCTTACAACAGTCCGCAAACCGTGCCAGCCTGAACGGACTAGGTATATGAGCTCCTTTTTTTAATCGATTCGATTGCCCCTTGTGCCTACAATACCAATTCCGGGTCGCGTTATGTCAAGCCAACCAAGCTGACTTCCAGAATGCTTTCTCCGAAATCTGCTAGTGTATCTATGATAGGTGCTGCGAGGGTAAAAGCGTCTTCCAAGAACAAGGAAAAAGGTAGAGAGACAGATTTAAGAGCAAAGACGGTGAAGATAGACCGAGATCGTGCGGACAGCAGTTCCACCGAACGATCGCCGAGACGAGAGAGAGCACATCGGTGAGCAAGAGAGGAGAGAAAGGAGAAAGACTTCTAGATGAACGATGAACGATGTCCTAGACAGGCAGGAGGGCGGTCTTATATACATGGGCGCAGCCTTGATGTAAGTGCACAAAGGAAAAGCTAGAATGAGATAAATGAGGGAGCGTACGGCTAGCCGCGTGGTAATGGCTTGGTGTCGGTTAAGCGTTATTCGAGAGAGCGAGACGAGTGGAGGAGAAGAAAGGCAACATGAAGGAGAGGCACAGTGGAGGTGGAAAGGGCTGTGATTGGGACGCATAGGTCGTCTTGTGTCGCGAGCTTGAAGGTCGTTCTTGAAGTGAAGCAGAAGGAGAAGTAAATCAACAAGACCACGTGATGACGGGCGCGACGCGGAAGACCGTTCCGTTCCGTTCCGAGCGTGCTCCGACACACTACAGAGGATGTCTGTGTTCGCGTAGCCCCTCTCTTGACCGTATCACCGAGAAACCGCACATGCTTTACAAAAGACTCACACGTTTATCCCAACATACACTGGGACCTCCACCCTGCCAGTACTGGGGCCACGTCGCCGCTCAATAACAATCTTCATTGACACGCTACTGCTATGATTGCTGCTATCACCAGTGAGTTTGAGAACTTTCATAGCCAATAAAGGCGATTACCCACTCGGCACCTGCACACACATTGCGCCGCTATTCTAGAGCTATGTGCGACTCTTGGAACATATACACGGGTGGACAGGACAACATCGACCGAAGAGGGCGTGATGGCTGCGTTGCCATGCCCGACTCAGCTGCATTTACATCCACCGGCTGTGAGAGCCTCAGGATAGAATTTCTTCAGGTCAATATGTGGGGCGTGACCCTTTTGCGAAGGTATATTTTTCTCGGGACGTTTAATTCTCTAATTCTCTCTCGAGAACGTAATAGGTGGATCTGAAGTCAGCCCCCATTTCCTGACTATCTACTAGTACGACTTTCAAATATCGTCCTTCTGCCTCCAATTGTGAGATTCAGAGAGATGACATGCATATCATAAAATCACAAGAGGGAAGGATACATGAGAGGAACACTGCCTCATCCATCATTCATTCCGTTTTTCTAAGAGCAGCATTTTGATCCGCTCCGGTCAATAGAAGCCAACTCCATAACTCTGATCTCTGCTCGATGATTGAATCTGGACCCGGAGGTCCCCGTTGACAGCTGTTGCTGCTACTGTTACCGTAGGCTGCGAATTGTTGTGGTTGTTGTGGACGGTTTTCCTTCGAATACTGTTCGCGCGACCGCATCAGCATGATGGCCAGAGGAAAGGGTACTTTGAGGGCTTCTTGTTGCGTTATAAGGTGGCATCTTGTCACGATTCTGCGATATGCAGGTTTGAGCCACTTGTCGACGTCGTACTTCACCGCGAGGCCAATCAGTTCAAATGCTTCGATTTCATCTAAACGTGCCGTGATTTCTTTGATGGCTCGTTCGCGGACTTTTTCGAAGATCATGCGAGTGGAAATGGACAGCAATGCTATCCAATCGGTCAGGGAAGGGGCATAGTCATCGTGCATTCTGACGTTCATGATCAGTCGTTGGCACAGCCCCAAGAGCGCGTCCCGTACCCGAAGTAAAAGAATCGCAAAAGATTCTCAAATTCCAAAGTAGGCGTCTCGGGTACCATGATGGGGTTGTCGTCTGAACCCTCTACACCTGTAGACTCGTCCGGTTGAGGGAGCGAGAACAAATCTTTGAAAAATTCGGACTCCCGAATTAAGAAATAGCGATGTATTTTGTATTTCTCTCCGTTTACCTGTGAAGAAAATATATGGTTATATGGCAGAAGGAAACATGGTGGTACTATGACTTGCTTGCAGAACAACTTGGGAGTCTTCAAAATAGAAGGGCCGCGTTACCGCCCGTTGTAGCTTGGGGAACACCTCTTGGTAATTTCCCGGACGCAGGAGTAGAATCACAGAGAGATGGGGCTGCCCGAAAACCGAAGGACATGGTGGAGGTGTGGTGTCCTACGAGAAGGACAAGACTGAACAGTATTATATAGAATGGGTCAACCGACAAGGGTATCATTGGCCTATCTTGGACCTCTCGGCAGCAAATACGTGCACAGAAGAGGGTGATCAATGGAACAGATCATAGATAGAAGCCAGATTGCTGTCACAAGCCGGCGCAGGGAGTTGAAGAAGGTCCAGGCAACCTCCGACCCAGATCTCGCCAGTGTAATGTTGGCTTCGCGAGATAATTTTGATGTGAAGAGGAAAATCAAATTGATAGACGGAGATTGGTAGGCGCAACAAGCAGGTGCAGGCCAGGCTCGCCAAAAAAAAACACACGGCCACTAGAAGCAGCAGGTGGCATCGCTTCCTTTGGCTCTACTGCCGTCAGAGCCGCGTTGGACGGGATGCTACTCGGGAGTTCGGTAGGGGCATCCTAAGCTCTATTAGAGACACCAATGGGCCTGCGGAGTGATCCGTGCAAGTAGCTGCGAGGAATGATTTGTTCGTCTACAGGATTCATGGGGTCGTATAGTTTGGTAGACGCGCGAAGGTACAAAGTTGTATAAATTGCAAAATGGTCGTACTTTGTTTGATGACACATGAATGAATGCATGAACGTGCATGAACCTGAGACAAACAATCGCGTTTTTGATGACACAGACCCAAACCACGTCACATAAATTTCATGAGAGTGGAACACACCCTCGATCATGCATGTCCTTATCCGATGTCACGATCATACCCACCCCATTCGAACGGACCCGTGTGTGCATGTATCATGCTGTCCGCTGTACAACCGTCTTCCTTTTGCCGTCCTTCCCGTCATGATTTCTCCCACATCAAATCTTTCTTCGTATGCGTGAAAATGACACGCTCTAAAACTGTCTCCAACGCTACTGTACTGCCGGGCCGTCTTATTTTCCCGGTTGTTTCATGGCCTACTGAAGTTACTGAAGTACTGAAGGTTCGTGATGTTCTCTGTCGTCTTCACATCGTACGGCACTGAGCATGATCGATCATGATCGCATGATCTTCTGCTGCGCATCCCGTACAGATTCACAACACAACATCTCCAGCTTCTCCAATGGTACTCCTACGTGCGCCCAATCAACCATTCCTCCCATCCATTCCTCTCACCAGCTCTCTATCTTCTCTAGCCCTCCATGTGCGAAAACCTATATAAATTCGCTTTCGACAACCGGACCTCCCACACCTCTTCCCACTCATCTCCGTCTGCACGCCATGTCTCCTCCGTAACCTTTCACCTTCAATTGTACGGACTTTATTTATTGAGCATAGTCCGTCTATCCCGCGCCAGATCATTGCAGAAACTACGTGAACTGCTCACTGCTCCCGCGCCCCCATTCGAACGGTGCCACGTACTGTAGACGGTACGTGACTAACTCGATCGTGCACATATCTCTCCCTCGATGCGCGCAACCATCTCACCGGACAGCTTGACAACCTCTGTTTCGTTGAGGGGTTCTGGACGTCGAACCAGATCTTCCAGTGCCGTGATAATGTAGCTTAACGGGACAGCGTCTCTCCGCAAGGCTAGTCCGCTTCACGAGTCGCAACTCCCGCCGCCCTCGAATACCTCACGCCCCGCGCGGCCTTCAACTTCCGTAAACTTGGATTGATGGGCAGATGGAAAGGAGGGCCGTCCAACTTGAACATTAGGACCATTCCTTGAAAGGCGACTATGTCATTGAGGAACAGAAGGAGCGATGATCACTGGGCTCGGTGTAGCTAGGCTACGAGGTTGAAGTGGCGAGTAGCCACATCTTCTCTGAGAGGTAGCGCATACCACATACAGGATTGGAATCGAACACCATAGGGTTCGGATTGAGGACCTCGAGGTAAGTTAGGAACTCCTACCTACAGTAACTTAGTAATGTGGATTACGCTACCCTGGAACAAAGCCCCAGCTTCGTTCTCGATGTCATCTAGGCCCGTTCTGCCCCATATATTTGTAACACCGTATACTGTAGCCTCACTTTCACCCCAGACAGTGGCAGACGCAGAACGTTCTCCTCACATAATAAAATGACTGTACTAAGCCTAGATATAAAGAGTGTTGTCTGGAATTACGACTCCTCCACATTCCCACCCTCGAGCATCGCCCCGTCATTATTTTCTAGCCGATCCTCGAATTATCGATTCTGATAGACGGTAGTCCCGAAGGCTCGCTACGATAATGTCTGGGAAAAGCTTACAACAATCGACATGCTCCCTGATGATGTCCTGCTAGAAATAGCCGATTTTCTACCTCGTCGAAGATTCATTCAGAGAAAACAAGATAGACGCGTGTCGAAGACGGAGAGGATGAACAACGATAATAACGCACTTCATCGTATCGAATGCCGTGTGGACTTAACGATGATGCTCTGATCCGAACCAGCTAACCCGGCCAGAGAGAGATAGGATTAAAGGGTGAAAGTGGGGAGTAAAGAAAGAAGCAGCGGTGAGATCGGTGAGAGGTAAAGGTAAGGGTGCGCACATCCACTTGCAAGATTAATGTTGTTAATTACTACGGACAAGTCATCCAGCGAGGGCACGCACTTGTTATGAACATGGGTAAGACGCTCGGCATCGTTACTGCGTTGATCGGAAAGATGTTGAGGGAGGGAAGGAGGAGAGAAATATAACAGTGCGTGCCCACCTTGTATTTGCTAACCTCCACCCAGCGCACCAAGGCACCCAGCATCCGTCCCAGAACGTCCTCTTCCGTACCACACAGTTTAATTTGTGAGCACTATCTTGTATTTTTCAAACCATTGCGATAGATTGGAACGGGGATTTACCAGTTGAAAACACAAAGAAGATAGACCATTGACGGACGACGATCGCGTGGCGTTGTGAGACCGTCCAAATTGAACTTTGGAGTTACCTTATACAGGGCCTTCGGTGGAAAGAGAGGGCGGAGTGGAGATGGATGGGTTCAAGCACGGCTGGAAATGGGCACCGGAAAGAGGTGAGCAGGATGGGCAGGATGAGACCGCCTCGACGCAGATCGACCAAGAGTCGTGTGCTTGCCAAGGAAAGGGTGTGGTGAACATGGTAGAATAGTAATTATACGTTACGGGTTAGAAAAGAATGAACAACGCCTGAAGACTGTGCGTAGGCGGGAGAAGGTGATGGAGCTCGATGAAGAGCGCCTGTGCTACTGGCAAGCGCTCAATAGCGCTCAATGCCTGCATCGTCCCGGGTTCTTTTGTGGCACCACGGCCGCCCCCTCGTTTCCTACTGTAGCCTCCCTGGCTCGTTGAAATCAATCTCAATTTGATGGAAGGCAATCACGCACATCCCTACAATCGACGTAAGTCTCTTATCGTCTCCCAACGACTGCTAGCTGATTTGATGCAATGTAGATCAGGTAGTAGCAATTGATGTGCTCCCTGATGACGTCCTCCTAGAAACATTCGGTTTCTTTGTGATCAGACATCCGTGTTGCCAAGAGCTAATGTATATAATCCTAGAAGGCGAGAAAAGGAATGTAGAGTGGTGGCAATCGCTGGTTCACGTATGTCGACGATGGAGAGGTCTTATTTTTGGATCACCACGTCGGCTGAATCTGCACCTTTATTGTACACCCCGAACATGTGCAAGAGTGTCCCTGGATGTCTGGCCAGCCTTACCTCTCCTCATTCAGGGCGGTGTCTCCAAAACGTCAGTGGACCACATCGCTCCCGAACTCAAACACAGTAATCGCATATCTCAAATCGCCCTCGTATGTTCCACAATTTTGGAAATTGAAAACGTTTCGGCAGCAATGCAGGTTCCATTTCCGGAGTTAGAAGCTCTGTTTTTGTCATATGGATATAGCACCCAAACCCAATCGCCAGCCCTTCCTGATTCTTTCTTAGGTGGATCCGCTCCACGTCTGCGACACCTTGACTTATATGCCGTTCCATTTCCGGGATTGCCCAAACTGCTTTTGTCTGCCACACACCTCGTCCTTCTTTGCATTGAAAACACTCCTCATTCCGGGTACATTTCACCCGAGGCGATGGCCACTTGCCTCTCCGTTTTGACCAGCCTCGAAATACTTCGCCTTGGATTCAAATCCCCTCAATCTTGTCCTGACCAGGAAAATCGACATTCACCTCTGCCAACTCGTTCTATCCTTCCCACTCTCACAAAGTTTTGTTTCAAAGGTGTCCACGAATACTTGGAGGATCTTCTATCTCGGATCGATGCCCCTCAACTCTACCACTTGTCAACTACGTTCTTTAATGATATTGACTTCAACATTCCAGAACTCAACAAATTCATCAGTCGCACACCAACACTTGGAGCACATAATGAGGTGCATCTCATCTTTGATAGTCATCAAGCCACGCTTCGGGCTCAGCCTGAGCCATCCGACCGTAGAATGGTCGAAGTAAACATCTCATGCCAAGTGTCAGATTGGCAACTTTCATCCCTGGCACAAATCTGTACCTTGTCGTTACATCTCTTTTTAACAATGGAGAACCTCTACGTCCACGAGGATCTATATTCACCACCCAATTGGAAGGATGATACCGAGAACACGGAATGGTTGGAACTTTTACTTCCATTCACAGCTGCGAAGAATCTCTACCTATCCAAGCAAATTTCGCCACGTATCGCGTCCGCTCTGCAACAGCTCGATGGGGGAAGAACAGCAGAAGCGTTGCCCGACTTGCAAAATATTTTTTTGGAGGGGTTCCAGCCACCGGAACCGGTCGATGAAGGCATTGAGCAGTTCATTTCTGCACGACAGCTCACTAGTCTCCCTGTCGCCATCTCGGTCTGGGAGAGACCCAAAGTAGGAGGACCATAATTGATGGTTGCTACATATCTGCTTCTGATTTTCCGACTCATTAACATTTCGTGTCGAGTGGATGTACAGTAACCTGGCCATAGAATTGAATCGAGTCATCCCAACTGTGTGCTTTATGACTGGCTGTCTATTCAACCACCATGAGGTCCGTGATTCAACCACACTTTGCAGCATGGTGGCGACGTTTGAAGGCGAATCACACCGCTGCGAGCAAGGAAGCAACACGAACCGTACTTTGCGCTACCTGAACTCGAGTTGTGCCATGTATTTCTTCAACAACAAAAATTGTACAGCGTTCAAAAGAGTAAACAGTTCGGGAAACATAACGAAACAAACTATCGTAGCTTGTTGTATTTCCCATGTCCACCAATTTTTTGGCACTACAACACGCCTTCGCTTGACCAAATCTTTAGCGTGTTTGCCCCAAACGTGCAGACTCGTCCTTTGAGTAGCGATTCCGGGAAGGAAAGAAGACATGCGTCGTTGCAGTTTAATCGTGTCTCGAAGGAAACACATCACTCACGGGTCACGAGGCGCAGAAGCTTTGTTGCTGTCAAGTTCCTCGTGGGTGAACGACACAAGTTACTTACTCGAGAATCAAGCCGACAATCGAGGCTCTTGAGACAGTATATATCAAGTCCCTCCGATGCGAGACGACTCGGCAACGTCAGCGCGAGCTTCACTACACAATTTTCCGTCCATCTGAAGCAACGTGAGAAGGTTAGGTAGTCCTCTCGATGCAATAACAGTCACGCAAACCGAGCGTGATTCGGTCTCGCGCGATTGTCATTTGCGGTGAGGTCAAGGTCAAGGGAAATAGTAGGCTCGTCGAGGGGCCGGGGAAGGGTACGATGGGGGAGCACACCGGGCGTATCTGGTAGATTATCTCGGCGAGCACGTCGTATTTGTGAACCCGAACCAAACACGTGGGTGAAAGAGAAGTTCAATTTTTGCTGTAGACTCGAATCGATGGATGATGGAAAGGATGGCCATCCAGCTTGCGATGGACATCGGGAAATCGTCTCGCCAACCACTGGGAATCGTTCAAGTTGTCGCAGGATTCGCTGCTGCGAAGCGGCCGTCGGAATGCATCTCGGAACACGGGGGACTGCGGCCTAAGCGAACAAGAGGCACTCTGAAAACAAACGAGCATTCTCGACCTTTCAAACAAACACGGTAGGTCTCTGAGAGCAATAATCCATACACAGGTGACATACCTGAGGCAATTACTACAGCACATAAAAGGAGGGACCACCGAAAGAGATGGATGCACGGTTGTTGTCAGCGTTGAGGAGGTTGGAGTCGAGGCTTGCTTATTTATCGTTCGCTTGACGGATTCCTATACACCAAAAGTCGATGTATGGACAGAAACATTGAATTCACGAGCGGGCCATACTAATAATCTCTACGCGAAGCAATACTGTAATCGGCTTTAGGAAGGAGAGGGCTAACGAAAACGGTACAAACAAGTACAAATCGGCATACAGTAAATCGCCTGTAAGTTAGACGACGCATCAACCCATCTCTCTCTCTGTGACTTCGCATATGCGTTGCCTGTGCTACGCTACATGTTTCTATCGCATCTCTTTCCGTTTCTCTACTGAACTCAGTGCCTTTATCGCTCCAGAAGTTCATTTTTGCTTACCAAACTTACATCTGCCTCGGAGTCGCCGTCGGCCCTCGCGCTTGACATAAAATCGCTCTCCAACGCACGCACTTGGTTTGTGAACATCTCCATATCTTTGCAAATACTTTTCCTGATGTCGAATACATTTGTCTCTTTAAAAAAAAATGGCTTGTATTCCATGCACAACGCACCAACTGCATCTTTTCTGTCGCTCAATCAATCGCCTACTTGGCTTACTAAACTTGCATCTGCTGCCTATGCAAGGTTGAGCACCACTGATCAATAGGGGCTCAACATGGGTTCTGCTCTCTATTGCAATAGCGATTTTTGCAATAGCGGTTGCAGACAGCGTCCACCCTCTTTAGTCGCACTCACTTATCTACGTGTCGGAATTGAGCTGCCCACAGTTGCCCTTACGGTACATATACACTGCCCAGAATCAGATTGGAACTTGGTCCCAAAGAGTGGCCTGACTTTTATTGCCCTTTCTCGTGTTACATCTCTAAATGGACTCCTTTTCATTGAGAAGTTGGATTAGGAACAGGTGAAGAAGTTGGGCGGTAAATTTTTGCAGTTATGATTACAAGACTTAGCCCGTCTACCTGATATACAAATCGACCTGTCTGTCAGCACAGCGAGCCCTCGCAGGCTTTAGCTTTCCTGCGTTCATGTTAAAAATTGTTGGCTGAAATTACACCGGAATAATTGAAGACATCAAAGTGCTACAGAACATGGGTTCAGCATACGTCCTGGCCTACTTTTATTGCGATTTTTGTGACGAAGCAAAGCAAAGCCATCACAACCTCGACGATGGCAAGCAGAGGCCCAATGACCATACCCTATTGCAATGCCTGAATAGCCTCGTGACCAGTCTCTCTATGGGCGTAAACTCTCGATAGAGAGATATCCTCTTTGGATTCACCGAGAGACGGTCACCGGTCTAATGCCTGAAGGAGATGCCCTCACTTCCAACTTGGGCTCTGTTTACCTTATCATCGATGCTCTCGACAAATGCCACACAACAGGGGGGCATTCCAAAGTTGGACCCAAATTGGGGTTGGGCAGATCAGCACCAGGCTGTCCCGTCGACATGCTCAAGTTTGATTATGATCGATATGATCGTCGATGACGGGGATTCTCAAGTGGTGCAATTCTCACACTTCTCCGTCAATGTATGTCAGATCGACTCGCAAACGCAAGCAGAGACGTCTCCTGCTACCACACCCTTCCCGGATTTGCCCATACAATCCTAGCGCAGGCCTGCCTGGGTGTTCTACTCCGTTTGGATGATCATGTTGACGAGGAAAATGTTGAAATCGAGCTCGCGTGGCTCATCCCTCCCTAGCTCGCTTAGTTTAGTACCATTCTAATGTCATGCTAATCATCCTTCCATTCACCTTACTGACGTGTTACATACATTTGGGTACTATAAAGTGCATGTATTTACACCCCGGCACCCTCGCGCGTTTGCCCCACGTCCCACACAATCGCACTCGTTTCCCGCACGCGTCGCCGTTTTTCCAACAGAAAATGCCGGAAATATCCCGCTTGCAAACTATGCATCCGGACATTGAGTTGAGCATACACGGGAGGATGTTGGAGGAGGGAAGGAGAAGAGAAATATAATAGTGCGTGCCCACCTTGTATTTGCTAACTTCTACCCAGCGCACAAGGGCACCTAGCATCCGTCCCATAACGTCCTCTTCCGTACCACATGATTTGTGAGCACTATCTTGTGCGTTGCAAGACCGTCCAAATAGAACTTTGGAGTCGCCTTGTAGTACAGGGCTTTCGGTGCAAAGAGAGGGTGCGGTGGAGATAGATGGGCTCAAGCACAGCTGGGAATGGGCACTGGAAAAGAGGTGAGCAGTATGGGAGGGATGAGACCGCCTCGACGCAGATCGACCTAGAGTCGTGGTGGCGTAACTTACTGTGCTCGATAGCGTTTGCTCGATAGTGTGGTGTGCTTGCCAGGGAAAGGGTAGAATAGTAATGATACGTTAGTGGTTAGAAAAGAATGAACAACGCCTGAAGACCGTGCGTAGGCGGGAAAAAGTGATGAAGAAGCGCCTGTGATACTGGCAAGCGCACAATAGCGCTCAATGCCAGCGTCGTCGCCGGGTTCTCGTAGCACCACGACCGGCCCCTCGTTTCCTACTTTTTTTTTTTTTTTTTTTTTTTTTTTTGAAATCCGAATTTATATCCCGCGCGCGTACAACTAGGCACAGAAGCGGACACGTACAAGTATACTACGTATTATGTTTAGGAATGTAACATTTTGGAGAGAACTAGCAGAAGCTAGCTATGGGCAGCGTGTGGTCATATGGTGTGGTGGTCGTGTTCTGGTCTCCAAATTATTGGTTCTCCTCCTATCCCGGCTCCCATCTTGCCCGCGGTTTAGCGCAGGCGCCTGTCTCCTCCAAAAAACGAAGTACTTCTTGGACGCGCTTCGAGTTGGCGAAGAGTTGGGGGAGCGTTCGGGGCCGGCCATTGGCATTAAGATGTCTCTGGCGTGCGGCTGTGTAGAGTGGGCATTCGGTGAGCACATGCTCGATTGTTTGTAGAGCTGCGCCGCAAGGGCAGGCAATTTGTTCTTGAGTGTGGGGGGGTAGAAGCGTTTGGTATACTCCCCGGTGAAGGCATGGCCTGTAATAAAGCGTAAAAGTGTTGAATAAGTTAGTCTAGAGAACTTAGCTGTGGTGTCACGGTCCTGGTCTCCATTGTGCCCGATTGGTTCAGGCCTCGCATTTCTTCCCGAGAAGTGGGTTTGATGTTGAAGGTATGGTGTGCCTTCCCGTCAGGGGGGTTTCGCAAGGCCGTCTTGAAAGCCATTGATGAGCGGGAATTGGCATAGAAGCGGCCTTCCCATGTAGCGATGACTGCACGCTTTGCGTCATCTTTTTGCTTTTTGATGGATTGTGGTTCGTGCAGATCTGCTGGATCTGCAATGCGGATTGCTTCAAATGCCAGCTGCCTGGTCCTCCGGAACCCTATGAAGGGAACCTTCCTTGGTAGCCACTGCAGTCTGACTTGGATGTTGGGGTATGTGAGAAGTAGCTCACCGAGTTTTGTTAGATGTCCGATGGACGTCGCTTGCTCTTCATGTGGGGATGCGTCTAGTATTTTGTTCAGTACTGGGTTGGAGGGGAGAAGGAAGATTACTAGTGTGGGATGTTGCACTTGTCTGGTTGCTAGAAAGGTGGTCAAAGCATCGAGTCCTGGTGTAAGCGAGCGGGTGAGAGCGTCTGTCTCAGTTACTGTGTCTCCGAAGACTCTTTTGGTGTGCCCGAGTTCCCTTCCTTCATGGTAGAGCACCGCTGTTGCTGCACCTAGCTGCTTTCCGTCATTTTGATCTCGGTTTGAGACCACGGCGTCACAGTAGATGTTGACCGTATTTCCCTCGCGACAGGCTTCCGTTAGGGCATTGGTGATTTGGCTGTAGTCCCAGTCTGTGTGTTTTGGAACTAGTGTCACTCGTCCATTCCAGGACGGAGCACCCACAGGCATATCTGGGAAAGGGTCTAAACGCGGTCCATCTGGACGTACCTTTGCCGCGAGAGTACGAAGGGTTGTGGATGCTCTACTTCGGTTGGGGGTCGGGAGTGGGAGATCGTCCGGTGTTGGGGTGTGCCAGGCCCCCCCAAGGCGTAAAAGGAGCTGGCTTTCTTTTGGGACTTTGTAAAGTCGGATCGCTGTATTCTGAGTTAGCATGGTCAGGCGCAGGTCCATTGGTAAGATTGTGAGCAGCTGGTGAAGTGGTTCTCGGGGGTTGTACGGAAGGTCCCGATATTATCCTTACCGCGTCGTTCTGTACCTTTTGAAGCTTTTTGACTAATGTTACCTGTTTTCCCCGGTACCACAGCTGGCAGCCATAGGTCAGGACGGGTAAGCAGATGGCATTATAGGCCAGTCTCCAGCTCGCTTGGTCCAGACCTCTGACGGAGTTGCCGAGTAGTTGAAGTGCTTTGATGGATGCACGGGCTCTGTTACATACCACCTCTACGTGATAGGACCAGGTTAGTCGTGAGTCAAAGAAAAAACCGAGGTAGCGGAGGGTGTTGGCCGCATGTACTCGGTAGTAGGTGTTGTATGGAGGGTCGGGAAGGTGTATGTAGTGGGGTGGGTCGTCTCGCTCTCCCCGCTTCCTGAAAAAGAGGAGTTCTGACTTATCCGGTTCTACATTTAGTCCTGCCCGCGTTAGCCATTCCACGCATTCGCTATAACTGTCACGCATGGACGACTCAATATGTTTCCAGTCTCGCCCGCATGCAAAGATGACTCCGTCATCTATGTACATGCCGAGTGAGGCTTTATTCCAGTTCCTCATCTTGTATAGGAGCGGGAAGGTGTAGATAGTTGAGAGGACGGGGGATACTGGGGAACCTTGCGGCGTCCCGACTGTGTAGTCAAAGGCATCAGAAATCTTGCCGTTGAACTTGAGCCTAACTGTGCGGTCTTCTAGGAAGGATCTGCACCATTTGACCAATTCCGGTGCAAACCCTAATTCTGTAAAAGTCGTTATTAAGCGTTCGTGATTGATATTATCAAAGTATCCCTGTATGTCAAACAATAAGATCCCAGCCTTGAGCCCGGCTTGATGGGCGGATTGGATGTCGTGGAGGAGGGTGAGGCCAGCGTCGAGTGCTGACGAGGCATTTCTCCCTCCGAATTGCGTTGTTGGGATGAGCGCGTGTTTCGACATGTCCCTGTATATGAGTTTCGCGACCACTTTTTCCAGCAGCTTACCAAGACATTCCAGCAGCGATATAGGTCGGAAGTTTTTGGCTAGTGTGTAGTCAGCTCGCTTGGGCTTGGGGACGACACTTACTATCGCCTCTTTCCAGAGACGAGGGTGGTGGCCGGCTCTCAGGCACGCTGATGAGCTGGGAAGCTGGTCTGTGGGGAAACTATCACCCAACTCAAACCGCGCGCGCTTCCTCAGCCGGCAAGTTCTAGGGGTGGGAAGCCCTGTCCGATGTCGCGCAGGTATCCGCGGGAAACCAAACTTCGCAGGAGGGTCCG
Source organism: Russula griseocarnosa (assembly GCA_022884055.1). NCBI lineage: Eukaryota > Fungi > Basidiomycota > Agaricomycetes > Russulales > Russulaceae > Russula > Russula griseocarnosa. Next base: position 1,321,902 of record JAGKRU010000002.1, on the reverse strand, counting down.
TCTTGACCCTATGGACTTGGGATACGCTCCGCTAAAGGTGCGGACGCGTGCGGCGGTTCCGGGAGCGGCGGGACTGTTCCGGAAAGACTGTGAGCGCGGCCTATCGCGCACGTCCGCGCGGACTTCGCTACTTCGCACCTGAGGCCGCACTGGACCTCCGGAGGTGCTCCTGAATTTCCTAAGGGCGCGGGCGCGTGCTGCACTCTCGGGAACGCGAGGAAGAGCGAACTGTGCTCTTTGGGGATCTCTACACTGAGAGACTGAAGGGGAACTCCTGGGCTTCTTCTTATTGGGTTTGTAGGTAGTTACAAGCTATATATACTAGTGTCTGACAGTTCCAGGCACTGTAGTGAGGGGAGGAAGGGAGTGAGATGCTGTAACATGTCCATGAGGGGAAGTGTCATGGAGCGCGGGAAAGCGGCGGCAAAGCGGGCCGGAACTCCGAAAATGCGCGTAGATGTAAGTGTAAGGGTAGGGGGATGATGGGGAGAGAGTCCTGGTGCTCTGAGGACCTCTGGTACGCAACTTTTCCGCGTACTGCCGCTGCTGCTGCGTATCAACGCTTCAAGGAGGTTTGTAATGCGGTCTGCGTCCGCTGCCCAGGCCCATTTGAGGAGTGTCCAAGTGTGTCCAGATTGTCCAGGTGCAGATTTATTGGTTGCTTTTTTGAGCAGAGGTTCGATGAAGTCTTTGTCGATCTTCATAGTGTTCGTGGTGGGCGTGCGGGAGGATCATCTGAAAAGTGTGGGGTGACTTCTCGTGGGGCAGCGGGAAGAAACGCTGGGAGAGGATGTCAGCCACTTCCTCATGTGAATGAACTAGTCCTTCTGGTCCCTGTAACGAGGGGACCTTGGAGAGCCTACGCCCATGCTCCAGGCAGCGACGTCCCAGAGTTGGGCCTGTTCAATATATTCGTCAGCCACTTTCTCTTAGCAGCACACACCGTGCCTTTAAGCTGGCATGAGCCAGGCTTCGTGATTCGGCATCGTGGGCATCCCGAAGGACTTGGGTTGCTATTGCACATGCGCGTTCCACCAGGGGAGGCCTTTGGGTGAGCTGGGCGGCGTCGGCGAAGGACCTCTTCATTAGTTTGTCGAATGTCCTTTGTAAGGGATACCGCTGCTGCTTCAACTTCATCTGGGGATGGGGATGGTTGGAAGGGGAAGTGGGAGACCTTGCCTTAAAGGCACGGATCATTCCTCGCCTTTTCCGGGTCAATTAGAAACCAAGATCACCTTGGTAAGTGGCTGCTTCCCCTTGGGTGTGGCCAGTGATGGTTAGCATAGCGTGATCTGACCCTAACTTCCACCCAGTCAATTTTTAGATCTGAAAAGGTGGTGGACTGAACGCGGCTTCGTTATACCAGGCAGATCGACATGACCGTCCGCGCTCATGTTCAGCTCCCTTCCGGGTGATCACCCCAGGGTCATTTGCCAGCGTGAGTAGGTTAAGGGCTGCCCACTCTTCGATGCGGTGGCCAGTAGGACGAGGGGTGCCTGGTAGTGACCAGGTCTGAGAGTGCGTGTTGAAGTCACTCTATGATCAACGTAGGTGTGAGGGCGTCGATGTCAAGGGATACAGTGTCTGTAGTGATGTATTTCTCGGATATCATGATAGAAATTGATGACTCGCCAGGTTTCTTCGTCATCGAAGACGATGTCAAGAACTTGCAGCGTTGGGTGTGAACAGATGTCTAACCTCGGCACCACTGTGAAATGTGGGGCCTTAGTTTGTGTGTGTGGGCGGCGCGTAGGCCATAACCTTGGGCTGTTGTCCGTCAGTAAGGCCTGGATAGATTAGTTCGGGCAAGCTACCCCACCAAGGACGTCTACTCCTTGTGGCATCATCCTTTCTAGCGGTGCCAATCTGTTGAACCAGGGCTCCTGAATTAGTATTAATGGGCATTATTAACTGTTAAGTAAAGCATGGGTGACTGCGTTGCGCTTTCGCATGTTCACCGATGCTATGTACATTTTGGGTGGCTGACATTGTACGGTTCAGAGGGTTGGCGTCTCCAAGGCGAGGGTGGAGTAAGCTTTGTGCCAAGGTGGGGTGATGGCACCCATCCTGTCGGTTGTGGGCCCACATTTTCTCACCAAGGGGCCAGCATATTCTGGAACCAGTTAGGTTCAGGACAGCTGTCCGATCCAGTTCCATCCTTTCATACTCCGCCATCCTTTCAAGGTCTATCGCATCCAATGTGGGTGTGCTGGAGCGGGGCTGAGGACGTTCAGGTCTTGGGAGAGGGGGAAGTGGGAGGGCCAGCGCCGGCGGAGGGGCCAATTGAGGTTACATCTGAGTCAGGTGTTTGCTCTGCGGCATGATCTGTGGCCCTCTCTTTACCTTTCCCATTTGTCTTCTTGGCCTTCGGCCACCTCTGGGGCGGTAGGTCCCTGGCAGGGCACCTTATGTCCTGCACGTGTGCCCGGAACTGTGGCAGTTCAGACACTTAAAGTGTTTGCAGTCACAGAAACCTGCAGCTGCGTGTTACGGTTGCAGTGTTGGTTGTGCTTTCAGACTGATGGGCTCACCGCAAATAAAGCACTTAACTGAGTCTTTGCTTAGTGGGCATGCCCTCGACGCTTTGTTGTGGCCTAGGGCATGGCAACGGGAGCATTGAATCAGTGCTGGCTTGTCAATCACTTTCGGATTGTAACCTCTTTGCCAAAGAGTGCAGTCCTGTTATTAAGTAATGTGTTAGTGATTGTGCATCCGGGTCAGATACGCAAAGGTAATGGAGGAGTACGTGGCCTCAATACTGTCTACCGGCTCTAGCCATCTCGGCTGCATTGCAAAAACCGTTTTTTAAGCCCTGGCAGGGCCCTTGCTTCCTGCAGGATTGCGTCTGGGCAAATACTGTCACCATATCCCGGGTGGGACCCATTCGCTATAAAGCGGGTCCAGCCATGGAAGGGCAGAGCTGGCCAGAGCCGTAGAATGGCTCTAGTAGCAGGCGCTCATATGATTGGATATGTCAAAAGATATGCAGCCGTCAAAGAGAAAAACAAAGTTCCCTTTACTGCGTGGGTGGATGCTCAGCCCAGCTCTGAGAGGTATCGGCTTTGCCACCGCTTTGGCCATCTTAGTTCGGACTCACGCACTATGGTCAGCTGTGCGTGCTCGTATGTGGCTTTCTGTTAGCGGGTTAGCATGTCCTCTACTCGGAGGACTGTTACCTCCGTATGGTTGGAGGGGGTGGCCCTGCTTGCGTGGGGCCTTAGGCTGTTGGATGTCAGCAGCGCTAGTGGCAGCATTTGCGTATGATGCCGGGGTGAGGTTAATTGCGCTGGCTGAGTCGGGTTTTGCCCGTTGGGTTAGCCTTCCCTTCCACTTCTTACTTTGACGGTCTATTAGTATGAAGCCAGGGTCCGCACGGGTGGTGCGGGTGGGTGGGATGGGGGGGGTGCCACGGCACCCGTGTGGGCGGGTTGTGGCGGTGGGCTGGACGGGTCACTGGGGGGCATCATCGCTTTCCCAGTGCATCCAGTTTAGCTGCGTATGGGGCCATTGCTGCCTGTATGGCAGGTCCATTGCTGCTTGGATTGCGGCTGTGATGGGTCAATGCCGGTGGGCCTGGTGGTGTGGTAGGTGGGTGAGGGTTAGTAACCCTGAGTTAAGCGTGGCCTCGGTGTCAGGGCAAGAACAGTCCGAGGGGTTTGGGCCCGTTCTCAGTGTGGTCAGTGGTGTCGGGGTTTTTTTTTCCGGGCAAGGAGTGATGGGAGAGTCTGCTACCCTGGGGTAGGTGGTACTTTCCCTGCTGGTTTTGGTATTGATCCCGAGGCAGTGCGCTTTCTTCCAGTTGTCGGAGCGGGGTGGGTCGATGGGGGTCCCTCTTGGGTGACCTGTAGGCCTAGTCTTTCAGCCGTCTCGATGAAGTATTTCGCACCTTTTCCCCTTGCCTTAAGTCCGATTTCATTCTGGTAGGCTGATGCGAGCCTGTCAAGTTCCTTAGCTTTCATACAGCCATTTTTCCTCTACCTCTGCAGCTGCTGCTTTTGTCGCTTTTCTGGTGAAAGCGTTTTTGGTGTACTGTACCACTCTTGATAGCTGTCAGACCTCTCTTTGGCATCGGTCCCTAAATGAAGTGCAACATCCTCCCTGTGGCAGCGAGGCGGTGGAAGAACGTCGGGTGTGCGCTTATAAGAGGGGAAGGGTCAATTGCCTCGGCCTCACTTTTTCAAGTGCCACCTCTTGGTCTGGGGTGGATTGACGGTGGTAGCCTCTTCCTACCGCAGCCAAGAGAGCGCTACATAGCCTGGCCCAGTCACTGGTTCCCAAAGGGACAGGGTCTCGGTTCGAGCATAACCGCTCGCCGCGGCGATGACCATACACCACGGAATTGAAAGCATCCGATGGGGTGTCAATCCCGACACTTGTGTTGTCAAAAGTGTAAGGTTCCACGGATCAAAAAGGAATGGACCTCTGATACTGCCTAGAGCGTCCTGGAGTGCCTCTTTGTGTTTTTCCTGAGTTCCTTGGAGATCGGGCCACGGAACGGGTTGTCTGGGACTCGTATAGGGGTGCTCTCAGGAAAAGCATGGATATGGACGGTTCAGGAGGTATGTCTGGCGGGACATTGGAGTTAAACCCTAGGGTTAGGGTTGGCGTAGCGGTGGTAGCGGATCAAAGTCATGCCCTTGTTTCCTACTGTAGCCTCCCTGGCTCGTTGACCTCAATCTAAATTTGATGGAAGGCAATCATGCACATCCTAAAAATCGACGTAAGTCTCTTATTGTGCACTGCCATCGACTGCTAGCTGATTTGAGCAATGAAGGTCAGGTGGTAGCAATCGATGTGCTCCCTGATGACGTCCTCCTAGCAACATTCGATTTTCTTTGTGGTCAGACATCCATATCACCGAGGGTAATAATATAAACCAAAAGAGAAAACGAATATAGAGTGGTGGCAATTGCTGGTTCACGTTGTGTCGACGATGGAGAGGTCTTATTTTGGATCACCACGTCGGCTGAATCTCAACTTTGTGTACACCCCGAACATGTGCAAGAATGTCCCTGGATGTCTGGCAGCCTTACCTCTCCTCATTATAGTGATGTCTCCGAAACGTCAGTGGACCACATCGTTCCGAACTCAAGCACAGGAATCGCATATCTCAAATCGACCTCACATGTCCCACAATTTTAGAATTGAAAACGTTTCGGCAGCAATGCAGGTTCCATTTCCGGAGTTAAAAGCTTCTGTCTTTGTTTATGGCACCCAATCGCCAGTCCTTCCTGATTCTTTCTTAGGTGGATCGCTCCACGTCTGGGATCCTCTTCTTGGTGCTTCCATTCCGGGATTGCCGAACGCTTTTGTCCACAAATCGTCCGTCTTTACCTTGCAATATTCCTCATTCGGGTACATTAAGAGATGCCACTTGCCTCTCCGTTTTGACCAGCCTCGAATCACTTCACCTTGAATTCAACCCCTGAATCTTGTCCTGACCAGGAAATCCGAATTCACCTCTCCCGCAACTCGTTCTATCCTTCCTACTCTCACATATTTTTTCGTTCAAAGGCGTCGACGAATACTTGGGATCTTCTTCCCGGATCGATGCCCCTCGACTCTACGCTTGTCAACTACGTTTCAATGATATTGACTTCAACATCAAGAACTCAACCAATTCATCAGTCGCACGCCAACACTCGGCCATATAATGAGGTGCATCTCATCTTCGTAGTCTCAAGTCATGCTTCGGGCTCGCCTGAGCCACCAACGTAGAATTGTCGAAGTAAACATCTTATGCCAAGTGTCAGATTGGCAACTTTCATCCCTGGCGCAAATCTGTACCTGTCTTAAATCTCTTTTTAACAACAGGAACCTCTACGTCACGAGATCTATATTCACCACCCAATTGGAAGGACGATACCGAGGACACGAATGGTTGGAATTTTACTTCCATTTACAGCTGCAAAGAATCTCTACCTATCAAGCAATTTTCGCCACGCATCGCCCGCTCTGCAACAGCTCGGTGGGGAAGACGCGATTGCCCACTTTGCAAAATTTTTTTGGAGGGTTCCAGCCACCGGAACCGATCGATGAAGGCATTGGGCAGTTCATTTCTGCACGACAGCTCACTATCGCCCTGTCGCATTTCGGTATGGGAGAGAGACCAGTGTAGGAGGACCATGATTGATGGTTGCTATCTCCTTTCGATTTTCCGTCTCATTAACATTTCGTTGTTTCTTACTTTATGCTATTTCCATGCATTTTCTTCGGCATCTGAGTCCGAGACAGCAGTGACGCTATTTTGTTGACATACCGTGATATCCTTGTCATTGCATGTCGTGTCGAGTGGATATACAGTACTAGCTGAATAGAATTGAAATCAATCATCATCATGTGTGCTTATGACTGGCTGCCTATTCAACCACCATGAGGTCCGTGATTCAACCACACTTTGCAGCATGGTGGCGACGTTTGAGGCGAATCACAACCGCTGCGAGCAAGGAAGAACACGAACCGTACTTTGCGCTACCTGAATCGAGTGTGCCATGTATTCTCTTCAACAAAATTGTACAGCAAGTAAAAGTCCAGGAAACACAAGGAAACAAACTATCGTAGCTTGGTCAAAAGGTTGTATTTCCATGTCCACCAATTTTTGGACTACAACACACCTTCGCTTGACCGAAATCTTTAGGTGTTTGCCCCAAATGTCAACTCCTTTGAGTAGCGATTCCAGAGGAAAGAAGACATGCGTCGTTGCATTTTATGTAATTGTGTCTCGAAGGACACATCACTCACGAGTCGCGAGGCACAGAAGCTTTGTTGCTGTCAGGTTCCTCGCGGGTGAACGACACAAGTTACTTACTCAAGAATCAAGCAACAATGAGGCTCTGGACAGTATATATCAAGTCCTCCGAGCGAGACGACTCGCAACGTCAGGCGAGCTTCCTACACAATTTTCCATCATCTGAAGCAACGTGAGAAGTTAGGTGTCCTCTCGATGCGATAACAGTCACGCAGACTGACTGAGTCTGAGTTGTCGACAAATACGACGAACTTGAATGACTGCTTTGTGACTGCACAAGGATAAGAGACAGAGCGTGAGATTCGGTCTCGCACGAGGGTCATTTGCAGTGAGGTAGGTCAAGGGAGACAGTGGACCGATCGAGAGGCCGGGAAGGGCGCGATGGGGGAGTACACCGAGCGTATCTGGTAGACTCGGCAAGCAAGTCGTATTTGTGAAGCCGAACCAAACACGTGAGTGAAAAGAAGTTAAATTTTTGCTGTAGACTCGAATCGATGGATGATGAGAAGGATGGCCATCCAGCTTGCGATGAACATCGGGAAATCGTCTCGCCAACCACTGGGATTCGTTCAAGTTGTCGCTGGATTCGCTGCTGCTAAGCAGCCGTCGGAATGCATCTGGAATACAGGGGAGTGCGGCCTAAGCGAACAAGAGGGGTACTCTGAAAAAAACGAACATTCTCGACCTTTCAAACAAACACGGTAGCTCTGGAGCAATAATCCGTGCACAGGTGACATACCTGAGGCGATTACTACAGTAAATAAATGAGGGACCACTGGAAGAGATGGTTGTTGTCGGCATTGAGGACATTGAGGAGTCGAGGCTTGCTTATTTTATCGTTCCGGTTGACAGATTCCTGGCAGGATACCAAAAGTCGATGTGTGGACAAAAAGATTGAATTCATGAGCGGGCCATAGATATGTTAAACATCCTCGACCCTTCGTGCACACATCTCTCCTTCCAACGCCCAGGAGTGCAACCATCTCACCAGATAAATTGGCAATCTCCGTTTCGAGAAGGGGCTGCGGGCGTTGGATGGGATCCTCAAGGGCTGGGACGATGAAGGTTTGTTGGTACAGAGTATTTTTCGGCAAGGGAAATCCGCGTGATGGGATCAAGAGAAATAGTGCGCTGGAATACCTCTCGCCGCGCACGGTATTCAGCTTCCATCAATCTGAATCGATGGGTGATGGCAGATTTACATCGAATTAAGCCATTTCAAATGGTGAAACGATTGTTTGTTCAGTTTTCACCAGCCGATAATTGCTTCGCTCCGCTCGTAATAATTTATCTGGATGGTGTCACTGTCCTCGAACTCGAATCTCCAGTCACTTTTTTCTACGAGAGGTATGCATGGTTAACGTCCACTGCACTTGCTCGATTTTGCGTGTTATTTATTATTCAGATTTCTGACTTTCTTTCCTTCCAGTTGGCAAGAATCGGGCAATGGGTAGCCCTCCTGCCTGTAGACGACGTATCTGTTCATCTGTCTCTCTGTGACTTCGTATATGCGTTGCCTGTGCTACACTTCATGTTTCTATCCAAATTTGTTTCTGTTTCCCTAGTCAACTGAACGCATTTATCGCTCAACACGCTCTGTTTCGCTTACCAAATTTGCTTCCGCTGTCTCCCAACTCGCCTCCGCACGCACTTGATTAGTGAACTAGTGAATGTCTCTCTTTCTTCCCTAATTCTTTTTCGCTTGTCGAATACATCCATCTCTCAAAAAAATTGGCTGTCATTCCATGCAACAACTCACCAACTGCACCACCTCACTCAACCACCTTGCTACATGGCTTACTAACGTTGCATCTGCTGTGTCAGCGACCGCCACCGGCTCCTCCGAAACTTTTGACAACAGCGGTTGCGGACGACATCCACCCTCCTCTTCCTGCATGGCATTGCATCATGCCGCCTGACGGAATGAGCATCGTCACCGAGCCAACGCAACCCTGCACTGAACTGTGCTTTGTGCAGGCTGCAATTCATCCATCTTCTATATTATAAACGACGTGGATTGACTGAATCTGGCCTCTGATTGGCTGAGAAGAAATCGCAAACGCCTTTGCAGGTAGATGACTCATCGTATGCTGACTGATCTGATTCAAGAAACTCCGTACACCTTCCTGTCTCTTCGTGACTGATCCACTTCAGTGGGCCGCCGCCGGATGGCTTGACCTACAGTGGCTCGCCTATTGGTTCTCTGATGCCGTACTCCCCTTACTCGCCTGTCGTGCCTCCATCACTGGCACGGGAGGACGTCAAAACAGACAGTGCGGGACACACAAGACGATTCCATGTATCCATAAACAACATCGGCTTCTTGGGTAACTTTAATTTTGAGGCCTCATCACCAGGCCCTGTGTCCGACGCTTCCGGCCTGAGCACACCTTCCATCATTATTACAGCGCATCCTGCGCCAGGAATACCAACATACACCGGAAAGCATAACGTTCGACTGCTGAAATGAAAAGGGCGAGGAGGCACAGCTAGCGCGAGAGTGATAAAGTAAGTGGTGAAGGGAGGCAACGCGTGGACGGACAGAAGAAGAGGCGATGATGGGTGAACGTGTGAATCCGATAATCTATTCCAGTCTGTAGTAGTCGTCTTATAAGCCCAGAAGGGGCTGAACATGTGAGCAACTAATACAATAATCTGTAACATGTGAATATGATCGTAAGCAAGTGAGCTATTGTCGAGCGTGATCGTCTCAGTCTCATATTTCCAACATCGACTTCATGTAGTATTATGCTAAGCATTTTCATATGTAAATAATTCTGACCGTGCATAGCACGGGCAAGCGCTTGTCTACCCAAAGCGGCGTCGATGGAATCCGGTTTCCCGGCTCTGCCTCACTTGTGATACAAAACAGAAGGACGATGATGTGCGACTGACTATTCACATTCGTCCTCGGCGACTCTGTACACCGAGCTTTGCTTACAAATTTACATCCGCCAACCTGGGTGTCGACGTACTGTAAATCGTTTCCAACGCATGCACTTGATTCGTGAACATCTCCGTATCTTTGCAAATAATTTTCCTGCGGTTGAATACATCCATCTCTCATGACGCCTGCTTCATGTACTTCCGCTGCCGGGAGGGTGCATGCAAGCTGTTTGGCATGCATTGACAGACGACATGAACTGGACAGACAAAGTGCTGGTTCCCCTGCTCGTGCACATGCAGCTGCAATAGACCACTATGCTGAGCAAGACCCTATTGAAGACAGAGAGGGTGTCATGATGGATCCCATACTTAACGACGAAGATCACATCGCGATGGTGCCAATTGCGGATGACGAATTCCAATATTCCATGACAACACTGAGTGGATGAGCGTCAATCTTCCTCACGATTCTGTGGTTTCAACGCAAGAGAAAATACATCTATCAGGACAGCGAGCCCCCGCAGGCTTTCCTGTATTCATGTTATGATCATTTTCGTTGCGTTTTTCATTGTCGCTGGTGTTGCTGTTGCGGGCTGCTTTCGGAATAGTTTTCGGAGCACAGAGGATCCGGGCGGGATGAGACCGCCTCGACGCAGATCGACCTAGAGTCGTAATGGCGTACTGTTCTCGATGGCGTTTACTCGATAGTGTGGTGTGCTTGCCAAGGAAAGGATGTGATGAGCATGGTAGAATAGTAATGGTACGTAGTAATGGTACGTTAGGGGTTAGAAAAGAATGAACAGCGCCTGAAGCCTGAAGACCGTGCGTAGGTGGGAAAAGGTGATGAAGAAGCGCCTGTGCTACTGGAAAGCGCTCAATAGCGCTCAATGTCAGCGTCGTCCCCGCGTTCTTGCATGTAGCACCATGCCCGCCCCCCCCTCGTTTCCTACTATAGCCTCCCTGGCTCGTTGACCTCAATCTCAATTTAATGGAAGGCAATTGTGCACATCCCTACAATCGACGTAAGTCTCTTATCGTGCACTGGCATCATCTCCCAACGACTGCTAGCTGATTTGATGCAACGTAGGTCAGGTGGTAGCAATTGATGTGCTCCCTGATGACATCCTCCTAGCAACATTCGATTTTTTTGTGGTCAGACATCCATATTACCGAGGGGTAATATATATAAACCAAGACATGAAAACGAATATAGAGTGGTGGCAGTCGCTGGTTCATGTGTGTCGACGATGGAGAGGTCTTATTTTTGGATCACCACGTCGGCTGAATCTGCGACTTTATTGTACACCCCGAACATGTGCAAGAATGTCCCTGGATATCTGGCCAGCCTTACCTCTCCTCATTCAGGGCGAAGCGTCAGTGGACCACATCATTCCCGAACTCAAGTACAGTAATCGCATATCTCAAATCGACCTCACATGTTACACAATTTTGCAAATAGAAAACGTTTCGGCAGCAATGCAGGTTCCATTTCCGGAGTTAGAAGTTTTGACTTTGATATATGGCACCCAATCGCCAGTCCTTCCTGATTCTTTCTTAGGTGGATCCGCTCCACGTCTGCGATTCCTCTCCTTGAATGCCGTTCCATTTCCAGGATTGCCGAAACTGCTTTTGTCCACCACACACCTCGTCCGTCTTTACCTTGCAAATATTCCTCATTCCGGGTACTTTTCACCCGAGGCGATGGCCACTTCCCTCTCTGTTTTGACCAGCCTCGAAAGACTTTGCCTTGAATTCGAATCCCCTGAATCTTGTCCTGACCAGGAATATCGACATTCACCTCCGCCAACTCGTTCTATCCTTCCCATTCTCACAGATTTTAATTTCAAAGGTGTCCACGAATACTTGGAGGATCTTCTATCCGGATCGATGCCCTCGACTCTACTACTTGTCAACTACGTTCTTCAATGATATTGACTTTAACATCCCAAAACTCAACCAATTCATCAGTCGCACGCCAACACTCGGGCTATATAATGAGGTGCATCTCATCTTTCGTAGTCATCACGTCATGCTCCGGGCTCAGCCTGAGCCACCCGACCGTAGAATGGTCAAAGTAAACATCTTATGCGAAGTGTCAGATTGGCAACTTTCATCCCTGGCACAAATCTGTACCTTGTCCTTGCATCTCTTTTTAACAACAGTGAACCTCTACGTCCACGAGGATCTATATTCACTACCCGATTGGAAGGATGATACCGAGAACATGGAATGGTTGGAACTTTTACTTCCATTTACAGCTGCGAAGAATCTCTACCTATCCAAGCAATTTTCGCCACGTATCGCGCCCGCTTTGCAACAACTCGGTTTGGAAGCGTTGCCCACGTTGCAAAATATTTTTTTGGAGGGGTTCCAGCCACCGGAACCGGTCGATGAAGGCATCGGGAAGTTCATTTCTGCACGACAGCTCACTAGTCGCCCTGTCGCGATTTCGGTATGGGAGAGAGACCCAGAGTAGGAGACGTTATACTAGTAGGAGGACCATGATTGATGGTTGCTATCTCCTTTCGATTTTCCGTCTCATTAACATTTCGTGTTTTCTACTTCCCTTGTGCTATTTCCACTGCATTTTTTCTTTAGCATCTGAGTCCGAGACAGCAGTGACGCTATTTTGTTGACACCACCTGTGTCGATATCCTTGTATGATTGCATGTCGTGTCGAGTGGATGTACAGTAACCTGGCCATAGAATTAAATCAAATCACCTGAACTGTGCTTAATGACTGGCTACCTATTCAGCCACCATGAGGTCCGTGATTCAACCACACTTTGCAACATGGTGGCGGCGTTTGACCGAGGTGAATCACACCGCTGCGACAAGGGAGTAAAACGTACTTTGCGCTAACTCGAGTTGTGCCATGTATTCCTTCAACAACAAAAATTGTACAGTGTTCAAAAGAGTAAACAGTCCGGGGAACACAACGAAACAAACTATCGTGGCTTGGTCAAAACGGTTGTATTTCCCATGTCCACCAATTTTCTGGTACTACAACACGCCTTCGCTTGACCGAAATCTTTAGCGTGTTTGCCCCAAATGTGCAGGCTCGCCCTTTGTGTAGCGATTCCCGGAAGGAAAGAAGACATGCGTCGTTGCAGTTTATTGTAATTGTGTCTCGAAGGAAACACATCACTCACGGGTCATGGGGCGCAGAAGCTTTGTTGCAGTCAGGTTCCTCGCGGGTGAACGACAACGACATAAGTTACTTACTTGAGGATCAAGCTGACAATTGAGGCTCTTGAGGCAGCATATATCAAGTTTCTCCGAGGCGAGACAACTCGGCAACGTCAGCGCGAGCTTCACTACACAATCTTCCATCCATCTGAAGCAACGTGAGAAGGTAAGGTAGTCCTCTCTATGCGATAACAGTCACGCAGACCGACCGAGTTCTGAGTCGTCGACAGATACGATGAACTTGAATCACTGCGTCGTGACTGCGACAAGGATAAGAGACAGAGCGTGATTCGGTCTTGCACGAGGGTCATTTGCGGTGAGGTCGAGGTCAAGGGAAACAGTGGGCTGGTCGAAGGGCGGGAGAAGGGTACGATGGGGGAGTACACCGGGCGTATCTGGTAGATTATCTCGGCGAGCACCTCGTATTTGTGAAGCCGAACCAAACACGTGAGTGAAAGAGAAGTTAAATTTTTGCTGTGGACTCGAATCGATGGATGATGGAAAGGATGGCCATCCAGCTTGCGATGGACATGGGGAAATCGTCTCGCCAACCACTGGATTCGTTCAAGCTGTTGCTGGATTCGCTGCCGCTAAGCAGCCGCAGCTGTCGGAATGCATCTCAGAACACGGGGGAGTGCGGCCTAAGCCAACAAGAGGTACTCTAAAACAAACGAGCATTCTCAGCCTTTCAAACAAACACGATAGGTCTCTGAGAGTAATAATCCATGCACAGGTGACATACCTGAAGCAATTACTACATAAATGGAGGGACCACTGGAAGAGATGGGCGCATGGTTGTTGTCGGCGTTGAGAGGTTGAGGAGTCGAGGCTTGCTTATTTATCGTTTCAGTTGACGGATTCCTGGCAGGATACACCAAAAGTCGACGTGTGGACAGAAACATTGAATTCATGAGCGGGCCATAGATCATAGATAGGTACGGACCGTCGGTAAGACGGGCAGGTGAAAGAATCCAACAATGTAAGAGTCCGTTCGTGCCTGGTGTAAGGATCCCCTCGGAGCTACGCTCGAAAGCGCCGTCCTCACGTGACCATGTCGATTTTCCGTCCTAGTACTGCTGTATATAAGACCTCTTTTCGACTCATCGAAGGAGGCATCAGCATCTAATGGAACCGAAGTAAAGTTTTCCTCTCTTTTTCACTCGTGCGCTTTCTCTCGTCTCGGCGATCGTTCGGTGGAACTGCTGTCCACACGATCTTGGTCAATCCCCACTGTCTTTGCTCTTATCTTTATCTCTCCCTCTTTCCTTTTTCCTGGACGACGATTCCACTCTCGCAGCACCCACCCTTGATACACTGGTAAGGAAGCTGTTGCGCACGACAACTTACAGAGACTCAAACATTCGTCTATTGGTCCGATACTGTACAAGTACTGTACAGTAGCAGCAGTAACATGCTATATACAGGGAAAGAACGATCTGTTCATCCACAGAGAGTCAGAGACCGTGAACATACCGCCAGTATCACTATCACAACGTAATCAATCGTCCTCCGTGGGCCACAACTGCTTCACGATGTCGTGCGCGACTCGCTTCAACCATTTCTCAGAGGTAAACATCCTCGACCCTTCGCGCACATATCTCTCCCTTCCAACGCCCAGGAGTGCAACCATCTCACCAGATAAATTGGCAATCTCCGTTTCGAGAAGGGGCTGCGGGCGTCGGACGAGATCCTCGAGGGCTGGGACGATGAAGGTTGTTGGTACAGAGTATTTTTCGGCGAGGGAAATCCGTGTGACGAGATCAAGAGAAATACTGCGCTCGAATACCTCTCGCCGCGCACGGTATTCAGCTTCCGTAAATCTGAATCGATGGGTGATTGCAAGTAGGGCTACCCATTGCCCAATGGGCATTGAGAAACTCTCTTGCCAGCTGGAAAGAAAGACAGTCAGAAATCCGAATAATAAATAACACGCAAAATCGAGCAAGTGCAGTGAACGTTAACCATACCTCTCGTAGAAAAAGGTGAGTAGAGATTCGAATTCAAGGACCGTGACGCCATCCAGGCAGATTATATGATCATTTTCGTTGCGTTTTTCATTGTCGCTGGTGTTGTTGCTGCTGGGCTGCTGTCGGAATAGTTTTCGGAACACGGAGGAGTAATTAACCAAGAAGTGCTTGTGTACTCTGAAGTGAGTATCCTCGACCTGTCAAACAGACGCAACAGATGCTGTAAGCCTCTGTGACCATGTGCAGGCTGCATACCTGAAAGGTAGCTATGTCATTCGAGAACCAAAAGTAGGGATGACGTGCGGGCTCAGAATAGTTGGGCTAGAGGCCCGGATGAAGTTAGTAGCCACGTCTGTTTGGAGAGGTGTTACATACAGGACTGGATTCACTGGAATCATCGAACATCATAGGGTTTGCGTCGTCGGGGCTGTGGGCCAGGCGATTACAACTCTGGGAAAACAAGGGGAGCCTGCCACTGAGCGCCCGGTGACTGTTGGTCACGGTGTTGGCGCCGTTGAATGTGTCGACTGTCGAGCCCAGTTTATCTATTACAGTATACCGTACCAGCTCTACTGCTCAACAGATCTCGAAGATCATTGATATGTACGATTCCTATTCACTAGGTCTAAAATACATATAATGATGCAACACCGTTATACGTTAAAGGCTGTGTCCCCTGGATCCCTCAACAAATCATGAAATCGCTTGCAATGCTTACCATGAGGGAACAACCACCTGGTTCTTTCATGGTGGTATTTTTTGAGAATATGGAGTCAACTCCTTCAATGCTCTCGACGAATGCCCAAACAATTCTGGCATGCCAACTCCACGAGAAAGGGTCCTTGGTCTTGTTCAGAACTTTGTTGGCCTCCATCTTCGTAACGTACATATGTGTCGTGAGTCGCCCTGAGACTGATATACAAATTGCCCTCGAGCCCTTGACATCCTTCTGTGTCTCCCTCCACAACCAAAATGGACAAACGAAAGACATTGTTTGACTATATAAGTTCTGTCATTTATTCAGATACGATGATACATAGATGGCGCGAGGAGGATAAAAGACTTGTTATTAAGAGACTTTCTGAAAGGGCCAATGGCATGTAAGTATGTCACTCTTCATGTTCTTCATCCGTTCTTATGTTGCACACAGGTTCAGATGGGTGTATTGTCAGCTTGAGACGCTGCGGCAATGTCTCCCATATATATAGCGTCCGGTGCACTCTCGATGGATTGCCCGAGACCCTCGACGAGACCTACAAACAGGTGTTGAAGAATATCAAGACAGTAAATCAAGAACATGCTATTCGTCTTCTCCACTGCATGACTGTCGCCATTCGTTCTCTGCGTCGAAGAACTTGCGGAGGTCCTCGCAGTCGACTTCGATGCCACACAACAAGCTAGGGGGCATTCCAAAGTCGGACCCAAATTGGAGTTGGGCAGATCAGCACCAGGCTGTGCTGTCGACATGCTCAAGTTTGATTATGATCGTCGATGACGGTGATTCTCAAGTGGTGCATTTCTCACACTTCTCCGTCAACTTACGTTACGCAAGCAGAGACGTCTCCTGCTACCACACGCTTCCCGATTTTTCCCATACAATCCTAGCACAGGCCTGCCTGGGTGTTCTACTCCGTTTGGATGATCATGTTGACGAGGAAAATGCCGGAAATATCGAAATATCCCGCTTGCGAACTATGCGTCCGGACATTGGGTTGAGCATGCGCGGGAGGATGTTGGAGGAGGGAAGGAGAAATATAACAGTGCGTGCCCACCTTGTATTTGCTAACTTCTGCCCAGCGCACAAGGGCACCCAGCATCCGTCCCAGAACGTCCTCTTCCGTACCACACGATTTGTGAGCACTATCTTGTGCATTGTAAGACCTGGAGTCACCTTGTAGTACAGGGCTTTTGGTGCAAAGAGAGGGCGCGGCGGAGATAGATGGGCTCAAGCACGGCCGGGAATGGGCACCGGAAAGGGATGAGCAGTATAAGTGGGATGCGACGCAGATCGACCTAGAGTCGTGGGTGGCGTAACTTACTGTGCTCGATAGCGTTCACTCGATAGTGTGGTGTGCTTGCCAGGGAAAGGGTAGAATAGTAATGATACGTTAGGGTTTAGAAAAGAATGAACAATGCCTGAAGACCGTGCATGTGCGTAGGCGGGAAAGGTGATGAAGAAGCGCCTGTGCTACACTCAATCCGGAAATTCTTGTCCCGCGCGTTTTGTGGCTGGCCCAGCTCTCCCCTCGTCCGACATCCAAACAAAGTCACGTGCATTGCACGTGTAGATTTGAGATACGTATATTAAATAGCTTCTGAATAGCTGATTAGATTACTTAGAGTTGGCAGAGGACCCCTTATATTCTGATCTTATCTATCTTCATAAATATTATTGGATTTTTAGCTATTTTATTTAAAAAGATATGGAAGTATTATTTCAGTCACTATAAACAAAAGCAGCTATTAAAGAATGATTTAGTGGTATAGTTTATGTGTGCCAGTATGGTGTGATGGTTAAAAATATGCAGGTAACTGTGCAGCTTAGACAGGTTGAGGGTTCAATTCTCTTTAATGGCAATTTTAGGTTGAGGGTTTTTAGGGTTATGGTTTTTTAGGGTTATGGTTTTTAGGGTTTAGGGTTTACTAGGGTTTAGGGTTTACTAAGGTTTAGGGTCTAGGGTTAGGTTCTAGGGTTTAGGGTTTAGGTTTGAGGGTTAAGGTATAGAGACTATATAATATGTTAAAATAAATTAAATACATGAGAGATTCAGGCTATTCCTTTTATGGAAGGCATTTTCCAAAAAGGGTTATATTATGTGATTTTGTTTAGGGTTTAGGTTTAGTTAAGGTATTTTTTTTTTCCCCATGGGAAATGCCATTTGAGCTAAGCCATTCCATTTTTGGAAGGCATTTTCTAAAAGGGGTTATGTCATGTGATTTTATTTGGATGACTTGGTGGAAACCATGCGACAAAGTCACGTGATAAGGTCACGTGACATTGTTTGGTTGTCGGACGGGGGAAGACCTGGGTGACTTCGTTTTGTGGCGGTTCAAAAATCGCGAAAATTCAAAAAATTCAAAAAATCGCTGAAACACTTTCCTCATCTCTAACCCGCTCCCAATCTTCATGGTATATCGTACAATCAGCCCAGACCTCAAATAAAGCGCCTTATACTTGTTATTGGAGAAAGGATGGGAGATTGATCAGATTACAACCGCGTTGGTGTACCCTCGAAGAGCATCGAAAAGTGGGAACATAACAATGAAAATCATGGTAGTGTCAACCCTCCCATCCCTCTGCAAGGTCATCGTTAACTGCTGAGCCATCACATACTGTAGAAGAGAGCCCCACAAATTGCTCATTGAGAGCCCGTCATATCGGGGAATGGCTTGCCATCTACCACGGCCAACCCATATCAACGACAGCTCTGCACGATAACCTAAAGGGTCTTGGACTCACCTACGAACGCCTCAAGAGATCTGCTGTTGAGCGAGACGATGCATATTGTGTCGATTGGCTTCAATTCACATTCACAACATGACCTCAAACTACAAGGCTGAATTCGAAGCTGAAGCCGACGTGTGCACCGTGCACAGTGTGCCATTGACTCATGGTTTTGCCCCAGATCGTTTGTGTACTGTTTTCGTCGTTTATCGTAGTCGTTGATACGCGGCGTCCGCAGCAGTACACGGGAATGCGGGCCACTGCGGCCGGCAGAGCGGTGCGGACCGGATGATAGCATGATGGAGCGAAGTCAGCGGCCCAGAGAGTCGGGCGGAACTCCGAAGATCATCGGTCCATCGGTCCTAAGGCATGGCCAATCCCAACAAAGCGGAAGCAAAATCCTACCTAACCCAAAAGCGGAGCCTCGGGCGGCTCGGACATCCCGATGCGGACACAAGCAGACCTCCCGTTTCGGGTCAAATTGGCCACGTCGACCTAACTACCCGCCTCGGCCGAAGACAGTAAGCGGCCGCCCGGTGTCAAGTCATTCTAGGCGATGCCACCCTCCATTAGGCGATGTCAGAAGGATGGAAACCTATTCAGTGGTGTGAGGCACACTCGGCGGAGTACACGGCCCGCAGTGGGCCGCGTAGAGAGACTTGTAGGAGCGGTGCGACTTGGAGGAAAAGCAAGAGGTCTGTGTGGCCTCCTAGGACAGTATAAAAGGTGTAGTGTAGGTAGGAGTAGAGCCAAGCAATCAAGCTACCACTTCTCCCCTCTTCTCTCTCTCTTTCTCTCTCTTTTACACCGCGCCGCGTTAGGATTAGAGTGCACCGCGTTTCGGCACTTTGCGTACAGTAGGAGCTCCGACGGGCTCCATCAGCGTCAGTCCGGGCCGCAGTAGGCTTAGATTAGGATTAGGTATAGTTGCGGACCGCGGGACCGGCTGATTCCCAGACCTCCGGACTCTCTTGTGCTTCGACCCGCTTCCGCCTCCGCATAGTCCCACGTAGTTCCGCATATAGCGGCGGGTCAGCGTATCATTTGGTGGCCAACGTGGGGAGGTCAGAGTTCAAAAGTATCAGCTCGCTCCACTTATTTCTTTAGATCATTGCGTACCGAACGCGCCGCGGACAGCCGCTCTTTGAAGAACCCGAAGAGCAAGGCAGCGATCGCTCGTTCTTCGACGAGTTGATAGATTCCGGCCTCGAAGTTAACGAGTCCGAAGGATCAGAGGGACACGAACCGTCCTTCCCGGAAGTTTTACCCCGCTCGGAGAATCGACTCCGGGCACCACAAGCGAACTTAGCGACCTCAGCGAACCAAACTCGAACCCGCATTCGCCTAGTGCAGGCCCCAGCGAAGAAGAAGTCGAGCACCTCGTCATTCCAACGGCGCCAAACACTCGATCCCGAACGAAGGCGCAGTCAGCACAGCCGACGGCCCCGAACTCTGCCTCAACTAGTCAGCAACCCGGCAACACCCCAACGTCACCACCCGCAAGAGCAAGTGCGCCGGCTACAACCCGACCCGCCTCAATCCCAAATCAAACAATAAACGCACCAAATCCGGCTCAGGTACAAGCTCCGCCCGCGACAAGCGCCCTCCAACAACAACAACAACTACCGCCACCCGCACAGCCTCCCGCTATCCCAAGAATGGCATTATCAAATCTACCCGGCCGAAGTGAGCGCTCAGCGCCCAGCTTCGATGACAGCAGGCCCGAGGAGCTCTCGAGGTATTTTTCGGATCTTGAGGACCTTTTTACCCTCCATAACGTAGCCGACAACCCGGACCGCAAGAAAGGTGCCCTCAAATACCTCAAGGTCCAGACGGAGAACCTCTGGAAGTCGACAGAGGCCTGGCAAGACGCGACCAAAACATACGAAGATTTCAAAGCGGAGATCTTTAAACTTTACCCGGGCTCAGTAAGCGACCAAACCTTCTCGATCCAGGACCTAGACTTGGTGATTGGCCACTATGCGCGCACTACCATTGTCAGCTCGGCCGAACTCGGCGAATACCACCGCCGGTTCCTGCTCATCTCGCGGTACCTGATCAGCAAAAATCGGCTGGCAACACAGGAACAATCTCGGTCTTTCTTCCGCGGCTTGGGCCCCCAGCTTGAGGCAAAAGTACGGCAGCGCCTCCAGCAAAAATTGATCGACCATTTCCCTGACGATCCCTACGCGCTGTCTGACATCTACGAGGCGGCACACTACGTACTCAGGGGCGCTTCGACAGCTTTGGCGGCACCAACTCAAAATGCAGCCTTATTCTCAACTCCGACTCAGACCTCGCCGGCTCAAGTAGACGCTACCCAGGTCAAGCTCGAGACCCTCACCGCCGCCATCGCCACCCTCTCCGAGACCGTCAAGAACATCCTGCAAACCCAACAGGCGGGCCCAGTAGGCCAAGACCCTCAGGAGCCGCCTCTGCGGGGACGAACGCGGCTGGAGGCAGTGTCTGCAACTTTTGCGGAGTGCCCGGCCACTTCATCCGGGAGTGCGAAATCGTGGAGGAATTCACCCGGTTCGGGAAGTGCAAACGCAATCCCGAAGGTAAGGTAGTCCTTCCCACAGGCGCGATGGTACCCTGGAACATTCCCGGAACCTGGATGCGTGACCGCGTCGAGGAATGGCACCGGCAGAACCCCGGACAGATGGCCGCGCAGATGTACGTCGAGGTGACGGCAGCTCCGGCCGCGACAGCGCCTTCGCACGCTACAGCGGGTCAGTCTTATTATAGCTATCCCGCGCCTAACGCAGTACAGGGACCGAAGGAATTGCCCACCGGGGTATACGCCCTGAAGCGACCGTTCCCTCCCCGCCCCGAAGTGGTTATAACCACCCTACCACCGCACAAGCGCGGCCGCGCTGGAACTGGAAATAACGCCGGCGGCGGTAGCAGCAGCGCGGCTCCAGAAAGGCAACCCACCGAAACAGCCCCGTCAGAAGAGCAGGAGACGGCTGGAGCCAAGAAGGGTAAGGCCCCGGAAACCCCCCAGGAACCAGAACACCCGTACGCCTCAGCCCCTGATGCTACTCACGGAGTCATACCAGGACCATCCCGACCCGCGATAAAAGCACCCGCGACGGGGAGGAGCGAGCCCGGGTTTCACAACACCGCGAAAATATTCGACCCCCTCGTCGCCCGCACCGTCTACGAACGCGCGATGGAGACCCCCATCACCGTCACCCAGCGCGAGTTACTCTCGCTTGCCCCCGAGGTGCGGTCCCAAGTCGCGGATGCCACCATCAAACGCCGAGTACCGCGGGATGCGGTAGCTCAAGCCCTGGTGGAGGAGGCCCTCGACGACGGCGGCGTAGAAAAACAAGTCCGCTTCGACCCCATCCCGCACGCCACCATAGAAGAAATCCCTGACGACGACAGCCCCGTGCCCCTCTCCAGCAAAATGAACCGCCTCTCGCATATGCCAGCAGCCTTCTCGGCCGCGGCACGAACACCACCGCCAAACGCAACAATTATCGCCGACCCCTACGAAGCCTACCTCCGCGAAAACGGGTCCGGCAACGCCGCGGACCCTCCCATGGCGGTCGCAGCAGAGTCCCGAGCACTACGTGCAATCCTTCCAACTGTCGATGGCCAAGACAAAGTGGAAGCAATCCTCGACCCCGGCTGCCAAGTTGTAGCCATGTCAGAGGAGGTTTGTAACGCTCTTGCGCTCCACTACGACCCCACTATCCGGTTGCATATGATGTCCGCGAACGGCGGCGTCGACCAGTCGCTAGGACTGGCGCAAAATGTTCCGTTCTTGGTCGGGGACATCACGCTTTACTTACAGGTCCACATACTCCGCAACCCCGCCTACGACATCCTTCTTGGACGACCCTTCGACGTCCTCACGCAGTCCGTCGTCCGCAACTTCGCGGACGAGCAGTCCACGTTCACACTTTAGTTAACTATTCATCAGTCTAACTGAGAAATGTAAGTGCTACTTTGGACAGCTAGATAGAGGCTTACTAGCTTACAGATTTACTGTAATTTTGTTTTATAATAAGTAATATTAGCTATACAGTATAGTTTTACTTACAGATGATCTAACTGTACAATAGTTTTACTTACAAATGATCTACCTGTATGTTAGTTTTACTTACAGATGATCTAACTGTATTATAGTTTTACTTACAAATGATCTAACTATACCATAGTTCTACTTACAGATGATCTAACTGTACTGTAGTTTTACTTACAAATGATCTACCTGTAAGTTAGTTTTACTTACAGATGATCTATCTGTACCATAGTTTTACTTGCAAATGATCTATCTGTACATTAATTTTACTTACAGATGATCTATCTGTACATTAGTTTTACTTACAGATGATTTATCTGTACATTAGTTTTACTTACAGATGATCTAACTATACCCTAGTTTTACTTATAAATGATTTATCTATACATTAGTTTTACTTACAGATGATCTAACTGTACCCTAGTTTTACTTACAGATGATCTATCTGTACATTAGTTTTACTTACAAATGATCTACCTGTACATTAGTTTTACTTACAGATGATCTAACTGTACCCTAGTTTTACTTATAAATGATTTATCTGTACATTAGTTTTACTTACAAATGATCTAACTGTACCATAGTTTTACTTACAGATGATCTAACTGTACTGTAGTTTTACTTACAGATGATCTAACTGTACTGTAGTTTTACTTACAGATGATCTAACTGTACTGTAGTTTTACTTACAAATGATGTACCTGTACATTAGTTTTACTTACAGATGATCTATCTGTACTCTAGTTTTACTTACAGATGATCTATCTGTATATTAGTTTTACTTACAAATGATCTACCTGTACGTTAGTTTTACTTACAGATGATCTAACTGTACCATAGTTTTACTTACAGATGATCTAACTGTACCCTAGTTTTACTTACAAATGATCTATCAGTATATTAGTTTTACTTACAGATAATCTAACTATATCATAGTTTTACTCACAGATTATCTATCTATATATTAGTTTTACTTATAAATGATCTATCTGTACTTTAGTTTTACTTATAGATGATCTACCTATACCTTAGTTTTACTTACTAATCTATCTGTACTTTAGTTTTACTTACAAATGAACTATATGTATTCTAGTTTTACTTATAGATAGTCTATCTGTACCTTAGTTTTACTTACAGATGATCTATCTGTACATCAGTTTTACTTACAAATGATCTATCTGTATCTTAGTTTTACTTACAAATAATCTATGTGTATCCTAGTTTTACTTATAGATGATCTATCTATACTTTAGTTTTACTTACAAATGATCTACCTATATATTGGTTTTACTTATAGATGATCTACATTTACCCTAGTTTTACTTACAAATGATTTAGTATCTTTATATATAAAGTGCTATAGGCATGAAACTTATTCAAAAATGTGAAAATATTCAAAAACCATCAATGGACATGAGATTATAATGTTTTAATATCAAGCCAAAGTAAGCATCATTATTCTTGAGTATTCCCTTGGCTAATGCAAACACTTACAATCTATTTTAGATTTTCTAGTATTGTTAAAATATGATCATATAGCTTGATCAACTTCAGTTCTTCATCCATCCTCCTTCTATGTGTTCTAGCACAATCACAAATCTGTTTCAGCTCTATACACACATCAGTAAAGATAGCAGTCAATTAGATAAATTAGATGAAGAGCATCTATTACAGAAGTATATTCAAGCATATTCTACATTATAAGATGTAATGTTTTAACTAGTCTGTATCCTTATTGATTGCTTTTAATTATAAAAACACATAAGACTGGTTTCTCTCTCACTTGATCATATCAGCTATTTTGTGAAGTAAGGTCTGGCACTGATATGATAAGGCCAGCTCAGTCCTAGACCAATTGCCATAATTACCACAATCAGCACCTGTTAAGTTTAACACAAACTCAGCTATCATGCTTGACTTCAACTTCCAGAATGTAAGATAAATGCTGCCTCTGCTGCTATAGCCACTAATGCTGATGGTTATTGAGAACTAAAGACAGATAAGATAACAATGATATGGTTAAGCAGTAGTGCTGATGTTATCTCTCCTTATTCATTGCCCTTTTTCATCTTTTTCTTCTCCTCAAACAATGCCTGTATGCTACTATTGTGATATTATCAAATTTTTAATCTTTAGATTTGTGTCTTAAACTTTTATACAATCTATTCATTAAATGTGCATCCATTTCTATCTATTTCTCATCCTTATTCTTATATATATTTTCCTCTAAACCTTTCTTGACTTTAATGTCATATACAATACATCTTGATCTGGTAAGTCAGGTCTTCTGCAATTTTGAGATATAGTGATGTTTGCTATATTCTCTAAACTGAGATCATTTGTAGGATTGCAAAGTTTCTAAATTTAAGAGTCATCTAAAGATCCTAGCTTTGGTTATAACTAGGTCTTGGTGTCATTACATACATTGTATGTTAGATCTTTTAAATATTTCATATCTCTCTTAGCTATGGGTTCTGTTGGGATACGGTCACACAAATCGTCACAGCGTGACTGTCACAATTTCATATTACATTCTAGTCGTACTCTCTCGTTCTGCTGCACGCTCATTCTAATATATGCAACGCGGAGAACAATAAGAGTTCCGCGCTTCTCTCCCAGCTGCCATCACGCCTGAGAGGTTCTTTACTCTTATTATTGTTATTGATACTTCTGTCACTTAAATGATCTACTTGTACTTTATTTTTACTTACAGATAGTCTAACTGTATCATAGTTTTACTTACAAATAATCTATATGTACCCTAGTTTTACTTATAAATGATCTATCTATATCATAGTTCTACTTATAATAGATAATCTAACTGTATTTTAGTTTTACTTAAAGATAATCTGGCTGTACTATAGTTTTACTTATAAATTATCTAGCTATACTATTTTGATATACATTAACACATTTATCATTTTAGTCATTCAGATAGTATAATGTATAATGTATTAAGACTATACTACTGTATATAATGGAAAGACTATTACTATGTTGCCTATACATTAAATAGGTTCTTATTGAGAGCTGCATAGCAAGTTTTGCCTTACATTATATAGGTTACATTATTAGTCTTTATCACAGATTAGCCAAGTGGCAAAGGTAATCAATCCATTTGTAAGTAAAACTATGATACAGTTAGATTATCTGTAAGTAAAACTAATATACAGGTAGATCATTTATAAGTAAAACTATGATACAGTTAGGTCATTTGTAAGTAAAACTAGGATACAGTTAGATCATCTATAAGTAAAACTAACATATAGGTAGATCATTTGTAAGTAAAACTATGGTGCAGTTAGATCATTTGTAAGTAAAACTATGATACAGTTAGATCATCTGTAAGTAAAACTAATGTACAAATAGATCATTTGTGAGTAAAACTAGGGTACAGTTAGATTATCTGTAAGTAAAACTAACATATAGATAGATCATTTGTAAGTAAAACTAAAGTACAGGTAGATAATCTGTGAGTAAAACTATGGTACAGTTAGATCATCTGTAAGTAAAACTAATGTACAGGTAGATCATTTGTAAGTAGAACTACAGTACAGTTAGATCATCTGTAAGTAAGTAAAACTAGGATACAGTTAGATCATCTGTAAGTAAAACTAATGTATAGATAGATCATTTGTAAGTAAAACTAATGTACAGATAGATCATCTGTAAGTAAAACTAGGGTATAGTTAGATCATCTGTAAGTAAAACTAATGTACAGATAGATCATTTGTAAGTAAAACTAAAGTACAGGTAGATAATCTGTGAGTAAAACTATGGTACAGTTAGATCATCTGTAAGTAAAACTAACGTACAGATAGATCATTTGTAAGTAAAACTAATGTACAGATAGATCATCTGTAAGTAAAACTAGGGTATAGTTAGATCATCTGTAAGTAATACTAATGTACAGATAGATCATTTGTAAGTAAAACTAGGGTACAGTTAGATTATCTGTAAGTAAAACTAACATATAGATAGATCATTTGTAAGTAAAACTAAAGTATAGGTAGATAATCTGTGAGTAAAACTATGGTACAATTAGATCATCTGTAAGTAAAACTAATGTACAGGTAGATCATTTGTAAGTAAAACTACAGTACAGTTAGATCATCTGTAAGTAAAACTATGATACAGTTAGATCATTTGTAAGTAAAACTATGATACAGTTAGATCATCTGTAAGTAAAACTAATGTACAGATAGATCATTTGTAAGTAAAACTAATGTACAGATAGATCATTTGTAAGTAAAACTAATGTACAGATAGATCATCTGTAAGTAAAACTAACATACAGATAGATCATTTGTAAGTAAAACTACAGTACAGTTAGATTATCTGTAAGTAAAACTAACATACAGGTAGATCATTTGTAAGTAAAACTATTGTACAGTTAGATCATCTGTAAGTAAAACTATACTGTATAGCTAATATTACTTATTATAAAACAAAATTACAGTAAATCTGTAAGCTAGTAAGCCTCTATCTAGCTGTCCAAAGTAGCACTTACATTTCTCAGTAAGACTGATAAAAGTAAAACTAAAGTGTGTACGTCTATTGGGACGAGAACCAAACCATTACGATCATCGACCCCAATACGAGCCGAAAGGCCACCGTCCTGACGATCCCGCGCGGCAGTTTCAAGTTTGCGGACCGCCGCGTCAAAAAGCAGGATTTTTGAGCATCGATGATTTGGCAGACGGCCAAGGAGAGCTCGCGCTTTGTGTATATTTCGACCCCGAGACCGAGAACCTTTCCCTTGAAGCCTGCGCGCCGCTGCCCGAAGATACCCGCCAAGAAGACCTGGCAGCGGCATACTTTTCCTTATGTGACATAGACTCTCTTCCCTTCCGAAACTCTTTCCTTTCCGAGACTAGCTTAGACGATACCCCCGCCGTCCCGCTACAGTATAAGCGGACGTACACCATACAAAATGCGAGGACCCCCCGAGCCATATACGCGGGCAAGAAGTACAAGCCCGTAGGCGTCAAGGTCCGACCAGTCGAAACGGAACTCCCGAGTAGGTTCCGGATCACTCGCAACATCAAGGGCAACCCCCTCAAAGACATGCCCGCCCTGTCACTGCGACCACCACCATACACCCCGACAGCGCGATACACCGAGGAGCGAAAGGAGGTCATAGACCGAGCGCACCCAGGTGATTTCCTCTTACCCACAGAGCGAGATCTTATGCACCATTTCATGGGCGTCCAGGAGCTCGGCTTCGCTTGGTGCGATATGGAGCGCGGACACTTCCACGAGGACTTCTTCCCGCCCGTCGAAATCCCGACCATTCCGCACAAACCCTGGACGCAAAAGAACATTCTGATTCCGCCCGGCCTCTACGAGGAGGTCTGCAAGCTTATCCGCAAAAAGCTCAACGCCGGAGTGTACGAGCCTTCAAACTCCTCATACCGCTCGCGATGATTTTGCGTCGTCAAGAAGGATGGCAAAACGCTCCGCATCGTACACAGCCTCGAGCCCCTCAACAAAGTAACCATCAAGCACGCCGGAGTCACCCCGTTTACCGATCAAATCGGCGAGCACTTCGCAGGCCGCGCTTGCGGCGGCATGCTCGACCTCTACGTCGGCTACGACGAGCGTGGCATCTCCGAAACGTCTCGCGACCTCACAACATTTCAATCCCCCTTCGGAACGCTTAGACTGGTCACCCTCCCGATGGGGTGGACCAATTCAGTTCCCATTTTCCACGATGACGTTACCTACATATTACAGCCCGAGATCCCCGATACCACCATCCCCTACATCGACGATGTCGCGATCCGCGGCCCCGCAGGAAAATACATCCTCGCGGACGGCACGGAGGAGCGCATCCCGAGAACCCAGGCATCCGCCGTTTCGTCTGGGAACACTTCCAAAACCTCAACCGCATCGTCCAGCGCATCAAGTACAGCGGTGGCACGTTTAGTGGTTTCAAGTCCACCCTTTGCGCCGAAGAGATCATAGTGGTTGGACACCGCTGCACCCCGCAAGGCCGCCTCCCCGACCACAAGTACGTCGACAAAATCACGAAGTGGGGACCATGCAAGGACGTCTCCGAAGTCAGGGCGTTCCTCGGCACCATAGGCGTGTGCCGCATGTTTATCCTCCACTTTGCGAAGCGCGCTAACGCCCTAGTCAACCTCACGCGCAAGGGAGTTCCCTTTCAATTCGGACCGGAAGAAATAGCGGCCCAAGAAGACCTCAAGCAGGCACTCGTCGATTCCCCCGCGCTCCGACCCATCGATTATTCTACCGACGCCGCCGTTATTCTCGCCGTCGACACGTCCCCCATTGCGGTGGGATTCTTTCTTTGCCAAGCGGACCCCCAGAACCCCAAGAAGCGGTACTTTGCGCGCTTCGGATCAATACCCCTAAACGACAGGGAGCGCCGCTTCTCGCAACCCAAATTGGAACTTTACGGCCTGTTCTGAGCACTCCGCACTTATAAAATTTTCCTTGTCGGCGTCAGGAACCTAACTGTCGAAGTAGACGCCAGGTACATCCGCAGAATGCTGAATAATCCAGACATAGCCCCCTCCGCCAGCGTTAATCGATGGATAGTATCCATCTTGACCTTTCACTTCGAACTGCGACACGTCCCCGGCAAGACTCACGGCCCCGATGGGCTTTCTCGTCGACCTCCGCAACCCGACGATCTAGAGGACGAAGACGACACCGAGGCCTTCGACGACTGGGTCGACCGCCTATACGGATTCATGCATATCATCAACCCCGTCGAGCCATCCACCGCATCCGCCAGCATCCTTCACCAGCTCGCCGTCCAAGAAGTCGCACAACCTCCGCCAGAGCCCAACGACGCAGACAAAGAGAAGTACCTCGACATCCCGTATGCCGCTCCACGCTCGGAGGCGGCGCACTGGGCAGAAAAGCGCCTGGCACTAGCATACGACTGGCTCAAGACGCTCAAGCGCCCCAAAGGACTCTCCGACCATGGTCTCGCCATGACCGTCCGCTACGCTAGCGCATTCTTCCTCATGAACGGCGCGATCTGGAAGCGAGACCCCCAGGGAGCACACAAGCGAGTGCTCTTCCGCGGACAGCGCACACGGGCCATGGAGGCCGCACACAACGACATCGGACACCGAGGATTCTACGCTACGCACGCCCTCTTATCGGAGCATTACTGGTGGCCCTTCGTTGGCCGCGACGTCGCCTGGTACGTCCGGACTTGTCACATTTGCCAGCTCCGCCAGACCCGTCAAATCTCCATTCCTCCCGTCATCGCAACTCCGGCCCCGCTATTCGCTAAGATGTATATGGATACCATGCATCTCCCACGCTCCGGAGGTTTCGCCTACATCGTCCAAGGCCGTTGTTCGCTCACCCATTACCCCGAGTACCGCATGCTCCGCAAGGAGACCACGCAAACCATCGGCGATTGGATTTTTCAGGACATCCTGTGCCGCTGGGGAACCCTTGTAGAGATCGTCTCGGATAACGGCAAGCCTTTCGTCGCCGCTCTCAGCCACCTCGAGAAGAAGTACCATATCAGGCATATCCGGATCAGCGGCTACAACTCCCGCGCTAACGGCATCGCTGAGTGCTCGCACTTCGACGTCCGACAGGCCCTCTTCAAGGCCTCCGACGGCGAGGAACACAAGTGGTCTCAGGTTGCTCAGTCCGTGTTTTGGTCTGAGCGCGTAACCCCGCGGAAGCGCATGGGTTGTTCCCCTTATTTTGCGATCACAGGCACTCACCCGCTTTTACCCTTCGACATCGTAGAGGCAAATTACTTGCTTCCCCCGCCAGACTCGCTTCTTTCGACGACCGACCTCGTGGCGCGCCACGCCATTGCGCTACAAAAACGACAAGAAGACCTCGCCCGCCTCCGCGACTGCATACACAAAGCTCGAAACCGCACCGCGCTACGCTTCGAGCGCGACCACGCTGGAGTCATCCGTGACTTCAACTTTCGCAAAGGCGACCTCGTACTCGTCCGCAACACCGCCATCGAGAAGGCACTCAATAAGAAAATGCGGCCGCGTTACTTCGGACCTATGGTCGTTGTATCCCGCAACCGCGGCACTGCCTACATCGTTTGTGACCTTGACAGCACGCTCGCGCACGCTCCGATAGTGGCCTTCCATCTAGTCCCGTACTTTGCCCGGGAACATCTCGACCTCCCGGACCTCGAACAACACATAGACGTATCCGCGGCCCGCCTCCGCGAACTCGAAGACACGACCGTTGCAGACCCCGACTACCCCGAGATCGCCGAAGAACCTTCGGTACCCAACGACGACGTCGAACTCGACTTACCCGAAAGCGATGAGGAGGAGGAGACTTAGAGTCTCTCAGTAGGGAGGAGATCCCCCAGTTTGCGGCGAGTTTATACCATGTTTCATAAGTCTCGGACCCAGATTGTGCTATACTTACCGGACAATGTCCCCGAGTTTCCGTTCCCCCATTTGTTTTCTTCTAGGCGAGCTGCCCTCTTCTGCGGACCAGGCGGAAAAAGGGGCGGCCAGTGTTGCTCAGTGATGACACGGACCTGGTCACCTGCGGATCAGCGGTTAGGAGCTCGCGTCAGCGTTGCGCCCGTACCCTTCCAGGCCGGCTTCCTCAGCTCTGAGAGTAGCGCCGCCACCTTTTTTTTCTTTGCTTGTGAGGAAGCAGAGGCAGCTGCATTGCGCAAAGGTCCTCCGGAGCGCGGCATCAGCCCAACCAGTTCTTTCTTTTACCCCGCGTTGCTTGCGATTACCCCCAAACTTTTTTTCCGAACCATCCCGCTCTGTAGTGCTATGAATCACAGATGTTTCTTCTTCAACCACCCTGCATGCGAACTAGGAGAAGACCGCCGCCCTCAGCACCTTCAAACACCCCCCGACGCCTTTTTTCTTTTTTTACTCAAATCACCTTTTTTTACTTTCACCTTCACAAATCACATATTACTCTCACCCCGCGGCTGAGGACAGCCTTTCTTTCAGTAGGGAGGAGCCCCTAGACCCGAGGCCTAGATCAGATCACACAAAGACAAGTCACACAAAAAGAAGAACAAGCACGCTCTATTTGAAACAAATGGAAGACAAACGTAGACTAAGACAAGTCCATTTGGCCTTCAAGGCCGTCCGCACCCTCGTCATCCCCTAACCCGCATTCTGCAATCTCTTCCTCGCCATCATCCGCATCGCCACCCTCGGGAGTCGAAGCGCGACCCTTACCCTTATCCTCGCCCGAAACCGCGGAATCCAACGACAACTCACTAGGAACCGAGGCGCGACCGTACAAAAGGACGTAATTGTCCCAGGCCGTGCGGAGCCGACGTTCCGCATCATCAACGTGACGACCTGCGAGGGCCTCCTGAGAGGCCGCGGACTCCAGGGTGACCTCAGCAGCTTTCCGGGCCGCCACCGCAACGAAGCAAGACGACTGGGCAGCGAGACGATCACCGCGCGCAGACGCAATCTCCGCACGCCAATGCTGGAGATCGCGAAGGGACGCGTCCCTTGTCCCGCGAAGAGGGAGCGCCGGTGGCTCATCCGGGAACTTGCCGATCGAAGAAGAGGGTGTAGTACCCCCGCGAGACTTGGAAGGAGGCGAAGTCGGCGTGATCTTAACACGTGGACGAAGGGCCTGCGACCCAGACCCAGAAGGAGCTAGAAAACCGGACAAGTCAGCAAAAGAAGAAAAGGAAAGGAAAGACCACGCACCAGAAACCCCAGAAGCCTCTTTAGGGACAGGAACACAGTCCGTCCCGTCATGGATGCAAGTAGTGCACTTGAGATAAGGGGGCTCAGACCCCTTCGGAGGTGAACACTGCTGTTTGCGCCTCTTGCAGTGCGCGCAGGTCTCCCAGCCACCCGGACGAGGATCCATGGGCTGCGCCTCCTCAGAAGACACCGGCCTCTTGGCAAGGCGAGGAGCCACAGACGGCACAGGGGGCTCCTTGGCAGCAGGTGTCGAGACGACCGCGGTCGCAGCTCGGCGAACCGAAGCCGCAGACCGAGGGACCGCGGGACGAGGCGTCGTAGTAGACGCACGAGGCGCGACAGCACCGGAAGAAGAAGCGGCGGGAGGAGAAGCAATTCGTTGACGACGATAGACAGCCCAAGGCAAAGGCCGAGTAGGCCGAGACGCGGACTCAGCCCCGGAGTCGACCGGAGAAGGCCGCGAAAACCCAGAACTCGACGAAGGCGTACGCGAGATGGGCGGAACCGTGGACGGCGAAGGTACCGAGGACGCGGAAGATGCAGCCTCAAGCTGGAGGGTCTCAGGACGAGACACCGGCGGAGCGAAGTCAGGGAACGATTCCCCGAGCGTAACGCCAGGACCGAGTCCCCCCATGAGCTCCTCAAGGCCCGCGACCATGCTGGGCGTGATCTGGACCCAGTCCGAAGTCGCAAAAGGAAGAAGACGACGGTGCGCCGAACTATCGACCTCGCACACAGCGGCATCAGATCCGGGATCGACGTGCAACGGAGCCGCATAGCGTTCGAGTTCGTCCTAAGCGAAAAGGTCAGAAGCCAGGCAAGGCAGGAGGCCTCAGCCACGCACCAAACAGTTCCCCCACTCCTCTACCCAATCCCGCGCGGCGTCCTTATCGAAAATGGACTCCAGCGATCTGCCCAGTGCCAGAGCCTTGCGGCGCGCCTGTTCGTATTGCGCCTTTTGGAAGAAAGAGGAAGGAGTCTGCGAGGAGGAAGGAGGTTGCGACATGGCAGGAGGAGACGGTTAGAGGAAAGAAGTGAGGAGGCCTCGAGGCGCCTCCTCCGGTTAAATCCCCCTTCCGCCACAAGGCAACACCGCGAGAAACACTTACCGCTTCGGGCCGGACAAAGGACATGCGGCCCCCAACGAGACAAGTCGACACAATGGACCGCAAAGCGCGAAGGCCCACAACCAACCCTCACGACACACCCCGCAAAACCACAGGGCGAAGCCACACGGGCCACAGACGGACCATGAGGCAAGCGAAGAGGAGTTAGGGAGGCAGACCCCGGAGAGCCACAGATCGGACGGATCTAGACATAGAGTTTAGATTAGAGTGTTATCTCGGAGATTCGCGGACAGAGCAGCAGTTCGGCTGACTGAGGACAGTCAGGAGCTCAGTAGGGAGGAGGTGATACGCGGCGTCCGCGGCAGTACGCGGGAATGCGGGCCACTGCGGCCGGCGGAGCGGTGCGGACCGGATGATAGCGTGATGGAGCGAAGTCAGCGGCCCAGAGAGTCGGGCGGAACTCCGAAGATCATCGGTCCATCGGTCCTAAGGCATGGCCAATCCCAACAAAGCGGAAGCAAAATCCTACCTAACCCAAAAGCGGAGCCTCGGGCGGCTCGGACATCCCGATGCGGACACAAGCAGACCTCCCGTTTCGGGTCAAATTGGCCACGTCGACCTAACTACCCGCCTCGGCCGAAGACAGTAAGCGGCCGCCCGGTGTCAAGTCATTCTAGGTGATGCCACCCTCCATTAGGCGATGTCAGAAGGATGGAAACCTATTCAGTGGTGTGAGGCACACTCGGCGGAGTATGCGGCCCGCAGTGGGCCGCGTAGAGAGACTTGTAGGAGCGGTGCGACTTGGAGGAAAAGCAAGAGGTCTGTGCGGCCTCCTAGGACAGTATAAAAGGTGTAGTGTAGGTAGGAGTAGAGCTAAGCAATCAAGCTACCACTTCTCCCCTCTTCTCTCTCTCTTTCTCTCTCTTTTACACCGCGCCGCGTTAGGATTAGAGTGCACCACGTTTCGGCACTTTGCGTACAGTAGGAGCTCCGACGGGCTCCATCAGCGTCAGTCCGGGCCGCAGTAGGCTTAGATTAGGATTAGGTATAGTTGTGGACCGCGGGACCGGCTGATTCCCAGACCTCCGGACTCTCTTGCGCTTCGACCCGCTTCCGCCTCCGCATAGTCCCGTGTAGTTCCGCGTATAGCGGCGGGTCAGCGTATCATCGTGTTGTCATCGTCATTGTCGTAGCCACGTTGTGCTTAATGTACTGTAGTACTTCAGCAACCTGTACCTTTACTCTATAGTACGGGTTGCTTACAAGTTTATGGGTCTGACAGAAACCCACAGGATGATACGTTCAAACATTCAGACGATGATGGAATGATGTGCAAGAATTGTGAATTGAGGCTGAAAAAAAAGTACTATGGTACAGTACATGGGTACGACAATGACAATGACAACACAACTACGATAAACGACGAAAACAGTACACAAACGATCTGGGGCAAAACCATGAGTCAATGGCACACTTTGCACGGTGCACACATCAGCTTCAGCTTCGAATTCAGCCTTGTAGTTTGAGGTCATGTTGTGAATGTGAATTGAAGCCAATCGACACAATATGCATCGTCTCGCTCAACAGCAGATCTCTTGAGGCGTTCGTAGGTGAGTCCAAGACCCTTTAGGTTATCGTGCAGAGCTGTCGTTGATATGGGTTGGCCGTGGTAGATGGCAAGCCATTCCCCGATATGACGGGCTCTCAATGAGCAATTCGTGGGGCTCTCTTCTACAGTATGTGATGGCTCAGCAGTTAACGATGACCTTGCAGAGGGATGGGAGGGTTGACACTACCATGATTTTCATTGTTATGTTCCCACTTTTCGATGCTCTTCGAGGGTACACCAACGCGGTTGTAATCTGATCAATCTCCCATCCTTTCTCCAATAACAAGTATAAGGCGCTTTATTTGAGGTCTGGGCTGATTGTACGATATACCATGAAGATTGGGAGCGGGTTAGAGATGAGGAAAGTGTTTCAGCGATTTTTTGAATTTTTTGAATTTTCGCGATTTTTGAACCGCCACAAAACGCGCGGGACAAGAATTTCCGGATTGAGTGTACTGGCAAGCGCTCATAGCGCTCAATGCCACCGTCGTCCGTCCCCGGGTTCTTGTTGCACCACGCCCGCCCCCCTCGTTTCCTACTGTGGCCTCCCTGGCTCGTTGACCTCAAAATCTCAATTTGATGGAAGGCAATTATGCACATCCCTACAATCGACGTAAGTCTCTTATCGTGCACTGGCATCATCTCCCAACAACTGCTAGCTGATTTGATGCAATGTAGGTCAGGTGGTAGCAATTGATGTGCTCCCTGATGACGTCCTCCTAGCAACATTCGATTTCTTTGTGGTCAGACATCCATATCACCGAGGGGTAATATATACAAACCAAGACATGGAAATGAATATAGAGTGGTGGCAATCGCTGGTTCACGTGTGTCGACGATGGAGAGGTCTTATTTTTGGATCACCACGTCGGCTGAATCTGCGACTTTATTGTACACCCCGAAAATGTGCAAGAATGTCCCTGGATGTCTGGCCAGCCTTACCCCTCCTCATTGATGGGGATGCCTCCGAAACGTCAGTGGACCACATCGTTCCCGAACTCAAGCACAGGAATCGCATATCTCAAATCACCCTCAAATGTTCCACAATTTTTCAAATTGAAAACGTTTCGGCAGCAATGCAGGTTCCATTTCCGGAGTTAGAATCTCTGGCTTTGTCATATTACACCCAATCGAAAGTCCTTCCTGATTCTTTCTTAGGTGGATCCGCTCCACGTCTGCGACTCCTCCGCTTAATTGGCGTTCCATTTCCGGGATTGCTGAAACTGGTTTTGTCTGCCACACACCTCGTCCGTCTTTATCTTTATAGAATTCCTCATTCCGGGTACATTTCACCCGAGGCGATGGCCACTTGCCTCTCCGGTTTGACCAGCCTCGAATCACTTCACCTTACATTCGAATCCCCTGAATCTTGTCCTGACCAGGAAAATCGACATTCACCTCTGCCAACTCGTTCTATCCTTCCCATTCTCATAGATTTTAATTTCAAAGGTGTCGACGAATACTTGGAGGATCTTCTATCCCGGATTGATGCCCCTCGACTCTACCTCTTGTTCACTACGTTCTTCAATGATATTGAGTTCAACATCTCGGAACTCAACCAATTCATCAGTCGCACGCCAACACTCGGGCCATATAATGAGGTGCATCTCATCTTTCGTAGTCATCAAGTCATACTTCGGGCTCGGCCTGAGCCACCCAACCATAGGATGGTCGGAGTAGACATCTTATGCCAAGTGTCGGATTGGCAACTTTCATCTCTGGCCCAAATCTGTACCTTGTCGTTACATCTCTTTTTAACTACGGAGAACCTCTACATCCACGAGGATTCACCACCCAATTGGAAGGATGATATCGATGATACCGAGAACACCGAATGGTTGGAACTTTTACTTCCATTTACAGCTGCGAAGAATCTCTACCTATCCAAGCAAATTTCGCCACGTATCGCGCCCGCTCTGCAACAGCTCGGTGGGGAAGCGTTGCCCACCTTGCAAAATCTTTTTTTGGAGGGGTTCCAGCCACCGGAACCGGTCAATGAAGGCATTGGGCAGTTTATTTCTGCACGACAGCTCAAAAGTCGCCCTGTCGCCATTTCAGTATGGGAGAGAGACCTAGAAGAGCAGGAGAAGTTATACATGTCCTAGTAGGAGGTCCATCGCTTCCTTATAGGTAAGCGGATCGCGATATTCAGCAGCGGCAGCACTAATTAATGAATTTAGGAGCATTATGTGATGAAGTGCTCCGTCCCTTCGCGCGCGCGGCCGTGGTGCCCCCCGTTCCACATTATCCGTGTTATTATACCTCGGGTTAGGACGTGGGTTCGCTCGGAGACGTCGGGGAGACGGTGGGCGCGGGGGTCCGAAGGCAGGACCAGGGAGTGCGGAGTGGGGCGGAACCTCCGGATTCCGGCGGACACGTTGAGCACGCGGACACCGGAGGTGTCTGCGCTGCTGGTTGGAAGAGAGGAGTATGAAACTCTGTTTCAGCTCGCTCAGGAGTGGGTTGGTGGGAAGGCGTAGCAGGCCGGACATCACTCGTGTTGACATCCTTGTATGATTGCATGTCGTGTCGAGTGGATGTCCAGTAACCTGGCCATAGAATTGAATCGAGTCATCCCAACTGTGTGCATAATGACTGGCTGCCTATTCAACCAGCATGAGGTCCGTGATTCAACCACACTTTGCAGCATGGTCGCGACGTTTGACCAAGGCGAACCACACCGCTGCGAGCAAGGGATCAACAAGAACCGTACTTTTGCGCTACCTGAAATCGAGTTGTGCCATGTATTTCTTCAACAACAAAAATTGTACAGCGTTCAAAAGAGGGAAACACAACGAAACAAACTATCGTAGCTTGGTTGTATTTCCCATGTCCACGAATTTTCTGGCACTACAACACGCCTTCGCTTGACCGAAATCTTTAGCGCGTTAGCCCCAAATGTGCAGACTCGCCCTTTGAATAGCGATTCCCGGAAGGAAAGAAGACATGCGTCGTTGCAGTTTGATTGTGTCTCGAAAGAAATACATCACTCACGGGTCACGTCACGAGGCGCAGAAGCTTTGTTGCTGTCAGGTTCCTTGCGAGTGAACAACACAAGTTACTTACTCAAGAATCAAGCCGACAATCGGGGCCCTTGAGGCAGTATATATCAAGTCCCTCCGAGGCGAGACGAATTGGCAACGTCAGCGCGAGCTTCACTACACGAATTTCCATCCATCTGAAGCAACGTGAGAAGGTTAGGTAGTCCTCTCGATGCGATAACAGTCACGCGGACCGACCGAGTCTGAGTTGTCGACAATTACGACGAGCGTGAATCACTGCAACAAGGATAAGAGACAGTGCGTGATTGGGTCTCGCGCGAGGGTCGTTTGCGGTGAGGTCGAGGAAAACAGTGGGCTGATCTTGGGGCCGGGGAAGGGTACGATGGGGGGAGTACACCGAGCGTATCTGGCGCCGTGGTAGACGATCTCGGCGAGCACATCGGATTTGTGAACGCGAACCAAACACGTGAGTGAAAGAGAAGTTCAATTTTTGCAGTAGACTCGAATCGATGGATGACGGAAAGGAAGGCCATCCAGCTTGCGATGGACAACGGGAAATCGTCTCGCCAACCACTGGGATTCGTTCAAGTTGTCGCTGGATTCGTTGCTGCTAAACAGCCGTCGGAATGCATCTCGGAACACGGGGAAGTGCGGCCTAAGCGAACAAGAGGTACTCTGAAACAAACGAACATTCTCAGCAAACACAGTAGGTCTCTGAGAGCAATAATCCATACACAGGTGACATAGCTGAGGCGATTACTACATAAAAGGAGGGACCACCGGAAGAGATGAGCGCACGGTTGTTATCGGCGTTGAGGACGTTGAGGAGTCGAGGCTTGCTTATTTATCATTCTGGTTGACGGATTCCTGGCAGGATACACCAAAAGTCGATGTGTGGACAGAAACATTGAATTCATGAGCGGGCCATAGATAGGTGCGGACCGTAAGACGGCGGCGAAAGAATCCAACGAGAGCCCGTTCGCGCCTGGAAAGGAAGCTGTTGCGCACGACAACTTACAGAGACTCTAACGTTCGTCCGATACAAGTACTGTACTATATACAGGGAAAGAACGATCTGTTCATCCACAGAGTCCATATGAACATACCACCAGCCGTCATCATCACGCCGTAATCAATACTTCCTCGGTGGGCCACAACTGCTTCACGATGTCGCGCGCGACTCGCTTCAACCATTTCTCGGACGTAAACATCCTCGACGACTCGCGCAGATATCTCTCCCTCGCAACGCCCAGCCGCGCAACCATCTCACCAGACAGATTCGCAATCTCCTTTTCGAAAAGAGGTTCCGGGCGTCGGATGAGATCCTCGAGGGCTGGGACGATGAAGGTTGTTGGTACAGAGTGTTTTTCGGCGAGGGAAATACGTGTGACGAGGTCAAGAGAGATACTGCGCTCGAATACCTCTCGCCGCGCGCGGTATTCAGCTTCTGTAAATCCGAATCGATGGGTGATGGCGAGGAGGGCTACCCATTTCCCGATGGGCATTGAGAAACTCTCTTTCCAACTGGAAAGAATGAAAAACGTCAGAAGAATAACACGCAAAATCAAGCAAGTGCAGTGGATGTCAACCGTACCCCTCGTAGAAAAAGGTGAGTAGAGATTCGAATTCGAGGACAGTGACGCCATCCAGATGAATCATATGATCATTTTCGTTGCGTTTTTCTTCACTGTCCGTGGTGTTGCTGCTGCTGGGCTGCCGTCGGAATAGTTCTCGGAAGACGGAGGAGTAATTAACCAAGAAGTGCTTGTGTACTCTGAAGTAAGTATTCTCGACCTATCCAACAGATGCGATGAACCTCTCAGCGATCCTTGGGCAGGCTACGTACCTGAAAGGTAGCTATGTCATTCGAGAACCAAAAGTAGGGATGATGTGTGGGCTCAGAATAGTTGGGCTACAGGCCCAGATTAAGTTAGTAGCCACGTCTATTTGGAGAATCGAGAGGTGTTACATACAGGACTGGAATCATCGAACATCATGGAACCGAACATCATAGGGTTCGTGTCGAGGCTGTGGGCCAGGCGATGACAACTTCTGGGCAAACAAGGCGAGCGCCCGGTGACTGTTGGTCACGGTGTGGGCACCGTTGAATGTGTCGAGCTCAGTTTATCTATTCTACCGTACCAGCTATACTGCTCAACAGATCTCGAAGATCATTGACATGCACGATTCCTATTCTCTAGGTCTAAAATACATATAATGATGTAACACCGTTAAAGGTCCATTTAATGGAGAAGACGGATGCATTAAAACGGTCAAACAGACGAGAAGAAATACCATCCATCCTCGACACCTCTGTTATGGCTGCGGCCGTTCGCCCTCTGCGGCCTGAACGATTGGTGCATCGGCCCCCAACAACTTATCTTGGAAGTTGTGGTTACATCTCGTGCAGACGTAGAAGTGAATCATACGAGTCTCTTTTCTCTTCGATTGATCTTGGTAGAACACCGAGCTAAGCACCGACAAAGAAAAAAAAGGGTGAGAGTTGACCATCCGAGAAGGTAGAATAGCGTACTCCTCATGACCGCAGTTTGGGCAAGCAACGTTGGTGTGTGCCTACAGTCAAGAAATGAGTAGACATAAGGGAAAGAACAGCATAATCTTTCTCACAAGAGTCGGGTCCTGAGCGAGATCCGTCGTCACACCAGCTTGCTCTCTGGCTGAAATTCCCAGAATCACTCGGACGATTTGCGAAGAGAAACCCACTTTGTGATGTTCAAAAGATCGTTCCGATACACTAAACCGCTGTCCACGGTCTCGTCGACGTTTGGACAGATGCGGCACGCGTAGACCATGGTTCGACGTTGTTGCTCCGCTTTCGGATACAGGAGGTTGTTGCACTCCGAACAAAAGTGGAGAGATGCCTGTAAGCAAAGCGTTATCTGAAAAAGTCTCTGAATGATGGATGGGTCATACCATAGTACAAGAATGACGCAGACGGACGAGACGA
Source organism: Russula griseocarnosa (assembly GCA_022884055.1). Classification (NCBI taxonomy): domain Eukaryota; kingdom Fungi; phylum Basidiomycota; class Agaricomycetes; order Russulales; family Russulaceae; genus Russula; species Russula griseocarnosa. The sequence continues at coordinate 1,281,311 of JAGKRU010000002.1, read as the reverse complement.
GTGAAAAGGACGGTGGTGAATGTGCCTGGGAATTCTGGCCTGAACTGCTGAGTAAGCTGCTACACACACGCGAGTCATGCCAAAATTTTGATATCTTGAACCGTGTTCGAAGGATTCGATGCGATAACAGTCTCTCATGATTGTGCCAATAGAACATGAGTAATGTGGCTTCTCGGCTCGATGAACATGCTATAGAAAGGTATCGAAAAGTACGTCCTCATGAGTTTCGAAGGTCTACATCATATATATCCTGCAACAACGCAGATACACCAGCTCCAAGCTCCCCCAGATACCAACGTATCAACGCTAGCGATGGAATAGATCGTATTAATATTAATGCTACTAGTAGTAATTACAACTGGTATTCCAGCGAGTGCGTGATGATCCTGTGCAGACTGCAGAGTCGAGCGCAGAGTCCTTGATTCGCATGCCCAAGTCTTCCAAGACACCTCTCCACCCGGTGTTCCTTTGGCAGCCACCAAGCGACGGTCCTTGCACAACACTGAATCTCGCTAAGGCTTTGGAGAATAACCCATAGATGATACAAAACGAGCGACATTCATGATCCCCACCATTACCACTACGGTGGCAAGGTCGGGTTTACTGCAAACACTGCCCAGGTGCAGAGCTCGCCAGGCGGTGCGTCAGATGTCCAGTACTAGTCGATGTGAGCTCTCCTAGTGCCCATCTTCGAGCCCTCCCACGGCGAGCTAGATATGATATTGGAGAGTAAGGGAAGTGGTGACGAGGGCGTGCAGCTGCTTGCAGAACTAATAAGTAAAGGTCAGATGAGAGAGCAGAGGGACTTTGATTGAGAACTGAGACACGCACGAGAGAATATTGTGGACCGAGCGACTTTGGCGTAGTCATTAGGTTCGACGTCAAGCAGCTGCTCTGCTCGTCCCTGTCTTTGGCAATTCGGATGCAGTACTCGCTGCCCTGTACGGTACTTCAGCAGATGGACATTGGCATGGACACCTCTGTATTGGAGATCCGGTGAACGTTCAGCTACAGCAGCATGGTCCGGTGGTTGTGGGTACAGTAACGTCGTCTTCTAAACGAGAACGGTTCGTCTACGCTCCACAGTCCAGAAGTCGTGTTTATGGTTATTGTTCTACACGTGAGGTGTTATTGGTGACTGGATGGAGACGGTATGTGTAGAGGGGAATTGTCGGATTGTGGTGTTGGTGCAGTTGCCATGTTGGCCGAGTTTGCTGTTGGCTGTGGTCTCACGTTATCGTATCAGGATTTGCATGCCGTTCAACAGACTTCATCTCGCCCCCCACTACGTTCCCTCATGGCATCCTCCTCTTCTGCCAACTTCCAGTCTATTTTCAATGCCTCCTTACAGGCATACGACAACAAAACAAAGAACAAACTTCTCGATCACCCTCTTGCCACTCAGTTACAGAACTGCGACTCGCCCCATGCCGTCCTTACTGTCCTCCAAGACCTAGTCCAGAAGCTCGACCAACGCCGCACTAGCGATGAGAGACTAAAGAATTGGCTCGACCCGACTGTGAACGTGTTGTACACATTCTCCGCCACTCTTGGCGCGGGCGTTTGCCTGGTATGTCTCAGCTCACTATCGCTCTAAAATCCGTGCCCTGATTGTCATTTATTAGGCATTCAAACCTGGGAACGTGATATTTGCTGGTATCGGCGTCCTTCTCTTGGTGAGCGCCTTCGTCGATCTCTCAATACAGGCCATGATGACACCAGCATCCATGTCTCAGGCCGCAAAGGATGTGAATGCAAGCCAAGACATGCTCGTTGATCTCTTTGAGCGCATTGGGAGATTTTTCAAGCGTCTTGAGTCCTATACAGAACGGACAACATCAGAGGGAATGACAGACATGATGGTGGAGGTCATGGTAGAAGTGCTCTCTGTGCTTGCGATCGTGACAGTGGAAATCCAGCAGAGCCGACGGAGTTCGTCATCACCAGCGATTTTAGGATTCTACTCATGTTTCCCTAGAAAAGTTTTTCAAGAAGCTACTAGGGAGGAACGACGTTGAGGATGCCTTTAAGAGGCTGGACAAACTGACTCAGGAAGAAGCAAAGATGGCGACCGCAGAAGTGTTGAACAATGTGAAGGTGCTCGTTGATGGTATGTAAAACGACTTCTTTCGACCGTGTAATGCTTTCTAAATGGTCTATCTGCCAGATGATAAAGAGGCAAGAGCAATCATGCAACAAGAGAAGCGTTCGTCATTTTTTATTCTTGCCACACCTTTTTTTCGAGGCTTAGTCATGGTCACAGGAAAACAAATGCGACGAGACCTCCATAGTTGGTTGTCTCCCCTGGATCCATCAACAAATCATGAGTGGCTTGCAATGCTCACCATGAGGGAACAGCCACCTGGTTCTTTCATGGCAGTATTTTTGAAGAATGGAGGTCAACTCCTTCGCTCTTATGGATACATGGCAAACGTACGCTTCGGTCACTCCCTAGTATTTGGCACCTCTCAGGCGTGAATTCTTGTAGCGGGCTCCGGAAAGAGTGTGCTTTGGTTAGTAATATCTTTATGGTATCAAAATGGTTGGCTGAAATTACGATAAGTTCCGGAATAATTGAAGACATCAAAGCGCTACAGAAGACGGGTTCGGCATACCTAGCCTACTTTTATTGCGATTTTCGTGACGAAGCAAAGCAAAGCCATCGCAACCTTATCGTCTCTATCCTCTGGCAACTTGCCGCTCAGTCTGATCTTTGCTGGGAATTACTTTCTCGACTTCATTCGGAACATGACGATGGCAAGCAGAGGCCTAATGACCATACCTTGTCGCAATGCCTGAAAGAGATGCTCTCACTTCCAACTCAAGGCTCTGTTTACCTTATCATCGATGCTCTCGACGAATGCCCAAACAATTCTGGCATGCCAACTCCTCGAGAAAGGGTCCTTGGTCTTGTTCAGAACTTTGTTGGCCTCCATCTTCGCAACGTACATATATGTGTCACGAGTCGCCCTGAAATCGATATACAAACTGCCCTCGAGTCCTTGACATCCTTCTGTGTCTCCCTCCACAACCAAAGTGGACAAACCAAAGACATTGTTGACTATATCAGTTCTGTCGTTTATTCAGATACGATGATACAAAGATGGCGCGAAGAGGATAAGAGACTTGTTATTAAGACGCTTTCTGAAAGGGCCAATGGCATGTAAGTATGTCACTCTTCATGTTCTTGATCCGTTCTTATGTTGTACACAGGTTCAGATGGGTGTATTGTCAGCTTGAGACGCTGCGGCAATGTCTCCCACCTAGCGTCCGGCGCACTCTGGATGAATTGCCCGAGACGCTCGACGAGACCTACAAACAGGTGTTGAAGAATATCAAGAAAGTAAATCAAGAACACGCTATTCGCCTTCTCCACTGCATGACTGTCGCCATTCGTCCTCTACGTGTCGAAGAACTTGCGGAGGTGCTCGCAGTTGACTTCGATGCGCACAACAAGGGGCATTCCAAAGTTGGACCCAAATTGGCGTTGGGCAGATCAGCACCAGGCAGTGCTGTCGACATGCTCAAGTTTGATTATGATCGTCGATGACGATGATTCTCAAGTGGTGCAATTCTCACACTTCTCCGTCAAGGAATACCTTACGTCAGATCGACTCGCAAACGCAAGCAGAGACGTCTCCTGCTACCACACCCTTCCCGAGTTTGCACACACTATCCTAGCGCAGGCCTGCATGGTGTTCTACTCCGTTTGGACGATCATGTTGACGAGGAAAATGCCGAAGATATCCCGCTTGCGAAATATGCAGCCGACATTGGGTTGTCCATGTACGGTCCAAGGACGTGTTGTCACGCGTACAGGATGCAGTGCAAGTTTCTTAGATGCAGACAAACCACATCATGCAGCATGCCTTCGGCTGCACCGATTGATGAAGGGGATGATTGGAGACCATACACATGGCAACGCATGCCTCGTGGAATACCCCTTTACTATGCCTCCTTCTATGGATTCTATGACTTGCAAAGCACCTCGTAGTCAAACATCCGGAGCATGTAAATGCTAGGGGTGGTCAGCTTGTGAGTCCGCTGTGGGCAGCATTGTATAAAAAGCATTTCGAGGTTGCGGAGCTACTGCATGAATATGGTGCGGACGTCAATGTTCGAGGCAACTTCGAAGGGATGTTAATCCATGTGGCATCATGGATGGACTCGTTGATACTGCACGGTGGCTGCTCAATCACGGCGCGGTTGTGAATGCCCGAATGCACATCGGCTGGACCCCATTGCATCTTGCAACCTGGAACAAACATCTCGAAACTGTTCAGATGCTACTCGAGCACAATGCTGATATCCATGCCCAGAATGACATGGGAGAAGTTGCACTGCATCGGGCAGCGTCCTATTTCTAGGCGATTTTGAGATCAATATCTTGCGGTTATTGCTGGACCAGGGTGCAGATGTAAACGCCCGGGATAATGAGGGATCGACCCCGCTTCATCACTCGTCGTACGCAAGAAGTGGTTTGATGGTAGGTCCAGGCAAGGGTCAGTCGAGGTTACACGCCTGCTCCTCGAGTATGGCGCGAGTATGGATGCAGAAAACGACATGGGCGAGACCGCATTCCAAGTAGCGTTGGAAGAAGGGCATCATGAGATGGTAGAGTTTCTATGGGGACTTGGTATTGAGTACCCATGAACCATCGTATTCACATATTCCGTACAGGTTCCTTTTGAATGCATCGATCATGATTGTCGTTGCACTAGTAGTGTGGATTACGCTGCCCTGGAAACGTGAACAGCACCCCACAACAATTGTTTCCTTGATTTTCTGTGGGCTGCGATGTAGTTAATCCAGCGTTGCATGGTAAGAGGAAAGCTTGAATGTCCCATTATACGAATGGGGTTGCATGATCTCCGACTCGGAGACTAACTTCGAGTCGCTTCAATTCGCTTCAACCCAGAGTCCGGGCTGTATCTGCGCTCATGGCAGAAAGCGAAGCCAGTAAGCTAGTGAAGCATGGACAAAGCACGAATGATCGGGCTAATAAGGAGCAATTGGCCGTTGATTGTCACATGACACTCGAGTCAAGATACACGAGGAAAACAGATTTCATACACATATCCACAATATCGCATATCGATACCTGACGAGTTATCGTCAGCATTCATGATAGTAACCAATCTTCTAATAATGATAACGAGGCACATGTTATGGGACCTTTCTACTGGCATGGTCGATCACGGAATTGATTGCACCGAGCACGATTTTGACGATAAGGTCTGCGCGGAGGGCTGTGCTTGACTGAAGGGCCGGGGGGTCGTATCCACCTGATAAATACTGCGATCAGCTTTTTCTCAGGATAAAGACTGTTGCAATTACTAACAAGGACGCCGTTGGCAGGCCTAAGTTGCTCATCTAGTTCTTTCAACACCTCTGTGGCGTCAGGATCATAACCTATCTGAACGAACTGGATGCCGAGTTGGCGCTGTGGAAAGTTCTTTACGTTCAAGCGACGAGCGAACTCGACGATAACAGACCTGGGGTCGTCGGCTGAATTCAGAGTTGGCGGTTCGACGTTGTTGCGATGCCTGTAGGGAAACCGTTATCTGAAAATCTCTGAACGATGGATAGGTCGTAACATAGTACAGACGAGTGAAGAATATCGGTGTCACTGGACTGCTGAGTAAGCCGCCTCGATCGCAGTATCCCGGGCACTGCACACGACACTCGAAAATGGTTTGATACTTCGAACACGATGATCGGAGGATTCAACGCGATAACAGTCTGTCATCATATTTGTGACCTCTCGGCTCGACGAGCATACTATGGAAAGCCATTGAAAGGTACGTCTTCACGAGTTTCGAAGGTCTGTATCATTCAAGAATGCAATCTTGAATACACCAGCTCCAAGCGCCCTAACGTAGACCCGGGTGTCAGCGCTAGCGATGGCGCTCTAGTAGTAATTGCAACGGGTATTCCAGCTCGTACGTGACTCTCCTGGGTCAAGCTCAAAGTCCTTGATTCGCATGCCCAAATCTTCCAAGATACCTCTCCACCGCAGTCACGGGCCTCAAGCGGCCTCACGGTGTTGCTTTGGCCGCCACCAAGCGACGGGCCTTGCTCAACACCGAATTCCGCTGTGATTTTGGAGAATAACCCACCGATTAGACAAAATAAGTGACAGTCAGGATCCCCGTTACCACTGCGGCGGCAAGGTCAGTTTACTGTAAACACTGGCTGGGCGCGGAGCTCGCCAGGCAATGCGTCAGACATCCAGTACTAGTAGATGGGGGCTCTCCTAGTGTCCGTCTTCGAGCCCACCCGCGGCGATCGGATGTGTATGAGAGTAAGGGACCTGGTGACGAGGGCGTGAAGCTATTTACAGAACTAATAAATAAAGGTCAGAGAGTATACAGGGATTTTGGTTGAGAAAGACCAGCACGAGAGAATAATGTCGATCAAGCGACATTAGCGTTAGTCATTAGGGTCGACATCAAGCCACTGCTCTGCTTGTCTGTGTATTTGCGAATTCGTATGCAGTGCTTCAGCAGATAGACATTGGCATGGTCATTTTTGTATCGGAGATTCGGTGAGTTGTGGTTACGGCGGCATGTTTATGGTTATGGTTCCATGCATGATGTGTCATTGGTGACTGGCTGGTGACTGGCTGGAGAAGGAGAAAGTATGTGTAGAGGGGCAATGCAACAGATAGTCCCGGGATTTCCGGGCCGGTTGGAACATACGGTTTTTTGCTTACCTTTATTTGTCCTGGTGTGAAACTCACCCAGAGTTGTAAAATCGCATTTCTATACCTCGTTCCGGCCAGCTTTTGCCCTTGAAGTTTTCGTGTTTAGTTGATATTATGACTTACTACGTAGTCCCAAGTTTCAGAATAGAATTTCATTGATTCGTTCCTGTGGGACAGGCCAATCTCTTGTGTTGATTACATCAGATAAGGTACAAAACACGATGCTCAAGAGCTCAGCACTGCACAGAAATCAGTTTTATTTTGGGAGAGTAGTAGGACAATATAGAACTACTCGTATACCAACTTGCAAGCCAGGGGTGTACTGTGAAGGGAAAAGGTGCTGTAAAATCGGGCGTGACAAACGACGCCGAAAGTCGAGCTGAGTTTGAAAATGCGTCAATTGAAACGCGCTCTTCGTGACTTGGTTGGCTCGCGTTCATTGTCAACTTGTCGAGAACAGCTTATATCCAAAAATAAACTATTCGACAAATTCGCTGATGGTTGTCATGTTGGCCATCATGATGTTGGCTGTGGTTTCATGTACAGTATCAGGATTTGCATCCCGCTCAACAGACTTCATCTCGCCTCTCACTACTACGTTTCCCCATGGTGTCCTCCACTTCTGCGAACTTCCAGTCTATTTTCAATGCCTCCTTGCAGGCGTACGACAACAAGACAAAGAACAAACTTCTCGATCACCCTCTTGCCACTCAACTGCAGTCCTGTGACTCACCCCATGCCGTTTTTACTGTCCTCCAAGACCTAGTTCAGCAGTTCGACAAATGCCGCACTAGCGATGAAAGATTAAAGAATTGGCTTGACCCGACTGTGAAGGTGTTGTATGCATTCTCCGCCACTCTTGGTGAGGGCGTTCAAGTTAGCCTCGTAAGTCTCAGCTCGCTATTGCTCTAAAATCAGTGCTCTGATTGTCATTTATCAGGCATTCCCACCTGGGAAAGCAATATTTGCTGGTATTGGCGTCCTTCTCTTGGTGAGTACCTCGTCGATCTCTCATACAAGCCATCATAACGTTAGCATCTCTCAGGCCGCAATGGATGTGAATGCAAGTCAAGACATGCTCGTTGATCTATTTGAGCGCGTTGGGAGATTTTTCAAGCGTCTAGAGTCCTATACAGAACGGACACCATCAGAGGGAATGACGGACATGATGGTGGAGGTCATGGTGGAAGTCCTCTCTGTGCTTGCGATCGTGACAGTGGAAATTAAGCAGAGCCGACGGAGTTAGTCATCACCAGCGATTTTAGGACTCTTCTCACGTTTTCCTAGAAAAGTTTTTCAAGAAGCTACTAGGGAGGAACGACGTTGAGGATGCTTTGAAGAGGCTGGACAAACTGACTCAGGAAGAAGCAAAGATGGCGACTGCAGAAGTGTTGAACAACGTGAAGGTGCTCGTTGATGGTATGTAAAGCGAGTTCTTTTTATCGTGAAATGCTGTCTAAATGGTCTATTTGCCAGATGACAAAGAGGCAAGAGCAATCATGCAACAAGAGAAGCGTTCGTTATTTCTTACTCATGCCGTACCTTTTACTAGATGCTTAGTCATGGTCACAGGAAAGCAAATACGACAAGACCTTCACAGTTGGCTTTCTCCCCCTGATTCCACAACGAATCACCACATCGCTTGCAATGCTCACCATGAGGGAACGGCCACCTGGTTTTTTCAAGGTGGTATGTTTAAAGAGTGGAGATCAACGCCTTCACTCTTGTGGATACATGGCAAACGTATGCTTCCGTCATTTTTTACAGCCTGTCGCCTCTCAGACCTGTAATTTTGTAGCGGGCTCCGGCAAGAGTGTGCTTTGGTTAGTTACTTCTCTATGGTTATCAAAATGGTTGGCTGAAGTTATGATAAGTTCCAGAATAATCGAAGACATCAAAGCGCTACAGAAGACAGGGTCAGCGTGTCTGGCTTACTTTTATTGCGATTTCCGTGAAAAAGACAAGCAGAGCCGTCGCAACCTTGTCTTCTCTATCCTCTGGCAACTTGCCACTCAATCTGATCTTTGCTGTGATCTCCTCTCTCGCCTTTATTCGGAACATGACGATGGCAAACAAGAGCCTAGTGATGGTACCTTGACACGATTCCTGAAAGAGATGCTCTTACTCCCAACTCAAAGCGTTTACATTATCATCGATGCTCTCGATGAGTGTCCAAATAGTTTTGGGATGCCAACTCCACGAGAGGAGGTCCTTGATTTTGTTCAGGATCTCGTTGATCTCCACCTTCCCAATTTACATTTATGTGTCACAAGTCGCCATGAAATCGATATAAGAACTACCCTCGAGCCCTTGACATCTCTCCATGTCTCCCTCCATAATCAAATCGGACAAACCGAGGATATCATAGACTATGTCAGTTCCGTCGTTTATTCAGACAAGAAGATGCGGAGATGGCGTGACGAGGACAAATCTCTTATAATTACAACACTCTCCGAAAGGGCCAATGGAATGTAAGTATATCACTGTTCTTGTTATTGATAGATTTTCATGTTATCAAACAGGTTTCGGTGGGTGTATTGTCAGCTAGAGAGGCTGCGACACTGTCTCCCACCAAGCATCCGGGGCATTCTCGATGATTTGCCTGATACCCTCGACGAGACCTACGAACGGGTATTGAAGGACTTCAATAAAGCGAATCAAAAGCACGCCATCCATCTTCTCCACTGCCTGACTGTCGCCATTCGTCCTCTACGCGTAGAAGAATTGGCGGAGGTCCTTGCAGTAGACTTTGACGCCGCGCAACAAGGGAACATTCCGAAGGTGAACCCAAATTGGCGTTGGGCAGATCAGCACCAGGCGGTGCTGTCGACATGCTCAAGTTTAATTATGATCGTCGATGACGGGGATTCTCAAGTAGTGCAATTCTCACACTTCTCCGTCAAGGAATACCTTACATCGGATCGACTCGCAAACGCAAGCAGAGACGTCTCCTGCTACCACACCCTTCCCGAGTTTGCACACACAATCCTAGCGCAGGCCTGCCTGGGTGTTCTACTCCGTTTGGACGATGATGTTAACAAGGAAAATGCCGGAGATATCCCGCTTGCGAACTATGCAGCCGAACATTGGGTTGACCATGCGCGGTTCAAGGATGTGTCCATCACGCGTGCAGGATGCGTTGCGGGTTTTCTTAGATGCGGACAAACCACATCATGCAGCTTGTCTCCGGCTGCACTCGTACCATCAAGGGGCTTATTGGGATCCATCCACGGACGACGGCATGCCTCGTGGATCACCCCTTTACTATGCTCCTTCTATGGATTCTATGACGTTGCAAAGCACCTCGCAGCCAAACATCCGGAGCATGTAAATTCCAGGGGTTGTCAGCTTATGAGTCCAGTGTGGGCAGCATTGTACAGAAAGCATTTCGAGATTGCGGAGCTGCTGCACGAGCACGGCGCGAACGTCAATATTCGGGGCAACTTGAAATGGATGTTACTCCATGCGGCATCACGGGATGGACACGTTGATATTGTACGGTGGCTGCTCGATCACGGCTCGTATGCGAATGCCCAAAAGGACGACGGCTGGACGCCGCTGCATCTGGCAAGCTGGAACAAATCTACCGAAATCGTTCGGACGCTACTCGAGCACAATGCCGATATCCATGCCCAGAATTACAGCGGAGAAGTGGCGCTGCACCTGGCAGCGTGCTATAACGGGTCCCAATTTGATATCGATATCTTGCGGTTGTTGCTGGACCAGGGTGCAGATGTAAACGCTGCGGATAATGAGGGATCGACCCCGTTGCATCACTCGTCGTGCAGGAGACCGGGCTGTGTTTACCCGTTGCCGGCCAAGGGGTCTGTCGAGGGTACGCGCCTGCTGCTCGAGCGTGGCGCAAATATAGATGCAGAAAATAACAAGGGCGAAACCGCATTCCAAGTAGCGATGGAAGAAGGGCACCACGAGATGGTAGAGTTTCTATGGGGACTTGGCACTATGTACGCATGAGTTGTAATGTTCATTCATGTTTCGTACGGGTTCCTTTTCATGGCATACGTATTATCGTGGTTATCATTGCACTAGTACTTTGAATTATGCTGCCTTGGAAACGTGAACATCGCCCCATAACAATTGTTTGTTTCCTTCTCGATGTCGTCTTCCGTGAGCTGCTAAGTCGTTAATCCAGCGTTGCATGGTGAAAGGACGAGCTTAAAATACCCTATAACACGACTGGGGTTGCCTGGCCTCCGACTCGGAGACTAATTTCAAGTCGCTTGCTTTCAACTCAAGAGTCCACGTTGTATCCGTGCTAATAGCAGAACGTGAGGCCAGTGTAGCACCGACAAGGCGCGAATGATCGGGCTAATGAAGAGCGATTCGGGTGGTTGGCTATCCTAATTGGTCGTGATACTCGAGCGTCTGAAATATACACGGTGCAACAGATTTCCAGAAACACATCCACAACATCGCGTATCGAAACATGACAAGCTATTCTTTCCACATTCATGACCCTTTGACAGTAACAACCACTCTCTCCTAATAATGAGGCACAGGCGGCGGGACCTTTCTATAGTCGATCGGGGAATTGATTGCATTAAGCACGATTTTGACGATAAGATCCGCACGGAGGGCCGGCTCTGCTTGACTGTAGGGGATCGTGTCCACCATGTCCTGATAAGTAGTATGCAGTCAGTTTTATTTATCGGGGTAAAGACTTTGTTGTGGCTACTAACACGGACGCCATTGTCGGGCCCAAGTTGATCATCCAGTTCTTTCAACGCCTCTGTGGCGCTAGGGTCATCACCTATCTGGACGAACTGGATGCTGAATTGACGCAGGGGAACGCTCTTTACGTCCAAGCGACGAGCGAACTCCACGATGACAGACCTAGGGTCGTCGGCTGAAATCGAGTTGGCTTAGGTTCAAGGTCACTAAGTTCGTTCGTCAAGCGACTCACTAGGGACACCATCCGTGATGACGAGAACACTAATTGGCTTGTGGCGGAGAGAAGGGTCCTCGATCTTTGGGACGTAAACATCCAGGATCTGCCTCAATTTGCCGCCGGTGGGTGTCTGACCTGTGGTGGCGTGAGCAACGAAATGGTAGAAGGTCGCACGTAATAATAACCTTCCGGGACTAGGTCGTTGAAGAAGTCAATAACTTCTATTTCATTCTGTCGAGGGTAAGTTTCTTCGGCGGTGAAAAAGGACCAGCTACATACTCGAAGATCAAGTCGGTATTTAGGGCTGTTGAGGCAGTGTACATCTAGACCCTCTCCTCCTTTCAGGCGAGACAATTCAGCAACACCAGCTAGAGCATCGCGAGCTTCCGCCCACAGCCTTCCATCCATCTGAAGCAGCGTAAAAGTGTTAGGTAGTTCTTTCGATGAGAATCGCGCAGACTCACTGAGTCGGAGTCGTCGACAACCACGACGAGCTTGAAATCACTGCGAGAAGGATAAGAGACTATAATGGATAGAGGGTGAATGCATCTCACGCGAGGGACAGTTGTGGTGGAGAACGAGGGTCATTGTAAACAGTGGGCTGTTCGAGGGGCCGGGGAAGAGGGACAGGGGGGAGAAGGGATTGATACGCCCAACGTGTCGGTAAATTAGCCTCGACAAGCACCTCGTAGGTGTCAACCTGAACGTAACACATGAGCGAAAGCGAAGCAATATTCGTGAAAGAAAAGTGTGCTGACATCACGTTCTTTGCCGTGGTACGAGATACATGCACCAAGTCTGAAATGCCGCCCCGCCTTTCCGAGTTCTACGAATGCTCAGGAACCCCAAATCCTTGTCAGGTAAAATATCAAACTTACCCAATGAGCCCTAGAAAAGATAAAGTCAGGTTGGGTCACAGCGTAGGAAATGACAAAATATGACCTCATAAAATACTCGGGCAATATTCCACGGCCCTCTGCGGTCTACACCTCCAACTATGGCATTTGGAGGGATGGCATGACCCTCTACATATACCTACGTGGTACGTGAGTTGGGTAGGGAAGGGAAGAGACAAAAAAAAGAGTACCCAAGCAACCGGAGAAGGGAATCCGTTACGCTGGTAGTCGGCAGTCGTTGCCTGTGCTTCCGCTTTCCATTGCAAAAATGTCTTGAAGGTCCTCTGAACTGGCAAGGGTGATTCAGGGGCCTGAGGAACCGACCACCCCGGGGCAGGCTTCCCATTTTGTGCCGGATATTCAGGACGCGGAGAATTTGACCTTCCCGAGAACCTTGTAGCTTGCACCGGATAGGGTTGCAAAGGGGATGCAGTTGGTGGGGCGCCGGCGTATGAATCAGAGGGATATAAGCTCAACTTTTCCACCAGGACCGATGGTGGTCGCTGGTGGGTGTCCGGAGTGAAGCTACGTACTCCTGAGAAGGGAGTCGATGGTGAGGGATAGTAAGACGCCATGGTAGTACTGGTGAAAGTGTGGCAAGGTAGGGGGTATTCTTATAGCTCTACGATCGACCCATAAACCCCATTATCGCGCTAGATTCAGTCTGTAGCTGATGAGAACTTAGATGCAACGAGGCTTACCAGTCTCACAAATGCAGATGTTGAGGAAGCAGTTTCGTCCAATGAGGGTAAAGTGACGAAAACCCGTTATTTGGACCTTTCATGATGCCAACTGCTTTCGTGCAATCAGGATAAAGAAGATATATGAAGTTCGAATAGATTGGTGGCCTGACCTGCCTCGCACGATAACCACCACAATCACAGCCTATCCTGGGCTGGGGCAAACTTCCGTCGTACCCAGGGTTTTCCCGTTTTGGACTGACTGGCACGTGGGACCGATTTAAAAGGATACTGTTTCCCACGAGATTCACGCGCCGAACTAGCGGTTGCCTGTGTATGCATGGATGGGTTGGTCTAAAGTGTTGCAGACGGTTACATGTTTCACTGTTTCACAGTATGCTACATAATACACTGGCATGTGGTCAGTTCTGACGGATTTTGTCTGCACCCAGTCTCATGCATGCGCTCATTCTGGCGAACTAGCAGCCTCGTGAGACTCGCGTTCGCCCTACACTCTTACTGTAGTATATTCGTGTATTACCATCACCTCGACTCGCTTTCCTCGTTTCTTCAGTGATTTGCACATTCGCGCCCACGTTCTCAACAGTCACTCCACGAATATGACCGTTACGGTGATGGTGTATCTATCTCTGTCATATCGATAGCGGATCTTACAGTCAGATAATATTCATAATGTATAGTTATTACCGCTACCGACGTACCTAATCAGGCGGTCTGAGTGGACTCAAGCAGCAATTGGGTCGAAGGAAGGAGAAATCGCGCAAGAATTTCAGGAAGGCGAAAAATAGCTGAGTCATCATCGTGAGCCATCTCTCTCAGCCAATCAGAACGCAGCATTTGTCTCCCTTCTCGCTCAACGCCACCAGCTGAGCTTCCAGTCAGTCACAATCAGACAATCTGCATCTTCTCAGGTGATTACCTCCCCTGTCAAATCCCATGGCCACTCTTGGACTGATGGGCTACTCTCTTCCCCTTTAATCACCACGTCTCCATCATCCGCCCGACTCCGATGGACCGATTTGTCAGATACGAGCTGGCTGGGGACATCGCCAGTTCCTAAATACCCGAGATGCAAAATCATGCAACTCCAGTGCATTAAAGCAAGGTGTGTCGCCAGTCCTCAACTGCAGAGGCTATCCCCGCCGAAGCTGTCGCGCCAGCTTTCCCTCTATCCCATTCCGACGCTCTTGACGTCACTCATTTCCCTCCAATATGGTGGGCTCGCAGCACTATGGCTTACTGGTTGGTCCCTCGCCGGCCCGTCCTTAAGCTCACCGATGTTTGCCCTGGTTCTACACCATCGTCGTGGGCGCGCCCTTCTCGTGCTTCCTGCTACTCCCGTTCTCTACCAAGCAACTCCGCAGCTCTGCCACGCTCGCGCCGCATCAACCGCATCTAATCGAGCTCAAGGAGGAGCTCGTGGTGCAACGTGTCGCACTCAAATAATGCAAGGTGTACGAGGAGTTGGGTGTGAGCATATTGCCGATGTTGTTGATGCCGTTGGTGCAGGTGCTCGCCACGCGCGGGAAGTTCTTTAGCATCAAGCACCTATGCACTCTCCCTCTCGAGCAGTTCCATTGGAGCGGCGTCTCTTTCCTCCCTGATCTCACGGTTCCGGACTCATACTACGTCCTATACAAGACTCGTGTCGAGGGAGAAACTGTATACTGTAACTATACATGGAATATACGTGATACAGAGATGAAAGTGTGCGACATGAGACAGAGACAAGTAGGAAAGCCAAGTGAGAAAGCAGGTCTCCGACCAATGGTATATATACTGCAACCTTGGCTCTGGTCATTCTATCTTGCCATCGCCTATAAGCCTGCTTAGCATGAGACCCTGACGATCGACACGTTCGACCTGCTCGAGGTGATTTGGAAAGATTCCTTCCGAAAATGTCATGCAAGTTCCTAAAAAGGACACGCAACACGTCTATGCTCTCAACTTGAAGACGACTCAGATTCAAAAAGCCGACATAGTAACTGAAGTCGAGCTGACAAGATAAGCAAAGCGGCAAGCATATTTCTAAGGAGAACTTTGTTAGAATGGATCATATCAAGCAAGTTTTTTCGGAAAACCCTTCATACGACTGATTTGCAGAGAGAAGAAAACGATGGCCACGTAATCTGCGCCCGCCCAACCAAAGACAACACTCTATCGTGACTTTCTCGGTGACCTCTCGGCTCGATGAACATGTTATGGAAAGCCATCGAAAGGTGCGTCCTCACGAGTTTCGAAGGTCTGTATCATTCAACAATACAAACTTGAATACACCAGCTCCAAGCGCCCTAAGATAAACCGGATCTCAGCGCTAGCGATGGAACAGCGACGGAGTTGCTTTGGCAGCCACCAAGTGATGAGTCCTGCACAACACCGAATCCCGCTGTGGTTTTGGAGAATGTCAATCAGGATCCCTGTTACCACTACAGCGGTAAGGTTAGGTTAATATAAACACTGCCCGGGAGCAGAGCTCGCCAGGCGGTGCGTCAGACACCCAGTACTAGTCGATGGGGGGTCTCCTAGTGCCCGTCTTCGAACCCACCCGCGGCGAGCTATAAATAAAGGTCAGAGAGTGTACAGGGACTTTGGTTGAGAAAGGCACGGGATCCGCACGAGAGAATAATGTGAATCAAGCGACATTCGGGTCGACATCAATCCGCTGCTCTGCTCATCCGTGTCTTTGCGATTTGGATGCAGTACTCGCTGCCCTGCACGGTACTTCAGCAGATAGAGGTTGGTATGGAAACTTTTGTATTGGAGTTGTGGTGATGTTTAGTTACGGTAGCATGGTCTGGTGGATGTGCGTATCGTCGTCTTCTAAATGAGAGCGGTTCGTCTGGGCTCTACAGTCAAGGAGTCGCGTTTATGGTTATGGTTCCACGCGTGGTGTGTTATTGATGACTGGCTGGAGATGGTACGTGTAGAGGGGAATTGTCGGATTGTGGTGTTGGTGCGCGAGTTGTCAGTCATGTCAACGGCCATGTTCGAGTTGGCCGTTGGCTGTGCTCTCACGTTATCGTATCAGGATCCTAGGATTTGGATGCCGCTCAACAAACTTCATCTCGCTCCCCACTACGTCCCCCATGGCGTCCTCCCCTGCTGCCAACTTCCAATCTATTTTCAATGCCTCCTTACAGGCGTACGATAACAAAACAAAGAACAAACTTCTCTACCACCCTCTTGCCGCTCAGTTAGAGACCTGCGACTCACCCCACGCCGTCCTTACTGCCCTCCAAGACCTAGTCCAGCAGCTTGACCAACGCCGCACTAGCGATGAGAGATTAAAGAATTGGCTCGACCCGACTGTGAACGTGTTGTACGCATTCTCCGCCACTCTTGGCGCAGGTGTTACCCTGGTAAGTCTCAGCTCGCATCGCTCTAGAATCTGTGCTCTGATTGTCATTTATCAGGCATTCAAACCTGGGAACGTGATGTTTGCTGGTATCGGCGTCCTTCTCTTGGTGAGCACCCTCGTCGATCTCTCAATACAGACCATCATGACACCAACATCCATCTCTCAGGCCGCAAAGGATGTGAATGCAAGCCAAGACATGCTCGTTGATCTCTTTGAGCGCATTGGGAGATTTTTCAAGCGTCTCGAGTCATATACAGAACGGACACCATCAGACGGAATGAAAGATATGATGGTGGAGGTCACTGTAGAAGTCCTCTCTGTCCTTGCTATCGTGACAGTGGAAATTAAGCAGAGCCGACGGAGTTAGTGATTATGAGCGATTTTAAAACTCTACTCACGTTTCCTTAGAAAAGTTTTTCAAGAAGCTACTAGGGAGGAACGACGTTGAGGATGCCTTGAAGAGGCTGGACAAACTAACTCAGGAAGAGACGAAGATGGCGACGGCAGAAGTGTTTAAAAGTACGCGCAATGTAGATGACAACATGAAGATGTTCATTGATGGTATTCGAATCGAGCTTTTCGGTCGTACATGCTGTCCTGATGGTCTATTTGCCAGATGATAAAGAGGCAAGAGCAATCATGCAACAAGAGAAGCGTTCGTCATTTTTTACTCTTGCCACGCCTTTTTTTCAAGGCTTTGTCATACTCACAGGAAAGCAAATGCGAAGAGACCTCCACAGTTGGCTTTCCCCCCCGGATCCCTCAACAAATCATGAAATTGCTTGCAATTCGCGCCATGAGGGAACAGCCACCTGGTTCTTTCGTGATGATATTTTTGAAGAATGGAGGTCAACTCCTTCGCTCTTGTGGATACATGGCAAACGTACGCTCCTGTCACTCCCTAGTATTTGGCACCTCTCAGGCGTGAATTCTTGCAGCGGGGTCCGGCAAGAGTGTGCTTTGGTTAGTAATAACTCTATTGTTATTGGAATGGTTGGCTGAAGGTACGATAAGTTCCGGAATAATTGAAGACATCAAAGCGCTACAGAAGATGGGTTCGACATGCTTGGCCTACTTTTACTGCGATTTTCGTGACGAAGCAAAGCAAAGCCATCGCAACCTTATCATCTCAATCCTCTGGCAACTTGCTACTCAGTCCGATCTCTACTGGGTCTTACTTTCTCGACTTTATTCGGAACATGACGATGGCAGACAAAGGCCCAGTGAAGGTGCCTTGTCGCAATGCCTCAAGGAGATGCTCTTACTCCCAACTCAAGGCTCTGTTTACCTTATCATCGATGCTCTCGACGAATGCCCAAACAATTCTGACATGCCAACTCCACGAGAACGGGTCCTTGGTCTTGTTCAGAACTTTGTTGGCCTCCATCTTCGCAACGTACATATATGTGTCACGAGTCGCCCTGAAATCGATATACAAACTGTCCTCGATCCCTTGACGTCCTTCTGTGTCTCCCTCCATGACCAAAGTGGACAAACCAAAGACATTGTTGATTATATCAGTTCTGTCGTTTATTCAGATACGATGATGCAAAGATGGCGCGAGGAGGATAAAAGTCTTGTTATTAAGACGCTTTCTGAAAGGGCTAATGGCATGTACGTATGTCAGTCTTCATGTTCTTGATCCGTTCTTATGTTGCACACAGGTTCAGATGGGTGTATTGTCAGCTTGGGACGCTGCGGCATTGTTTCCCACCGAGCGTCCGGCGCACTCTCGATCAACTACCCGAGACGCTCGACGAGACCTACAAACAGGTCTTGATGAATATCAAGAAAGTAAATCAAGAACATGCTATTCGTCTTCTCCACTGCATGACTGTCGCCATTCGTCCTCTACATGTCGAAGAACTCGCGGAGGTCCTCGCAGTTGACTTCGATGGCGCACAACAAGGGGGCATTCCAAAGTTGGACCCAAATTGGCGTTGGGCAGATCAGCACCAGGCGGTGCTGTCGACATGCTCAAGTTTAATTATGATCGTCGATGATGGGATTCTCAAGTGGTGCAATTCTCACATTTCTCCGTCAAGGAATACCTTACATCTGATCGACTCGCAAACGCAAGCAGAGACGTCTCCTGCTATCACATCCTTCACGAGTTTGCACACACTATCCTAGCGCAGGCCTGCCTAGGTGTTCTACTCCGTTTGGACGATCATGTTGACGAGGAAAATGCCGAAGATATCCGCTTGCGAACTATGCAGCGAACATTGGGTTGACCATGCGCGGTTCAAGGACGTGTTATCACGCGTACAGGACGCAGTGCGGGTTCTCTTAGATGCAGACAAACCACATTATGCAGCATGCCTCCGGCTGTACCCGATTGATGAAGGTATGATTGGGAACCATACACAGTCGACGGCATGCCTCGTGGAGCACCCCTTTACTATGCCTCCTTCTATGGATTGTATGACATTGCAAAGCACCTCGCAGTCAAACATCCGGAGCATGTAAATGCCAGGGGTGGTCGGCTTGTGAGCCCCTGGCAGCAGCATTGTATGAAAAGCATTTCGAGGTTGCGGAGCTGCTGCATGAACATGGTGCGGACGTCAATGTTCGGGGCACGAGAAGGATGTTAATCCATGTGGCTATCACGGAATGGACTCGTTGATGCTGCACGGTGGCTGCTCAATCACGGCGCGGTTGCGAATGCCCAAAAGGACGACGATTGGACCCCATTGCATCTTGCAACCTATAACAAACATCTCGAAATTGTTCAGATGCTACTCGAGCACAATGCTGATATCCATGCCCAGAATGACACGGGAGAAGTTGCACTGCACTTGCAGCGTGCTACCACAATCCCCATTTTCAGATCGATATCTTGCGGTTATTGCTGGACCAGGGTGCAGATGTAAACGCCACGGATAATGAGGGATCGACCCCATTGCATCACTCGTCATTCAGGAGACCAGATCTAATGATCTTCCAGCCAAGGGTCAGTCGAGGGTACGCGCCTACTGCTCGAGCGTGGCGCAAATATAGATGCAGAAAATAACAAGGGCGAGACCGCATTCCAAGTAGCGATGGAAGAAGGCACCACGAGATGGTAGAGTTTCTATGGGGACTTGCACTATGTACCATGAGTTGTAATGTTCATTCATGTTTCGTACGGTTCCTGTTACATGCATACGTATTATCGTGGTTATCATTGCACTAGTACTTTGAATTATGTTGACTTGGAAACGTGAACAAGCCCCACAACAATTGTTTGTTTCCTTCTCAATGTCATCTTCAGTGAGCTCTAAGTAGTTAATCCAACGTTGCATGGTGAGAGGACGAGCTTAAAATGACCCATAACACGAATGGGGTTGCCTGGCTCCGACTCGGAGACTAACTTCGAGTCGCTTCAAGTGCAGTCAGAGTCCGGCTGTATCCGCACTGATAGCAGAAAATGAGGCCAGTGAAGCACGACAAATTGCTAATACTGTAAATTCGGGTGGTTGACGTCCTAACAGACTAACTGATCCACGATACTCGAGCGTCTAAATGTACGGAGGAAAACAGATTTCCAGAAACAGATTTACAACATCGCGTATCGATACGTGACAAGTTATTCTTACGCATTCATGACCCTTTGACAGCAACCACTCTCCTAATAATGAAGCGCATACGGCGGGGCCTTTCCATAGTAGGCGACCGGGGAATTGATTGCATTGAGCACGATTTTGACGAGAAGATCTGCACGGAGGGACGGCTCTGCTTGACTGTAAGGGATAGTATCCACCATGTCCTGATACGTAATGCAATCAGTTTTATCAAGGTAAAGACTTGTTATGGCTACTAACACGGACGCCATTGTCAGGCCCAAGTTGCTCATCTAGGTTTTTCAACGCCGCTGTGGCGTCAGGATCATTACCTATCTGGACGAACTGGATGCTGAATTGGCGCAGGGGAACGTTCTTTACGTCCAAGCGACGAGCGAACTCCACGATGACAGACCTGGGGTCGTCGGCTGAAATCAGAGTTGGCTAATGTTCGGGGTCACTTATTTCGTCAAGCGACTCACTAGGGACACCATCCGTGATGACGAGAACACTAATTGGCTTGTGGCGGAGAGAGGGATCCTCGATCTTCGGGACGTAAATATTCAAGATTTGCCTCAGTTTTTGGCCGGTGGGTGTCTGACCTGTAATGGTGTGAGCAGCGAAATGGCAAAAAAGTCGCATGTAATAACCTTCCGGGACTACGTCGTTGAAGAAGTCAATAACATCTACTTCATGCTGTCGAGGATAAGTTTCTTCGACAGTGAAAGAGGACCAGCTACGTACCCGAAGATCAAGTCGGAATTTAGGGCTGTTGAGGCAGTGTATATCTAGACCCTCTCCCCCTTTCAGGCGAGACAATTCAGCAACACCAGCTAGAGCATCACGAGCTTCAGTCCGCAGCTTTCCACCCATCTGAAGCAGCGTAAACGTGTTAGGCAGTTCCTTCGATGAGAGTCGCGCAAACTCACTGAGTCGGAGTCGTCGACAATCACGACGAGCTTGAAGTCACTGTGACAAGGATAAGAGACCATAATGAATAGAGGGTGAATGTATCTCACGCGAGGGTCAGTTGCGGTTGCGATTGAGGACGAGGGTCATTCCAAACAGTGGGTTGGTCGACGGGCCGGGGAAGGGGTTGATACAGCCAGCGTGTCGGTAAATTAGCCTCGACAAGCACCTCATATGTGTCAACCTGAACGTAACACGTGAGCGAAAGCGAAGCAGTATTCGTGAAAGAAAAATGCGCTGACATCACGTTCTTTGCCGTGGTACGAGATACATGCACCAAGTCTGAAATGCCGCCCCGCCTTTCCGAGTTCTACGAATGCTTATGGACCCAAATCTCTATCAGGTAGCATATCAAACTTACCCAATGAACCCTAGAAAAGATAAAGTCAGGTTGGGTAACAGTCTAGGAAGTGACAAAATATGACCTCGTAAAATACTCGGGCGATATTCCACGGCCCCTTGCGGTCTACACCCCCAACTATGGCATTTGGAGGGATGGCATGACCCTCTACATATACCTACGTGGTACATAAGTTGGGTAGGAAGGAGAAGAGATAACAAGGAGTACCCAAGCAACCGGAGAAGGAAATCCGTTACGCTGGTAGTCGGCAGTCGTTGCCTGTGCTTCCGCTTTCCACTGCAAAAACGTCTTGAAGGTCGTTTGAACCGGCAAGATTGATTCGGGGGTCTGAGCTTGAGGAATCGACCACCCCGAGGCTGACCTCCCAATTTGTACCGGGGATTCAGGACGCGGAGAATGTGACCTTCCCGTGAACCTTGTAGCTAGCATCGGATAGGGTTGCAAAGGGGATGCAGGTGGGGCACTGGCATATACATCGGTTGTATATAAGTTCAACTTTTCCATCAGCCCGATACTGGCCGCTGGTGGTATCCGGAGTGGAGCTACGTACTCCTGAGAAGGGAGTCGATTGTGAGTGATAGTAAGACGCCATGGTACTGTAGTACTGGTGAGAGTGGCAAGGTAGGGGGCATTCTTATAGCTCTACGATCGACCCATAAACCCCATTGTCGCGCTTGATTCAGTCTGCAGCTGATGAGAACTTAGATGCAACGAGGCTTACCAGTCTCAGGAATGAAGCAGGTTCCGTCCAATGAGGGCGAAAAACGTTGTTTGGACCCTTCATGGTTCCAACTGCTTTCGTGCAATCAGGGTCAAGTGTGCCTTCATGTATTTACATGAAGTTCGAATAGACGGGTGGTCTGGCCTGCCTCGCACGATAACCACCACAATCTGAGCCTATCACACCCCATCCGGGTTAAGAAGTCGTCAACGTGACCCGATCAGAGCACGCCAAACTGTTGGCCAAATCCGTTGGGAAGTATCCGGAAGCGCCGGACATCTGTATAGTTATTCTCGGCAACGTCCGGGTGGCTGGATACAGTCCATCGACAACATCCGTCCCCGTTAACGGGTATTCAAGATCGTCAAGATGGTTAAAGGTGACTATTTTCTTCTCTTTTCTCATTGTATACATTCTCATTCTTTCATCGAGTCTACAAGCCCGGAAAAGTACCCATCTCTCTTCTGTCTCTTGGCCATGCCATTAATGGAGAGATACTTAGGTTGCTATCGTCCTCCAAGGCCGGCAGGCTGGCAAAAAAGGTCGTCGTCATAAAGCAAGTCGATGATGGTACTAAAGAGCGCCCATACCCTCATGCTATCGTTGCTGGAATCGAGCGCTATCCCAGGAAAGTGACCAGGCGCATGGGGGCGAAGAAGCTTGCGAGGAGGAAGAAAGTAAAACCTTTCATCAAGGTATGTTCTTGTATTCTAACGGGTTATTCGTTGCACACACATTAACATTACCAAGGTGGTGAACTACTCCCACCTATTTCCCACCAGATACTCGGTGGAGCTGGAGGGTCTGAAGGGTATTCTATCCGCAGAATCCTTCAAGGAGATTTCACAGCGAGAGGATTCAAAGAAGCAAGTCAAGAAGTTGTTAGAAGAGCGTTATTCAAACGGGAAAAACAAGTGGTTCTTCCAACCGCTCCGGGTATGTGGTCATCACTTATGCACTCTCCACTCACACTAACGAGATTTGTAGTTTTGATTTCCTCTCTTTTGTGTTTCGGTGTCTAGAAAAGCCACGTGTATGCCTCGCATGTCACCTATAATATATGCCTTGCCACACTCCCAACAACACCATAGCCACTTTGTCATTTTTTCAGGTGTAAGCTACACATTTATTTTCGAGATAACCGGGCCTCTACGACCGGCCGCTCCGGAATGCTTTCCATCGCGCCGTTCCTTTCTACACACATTCCGGCCGCCTGCGAATCTGTGTTGAGATAGTTCGCATGGAGGTAGGCAGACATACCTGTACGCAAAATCGGAGAAGCTCGACCGCCTCACCCTTAGAAAGTTGGTTATTCTTCGATTCCATCAAGCCAGCAACAAAGTAACCGGTAAAGCAGTCACCGGCGCCAGTTGTGTCTCGGACGTTGCCTTCTAGCGCCGCTGCAGGAAAGTAGAGTATTTCCTTCAAGCCGTATATTGATGCCAGGACCCCCGCTGCACCTAACGTACACACGATGCCCGTGGAGACAAGACGCTTACTATGTCGCAGCTTATTTAATGTCGAGAAGGCAAGCCTTAGATCGTTGTCGTCTGGCCAGTTAACAGGGTACCCCTCTTCGACTTCATGGTTTCCGTGATTCCCGCCAATCATACGAAGAAGACTCTCGGCCTCACCCTCGTTGACAATTAACCACGAAAGGGCCGTCCAAGGGAATGCGTCTAGCTCTGCGTCTGCAGGCATGGGTGATGGGTTGAATATCGTCATGATACCTTGTGCATGTGCGTATTCGAGGTACGCGAGCGTACTAGCCCAAGGGATTTCGTTTTGCAGAAGGAGGTGTGAGATTCCAGTAAGGTGTCGTTCGACATCATTCTGTGTTGGAGGATCGGGAAGAGCGAAGTTTGCTCCCTTGTGTAAGACTGAGTGGATGCGGAGTGAGTAGCTCTTTGAATGTGATGCCGCGCAAGTAGGAGACACACGTACTGATGCAATTTTCGCCTTGCGGAGTAAGTTGAATGATTGCGCGGCCAGTGACCTCCTACAACAACAGATGATGCAAGTCAGCACCAGATCATGATCATCTGGACAACATATGGGAAAAAGACTGGGGCGTATCTTACCTGTATAACGGAGATGTTTGCAGTCGACACACCATAGCCCTCTAAATCACGAACGAGCCATGCGCCATCCTCTCCAACCGCGCCGACGAGGCTCACAGGCCCGCCCGCACGGGCGACCGCTGCAGCTTGATTGGCGCCTTTCCCGCCAGCGCGACGCTCAAATTCCGTAGACGAGATTGTTTGTCCTGGACGAACGACGTCTTGGACTACAGGCAGATGTCATTGTTATTGAGGAAAGATGTCGCGCTCTTTGAGTTGATGGGCGCGCGTACCATAGAAGAATTCATCGATGTCTAATGGGGTCGTCTCTTAGTGAGAGGCGGAGTAGGATAGGGTATGGGGTATGCGCTGACTGAGAGATCCGCGTACTAGGCAACGTCGGGGTGGATGGGACATATGGGTTCGTCTGTGGGCCTTGTATTGTATGAGTGTTAGGATACAAAGTGGTGCAGGATCAGGGAGCGTCAATGGACAACCGGTCAACAAAGGGCGCGCGTTCATCTTGACGCGTCGACTGTGCTCGTCACTCGACTTCCACTCAACAGTGGGGTTTGTTGACCATTGGAACTTATCTGGGGCGTATTCTCTCTATCTCTTCCCCCCTCCGGTGCTGGCCGCACTTTCAGGTACGTGCTCTCGCATCACAGCGTTGAAAACTCAACTAAACAACAAAGGAATTATGAATCAACACAGGACACATCCCGTCATCGAAAACAATAACACAGTTAAAAAAAAACCTTGCATATTGAACTCAAATGTCAGCCTTTGGTGGAGGTGGAGGTATCTTTGGGAGTTCGAGCGGGACCCCACAACAACAGCCTGGCCAGAGCGGAAGGCTCTTCGGTGGTTTGGGCTCGTCATCGACATCGACGAATACTGGAACGGCCGCAGGTACACCGGGCACGCAGCTTACATTGTTTGGCTCTCAGCCAAGTACAACACCGGGCCAGAACACAGGCACTGGTCCCTTCGGTGGAAGTAGCAATACCGGAACTCAACCAACTGGCGGTGGCCTCTTCGGCAGCAGCAGTAGCAACACTGCTACGGGCACGCAGCAAAATCAGCCGACCGGCGGGAGCCTTTTCGGTGGTGGTAGCGGAACGACGCCACAAAATCAACCGCGGACAACCGGGGGCGGCGGGGGCCTCTTTGCCAATACGGCGTCAAACCAACCTCAACCGCAGACTGGTGGAGGTGGCGGTGGGTCCGGAGGTCTTTTTGGCGGCGGCGGCAGCAGCAGCGGTGCAACAACGAACCAGCCGCAGACAGGTGGTGGTCTCTTTGGAAGCAGCGGCGGAACGACTACAACGGGGACACAGGGCCAACCACAACAGACGGGTGGTGGATTGTTTGGGAACACGACGACGACGACCGGGCAGACGAGTGGCACAGGGACCCAACCTACAACGCAGGGTGGCCTTTTTGGTTCTGGTACCTCTGCCAGTCAGGGTCAGGGTCAGGGAACGTCTGGGACGGGGACGACAAGTCTTTTCGGCGGACAACAACCGCAACAACAACCGCAACAACAACAGACGACGTCGGGTGGGCTATTTGGAAACACGGGGGGCAGCACTACCATACCACAGTCAGGCGGCCTGTTCGGGAGTAGGACAACGCAGCAGCAACCTACTACGACTGGCGGTGGATTGTTCGGCAGTTCTACGGGAACGACTCAACAGCAGCAACCTGCGCCAGGTA
Organism: Russula griseocarnosa; assembly: GCA_022884055.1. NCBI lineage: Eukaryota > Fungi > Basidiomycota > Agaricomycetes > Russulales > Russulaceae > Russula > Russula griseocarnosa. The sequence goes on along the minus strand of JAGKRU010000002.1, from coordinate 1,255,369 downwards.
GTGGACTTTTTGGGAGTTCCACTACTCAGCAGCAGCCTACTACGGGCGGTGGGTTGTTTGGGAGCTCTACAGCCCAACAGCAACCTACTACGGGCGGTGGGTTATTTGGGAGCTCTACGGCCCAACAGCAACCTGCTACAGGCGGCGGATTGTTTGGGAGTGCCACCCAACAACAACCGGCCACAGGCGGCGGATTATTTGGGAGTTCTACAGCTCAACAACAACAACAGCAACCTACTACAGGTGGCGGATTATTTGGAAGTTCTACGGCTCAACAACAACAACCCACTACGGGTGGTGGATTGTTCGGGAGTTCTACTTCCCAACAGCAGCCTGCTACGGGCGGTGGGTTGTTTGGAAGCACGACCACACAGCAGCCAGCCACAGGCAGTGGTGGGGGCCTCTTTGGTTCCTCTACAACACAGCCGGCCCAACAGTCAGGATCGGGCACTCTTTTCGGTTCGTCAACAACGCCGGGCACAAGTCTATTTGGGAGCGTCGGCACAGGAACACAAGGGTCAACTGCACCCTCAAATATCTTCGGTGGGCAGGTGACACAACCTCAATCATCAGGGCTGCTCAGTGGCAGCACACTAGGCACGGGCGGCCTGTTCTCGACAAAGACATCTGTTACGCCTGCCCAAAATCAAGCAGATTCCCAAGTGCAATTCGCACAACTCCAACAACGAATAGAGGCTATCGTTGGCGCTTGGAACCCCACTTCCCCGCTTAATCGCTTCCAGGTAAGGCTTCATTTTATCTTTTACATTTGAACGATATCGTTGACACGGCTACAGCATTATTTCTATAACCTTGTCGACCCTTCACAAGTGCATTTATATGGTCGGCCTGCCAACGCGACAGACGAGTCACTATGGCAGAAAGCCGTTCGTGAGAACCCAGATCCGACATGGTAAGTTATGTCACGGTGTCAATTAGTTGTGCCTGGTGCTTACGCCGTATTTGAAAACGCATAAGTCTTGTCCCGGTGTTGGCCACTAGCTTTGATGACTTGCAGAAGCGTATAGAAGCGCAAACGCAGCAGGCAACTGGGCACCAAGAGAAGCTCAAAGAAATCCGGGCACGGATCGAGAAGCTCTCTGAGAGGCATGTTCTGGCGAACGCGCCACGTTTGCAAAAGTTGGCGAGCGCGCAAATTCAACTGTCACACCGGTTGCTGCGGCTGGTGCAACATCTGCACTTACTGATTCCTGCGCTGCGTTCGTCGTCGATTCGGCCAGAGGAAGAGGCACTGCGAGCGGCGTTGGAGGAGATCGACGGCGAGATACGGCGGCCGGGAGGGATGGGAAGGATCGTGGGGAAATTGAATGAACTGTGGGCGTTGGTTGGGGCTGTGAACGCTATGCGGGGTGCCAACTCAAAGGGAAGCACAGATGGGGTTGAGTGGGCCGTGGTAGATGAGGATGGCCTAAATCAGATCGTCCAGGTATGGTCTTCCGCCGCCCCCGCGCCGTGCTACCGGTCCGGGCCGATCGAACTGTGCTGACTAATGGTTGTCTTGTTGACAGATTCTGGTGGACGAACAGGCTGGGTTGACGCATCTGACGAAGATATTGCAGAGAGACCTGAGGGACATTGGGGTGATATACGGGGAGGAGATGGCAGAGGAAGGACCGCCGTTGGACCTGCTGAATAAGGGATAGACTACTTTACCGTAACGGTTAATAGGCCGCGGCTCGTTCCGCGTGTCTAGTTTAAGCTCAAAGCTTGGGCTTCTTGCCTCTGCTGCCCCTCTGTTTCCCTTTCTTTTCTCCCATTCCTACCCGCCTCTGCCCGCCTTCACGTCCTCCAATGCGTGTCAGGACTCTCGAAATACGCTGGCATGACAGTAAACCTATCTCATCTTGTGACTTCCAGCCCGTCTTCTTTAAGAAGGCGCGCCCTCTCCACGACAAAGCCTTTGCCGGCCAGTCGTATCGTCTGGCCACAGGCGGAGAGGACAATCATGTTCGCGTCCGTATCACGTCCTTCCGCTCCCCTGGGCCCCCAGTACTGAATAATTCGAAAGCTTTGGATGGTCTATCCGAATATTACCCCTCCGTCTCTCGTCGAGGCTGCTGTGAATGACACAGCGAATCTACCAGTGCCCCGGCCTCCAAGGGTCGAGTACCTCGCGACTCTCAGTAGGCACTCGGCCCCGGTGAACGTTGTTCGCTTTAGTCCAAATGGTGCGATCCCACGTCCCTATCACTACGCGTCATTACCCTATATTTATTTCCGCGGGTGGTCTCAGGTGAACTGATCGCATCAGCTGGTGATGGTGCGCATTCCCATTCCTCGCATCATCTATGTATCATGTTTGTCTGACAGCAAGTTTAACAGATGGAATGATTATCATCTGGGTGCAATCAAACTCGCCGTCCTCTCAGACCGCGTACGGTAGCGACCCCAGCTCGGACGACCTTCAGTTTGAGAAGGAGTATTGGAAACCGCGTACTACTTTCCGGTACGTATTTCTGATTGCGCGCTTCCGCGGATTGAGCGCTGACAGTCAGTTCTAGCTGTACAACTATGCAAGTTTATGACCTTGCCTGGAGTCCAACTGGGGAATACATCATTGCGGGAAGCACGGACAACGTCGCCAGGATCTTCTTGGTGTCTGAGGGTAATCACGTCAGTCTCAGCCGATGTCGACCGTACTCATAATTCCTAGGTAAATGCGTTTCCGAGATTGCCGAGCATAACCATTACGTGCAAGGTGTCGCATGGGATCCGCTCAACGAATATATCGCCACACAGAGCAGCGACCGCTCTATGCATGTCTACAGCGTCTCTACCAAATCAGGCACTTTCGATGTCCACGCTGTGGGCAAAAACTCACGCATCGCGCATCAACACACACGAACTCCAAGTTCACACAGTCGATCGAGAATGTTCCGTCGTGAATCCACTGCAAGTGACACTGAATCGGTTATCACCACCTTAAGCGAGCAGATCAAGGATGAAGGCATCTCTTCTTCCCTTTCTGGTAGCTCGCAACTCCAGAATGTGCCACTCACTCCTGCGACCTCCATACCTAGTACACCTTCTCAGGCGATGTTCCCTCCGCCACCCATGGAAAAACCCTCTTCGCGACGGTCGTCCTTCAGTGGTTCCAACGCACCCAGTTCTCCGGCGCTTCACTCACGCTATGCGCGCTCTCCTTCACCTCTCCCAACATTACCGGCCATTCGCACTGCCGTTTCTACTCCGTCTACTTGGAACCATGTCAGGTTATACGGGGATGAGGGTTTCACCAACTTTTTTCGGCGGTTGACATTCAGCCCTGATGGAGGTCTTCTGATGACCCCCGCAGGGCAATTCGAAGATCCGTCAGTCATTCCTGGTACATCCCGTGGGACTTCTGGAAACAAAATGGAAGAGGCACGTGGACGGAAAGGGCATCCAGACGCCCCCAATTCGAACTCCGGGTCGTCTGTCTACATATACTCGCGTGCCAATTTTGCGCGGCCGCCAGTTGCGCAACTGCCCGGACACAAGAAAGCAAGCGTGGCCGTCAGGTTCTCACCAATATTATATGAGTTGCGACCAGGCGTCTTTGGTCCGGATGGCCCGACAGACACCAAGTATGTGGTGGTAGAGAAGGGTCGAGACACGGCCATCAACGTAGATATCGGAGGCCCTCCGGCGTCGGCGCCAAACACACCTGCACTTTCAGCGTCAAGTGAAATTCTGCATGTTTCACCGTCAAAGTCGACGTTGTTGGCGCCACTCGCCCTCCTTGCACCGTACCCCACTGTCGACATCTTGACTCTGCCCTCCCTGTGCTCTCGGCTACAGACTCTGTGCGAGCCCCAAGTCCGGCAATATCGAAACCCTCAACGCCCGCGCCTCCCCCGAGTAGTGCATCCGTGTTCGCACTCCCTTACCGCATGTTATTTGCTGTTGCAACCATGGATGCAATCGCGATCCATGACACACAGCAGGCGGGTCCGATCTGTTTGCTCACAAAGCTCCACTACGATGAATTTACGGACATGAGTTGGTTAGTGTTCCATCTACCTTGCGTTCGCCGACTGAGCTCATGGATGTGAAAAAGGTCGCCTGATGGCCAGTGTTTGATGCTCTCGTCGCGTGATGGTATTGCACCATCGTTGTCTTTGATGAGATCTCGCTGCGCACCATGTCCAACAACAGACATTGCAATTCCAATCGATCGCACACAATCACTCTGTCCCATTAACATCGTCATCAACGCTGACGCCCTCAACGACTCCCGCGCTGTCGACCGTCTCTCTCCCACCATCGTTATCGCCTCGGATATCATCGAAGCGACCATTGACGCCCGCAAAAAGTGTTGTTGTTTCGGAAAGCGACAGCCTTCCCGAATCTGGCCTTCTCCCAAGCGCTCGTGAAACAACTCCTGTCACCCCCGTGGATAACGAGGAGCACGATAAAGCGCCGGCGCCGGAACCGCCGAAGAAGAAGCGGCGCGTTGCACTCACACGCGTAGGCGACGTCGGTTCATGAAAAAGTCATTCAGTCCCCTCACCCGCTTTGTGGCGAGCCTCATTGTTTCTCCGTATTCAAGTTTTACTCGCTCCATCCTCGCTTATTTGCACCCCCTCTGTTAGCCCGCGAGCGTGTGTACAATAACCCCTCATGGCTCATTCATCTTTCTGTTTACTCTATACCTTATACTTATGAGTCCACGAATTGGCTGTCCGTAATACGTCACAGTATAGTGTGTATTGTTCAGCCAGCCCCTGTATACATGTCTGGTAGTCTACCATTGCCCCGTATTATCAAATTATAAACACATTATATGCAAATTGTCACCGTTCCTTCGGAATCGGAATTCAATAGATGGCACGAGCAAATTTGAGCCTCAGGCCTCATGACCCGCCGATTATTGAAACATCATACAGCCAAGGACAACACCTGCGCCGCATAGCACCAAACGGGCCGGTCGTCCAATTCTCTGGGCCACGGGGCCACGTCAATGATGCGCCACTGGCACTTAATCATATTGCTGGGGCGGCTCGACTGCGACGCTGCCTGCATACTATATAAAAAAATAAATACGCGCCGGGAGGAATGTCACGCTTCGGCGAGAAGCCCGAACGCTGTGGGTGGTGGTAAGAAAGAGAGAACGTAAGGGGATCAACGTTAAACAAATTCAGAACGGAGGAAAATATTGTTCTTCTCTAAGATGGCCCGTGACGGTTGGCACCAGTCATGTCTCACCTTACAGTAAGCGTCTAAAAAAAAAATAACAACCCATTATTACAGGTCTTAGTAAGTAAGTTTATATAGAATGTGGCGAAAGGGAAAAAAAAAACGATGACTGTGACCGCTTAATCGCCGCAACCTTGCAAAAATGTCTCTGCATGGCTGACTGGCCTTACTGTGGGGAGAACGGAGGGCGGTGGGGGTTGAAAAACAATCTGCCTGGATATTCTGTGAGAATACACCTGTAAGGTTAAAGTGCACTAATGGGACAAGAACGCCGCAGACCCAGAGAGTAAGTACTGTACCAGTAGAAGGAGAAGCCCCTCTGTTCTGTTGATGGTGGCGATGTGATTCGAGTAAAAGGATCCTTTGGATGATGAACGGTTCCCCGGTCTGCTACAGTAGGACGGCGATAAGGCGTCGGCGGGGGGGAGGGGGGAGAAGTCATAGAACAGCCTGTACGTATGCCAGGAAGCATGGAGCATGTACTGTACATGTATGATGGTGGAGCAATGCGATTTCCTCGAGGCTATCTGCCAGTAGTGCGGTGAAGCCTGTGTTAAAGGGGATGTACTGATGTACTGATCTGAACTTAGGAGCTTGATGGCTTTGATGGCCTCAAGGTCACCTGCCCGCATCCGCGTCGTATTGGTCAATGGCCTACTTTCCATAGTACCAGGATGGGGAGTTACTGGATTTCCTTGTAGAAGAATGCCGCTGCTGTGTTCCTTGGGTGGGTCTGGAAAAAAAATTATTCTTTTATTAAGTCATAATTTATGATCATTAACACCGCCCACTGACATGTGAAGCTTGTGAGTTACGGCGGCATTGCTGGCGATTGCGTTAATGACGGGTGGGTGTTGTATGAAAACAAGACAACCAGACAAGGCGAGGATAAACCGAAAAAAAAGGCCACTTGGGTGAGCCGCGTCGGAACACTTCGGACTGCCAGAATGTGATCGTGATCGATAAAACACGTGCCACACAGGCACAGAGAGATTTTGTCTTCCAGTTTCTCCAGCTCGGCGGCAAGAGCGGCATACCAGATCGAATGAACGTTTGCCATGTCAAGGATACTTACTGCCCCGGAAGTTTTCAGGATCTTCGTGGGCTTAGGGGGAAAGGGGTATTACTGCTAGTTCGAGGGGTGCCAGGAAACCAATTGTTCAATTGTAAGCAGGCAAGTATACATTTAACCGAGATCTTTCGCGGAAAGGCGATGGACAAATCTGGAGCGAGCTATGACAGAGTCGGTTAGACGGTGGGAGGGAAGAGACATATAGGGTGGCTGCGGAGACGAGGCGCACCAAGGGAAACGGTAAATGTGTGTTAGATAAGTCGAACAGTCTGAGATGGCCATAGACACCGAAATGAAAACAAGCAGGAAACGGTTCACTGACGGGGTACCAGTATCTCCCGAAGGACAACACGAGTCGGCTTCTAGGTTTTAGAATTTTAAGTTGTAGTTAATGACTGACCTCAACTCGGTAGACACTTTCCTGCAGGAAGACACCGACCAGGTATATCAGCTCATCTGAAACAAGTATGCAAGTATGTATGAGGCCATTGCGTTGTTGTAGGTGCCCACATGTCTACCAATGATATTGATAAGACTCATCGATGTTCCCAACTGAGATAGATTGCATTCCTGCATGCGCGGTAAAGTTCAGTTCCTGCAGTCTGTCGGCTTCCTCCTTATCGATCAAGCGAGAAAAAGTAGTTTGTGTGTCATATGGACTGCAGCGAGGAGATAACAATATATTATGAGAGGCCATAATCGACCTGTTATCTGATGCACCAAGAGGTTGTTATCACAACTCAAAAAGAAGTTTAAGGAGATTCGTCACACCTTGGAGGCAAACATACTCAAACCTTGCTGAAGGTGTCGGTGTCATCCAAGCTATTGGCTCAGAATGCTACCAGATACAGAACCACAGGGCAATAATTAACTGCCAACGTTCCTCCAGGATCTAACCATTGATTCTAGTTTAATACCGTAACCTCGCCACAAATGTCAGAACTCAGATGACATAGCGCTAGTTAGAACTCACTAGATAAAACGTGGGATGTTATCAACTGCGGAGGCAAAATGGTTTGGCGTTCAACGGATACCATAATAATTGAGAGAGAAGCGCTTGGCGCCTACAGTCTCATGACACCAGGACATGAGTAACAGTTGGGTTTAATGCGGGTAGATACGTTCAGTAGGGAAGGGGAAAATTAGACAGCGAAGGGCAGGATGCCACGCCGATGTACACGTTGACCACCCTCGTGTGTCCCACCAACATGAGATGGTTTGATCGGCACTTGCCTTGCGCACAAGGCGGCGGATCGACGTGGACATACCGCGGATTCCCTGTTAGCTAAGTCCTATTGTTTTTGCACCATCGTTGGTTGTGGAATCAGGTACAAGGTTATCAAGTGGTAATCGGCGTCATAAGAGTGTGCGACAATCGATAACGGGTGTTCGGCGCCAAGGTAGAAGCCGGATCCGGGGGCAGAAGTAATATTGTGCCATACTTGTAATGGAAGAGATTGAGGATAAACCTAAAGTGTGGGTCATCGCCGCCAAAGTGCCGCACGAACGGAGTACCTCATCAATTTACGGTAGACGCCGGAAGAGACCGAAAGGTGCCGCCGCGACTCGGAGGAAAGTACCACAGCCGCTCGTTATTGGCAAATTCAATCGTCCACGCTTTGAACGCCACTGGACCTCAGTTTGTGATAATAGGGAGATATTAAGCGGAAATCGGGTACGGTGCAACGTGGGCTGCCATTCCGGAAGAACAAGGCGTAGAGGTAGAGGCTATGCTCGTCGCCATCTCGAAACTTCGAAGAGAAATCCCCCCACAAGACAACCCGTGTGAACTCACTCTGACAGCTACTTGTTTGACCGTGACCAAAGATAATTAGCCTGTCATAAACAACCACGGGAAAGGCAAGTTGCTTCTCTATTGAATTATGGCAGCAAGTCTTCCACTCAAGGCAATATCTACCCCCCCAAAGACACACCTGTCGTCCCAGGTTCTCAAAGAGCAGAAGCGCCTGCAGACAAAATCATTAGACATGAGACATTGTACGTGATCATTCGAAACGAACCGGTGATAATATCGACAAGCTCGTTGGTAATAGCAGCTTGCCGACCGCGATTGTACTTCATCTGCAACGAGGAGATCATGTCACTCGCATTTTTTTGCGCGTTATCCATAGCATTGCGACTGAAAACCACAAACGGTCAAAGTGAAATAACGAAATGACATTGGCAGCATACCGAGCGCTGATCTCGCAGGCGTGTCCTTCAATGAGAGCAGCATAAATGGCATTCGCAAGCGAAAACTCAGCCAAGTCCTTTGTAACGTCATCCTCCATCTCGTATGCCTTGAATCCGGCTAAATGAGATCAGACAGGTTCCTCAAACTGACAATGGACCACTTTACCCACCTGCCTCCTTCAGCACTTCCTCATTGGGGACTTCCACGACGGTGGGCTCGTACGATAGCGCGGAAACAAACTTGTTGTGCACAATTGCAATAGCGTCGTACTTGATACCAGCCTTCACGATCAAGTCCGCGACGCCTGCTGCATCGGCGAAAGTCGGGATATCACGGCCAATTTGATTGAACGTGATCGCGAGATTGGAAGGAAGGGCGCGTGAGAGCTGAGCCTTGGACTTGTCGCCAATGACCACAACAGGAGAGTCGGTTGACCCGCCGTTTTCCCCGGCGGTCACAGAGCGACGTGTCGCTTTCGAGACGGAAGAGTGAATGCCGCCACAAAGACCCTTGTCCGAGGATATAACGACAAAGAGTTTGCGTTTAGGCGCCTCCTCAGGTTGAGTATTCTGGAAGATCTCTACAAAGTAACGGTCGTATAAGAAACCCTGCTACGCGTGAAGGACATGGACATACCGGAGTTTGCGATTCCGTACTGCTTCCCACTCTGCATTGCACGCTGTGCCTTGGCAAGCCTCGTAGACGCAATCATTTTCATGGACTAGAACATGACAATAAATCACTATCTGCGCATTGTGCTCTGGGGGATGTTTACTTACTTTGGTGATCTTCTCGATATTCCGGACGGACTTCAAGCGTAACTCAAGCTCCCGAAGGGTAGCCATATTACGCGTGCCCTGAGGCGAAGCCCCGAGAAGGGAGGGCTGCGCGACAAGACGAGCAACAGATCGCCTTGAAAGCATTGGGGGAGATATATGCGTTGAACACGTCGCTGGCAGCGGCGAGCTCTTCGGAAATTCGGTGGCTCAATTCACGCTCCGAAAGAAATATTTCGGAGATTACCATAACGACGTATTGACTCGACGCTAATCTACCCCGTCATGTCTGCAGAGCCGCTTTTTGATCCTTCGCTCAAAAAGCGTAGCAAAAAAAAGCAAGTTGCATTCACAGAGGATCCCCTCGGGGCAGATGCGGATCCTACTGTGCCCGCACCCTCCCTCGATAACACAACTGCCAGTGGAGATGTCGTCGATCTCGGTCCCAAAACTGTGCACGAGCAGATGAAACAGAGTGGAGTTGGCGCAGACGATGCCGCGCCCGAGCCCAAGGAAGTTAAGGAAGAAGAAGATTTCAAGGCAATGTTCGGTGATTTGAAGAAGAAGAAAAAGAAGAAAGAGATTCCACTTGACCTGGTAGGCCTACATAATCAATCGTCGTCCATTGTCGTGGTCTACTGATGCTCGCTTCCTGCCTCAGGGTGACGATGGCTCCGGCACCTCCACTCCAACCACCAGTACACCCGCCGCCACCCTCAGTACCGCGGAGGATCTTGACTTCTCTGAACTGAAAAAGAAGAAAAAGTCCTCTAAGAAGAAAGCCACCTTCGACTTGGAAGCCTTTGAGAAAGAATTACAAGAATCTAAGAGCAAGGACGCCAACGCCGATGAGGATGAGGACGTCCCCGATGGAGGGCACCTTAACGACATCGACGAGGCTGAACTTGGAGATGATATTTTCGATCGTAGTGAGGCACCAGCTGGAGTGGACCAGGGTACCGAGCCTTGGCTTGGAAGCGATCGGGATTATACCTACCAAGAGCTTCTCACCCGATTTTATGCCTCCCTTCACGCTTCCAACCCATCCCTCCTTACTTCCACTGGCAAGCGGTACACTATCGCGCCACCTTCCATCCACCGCGAAGGTAACAAGAAGAGTATCTTTGCAAATATTACCGACATTTGCAAACGAATGCATCGTCAGCCGGAACACGTCATACAATATCTGTTCGCCGAATTGGGTACAACTGGCTCAGTTGATGGATCGGGGAGATTAGTGATCAAGGGTCGATTTCAACAGAAACAAATTGAAAACGTGTTAAGGAGGTACATAGGTAAGTCATGACAGCTTGTATGCGCCGGCGTGATTGATCTGACACTGACACTGGCGTTAGTGGAGTATGTCACATGCAAGACATGCAAGTCGCCAGATACGCTCCTTACAAAGGAAAACCGTATCTTTTTCATGGCTTGCGAGTCGTGTGGCTCTCGGCGGTCGGTGAACGCCGTCAAGACTGGTTTCCAGGCCCAAGTTGGCAAGCGCAGCAGAAACAGAACCGGTTAGGGGTAAACACGTACTGTATCGAAGGAAAGGTCATTTAGCGCACGCCTATCGCATGTTGTACATTTCTTTTCACATTCATGACAGACATCAACTTGACCAGATATGATTTTGACCGTGCCGATTTCCGGCACCGATAACTTCAAATTCCTTTTCACCTTGACATCGGGGTTTCTGTTCCCGCCTTGTTTTTCTGTACTAAGATGCTGAGACGTATGATCTCACCAAATCGACCAGCTGATCTTCAACTTATCTTCAATATATGCTTCTGACTTCCCACTTTCCATCTCAGTAATTCGCTTCGGACTTTTCTTTCGTTAATCTATCCTCTATAAAGCTAGCGCGCCTTGCGGCTTCCGCCACTTTGCGATGAAAGCGCTCACGGATTCCCTCAAAAGCCAGCGTCCTAAACGAAAGACATCTCGTGGTCCTTTCGATGGCATCTTCAACTTCATCTTCGTCATTTCTCCCATACCCCCAGGTAGATCCACCGACGGTGCAGGCGTTTGCTCGTACTGCACAACTGGAGCTGCTCGACTTTGTGCGGTCGATGATAGAGCAGCGAAGACTACGGGATCCAATGGGGGGAAGGGCCAAAGCAGGAGATAAATTCATGGTCGAGGTAGACCAATTTGTCATTGGCCTGCGGGAGCCCCAGTTCGAGAAGTGTAAGTTGATCGTTTCGTCTCTGAGACACACACTCCTTGCGGGCTGGCTGGCTGGCCGCGGCCGCGACACATTAGTTCCTGATGTTCCTCCTCCATTCACTGCAGGTGGTTCATATGATAGCTTCGGAGATCGCGTGTATATGAAAGCATATCGTCACAAACCGGGTGAGCAGCGCGCGACTACACAAAGGATGCTCCGGTCCGTGGACTTAGGGGTCTTACCCAGATACCCCCCCTGAGCGCCGCTTGCTCAAGATTGTTTGGTCTTTTGAAATCGTGTGGTCCGGTGCCAAAAAAATATATCGCGTGTACGCTTATTTTCCCCTTCTTGGGAATGGGCGAGCACAGGGACAAGAACTGATGAAGGCTCTCGTCCAACTACATCCAATCAGTGCGTCTATTATTACTATATATATTATTGGCTGTCGACACGCTGTTAACACGCGCTTTGGAAGCGCCCCGAGTGTTAGGTCCGGGAGGCACTAACATATTATCAGGGTAATATTCCTGTCACCATATCCGGGCTACCCGGGCACGGAACAAACTGCCGAACCATGGGCGCTGCGGCCGCGATACGAGCATAGCCCTGATCACGATGTATCGGGTACATCGATGGATAGGTCACGTAATAGTTTGAGAGGTCCTTTCCAGTATCTCGTTCATACACCTTTCACAGTACTGCAAAAGAACCCTCCTGTATCCTTGTACATGCTTGTATACCATATTTCTATACCGTATTTCTGGAAACGTATAATGAACTCGGATAAGCCTCTCTTGACCACACACGCGGCCGTACTATATGGTGGAGTTGACAGCATCATGCGGGCTAACTCCAAAAAGATAAATGAACAACTCTCAGACGCGCAAATGCAACAACTTTTTCTCGAAGGATCGTGGATTCCGAGATTAAGTGCCTTCGACTGGAGACGTCGGCTCTGTGAAAAATGTTGAAATTATTCGGACAAGTTGAAAGTGGGGGTGTGGTGTGATGCCGATTACCGCGGCCTTGCGGCGCCTCTAAACAAAGACTTTCATATGTACCAGCATTCAGGGGGGGGTGTAAACCATAAACCAGTTCCCCTCGAACTCTTCATCCGCTCCAGTTTCGTCTCGGGTCCATATGGGGTCGGTCGGCTCTGAGTTAAATTCAAAGCCAAACGTCAGCTATGATACCAATGTCGATTATGATGGCCGCTTCAAGCGATCCGCCCTCTTACCGTCCATAGCCGATTTCCACTAACGACCCGAGTGAGGGAAGGCACGTCCTCTAAAAGCAGCCTCACGCGATCTGTAGTGAGGGACATTTGCTTCCCGTGCGCCCCGTGCTCTATCATATCAATGAGAGTATGCAGAGTGGCGGTGCCTGCCAGCGCGGATGAGAACGTGTCCTATGATGCGCGCCCAGTCTTAAGACATCCTAACGAAACCGGCAAGCTTACAATGGTTTCAACCGGCACCGAAATGGCAAACTTCTCAAGCCGCTCGCACTCCATCAGGCTTTCAAGACCCTGTGAGTCAAGCGTGATGCCCATAAACCGCACGCTCCGCAAGTGTGCACCATGCATCTCCACAATCTCGTCGATAAGGGCTGTGGGAAAGGATTGTCGATCTGACAGGCGGAGTGCTAGTGATGTGAGGTGCGTGAAACGCGTGAGAGATAACAACGAAAGAATCAATGATCTTGGCACAGTCGTAGTCCCTCCGTCGGGCGATACTTTACAAACTACGAGATCAACGGCGAAATGTTTGAGCATGTTCAACGAGATCCGTGGCAAATTACAAGCGAAGTCCTGTTACAAAGATCAGATGACATCAACAAGGTAAAGGTATTGGGTTGATCGGACACGAGTTGAGTCAGGAGATGTCGGCTAAAATGGAAGGCTACGAGGGAATGACGCAAGCATATATTTTCCGCAGGGGCAACTCCCAATGCTTCGTCAAATGGACTAACAATCCCGAGACCGATCGATTTACGACCGGGAGAAATAGGGTACTCACTGGCTCCATGACGGTAAGCGCGATGCTCTCAAGGAGCGGAGTTTGTTCTGTCATTGAAAGAAAATCTACATGGGATACTCCCAAACACCCAATGACATGGAGACCCCGGAGTTTTGGAAGGTGCTTGATGGTTTGCTGAAGGACGGTTCTATTCAAATGTGGGCTTGTCTATGATACGGTCAGCATCCGGTGACAAGTCAACAGAAGGTCAGCTGTATGACACGTTCAAGCCACTGGCGCTCCGGAGGATTAAAGCGGCGAAATGCCCAGGGCATATCGATGGGGAGATAAAAAAATCTGCTACGAGGAGGTATAAAATCTGCTCACGTGTATTGTCAGATGCCTCAACGTTGATTTGAGAGATTCCGCCCATTTGGGCAGGGCGTCCATCACAGCGGAGCTTGCATTTTCGAGCGTGACGCTGTGGAGCTCTCGGAGTTGACAAACAATCTTAGTTTGATCCTCAGTGAGGCGAGCCTCGATGCGAAGAGTATGGAGACGTGGCTTTAAAAAAGGCAGGAGCGGCGGCAGTGCGCTGCCAATCGTACAAGTGAATGATGCAAGATATTCTGCCACTTGCAAAGCAGAAACACAGTCACGAAGAAAGCGTGGGTCGGGTGATGTAATTCGTTTAACCCGAGTGTTGGGGATCACGCGTATATCTAAGAGTCGAGGTCAGGTATGAGGTCAAGTACGAGTCCCTCAAGCAGCGAGGCCGACCGATGTTCTGGACGTGCGCGGCCAAGTTGGGGTGTGACTTGACAACGGCAAAGGGGGTCACTATCTTTTTCAGGAGCATAAGTTACCAAGGGTGTTAGATTTTCGAGACTGGGATGGGTAGCATACTCTTGGATATCTTTTGGCTTGGTTGTGATAAAAACCGAGCGAGCGATATAACCCGGGAAGCGCGCCAACCAGAAAAGATTGGCATACTTGAGAGACAGAAGCAAGATCTGAAGAAGAGAGGTAGGAGAAGATGATTTGCAAGACATCAAAGTTGAGGCTTTCGGCGGTGACCATTTCTTTCACTCGTCGCGCTCGCGACCAGTGAGGGAGACGCGTCTGCGCGCCTTGCCTCGTCTCGCGCGTATCGGCCCGCTACTCCCGGACGTGGCCAACTCAGTCTGTGGCACCGCCCCCGTAAGTCCGTCCTCACCATGTCTTTCATCATTGGCCCGCTCTCGGGGGCTCTTGTCGCTGGCGGTGTATGACTCTTTATCGTATATCATCTATTGCGCACAGTAGTTCCTGACAGGACTCTAGATTTACTATGGCTTTTCTAATTTGATCGACTCGAGGTATGTTTTCCCTGGTCTCGACTGGCATGGGCCTTACGCCTCTCCAATAGGACAAATCGCCATCGGGAAGAGTCGGTCTTTCTTTTACAAATGGCGATATCTTCTGCGTTAATCATTCATCACGCCTCGCAGCCTACACACGCTCTCAAGGAGGCTCATCACACCCCCGGCAGAATATGACCCACCACCACCGGCTGCCGCCCGTGTTGTAATGAAGCCATTTGCGGAACTGATCAAACAGAGCTGGAATGACAAAGTCGGTGGATTATATGCACTCACAAGGAAAGAGGGAGAGCGAGCCAGTTCTTGGGGCAGGAAGGTCCTTTACGGCGGGGATGCGAGCCCCGGCAAAGCTACCCCACCGCCGTAAACGCGGAGTTCGTACGAATACTCGCGACTTGCACACCTTTTTTTTTGATGCCAACTAGAGCCCACTGCCGTGCAGTTGCTTGAGGGTTCCATTCCACAGTATGTCATTTAAGCGCAAATTTATCCCTGATTCGATGGAAAAGATGGCGGCGATAACATACAGCACACAACCCTGACTCACTTGACCATTTTTTTAAACTTATATCAATCCATTCGCTGATCCACAGTCAAGTGATCCTAGCCATGACATTTAATATTTGATCCAAGGGGAAATCCACTTTGTTAGGCGCCAAAGTTAAGTTACAAAGTGACTCGGTCAAGTAACCACCTGCCGTCCTAACGTTTATGGTCTAATGGTGTGGACA
Organism: Russula griseocarnosa; assembly: GCA_022884055.1. Taxonomy (NCBI): domain Eukaryota; kingdom Fungi; phylum Basidiomycota; class Agaricomycetes; order Russulales; family Russulaceae; genus Russula; species Russula griseocarnosa. The sequence goes on along the minus strand of JAGKRU010000002.1, from coordinate 1,239,908 downwards.
CGATGTGATCCCAATCATGGATGTTTTAGATATAGTTTAAGCGGACCAGGTTGGCTCGACCCCACCGGTTGTGCGAAGCTTCGTTTTTCACTGACAATTTCCTCCGTCAGGTCAGACATAACACAGAAGCGCCCACATCGGAAGGTTCAGTGATTAAGCCACGATAACAAAAAAACGCAAATTTTTCGCTCTGTCTCGCCTTACGTAGTTTGTACATCCGCCTGCCGAGGCCCCGAGGAGAGCTAGTTGTGGAAATGGTGCGTCTATGATCGACGTAGATGTTATCAGCGCGGACCACGGGACATGCCATGAGGATGAAAAAAAGACATGTGAGATATCAAAGACATGGTCTCACGATCTCACGTCCGGGACTTGGCGAGACGCGAGAACAATACATCTGGAGTCGAGGGGCGGGTCACATGTCTCGGGACGCCGCCGCATTCGCATTCGATGATCCAGCTTTTTTTTTTTTCTTTTACGGCATGACCAATAGAGAAGACGGCTTCCTTATCCAGTTCTGCGTATGTTCAATTTCTTGGAATGGAAATCTACATAAGTCGAGTTTGACGCATCGCAACTCACCGATTCGGAGTGTCATCTAACTTAGGACCTTGCCAATTGGGCCAAGCATACTGTGCCCATGTTACCCGACCGACCTACAGTTACGGTCACGCCACACAAACCCGACTCTGCCCCAGTGGGCCCGTCGGCAGCGCACTACTGAATTTAGCTGAGAGGGTACTCGGGATGATTCGGGGGAAGAACATATACGATCCGAGTTGGATCGGGCACTGTCCGCAAGGGCAATTAGGGACCAGGATACTTTCACAATCAATCATAGCCTATAGCCAAGAAGGATGGACGCGTGATCGATTTCCGGCACCAAAAAAAAAAACAAATTAAATTCAATTATGTGTGCTGTAATGGCCACGAGATACAAACATCATAGAAAAAAAATAAATCACGCTGTTGTTCTCATGTTCTCATAATGGGCAGACGCCACAGAAACCAAAATACTGTATTCCGCAATAGCACAGTCTGTAAAGTGACAAGATTCTTTTTCCTAATTTTTTTTTTCATAAATAAAACTTCCATGATTCAAGCCAAGTCTAGCGCCCATACTGTCCATATCCACCAAAAGGCTGCTGCTGACTCGGTGGGGGGACTCCGACGCCGTAAGTAGGACGTACGCCAACGCCATAGCTTTGCGGAGGGAGCGGCTGCGAGTATGAAACGGGAGGTGGGGGTGGGGGAAGGGCCGGACCAGTGCTGCCCTGCCTTGGAGGAGGGTTAGCTGAATATGTGAATACCGGATGTCCTGGGGAGGAGAGCGACGAGTACGTTTGGCCCTGCTGTTGACCTGCGAGGGGATAAGAGGCCTGGCGCTGCGTGGGCGGCAGGGGGAAGGATGAAGCGCCGGCGAGAGAAGCTCCGCTGAGAGACGCTAGGCCAGAGTAAGGATCGCGCTGAGGCTGAGAAGGTGTAACCCCGTAGGCTGATTGTACCGGTGGAGTAGGGGGATACGGAGGGCGAGCAGGTGGAGTACCTTGAGGTACCTGACTGGCTATAGGGGCGGCGGGATGAATGGAGGACTCTGCGAAGTAGGGGGCGACGGAGAAGGATACGGCCGGGACATTGTTGGGGGGTAACTTGGATTACCTGTGTAAGCCGCCTTCTGTGCAGACGACCACGAAGCAGGGGGTGGGGGTGGGCCAGGTGACCCCAGCGTGTTCTTCAGGTTCATGGAAGAGAAAACTTGATCCAAGCTAGAGGGTGTAAGAGGTGGTTTGGGTGGAGGCGTTACATACGGTGTTCCTAAACCCGCAAGGCGTTTCTGTGTCTCTGCCTGTGCGACAAGCGAATCGCGCTCGGATTTTCTCGAGGAAATAAAGTCCTTGACATCGCGGCGAAGTGAGGATAACAAGCCACCTAACTCGGAGTAGAACTGAAGGCCTTTGCTACCAGCAAAAATGCGGCGTTAGAAGCAAGTAATAGGATGTGAAAGGTTACTGACGCAAGTCCATCTCTGACTTCCATATACTTCTCGCTGGCCTGCGTGAACCTCCGAACAGTTTCCTTTTTTCGCCGCTCTCTTTCGTCCCATTTGCGCGCTCCTCCGCGTCCTCCTAGATCTCGGAGTGTCCGCCATAGTTGTGTGATCTCCTGGATCGTAGCTTGCTGATGATGCACTGTTTGACCTAGGCGCTGTTGATAGGGGCGGAATTTCTCAAGTTCCGCCGCAAAAATCGTTGGTTCGACGCTCGGATTGCGGCGACTAAGAAGTAGAAGATGAGATACGTCGTCGGATTGGATCTGAGATAGTGATGTGGTGAGTGCTTCGAAGGGTACAAGCGGTTCGTTACCTTCTCTTTGAGATCCTTAAGTGTCTGGTCTCTTTCCCTTTCAATCTTGTTAAGACGTCCGAGTCTCTCGTCAATTTCCTCTACAAGGCGTGTAATCTTTGCTTTCTCTGCATCGTCTTTGTCCGTGTCAAGATCCAGCAAGCTTTCGCGTCGGTCATGACCTTGTGCACTTTCCTTGAAAACATTCTCCACGTCATCGGAAATGAGCAATCGCACGTCACCCTTCACAGAATCCCATAACGTTTGCACCTGGCCATCTGACGCCCCAGCGGCATCGAGCGTTTGAAGACGGCTCTTGAGGTTGGCGCGGAAGTCCTTGGACAAACCAGCAGATGGGGCCTGGGTGAAAAGGTGACCATACTTGACCCGCATAGCCTCGCAGTCTTGACTCTCTGCATCCAGATCTCGCCCTATCGAATCGAGTTCGGTGCGCGCGGACTCTTTCGATTCCCCCAATCTTTTGAGTAGAGAATCCACGCCCTCGCGCTGTTCAATGACTGCAATGTCGTCACGGTACCTGCGGACATCAAGTGGAATCTCGTCCTCCCCTGCTATGTTGCCATCGGCCATTGCACGGAAGCGTGGCAACCCAGCTTTGACCCCGAGTGCATCCAGCGCGCTACGTGTCTCCCCTGCCGCACCTTCAGCCTTCTCAACTTCGCTGCGGACAAGCTTTGCCTTCTCTTCGGAGTATACGCTTGCGCTTTCATGGACACTCAGAGGTATGAGGCGCAGGAACAAATCCGGGCCGATGACCTTCTGCACTTCAGGTGTACCATACACCTCTTGAATGGGGATTGCAGTCGCAACTACGGTTTTGTCGATAGCAGGAAGCGTTTCTGCAGTCGGTAGTACTGCATTATAAATGAGGTCATTATCCCGCTGTGCTTCTGTTCTACGCTCTGTGGAAAGTGCTAGTTGTGACTTTACCAGCTCTAAGAGTGACTGGCCAGAGTCTGCTGGGAGACTTGGTGACATTTGGGGCAGAAACATAGTATTGAAGTTGGAGGCGGTCCTGTGTGCCTCTTTGGCTGCTGCCTCAGCAAGTTGAAATCGAACGAGGGAATCTCCATATTTGGTTGCAGCATTATCGGCCAGAGCACGGTGGAACTGGGTGACAGAGGCGAAATACTTGGCCTTGATCTGCAGATAGTGTAAGATATTGAAATTGGGGTTACACTGTTCTCACCTGAATAATTGTGACCCAATTCCTATCGAAGATCCCCTTTCCCATAAACTCTTTGACTTCCTCGTTCAGCGAATTGTACATCGACGCGGCTTGAGATGCGACTTTGTAGACTAGAGCACTGCCCTTCTTCTCATCTCGACATTTCTCCCAAAATACCTCGGTGGCCTGAGCTAGAACGAGGCTCACGAGCAATTTGATGACTTCTCGGCTCAGGTCCGTAGACGGTGCATGTAAGAAGTTTTCGTTGATGTATGTGAGCATCCCGGCGCAGCATCGCAGGTAATAGAACGCGCGTTTCTGCCCTTCTGGGTCTGAGCGGCTCTGGGCACAGGCTATCGCGGAATGGGTGGCGGCAATCTGGAAGATTACAGATGCCTTCTCGTATGCAAGTGATGTCTGAACGATTAGTTTGTTGATGAATGCATCACGCCATGGAAAGTTGACGCGGATTTCGGGAAAGCGTAGTTCGAGCAATTCGAGTTGTCCAAAGTATTTGTAAAGCAAGTCGCGGGCTGGCTTATGTTGGGAACGTTCGTCTTGGAGAAAGGAGAGAAACGCACCAGTCATGTCACTTCCAGCTCCTTTGACGGCATCCTGCCGACATCTCTGGAGAGAAGCACACTCGGATGCATAGTTATCAGGGTCTTCCCCGTACGACTGAGAGATCGAGCTCCGAATTGGAGAAGTCCAGTCGACTTCATCCGTCCCCTTCCTCGGAATTGAGATCAGGGGAGACTGAGAGGCCATCGTGGGAAAGCTCCCGAAAAGAGAAGTGCAAGTATTGCGTCTAGAGATTGGAAAGAGGACACGATGATGATGGATGCACAAGCAAGACGTGAGCCGCCCAACACAACTAAACTTGGGTGGGCTCTTGTCTGGCTGTGCTGTGCATGTGCCACATAATCACGTGACAGTAATTACGGTGATGATGTTATTAACTTAGTACTATATTGACAACGAGTACTGGACAACGAGTACTGTATGCATGACCACAGGTTGTGGGGGAGGCGGAGCAAGCAACTTCCGGCCTGCCAGGCTGAGAGTGGTTTCCCCTTGGGGAGATATTGTTAGTGCTTAAAGATGGCTTGCCAGAGCCAACACGCCAGAGCCAACACCACTGGAAAAGCAGCAGCGTGCCAGCGTGACTCAGAGGTCCGCTGCGGACGCATCTTTGGTCCGCATGGGATTGAATACGCAGCCGGCAGTCACTGCGGCCACAGCCCGTCCGCATTCAAAAAATAAACCGTGCGTTGGGCAACAATGGCCATGAAGCCATTATGGGAACACTAGTGCTGCAGGAAAATGGGTTGGAAATCTACGGGCAACGCAGATGGGCCCGGGCGCACACTCTGACTATCACATATCACTATCACATATTCACAATTACGAATATCCCTCATGAGCAGAACAACACAGCACATTAAGTACCACCACAATTAGCCCACAGACCACTAAAGTACACGCGCTCCCTGGTGTCCCTCAAACTGTAACCTCATGCATATTTATGCCTCATGGAAGGTGGACGATAGCACAGCCTCTAAAAATGAAAATGATTTCATGACAAGCGACGCCTGCAGTAGATGACGTGTTGCGCTAGCGGTGATGGTAATGATGGTGGATGGAAGTCTCCGAAACATGTGACCTTCATTTCGTTAGTACGCCGACCGGGATAAGCAGCACCATTACGCTCACAACAATAGCTCATTCACTTTCCCCAAGCCAGACAATTCCTATGGAATATTTGTCTCTTTTACAAGACCGGATGAACGTGGAAACTTCGGAATGTTTTGGAGCTAGCTGCTTTCAGTCTCGGAACGCTAGCTTAGGGGGACATCCATCGCTGCCTCGTTGGTTGCACGTGTCCACTGTCCGGCAGGTCCGGACTCAATTATCACTCGGACGAACTGAATTCGGACCGTGGGTGCTCTGCATTGCACCCACGAGGCAAGGGCTGCGATAGTAAAAGGCCATCGATGTGGGTCGACTTTTCGCCGCATCATCCCTCTTCTCAAAACTCACCACCACCGTCATGGAAGGCTCATCCGCAGACTCCAAAGATTCTGGCCGCTTTCAGCTGGGCTTCAATGCACTCCCTCAGTATGGCTTCGGCCCAGATCTTACTTTTGACTCGCTAGTCGAGCATAATCCCTTCCTCTTCCGTGTATACACACCCAAGCTGCTTTCCCCATTCTTCGACAGCTCTGAGCCGTTCTTCATCGGCCAGAAGTTCAAGAATAGCTATCGATACACTGTACAAGACTTTCAAGCCATGAGCGCATCGCCCGATCAGTCAGCGATACCGAACTCATACGCTGACGTGGCCAATCACATGGACTGGTCAAAAAAGTCGTCCTCACCCTTCGTCACAACCTCATTCAGCTTCGCCTGGGCGATATGGGAGGCAACTAGGCGTTACAAGAGCAACCCTAAGCAGCCGTTGGAAATCGCCGTGATCGATGCGAGAGCAGTTGCAGGGCGAGCAGTCACGGCATTGGAGCTATTACGGAAGGGATCACCGAAAGAGTAAGGATCCATGGATCTCCCCAAATTTTTGTTGCTAATTGTAACATTTAGACGGCACCAGGACCACTGGAAGTGGTACCGATTTGCAACGGAGGCACAAGACGTTCTTATCTATGGCTATGTGCCAGGCACAGCCGTGCTATCCTCCATCCCCATCCTATCCATCGTCCCGAAACTTCCCTCATACTTCCTCAACCCGAACCCTAACGAAGAAGATAAAAACTTCTTCGGCAATCTCACATGGGATGTCACGCAACAACGTTCGGGATATCAGCAGTTCTGCCAGCAGATGTCGGAGCAATTTTTGCGCTCATCAGCAGAAGTACGACTACGCGACACAACTTCAAGTTCAGTGCGCCTCGCGATGTGCTTCCTTCGACCATGGTTCCAAAGATATGCCTTGAAGGACTTCCAAGGAGCCGTTGATAATGTCGCAGAGCTTGCGTACATCATAGCACGCTGGCCGGGCCAGTGGTGGGTTCGCGAGCACACGGAGATCTGGGATCTCATTCAGTCCATGGTCCACGTAATCGGAGAGGAGGTAAGGAATGCACAGCGCATTCATGCGCTTAATGAAGTTACTCGGTTGCAAGGAGTTGTCAGCGAGCTGCAACTCCTCACCGACGAGTACATGTCAGTGCATTCCCGGTCGGGGTCGGACGTTTCTGCGGATGAAGCCGATCCGTCGGAATCCTCTTCTGCCCCCGTCTCCGCGCCTGCGCCTCTCGTTCCGCCGGAAGACTCAGAGCTTCCTGCTGGAAAGAGTTCATCGACGGTCGAGACGGCATCGTGCGTCCTCACAAGCTTTTTGTTCGGAGCATTTGCCGCACTATTCGTCGTCAATTCCCAGAGACGAGACCTGGCACTCCATTTTACATGACACATTGCCGCACATGCCGGATGATTCGGCACCCGGATCCGACGAGTCATTCTCGGGTACAGACTCGAGCTGCTCGAGCTGCTCAAGTATTGCGTCGTTCAGCACATTGGAGGATATGGTCGAGGATTTGGCCTCAGCTACTGAGATAGGCTAGGCGAGGAAGTGATATGATTCTATGATTCCGTGATTCCAAAGAGCGTAGACACCCTGGTCGGTTTTTACTTTTACTTAATCTTATTACTTTTCGACTCTTCTCTTCTCCTCCTTTTACTTCATGCTGTATCTTTCCTAGCTATGGGATATTGTTGTATCAATGGAATATTTATTGAATCAATCGTCAGTCAAAAAGGCAAGAACGAACGACCGACCGGAAAGAATCGGATCGACATGACGACACGTGACTGCTCCAGTGGAAGCGGAATCCCGGGCCGCAAAGGAAATATCGTTTTTACTTATGCAGGAGCCTCTGACGTTGTTGTCCAATTCTGGTACGCATTGAAGACTTGTTTGAACTTCGAAGATACTTCAACATATGCAAAGTCTTGCAGCAACATCGTCCTTGATAGTAACAGGGTATCTTCAGGAGATAACTCGATAACACATGTATTCCTCTCCTTGTGGTTGCCACTGTCGTGTATCCACATAATATCCTTTCACGCCGGCCATCGTAGCCCACCGGATCAAACGAGCGTCACATCGTGAAGAAATTCGATCAAGCGAACACAGGATCAGCGCACAGCACGTAGTAATCCCAGACACGAAACCACTGCCCGATTATGAAATTGCTATGAAGTGCTGCCAGTTTGGATGGCCGATGGGGGACCACGTTTTCTTTATCTACGATTGAGAGCTGACGCGTTCAGTTACTGTAATTGTAAGGTATGTTCTTGACTCTTGTCTCGAGCATGAAGTCACCCTATGCGGTCAGCCGTTCTAGAGCCTCTTATCCATGTACCCTCTCATCGATGAGGTTTCTCTGCGTCCAGATTAGTGCCGCACAGTACGTCCTACAAGTAGACTCTAATGTTCATCACATATGTAATTAAAGTTGTTTTCCTATCTTCACGTTTGCATGACCAAAAGACCTTTGGAAAGCTTAAACGTGAGTTTCATGATAATTGACATCGGGTTCCGCGGTGTAACTTAGTAATCTGGACACCGAACGCGTTGACGTACAATTACTATACTCTGTGATGGAGTGGCAGTGGCAGGTGGGATACGTAGAGTCCGAGTTCGCCGTGACAGAGCTGTCAGATTGAAACAGTAGCCGCTGAGTAGCGAAGGCTTGTACTGCACAGATCAAAGGTACCTGTGCCAGCTGACCGCGATCCAACCGGGAAAGTACCTTCAAGTTGGAACAATTATACAGTAGGGGTCGCTCGATTTGCTCTTCCCAATCGATCCCGGTTCATATGCGTGTCAATGGACTCGCGACAAGAGGTTGATTACAGGATCCCACGTTGTAGCTCAATGACTCGGAGCCATGGCCAATCAATATAATCAATATCGGAGCGCCTAACACGTAATGCACGTGCACGTGCACGTTATGTTTGACAGTGCAATACTAGTATCGTGGCAACGATCTCACGGTACACAGGTCACTCCAGTGAGAGTGATTGCGATACACAGTCGGTACCTCAAGTTTTCTATACACGCATGCTGAGCGCTGAGCGCTGATCAATGATCGATCATATATGGCACTGATGCGTACTGACGTGCCAGGGAAATATGAATTCTGATGGTGTCTTCTCGGCTATCCCCTCAAACGCTCGGACAAAATTGCTGTCTGTAATGCTGTGACTCACTGCAAGTTGATCTTCCTATCTTTATCGGAATTGCACTGGACGGTGGGTCCAGTCATACTAAGTGTTTGTCACCAGTCAGCGCTTCGCGGAGCTCCTACTAGTAGTCGGAGGTTCATACCTTAGCAACCCTCCAGGTTTTTTCAGTTCTTGCCCTAAGCCCAGCAACTTCCTTGTTCCACTCTACGATTGGCCCTCTTCTCATCGTCTTCCTCGCCTGTCGCTGATGTCACTGGCGGTCTAAACAGCGCAACCTCTCATTGTATTACGACCTACCATGATTCTCTTGGTGCTTTTTACCCTTCTCTTTTCCTCTAATATTGTTGCCCTCCCTTCAGCGATTCCCCTCGCTGTTCGTTCACCATATCTCAATTGTTGGCTCCACAATAACGGGTCTATAGCTGGTCAGGCATGGTCGGCCACCTCCAATCGTTCTCAGGTTTGCCATCCCCGTATATCTAGTTGGCCACAAAGTTCTCAACTTCATTGTATCAGACCCTAGGGTGGTCTGTCCTCGTGCGAGTCGACGGCCTTACCTATTCTTTCCTAGGGAGTGTAGCTTCGAATCTCGTTAACGGTACTGTAAACAGGACGTCTGTTGAGATTAGCCCTGTCAACACCTTCCTCGGTGGGCAAGCTGGGCCCATGCAAGTCAATCTCACTTTTTCTAATCCTATCGAGGTTCGTTCCCTTTCTTCTGTTACTTTCAATGTCTACATATGCAACATATAAAGCGCGGAGATTGGGTCAAGCAATCCATCCCATTCTCGTACATGTCTGTCTCTGCACATTCCTTGGACAACAAAAGTCATGCTGTGCAAGTATATTCAGATATCAACGGAGGTATGTCCGATCATTCTTCGAGGCCCGTCGTTCCTCCTTATGTTTCCTACAGAGTGGAGCTCGGGGAATCGAACGCAGAAAATTCTGTGGGATTCGACGTCCAATTCCGAGGTCGTCCTCCAAGCTGTCGTACTTACATCACCGGCAACATTTATGGAAATATTCGACCAAGCGCAATGGGGTACGCTGTATTTTGCTATGAAAGGGGTAAGTTGATGGGTATCCATTTATATTCTATTGCCTTCTTACTCACGATCCTTGATGCAGGGAGACAACGTCACCTACCAATTCGGATCGGATGCTGATTCTCGGGGTAATTTTACACGCAATGGAAAGTTAAACGGTCATCAAGATTCAACCTTTCGTAGCATCAGCGATAACATCGTCTTTGCCATATCGCGGGACCTTGGCACTATTCAAGCCACACAGGATCCTGTTGTCTGGGCGATCGGCTACACCACAGACCCCGCCATCAATTACACCGATCTATCTGGTGCTCCTCCAATGTCTCGTATGCCGTATTACACGGTAGAATACTCAAATGACGAAGAAATGGCTAGTATTTATGGCAACTCTCTGGGAGATAAAATGTCTAACATCAAAGGCCAGATCATCGATTTCCTCAACGATTTCGGTAATGTGGACTCAATAGCTGGACAGTTGGCGGACAGGATATACAACGATTCCCACAATATCACGAATGACCTTGGAGTGCTGAGTGCTATCGCACTCGCCGAAGTATACGGCAGCATGCAGCTAACAATTGGGACCGACAAGCACGGGAACCTCAACAACTCCGATGTAATGATGTTCATGAAGAACATTGGTGGGGTTAACAAAAAGTGAATCCATCCAAACTGTTTGTTCATCATACTAGGGCTGATATTGACCTTCAAAGCCGAGTTAATGCTGTCGAGACCCTGTATGCTGCCTTTCCTGCATTGATGTACATTGATCCGTCGCTCGGTGCACCTCTCCTTGAGCCCCTATTTCGGCTTCAAGCCTCGGGTAAATATACCGTTGGATATGCTGCCGCTGATCTCGGTATGTCTCGAATATACGCGGGTGTTGAGATATATTCAGACCGTTTACTGTAGGATCAAAATATCCGAGTGTGTCAGGCATCAATTCACATCACAATCAGGGTGTTGAACGTCCGTCCGTCCGATGCTGGATTGGGCATTCCTGATCAGTCGCTTCTCACAGAGACCGGGAATATGCTGATTATGACCTATGCTTATGCGCGCGCAAGTGGTGACGGAAGCTTCATAAGTAGATATGTACGCCAACACTAAATTTCTGGCTGATGGGACCTGATCAACTCGGACAGTATTCGTTGCTTTCTTCCTGGGCCAATTATTTGAACGGTTCAACGCTGTACATCGAGAATCAGTAAGTTGGTTCTCTGTGTTTACGGACCACACATTACTGACAATGGTTGATGACGCAGGTCTTCTGCAGATAACATGACCGTCGTTGACCAAACGAACCTTGCGATCAAAGGCATGATCGCCATTCAAGCCATGTCGAACATGGCCTCAGTGGTCAATCGGACAGATGATGTGAATAAATACACCGTCTGTACTGGTTCTTTATGTCACGTCGAGCCATATTAATACGTCTGTAGAATTCTGCTGCAAGTCTCTATGCTCAATGGAAGAGCCTTGCATTGAGCAGCGACCAGCATCTCCTTGCAGTGTATGGGCAAAGCAACTCATGGACTTTGGGCTACAATCTATTCGCTGATCTGTGGTTAGGCACTAACTTGGTGGAACAGTCGGTCAGTGTTCTCGAATACTCGTTTCTTGTTGTCTCTGACCAGTCTCAGGTATACACCGGACATAACAATTTCATTTACAACCTCACGTCGAACTTAACCTTTGGGATGCCTGTTGATAACGCCGTTCCTGCAGCCGCAAATATCGCTGTGTCTAGTTGGTACTTCTATATTCTTAAATTCTGTTATCTGATCCTGTCCTAGGCTGGAGTTCATTTGCAGCTGCTATGACTACAAATACAAATCAAAGCCAAGGCACCCAGCTTATCGAGATGGTTTATAACCGGGTCAATAATGGCAGCCTCCCTGGAGTATTCCCTGTGTATTATGATAGTATTAATGGGACATCTCTCCAGGGAATGGCTAGGTGAGCTATTTGAGTAATTGGATCTAAATCCTAACTGAAGTTGCTTTAATGTTTGTTAGTCCCGCACAAGGTGCTGTGTTTGCGCCATTAGCCCTGAAGTTTGTGCACAGCGGTCCCTCCATTATTTCATTCCTGACTATGATCCCCCTTGTAGAATTCCCGTTAAAACAATAAATCCCAATTGGACGACGACGAACTTCCCATCTCCCAAAAAAAAGAACAGAGACATGGACGCAACTGTCGGTAGCACCATAGGTGGTGTTGCTGCCATCTTTGCTGTGATCGGAACCGTTACCTTCGTACAGCGCCGACGAAGACGGAGACGTTCTAGACCTAGATCAATTTTGTCAACCGATTTCGAGTATGCCGGCCCACAGATGTTCGTAACATCCTTCGACCCAAACCGGGACTTGGGAATTTTTTCGGAGCAGCAGCCTTTAGTAGTTGGAGAGCCAGAGGCAGCGGTCGCGCTCCGCCCTATATCTTCCTCGCCACCCGCGATACTCCCACTCTTGGAACAAGGGCCACCGGTCCCAGTTGGCTTGTCGGACAAGGAGATGGCACGATTACGCACAGAGGCCCTAAGTTCCCCGGAGCACCACAACTTCCAAGTTTCGGCACTGAATGTGTCTCAGTACACGCCCCCTCTGAATGTCGTCACTGAGTCCGGAGAATCATCATTGGCCACTCGGAGATTACACTCGGAAGTTGAGTCTCTACGGCGGGATGTCGAGCGACTTCTTGAGCGGGAATTGGTAGTTGGGGCACCGCCGAGCTATGCTGAGGGAGATGGATAGTTTTACTGGTTTCCAAATTCTTTTTCCGCACAATTTTACGGGTTCTTTGCGATTGCTATTTATTTTTAACACAGACGATGGACTTTATAGGAATACTTCAATTGTACACCTTCGGTTGCCTTTAAGCTTCAAGCTTTAACCGCATCATCACAGTGTTGAGCCGACAGGTAGGATCACAGTGCAACTTAGTGTTGTACGACAGATACATATATTATGAACTTGTGCTGCTCGGGGTCTCCAGGTGCAGGTCTAATGGCAAAGAGTGCAGGGCAGATCCATTCCAACTCTCAATAAAACCCATACCCGTGCCACGGCCTTGGTGTGTCAATCCGCGCGTGTTTTCGACTTTTCGTGTACGGGACGAGCGGGTTTGGTTACTGTGCGGGAGTTCTATAGCTGTGGACACTGGTGTAGTACACGAGGAGACTCGAGCGGCCAAAATCGAAGGTAGTAAGTGTCGAACAGAACATGGACAGACCGTGTGCGCCAGTGGGGAGGTTGAGAGGGCGGTTTGTTGAAGTTTCGGAGGATAGATTGACACCAATCAAATGGGAAATTGTATTACATAATAAAAAGTCAATTGTCTCGCCAGATTACTATGGTGTCCCGCGGAGTTGAGAATGCACCTAGTAGTTGAAAATGATTTATTTTGATCTGAATTGCAGCATTTCTGCTCCAGAGTTCTACGGGATATATTCTAATAGATCTCTAGTATGTGTATGAAAATTGGCTAAGGTGTGGTGTCTCAGGAATGCATTGCGCGATGGTTACCGAGAACAAGAATTACTGATTTCTGTCAAAAATGGACACTGTAGGTCTGAAACTGCATCAAATCTCTCCAAAAAAAATTGCTAGAGCTCTTAACATACATGCTATTGTATTCCAATACTATGTTCATTTCTGTGAGGTGTTATGCTCATGGAGTGGACAAGATATCTTTGAGCGTGACAAAGACACATCAAAGTTTAAGTGCCGCTCGGCCCGCTCGGCCCACTCTAATAATCCTTCCGGGCGAATTGAGGCTCATTTGTCCGAGGCGTCTCGTTTGAATTGGCAACGCTTTTTGCCGTTGTCGGAGTTTCAAAATCTTCGTGACATTTCGTGACAAAGACAGCCAACACATTCCTTCGTCTATTGCATGAGCACGATACCTCAAAGCAACGAATGCAACATGGGAGCACAATAGTATATGTGTTATAAACCATACAGAATTTTTTCGGAGAGATTTGATGCAGTTTCGGACCTACAGTGTCCATTTTTGACAGAAATCAGTGATTCTCGTCCTCGGTAACCATCGCGCAATGCATTCCTGAGACACCACACCTTAGCCAATTTACATGTGTATACTAGAGACATATTAGAATATATCCCGTAAAACTCCGGAGTAGAAATGCTGCAATTCGGATCAAAACAAATCATTTTCAACTACTAGGTGCATTCTTAACTCCACGGGGCACCATAGTATACCTACAAAAAAATGATTGATTCCTGACAGCCACTTGGTCATACAAATTTATCCACCGAGATTATTTCAACCGAAGGGCCTAAGTACTAAGGATGGAGGATGGACTGCTCACCGGGCCCGGTGGGCCACCACTTCGCATTAACACTTGGTTGAATTGCTTCGCATTTATTCTTGGGTGTTGAGCGCGTCAAGCTCTTCTTTGCTGACGTGGTAAACCTCCTCCGTCCCGATATAGTGGTCAATAGAAGCTTGTGAGCCGACAACCCTCAGACAAGACACTGACGATGAGACGGACACTACTGGGATGGGTCCGCTTTTCTTTGAATCGTTTCTTCTTCCTCTAGTCCGTCACTGCAGACCCGCCAGAATTTCGAAGATACTTTGACATACAAAGTCCCGCAGGAACATCGCCCTTGAGAGCAACAGGGTATCTTCAGGAGATAACTCATAACACCCTGTTCCTTTCCTTGTGGTTGCCGCTGTCTGTATGTCCATATGGGCCCACATAACATCCTTCCACGCCGGCCATCGTAGCCCACTGGTTCAAATGAAAATCGCATCCGAGTCGTGAAGGGATCTCGATTGGGCGAGCACTGGATCAGGACACGGCACACGGCGATCCCAGACACAAAACCATGGCCTGATTATGAAATAGCTAGGAAGCGCTGCCAGTGGTTGGCCAATGGGGGACCATGTTTTCATTATCTACGATTGAGAGCCGACGCATTCAGTTAATTGTAAGGTCTTTCGAAGATGAATTCGCCCTATGCGGTCAGCCGTTCTAGAGCCTCCTGTCCATGTGCCTTCTTATCAATGAGGTTTCTCCGCATGCTCTTCGTTTTTCTCACCTTGAAAGCAGATGGTGTGGCGTCACCGTGCCGGTGTACAATATTGCTCGTTCAGTCCCATTATCCCGGGCTTTGGTTCTGGAAACATGCCGTCCTCGTGCGATTGAACACATTGTTCTCTATCCAGATTAGTCTGCGCCCCACTTGTGGCTTATGATGCCCATCACACATATTGTACCATTCTGTTTTGAGAGTGAAGTCGTCATGGGCACACGTCTCGGTGTGTTATTTAAGCGCGGTAGAGTCGCGTGAGTGAGTCCGGGAGGACAGAGATAAGAGAACCTAGAATAGACAAAAGAGAAGGTTAGCTTTTAGACCTGAATTGAATTCGACACGCACGCACGGTGGCACGGCGGCATGCGGCTCGGCTTGGCGTGGCGTTGCCGCGTTGTTCGGGTCAGAGGGTATCAAGGCAAAGGCAGATGAGAAGGCACGCGGGCTAGGCAAACAGACAGTGGAAATGGTAACTGGAGGAATCTGATTCTGAGCATCCTTGGTAGCGTGTCTTAGATACATGAGTCGGCTACTTAAGGTGCAGAGGGAGAGGTAGAGATCCGGCTGATATGAGAGAGCGAAGGTGTAAAAAAAAGAGACGCACGTCGGCCATATAGTCACTAGCGTGTGTGTGCCCTTACCTGAGCTATCTTACGTAGCGTAGTTGGCCGAGTATAGTACGTATCACGTTTAATCGAGGCCTTCTGGTCAAGGTGGCAGAAATTCCGGACAGACAGACATCAGTAAAACAGCCATCCATATATGGTATTTCATTTGCTTACTGTAATAACATTTATTCTTGGAAAACAGCGTGGGTACAACATACTACTTTAGGAACAAGGTCATGTAATAGGAGTGAGTTATACAGTACTGAGGACGGAAAAATGTGGGAATTGCAAATGTATAGTAATTATGGTAAAGGAATGATGTGCGTACCTAATCGATCAGAGCTAAGCTAGGCCACGGTCGTCCACCTTACATTATTCATTAGGAGATACAGCATTTAGTGTAGTATCGTATAATTCAAGTTGTTTCTACCTTCGCGTTTGCATGACAAAAGACTTTACAGTATGCGTGCGTGAGCTTTGCATGCAGTAATCAGAGACTGAACGTGCTGACCAACCACTAAGTTACTCCGCGATAGAGTCATGTGAGGTACATGGGGTCCGTGACAGCTGTCAAATCAAAACAGCACGCCATCAGGCGCTGTTGATAGATTTACTATCTATTTTAAGAATAGCTTTGGCAAGCAGTCTTGGCCGACTGCAAAGGTACCCGTGCCAACAGCAAGGGGAGGGAAGTGCTCACTCGAAGTGTTGGAGAGCAAGGACAATGACACGACATCGACAGGCCGTGAACGCGCTGATCGACATGGCACTGATGTGTGAACAAATAGGGAAATACGACTTCTGATCATCTGATGGTGTCTTCTGATCTTGGCGCAACCCTTATACCCTCCGACAAAATTACTCTAATGCTGTGACTCATTGCAAACTGATCTTCCTATCTTTATAGAAATTACTCTGAACGTTGGGTCCAGTCGTATTAAGTGCTTGTCACACGTCAGCATGTCAGCGCTTCGCAGAGCTCCTAGCCGGAGGTTCGCACCTTCGCGGGCCCTCCAGGTGTTTTCATCTCTTTCCCTGAGCCCGGCGACCTCCCTGCTCTACTCTACGACTGGCCGTCCTCTTATCGTCTTCCTCCCCTGATGCTGATATCGCTGGTGGTCTAAACAACGCAATCTCTTATTGTGGTATTACGACCTGCCATGATTTTTTTAGTACTTTTTACCCTTCTCCTTTCCTCTAACATTTTTGCATGGCCCTCAGCGGTTCCCCTCGCTGTTCGTTCACCATATCTCAACTGTTGGCTCCACTCAAATAGTTTCGGTGAAGTATGGTCGGCGACCCTCAATCTTTCTCAGGTTTGCCATCCCCGTATATTTAGCTGGCTATGAAACTCTCACCATCGATGTGTTAGACCCTAGGGTGGTCTGTCCTCGTACGTGTCGATAATCTGACTTATTCGTTCCTGGGGATAAATTCCCAAACCTTTATAATGGTACCGTCAACTTTACAAGCATTGCGACTACTTCTACACAAACCGTGGTCGCTGGGCGAGCTGGGCCTATGCAAGTTAATCTCACGTTCATAAATCCTATCGAGGTTGGTTTCCACTCTTCTATTACTTTCAATGTTTACGTACGTAACATGTAAAGTCCAAAGATTGGGTCAAGCAATCTATCCCATTCTCGTACATGCATTTCAGCGCAAACTCCTTGGACAATGCAAGTCATGCTGTGCAGGTGTATTCAGATGTCAGCGGAGGTACGTGCAATCATTTCCCGAAGCCCATCCTTACTCCACAGCTTCGTTACAGAGTGGATGTCGGGGGATCGATCGCAGAAAATCATGTGGAACACGACTTACTATTCCGATGTCATCTTCCATTATGTCCAACTCCAGGCACAGGAAGAATTCGTGGACTTTCACGACCAAGCGCAATGGGGTACGCTATATTATGCTACGAAAGCCGTGAGTTGATGGGTATCTCTTTGTCTTCTATGTGCTTTCTTACTCACGATCCGTGGTACAGGGAGACAATGTCACCTACCAAATTGCATTCGATGCTGACACTCAGAATAATTTTATCCGCAATGGAATGTTAAACAATCAACAAGATCCAACTGCAGTACTTCCCATCAGTGCTAGCTTCGTCTTTGCCATGTCGCGCGACCTTGGCACCATTCGAGTCTCACAGAATTTTGTTGTCTGGGCGATCGGTTACACCACAGACCACGCCATCAATTTCACCGATCTATCTGGAGCCCCTCCGACGTCTCGTTTGCCGTATTACAAGACACAATACTCAAATGACGGACATATGGCTAGTATTATGGCGATTCTCGGGGAGATAATATGTCTAACATCAAAGACCAGATTGTCGACTTTCTCAACGATTTCAACAATACGTCCTCAGCAATACAGTCGGAGGACAATATCAGATACGGCGATTTCCAAACTATCACGAAAGAATTTCCAGTAATGGCTACTATTGCACTCGCCGAAGTATACGGCAGCATGCAGCTAACAGTTGGGACTGACGAGGACGGGAACCCCAACAAATACGATGTAATGATGTTCATGAAGAACATTGGTGGGGCTAACAAAAAGTGAATTCGTCCAAGCTGTTTTGTTCATCGTGGGTAGGACTGAAATTGACCTTTAAAGCCGAGTTAATGCCGTCGAGACCCTGTATGCTGCCTTTCCTGCGTTGATGTACATTGATCCGTCGCTCGGCGCACCTCTCCTTGAGCCCCTATTTCAGCTTCAAGCCTCGCATAATTATACCATCGGATATGCTGCCGCTGATCTCGGTACGTCTTGCATATACGTGGATGTTGAGATATATTCAGACAGTTTGCTGAAGGATCAAAATATCCCAGTGTGTCAGGGAACAATACGAATCATACTCAGGGTATTGAACGTCCGTCCGTCCGATTCTGGATTTGGGCATTCCTGATCAGTCGCTTCTCACAGAGACCGGGAATATGCTGATTATGACTTATGCTTATGCGCGCGCAAGCGGCGATGGGAGCCTCATAAGTAACTATGTAAGTCAACATTAAATTTCTGGCTGATGGGGCTTGATCAACTCCGACAGTATCCATTGCTTTCTTCCTGGGCCGACTATTTGAATGCTTCAACTCTTTTCATTACCAATCAGTAAGGTGTTTCCCTGGGTTGACGGACCACACATTACTGACAATGGTTGATGACGCTGACAGGTCTTCCGCAGATAACCTGATGGTCGATAACCAAACGAACCTTGCGATCAAGGGCATCATCGCCATTCAAGCCATGTCGAACATGTCCTCAGTGGTTGGTCGGACTGACGACGTAAAAAAATACTACGTATGTAATGCTTCTTTATAAAGTTTATATGCCATGTCGAATCATTAATGCGCCTGTAGAATGCTGCCGCAAATCTCTACACTCAATGGAAGAAGTATGCATTGAGCAGCGACAAGCATCTCCTTGCAGTGTATGAGCAAACGAATTCGTGGACTTTGGGTTACAATCTATTCGCGGATGTGTGGCTAGGCACTGAATTGGTGGAATCGTCGGTCAGTGTTCTCGAATACTCGTTTTTTTCTGTCTCTGACCAGTTTCAGGTATACACCGGACATAGCAAGTTCATTGACAACCTCACATCGAGCTTCCTTTTTGGGGTGCCTGTTGATAACGCCAACCC
Organism: Russula griseocarnosa; assembly: GCA_022884055.1. NCBI lineage: Eukaryota > Fungi > Basidiomycota > Agaricomycetes > Russulales > Russulaceae > Russula > Russula griseocarnosa. Next base: position 1,220,806 of record JAGKRU010000002.1, on the reverse strand, counting down.
TATGGACACAAACATCGCCGTGTCTGGTTAGTACTTCTATACTCTTGGATCCTGTTATCTGACCCTGTCCTAGGCTGGAATTCATTTGCAGCTGCTATGTTTACAAATACAAATCAAGGCCTACGCACCAAGCTTATCGAGAAGATTTATGGCCGACTCTTTAATTCGAACTCACTCCCTGGAGTGTTCCCTCTGAATTATGATAGTGTTGACGGGACATCTCCCCAGGGAGAGGGTAGGTGAGCTATCTAAATCTGATCTAAGATCCTATCTGAAGTTTCTATAATGTTTGTTAGTCCCGCACAAGGTGCTGTGTTTGCGCCATTAGTCCTGAAGTTCGTGCATATCGTTCTTCCATTTTTTTTTCATTCCTGACTATGACCCCTCATAGCGCTTCTGTGCAGACAACAAATCCCAAAAAGCGGAACACGGGCGCAATTATCGGTGGTGTTGCCGCCATCTTTGCTTCGATCGGAATCGTTACCTTCATAGAGCGCCGACGGAGATGGAGACGTTCTAAACCTAGATCTATCTTGTCAATCAATCCCGTGTATTCTGGCCCACAGATGATCGTAACACCCTTCGTTCCGAACTCTTCCGACGCAAACGGGGACTCAGTAACTTCGCGAGAACAACAGCCTTCAGAAATTGGAGAGCCAGAGGCAGCAAGGATCGAGCTCCACCCTCTATCTTCCTCGCCACCCGTTGTACTCCCACCCTTGCGACAAGGGGCATCGGTCCCAATTGGCTTGTCTGACGAGAAAGAGCGATTACGCACAGAGGCTTCTAGTTCCTCGCAGCCCCACAATTTCCAAGTCTCGGCAGCGAACACGTCTCAGTCCACGCCCCCTCTGAATGCCGTCACTGAGTCCGAAGCACCACCATTGAACACTCAGAGATTACACTCTCTAGTACGACGGGAGGTGGAGCGACTTCATGGGGAGGGATTTGTAGGTGGGGCACCGCCGAGCTATGATGAGAAATAGTTTTACTGGTTCTAAATTCTTTATCCACACGATTGTATGGTTTCTTTAGGGTAGCCATATATTATGAACTTGTGCTGCTCGGGGTCTCCGGGTGCAGGTCTAACGGCAAAAGGTGAGGGGCGGATCAATTCCACTCCCAGTAAAACCCATACCCGTGCCACGGCCTTGGTGTGTCAATCCGCGCGGGTTTTCGACTTCGACCTCCTTGTTCGACTTTTCGTGTATGGGACAGACTCATGAAGATGAAGAATTAGAAACCCTAAATTTCTGTAGACACGGATAGATAATGCTTGGAATTTTCTAGATCCGTGGGTGCATGGGCACTCCAACAAACGGTCCGGTGCACCGTTCTGTGCTCACTCCGACACCGAAGGGCTTAAGTAATAAGGATGGAGGTCTGCCCGGTGGGCCACTGCTTCCCAGTCGTGTCCAACGTACGCATAACGCCAAGCCCCCGTCTCTGGCCACCACTTCTCATCAACACTTGCTTGAATTGCTTCGCATTTATTCTTGGGTGTTAAGCGCGTTAAGCTCTTCTTTGTTGACGTGGTAAACCTCCTCCGCTCCAATATAGAGGCCAATAGAAATCTATGAGCCGACAACCCTCAGACGAAGACATTGACGATGAGATGGACACTACTAGCTGGGTTCACTTATGCAAAAGCCTCACACCAGTTATTCAATTTGTCTAATCCACTTCCTCTGGTACGCATTGGTAAAATCATACTAGAATGTCCACTTTTCTTTGAATCGTGGCTTCTCCCTCTAGTCTGTCACTGCAGACCCGCCAGAATTTTTGAAGACTTGTTCGAAGATACTTAACAAACAAAGTCACAGGAACATCGCCCTTGATAGCAACAGGGTATCTTCCGGAGATAACTTGATAATACCCCACGAGTTCATCAGGAAAAAATGACTTAGCCAAGTAGAATACATAATGTTACATAATTGTGCAGCCCGGAAGACAAGTCCCTGTTTAGTAAACACTGGTGACTTTCCATAGATACTTTTTTTTTTTTTTTTTTTAAAATCAATCTTCTATTCGCACGGCGTAGCAACGAGGTACAGGGCGGTCACATACTACCTACTGAGCCAGCCACTCGTGCGTGCATCTGGCTAGGCCTCTAACCTATCAGGACAGCTTAGCATCCCCTATTGAATATATTATAACATATTGGAAAACCTTCGGACAAATACCAAAGGGACGCAAGGGGGCAGGGCCCATGCCTAGGCTGGGGCAGAGGAAGGGGCTGGAAGCACAGAAAGGGTAGTTGGCTCGGGACAGAGGGCATGTATTGGAAAGCGTAGGACTGTATGGTTGGGAGTGTGTGTTTGGATCGGTGGAAAAAGTGGAAAACCACATCTGAGTATGTTAGATGATGGTAGGGCCTTGCCCTTTGTTGAAACTGTTTGAGGTATTACATTGGGTGGGCCCCTCTCAGCGCCTTTCCTCGCTTGAGTTTGGCTCTTTGGGCATAAACTTGTTCAAGTTTGGCTTGTCTTGCGGGTGTCATGCTGAGATTCTGGTACATGCTTTCAGTTGTGGGTGAGTGAAGTTGGGACCCCTCTCCGGCTGGGGCATTTACTCCCGGGGTCTTGGATATTGGTTTAGGTGTTGCAGGGCTGTTTGGGACATGTTTCGGTGGGGTTTGCTTCCAACGTTTGACAGTGATCACATGCCCAAATGCATATAGTGTTCTGTGCCATAGAAGGGTCTGGATGCCCGTGCCATCAGGGTCTTCAAAAGAGACAGAAAGAGAGGAGGTGGCACCAGGTGTATAGGTGGTAGAGTCCCATACCCAAGAGGGCTTCTGGGTGATGGTGAGGGTGGCGTAGGCTTGGTTCTCAGTGACAAGAGCAGCATGTGCTTCGTCAGGTGTGTAGGCTCCTCGAGTATCAGACTTGCCAGTGGGGACTGCATTAAAGCATAGTTTGGACCACTTGACGTTAGGCGAAGGGTTCAGTAGGGTTCATCACGGGTAACCCTCGGGTCGGGTATTTCAACACCGTACCCGTGACCCGGCAACCCGCACCCAGTGCGGTTATGGGTATACACCGTACCCGTAGTGCACAGGTTTCTGTGCGGTGTGACGATAACCCGCTAGGGTATAGAAACCGCGGGTTTAGGGACTCAATACACTCAAATGTTGATTTCAACTTGATTTGCTGGGCCAATTTTGGCATACTGTATATGAACGCGGTACACAACCACACAAGGCAAGGCACTATTCGACAACGCAAGACAAAACGAAAACGACAAGTCGACAACGCGACACAAAATGACAACGTGACACAAAACGACAACGCAGGGCACAACGACAACGCAACGACAGACATACGCACACCAAACCTGGCAAACCACGAGTCCACGAGTACGACAAGACCTCTCACAAGGCCACCGGCTTAGTCCTCAACATTCTCAGCATCCTCGTCCCGCTTCCTCTTAGACTCTGACTGGATGGCTCTCGCAAAATCGCTAGTGGAGATGATGCCGTGGCGTGCCAGGACCCAAGGCAAAGGTAAGCACGAATGGCTGAGGGTGACAGCCGATTTCGCGTGAAGTGCAGAATGTGTCGGCCTTGAGAGAATACGCGTTCGACTGCAGTTGATGTCGCTAGGGCTAGTTATTAAAGAGTAAGGGGATAGGGTATTGAATGACTTACGAGGTATACTCAAGTAGTCCAGGGCCATGGACGAGAGATTTGGATAGACTCGGCGGTTATCGATCCACCACTTGAGAGGATCGAGTATGTTCTCCACAGGGCGGTTCAAGTATTCGTCGACCTCACTGAGAGTCGTCGCAGCCGAGGCACCAATTGAGAAGTTTGAAAACATTGAGATGCCTTCATTTCCCTGAGGACGAATTAGAGAACGAACGTCACGAACGCGATAGCATGCCACGTACCACCGGTGAGACCTCGACACTCGTCTCAGATGCTGCAACCTTTTCATAATTCGCGGCATACTCCTCGCGCACCATCTTCTCGGCGTGCTCGACCCAGGCCTTCTCCCATTCGTGTTGACGAAAGTACTCGAGCTTGAGTCCGGGGTGAAGGACTGAATGTGTTTAGTTAGTACCCGGCTATACATAGGACAAGACTTACCCATGGCAATTCGATAAGGCGCTGCCTCATCCGTAAGTGAGTAGTACCGGTCCATCTTCTTCCTAGCCAACGTCATGGCAGCGATGATCGAGGGGTGGTATGGCTGCTTGGTTTCCGGGTCCAAGGTACTAGTCAGGGTGTCCATCGCTGGAATCACTCCTGCTATACTCGCAGAATCCTGGGAGAAATACAAAGTCGCTGACTTGTATTGCTAAGAAAGCAGATTACACATTAGTATACTGTATGTTAGGTGGAAAGGAGTGTGGTATTTACCTGCAAGACAGACACGAGTTGCTCAATGATACCCCAACCCTCGTTGTCAAGCTCATACTTCCTCAGTTTCATAGACTTGTCCGCTGTAATACTGTCAATCGGCTTGCGATACGCGAGAGCAAACACCATCATGTCGTGTGTCGAGTTCCAACGCGTGACGACGTCTCGAGGGATCAGCTTCGGTTTTAGATCATGGGCCTGGCAGAATCGTCGCCATGCTGGGAGGGCAATGGTAGTCGAATGAATGATCGCGAACGAAAGTTGTCGAAGCTGTAAGAAACAAGTCAGCGATGCTCAGATGAATAGAAATAAACCTAACGTACCTTGGACACGGTCTCATGAACTGCCGACGTATCACTCGAGATAGAAGACTGCTCTTCGTCACTGAGCGTCTCAGCACTGCCCTCGCCCTCACCATCGTCTTCCTTATCCCTGTCTTCAAATAGATCAGCGTCACCATCGTCAGAGTCGTCGTTATGATTGAACTCCTCAAGACTTTGAACATCGGCGGGACTGTTCTCAACGCCACTGTCTGCCTTGCCCATACCTGCATTGAATGGCTTGATGAGGGCCTTGCCAGAGAGTTGAATCGTGTGGTTGAAGCATCGGATGTGGTTGACTTCATCAAAGGAGTTTTCGAGTCTGTAGAGGGCAGCTACTTGAACGTTGTTTGAACTCGCGTTGTCGGCAGTCATGGAGTGAATCTAGATAGTAATAATTAGTACTAGATAACGGCAAAATTAAAGGCTTACGCTGCTTACCTTCTCCTCCAGCCAAACCGCTCCAACATTTCTTGGAAAGCATTGGCCAGAACCACACCTGTGTGCGACTCAAATACTACTATGAGTAAGAATAACAGCAAAAGTAACAAAACTTACTTCGGGCACCTCGACGAAGTCCAAAAGAAACACAAGCATCTTACCTTCATGCTGAAAGTGAACCGTCCACGCACGAAAAGCCCGATGGTTAGGTGATGTCCAAGCATCAGTTGCAAATGAAGGCGCCAGGATAGTCCTTATGATTGGTTAATTGTGCCTGGAAAGAGTTGACTGGTACTTACCTTAAGCAACTTGCCAATTCTCTCGCGACACTTTGCAAACGAAGCAGTGATGTCTCGTGTTATGGTGGAGACAGAGGGATGATAGCGTGGGGCCCCAGCAGTTAGAATGTTTTAAGTTCGGCGTCGTTGACGATGTTCACTGGGCGGTTGCTCTCGGTGACCCACTTGACAATACATGCCTGGTCATCACAATTAGAAAGTCTTAGTAATAAACCATAAACGTACGAAGCTCTGTGTTAGTGATGAGCGGTGAGAGTGTTGGACCGGTCGTTGTCCTTGAGAACAAATGCAGCGAAGATGGAGCCACTCTGTGCTCCGCATCCTTGACGCTCATTGCTGTTTTCACAGCATCTTCGCCGAAGCAGCGATGGCGTGGTGACGCAGATTTGCAGTCGAGGCCTTATCCTTTGAATCTTGAAAGCGGCGGACACCTCTAGACTTGTCTTGCAGACTCTGCCGCACAAGGGAGAAGTGAACAAGTCAATGATCATGATACTGAATAGATACATCGGACTTGAAGAACGAATAAATTGGGGAGCGCCAGGTCTTTTTGATGTTGTCTGATACAAAGGTCAGCTAGCAAAAAAAATGGAGAAGATGACGCTTACCGAGCTCTGTCTGTGGGTCAATGTCACTGTCGGTCACGCTTATATGACCCTGGACTCAGGCTGCTGGCAGAGATTCGCCATCAAGCCCAATGGACATGAATCAGAGTGACTTGGAGAGGACTGAGGTGCCAAGGTCGTCGAAGAAGAGAGATAACCAAGTCAGCTGCCTAAGCAAGGGCGCGAGGAGAGGAGGATAGAGAGGTAAATGAGTCGGCTGCCTTGAGTGAGGGCACGAGGATGAGGAACAAGAGGCAAGAGAGTCAGCTGCCTCGAGCGACAGCTTCAGGATCGATGCGAAGATGAGGAGGTGTGAGAGGTGAGCGAATCAGCCACTTAAACAAAGGGCATGAGACTCGAGTGATTTTCTTGAGATGCGAGGGGCAGATGCAAGTGAGTCGGCTGGCTTGGGGGGCAGCGGGGCTTGCGTTGACTTTCCCTGCGCAGAGAGTTTATTAGGTTTAGTGATAGTTATGGGGAAGGATTGGGATGGGACTTACTTTGCGATGGCGACGAGCAGGCATTTATCCTGCCTGTATGGCCTGTAACTGTTTTGTATATACTCCTTGGTCCTCGGACATCAAAGTCGTGGTAGTTGAAGGGGAGAATCAAGAATGCAGATTGAGAGTGTCGAGATACCGAATCATGGTAGTCGAAGGGAGCCTGGGAGGATCAAGGGGATCATGGCTGGAAGGACACCACGGTCGCACTGGAGATACGCAGTCGAAGGACGATTCGGCTGAGGAGAAAGACGAAGAAGTGGACAATTGCAGTGAACTGACAAGTCCGACATTAAAAAATACACTATATATGTAGAGAGGAAGATCCTCTACTCACTTTTTAGCAAATGGTTAGAACTTTGACCCTGCCACTTTTATGTGGCAAGGACATCCATGGGGTCAGAAATTGAAGCCCAGAACAAACGAGTTGAGGCGAGTGACGGAGGGTGTGCTCAGTGAGCACGGTGTGTGGCCTTGCATGCTGTCCAGAACAGCGGGAACTGAGGAATGTGGAGCCAGTTTTACGTGGACTCGGAGGCCGGGAAGGGGGGTGGGCAGGTGGCAGATCAAGTTAAGTTGTATGTGTGCCACGTTTTCGCATGCGATCGGCAAAATAAGTTCAGTGTTCCTTTCACGCAGCCGCGTAAGCGCTCATACCTGCAATCAAACCCCTTACCCGTGGGAACGGGTCACGGTTAGCAAGGGTACATTATCCTCAACCCGCACCCGAACCCGCGTGACCTGTGACCATGACACCGTGGTGTCACGCATACCCATGACGAACCCTAAGGGATTTCATGATGGCTAGTAGCTCCTATTCATATATGTCATAGTTGCATTCCATGGGGGTGAAGGTTGTGAATAATAAGCTATTGGGTGCAATTTTGTTTGAAAGTCCAGGTGGTTCCTGCACTGGTAATGATTGGAGCCTTGGGTTCTGCCACTTGTGAGAGTATGGCACCCATGCCGTATGTGAATGCATCAGTTTGGAGGAGAATGATAGAATCGTTTTTCAAAATCAGGTTGTGTAGGACAGGTTGGGAACCATAAGTCATTTAAGATAAGAGAAGGCATGGTCTTGGGCAGTTTAATGCCAGGTTGTGGTTTTCTTGATGAGGTCGAGGAGTGGTCAGGTGATTTTGGAGTAATCTTGATGAAGTAGTGGTAGTAACCAGTGAAGCCAAGGAATTTTCAATATCAGTGGCTTTCATGTGTGGGTGGGCCAGTTGGTGACACTTTTCAGTTTTGCAGGGTCCATCTTAGAGAGTTGTTTCCAATGATAATGCCTAGATACTCAATTTCTATTGGTGAATGTGCACTTTTCCAGTTTGAGGTAGAGGTGTGTTTTCCGAAAATATCCAAAATGTGGTGGATGAGCCCTCATATTTTGTCAGTGTTGTTCATCCTTTCCCCCAGTCACAGTTTTGTATGGATTGTGATATTGTCCATATAGACAGATAGCCAGCCCTATGCAACTTTAGTTCGAAGATGATGTTCATCATCATCTGACGTGTAGGGGGAGTTTGTGAGGCCAAAGAATATGACTGTTGGTTTAAAAAATCCTTCTGGAGTAAGAAAAGTGGCCTTCCACTTCAACAATATATAATACGGCTGTCCAGGAATGGGCAAATTGGTCCGATTGGTCAGCTGGCCCGATACAAGCACCCAAAGGAAAGTGCAAGCGAGATGTCGAAAAAAAATGATTTTGATGCTGTGTCCTCATCAATGTGCAAGGAGGTGGCCTGAAAACATCTTATTGATTGCTATATACCTGAGCCAATGCTCAGAACAAAGCATTATACATTTTACAGCCATGCTAAATGTTGCAATTTTGAAGTCGAAAAAAGTGCTTAGAAAGTAGTCGTGCACGCCTCTGCGGAACTTATAACTTAAAGAGGAGGTTTATATATGTCCTGTACTCATGGCCCTCACACGATTAAGTCCGCGGATGCGTGCAGCGGTCGACAGAGGGAGGAAGGAGGGCTCTCTGAGGGGAGTAATGTGCGCCGCGTCCCATCTTGCACTGCCACGCGTGTCTTGAAAATCGGTATACGTGGCCAACAGGATGGCTTATGTAGTGTTCCCAAGTTTTCTAAGTCCGCGATGCGTGCAGCGCCGCCAGGAATGGGGAAATCTGCTCTATTGATCTCTGTGCTGGCGTACAAAAGAAGTCATTATGTAATATGGCTTCTGGCCGCTTCTGCTTGGCCGGGCCGCTGTCCTACCACTTTCCCGCGCTTCACCACTTGAAAAGGAAGGTGATGTTAGTCAGCGGCCAATGCTCAAAACAAATGTTGTAAGTTTTGAGTCGAAAAAAGTGCTTCAGAAGTCTTTGTGCACGCCTCTGCGGAACGTATAACTCACGGAGGAGGTTTAGATATGTCATATATGCATGGCTTACACCATTAAGTCCGCATGTGCGTGAAGCGATGTCGACAGAGGGAGGAAGGAGGGGCTGCATCTAATGTGCCGTGCAGCCATCTTGCACACCCACGCGTGTCTTAAAAATCGGTACAGATGGCGAATATAAAGTGCTTAAAGGGTTACCAATTTTATAAGGCCGCGGATGCGTGCAGCGCGCTCAGGAATGGGGGGAAGTGCTGTATTGACTCTGTGCTGGCGCACAAATTCTGGCCGTTTCTGCTTGGCCGGGCGCTCTCTGCACTTTCCCGCGCTTCACGACTTGAAAAGGAAGGTGAATGTTAGATCAGGAACTGCACACACCAGGCCATGCACACACTTAATGCTTAGATGCAGCTACAGAGATGAATAAAATAGATACAAATCTGAAAATATTCATAGAGATAGATAGGGATAGATGCTGGGGGTCATCTGCTGATGCTAAGTGATCGATCAGTCATTCTTTTTTTATTTAGCAAACTTTAATGCAGCAGCCATATCATTCACAAAGATAATAAAATAGACAAAAATCTGCAATATTTGTGGAGATAGATATTGGCCAGAGACTGTATGTAGAGATAGAAAAAGTATACATAAAGATGGGAAGAGTATACTGTACAATTTTAAATAGATCATTACCTACATGTGACTATGACACATCTGACAAAAGTTTTGCTTCATCAGTTGGTGGGTAACCTGTGATAATGTGCAAATTTCATTGTGTGTAACAAGCATGCTTAGATGAATGACATTTTTTTGCCATTTTAGAATGATACAGCTGCTATATGGTTTTATCAGTTTACTTTATAACATGTGAGTAGGTGTAACAGAACTTTCATTTTATCTACATCAAGTAACCTTTATGAGTGTGACTGACAATCATTCAAAATTGTACAATATATAGAGATGGGGGACTGTATGTAGAGATGAAGAGACTATATATAAGATGGAAAGACTGTACATAGAGTTTAGAAGACTAAAGATATGTAGAGATGGGAAGACTATATATAGAGATAAGAAACTATCTGTAAAGAAAAGAGAACTGTAATATGCCTAAGAGATAGGAAGTATATAGTATGTAGAGATAAAGAGACTATATATGTTAGTAAGCATGAGATGAGCAACAGAGTGCTTATTGAAGCACCTGGGCATACCCAGCAGATGCATATGAGTACGCAGAGAATCACCCTCATCCCCATTAGAGATTCCTTTCATAGTATATACACATACATCATTAGCTAAAACACCCAGCTACCATGGGTTGCCATTGTAGTATAAAGCACAGCCCACCTTTGCATATATAAGTATTAAAGTAGATATGCCCACCTGAGTCATCATGCTGCATATGCAGATACTAAGGTAAGCAGTTATCTACCCATTAGATTTCCCTTTCACTTACACAGAGTAGAGTTATTGTCCTTACAAACAATCTGTGTGCATTCACAGTGTCTCAGTTTTTACACTTGCAGTATGTAGATAGAAAGATAGTATGTTAAAATGGAAAGACTGTATGTAAAGGATAAGATTGTACTTAGAAAATAGGTGATGATAAGATAGATGGGTAATGGAATAAGACTATGTGATAAAAAGGGGTTTGGGGCAATGCCCCCAACAAGCTGAAGGCCAGTGACGTAGCAAGGGAGTGAGCTGCGAACGACCCATGCCGTAGGCATGGCCAAAAGCTTGTAGTGTTTAAAGGTTCAGTTACTATAACTGGAAAATAACCAGTAACTGGACCAAATGCAACCACAAGTAACTGGACCATCAGTTGTGGTTACCCAAGTTTGAAAGTATTCTGGTTATTGGTCACAATATTTGTGACCAGCCAAATTCCAGTTACCAATTGGTCACCATCAGTTATTTTGGTTCTCAACAGTACTCTTGCCTCTTTTCATAACAAATATTCATTACAGAACAATGGAACCTCAATAGGCCTCAATTGCCATGCATACACACAGCATTCATCCTGCTGTCATGTGTCATCCGTTACACTAGTGACCAGTTGATGCATGTTGCTCTCTGATTATCAGCATTGCCTCCACCCAACCCAAATGACTTTATGCTAAGCCAAGCCACTGTGCTACCGTATGTGTCAAATTTAGGTCTAAGCTAACATACTCTTTCATCTATTCTAGGCTGTCTTATCTTTGTCCTTCCAAGTTACTTGCATGGCGCTATCAACACCAACGCACATTCAACTTCAAGTTCTTCCCTTCCCCTCATTCTTTCTCAATCTTTCCCTCTGCACATGAGACAGTCTCTCTCAGTTTTTCCCTATTCAGTCTCATCTGTACACCCCCACTGTGTTTGCCTCTGACTGGCAGCATTACAACCCAAATGACCCTACACTAACCCAAGCCACCAAGCACCCTGGCCCATTAAGGGTCAGCTTGAGTTTAAGGCTATCCTTTATGTCCCAAATTGGTACATTGCTGTGATTTCTTTCCACGCCCATCATTCTGACCTAGTCGCAGTGCATACTTCAATCTGTTTGAGAACAAGAAGAAGTGCAACAACATCAGACCTTATGTCCACCATGTCTTCATCATAGGTGACTGCCAAGACCTCATTCCCATGTATCTCAACTTTGTCAAGGGTATCGTCGATTCAGAAGACTTGCCTCTCGACATCTCACATAAGACACTTCAGCAGAACAAGATCCTCCAAGTTATTCGCAAGGTGATGCAAGCACATTGTCAAGAAGTGCATGGATCCGTTCTTGGAGATTGCTGAAGACAAAGACAACTTCCAGAAGTTCTGTGAGGCCTTCTGCAAAAACATCAAGCTTGGTATTTATGAGGACACCTAGAACTGCAGCAAACTTGCTAAATTCCTGCATTTTCATTCGACAAAGGCCATTGATGACCAGATTCCCTCAAGGGTTTGTATCCATCCCTCATGCTCCTTCCCTCTGTTAATTATGAATCTCCAGACTACATCACACACATGCCTTTGACACAGAAGGCAATTATTACCTCATGCAGGTGCTCTACTTGAACAGGCAGAGGCAAATGCCACAGAGGTAGCAAAGCATGTGGGACTGGAGCTACACAAGTGTGCAGATCAATTACTCGAACAGGCAGGAGTACCAGTATAATCTTAGATAGATACATTGTACTATTTGAATTTTATGATACACACATTTTTTACCATCATATGCAAAAATAACTGGTCCAAACTGGTTGCAATGCATTGTAACTGGTCAGAATGCTAACCAGTTGCAACCAGTAGGTAACCACAACTGGACCAATCCTAACTGGTCATAGGTGGTTCTGTCTGGTTATCAGATTTTCTATGAATATCACAACCGGTTGCAGTCACAGTTATGGCATTTCCAGTCCAAAAACCGAACCAGACCAGACCTTGAAACACTAATCACACAACAGAACACTGAAACAAATCCAAACCACATAACTCAGATCCTGAATGGAACTTACCTCTGTCCACAGGGCATACAAGCTAGCCCTGTCCCAGAGAGCTGGTTACAGCCCAGGTGTATTTGCAAGTGATATACTTGAGAAATGTATGTATGTCAGGTGTAAATGGAAGACATTAGAGGGGTGAATGGAAGGACTCAAAATGACATTAAAAATGGTGCTAAACTAGGAAAGGGAGGAGCCGTGCATGCAAGCTCGATTCCAACAAGTACAGTAATTGTTCTAGTTGAACTTGAACTCCAATGAAACATGCAAGAGATGACTCAGACAAGATAAGCAAGGAATTTGAGGTGCAATACCGTAGGAATGATAGTGATGCTGAAGCTATCACCCACCAGCTAGTACTCTTAGAGAGAGTGGCTTGTGAGAACTAGAGCCGAAGTCATGGGTTGTAAGTCCTGTGAGGACTGAAGTCTTGCTTCCGCTCGAATGTTTGCACTCTGGACTACTTGATGTAGGACCTATTACTGTGTGTCACGAGTATTCGTCGGCATTTAAGGCTGCAAAGCACGCACATGAAGTGTTGCCGGGCCGTGAATATTAAAGTTTGATGCCACTTGTGCCAGTGAGGGTTTCCAGTGAGAAAACAAACGGGGCTTCTCATATATGGGGGCGTTGATGTGGCCGAGTATGATAGGTGCATACATGACACGAGTGAGAAGAGCAAACGCTATGATTATAGGAGTCAGTACGTGATTATATATATAGTCATCCAAGAGATTAGGGGTAGGGGTATAGAACTCGAATGCGTGCGAGATCGGCAAATACCGGCTCGTTATCCGTAAAAGTGTGATGCACCAACAAATTCAAATAACTATGGACATCGTTCTACCAGGATTGTGCTGCTTTCCTTATCAGAGAACCCTATATGGCTATTCGAACCTTATAGCCTTATGATTCCCACCTCTCTCCGCCACTAAAGTGTCCTAGCGTTTTGACACTTCTATGAATCCAGTAGACGGAGCGGATGTTCCACCACCCACACAAGTTCGCATTCAATGACTATAGGGAGAACATCACTTATGCTTTCACCACGCGTCAGGTTGATGGCGATAGCGTCATGGATGTAGAAATAGCCAGCATCACCCAGCTTACCAACTCGGTCCAACTCGCTGAACCACCGAACTTGCTCTCTCCTCAACTCGAAAACGACTCTGATGCCAGAATGGATCTCGACAGTGACAATGATCCATCCAGAAACTTTCCAAGCCGTAACTCAGGAATCGACGTTCTCCTCAGTGGCATCCCGAAGTGGGGTCAGGACATTGGCAAACATACCGGGATAGGTGACAGGTGGAGCCCGGACTCTGAATACGAGGCCCTCGCAACTGGTGATGAAGCTGTCCTTACAAATCGTATTGCACGTTTACCAACAGCGCTCGCTAGCGACTCCCGTAACGTCCTCGATACAATATTTGAGACCATGGAGAGTCGCGAGGATGAAGCAGATGACGGCGAGTGGCTCGATGGTGTGTCTGTGCGTGCAGACACGCAAAGCATCATTGCGGGTGATTCAGAAGAGGAATATGATGGCGAAACGGGTGAGGACGACGACGAGATGTTAAGTGGTGATGAGGTTGTTCTACAGGATGTAACAAAGGTGTGGGATTAGCCCGAGTGTCAACGTGTACTTGAATTAAGATATCCGTTTACAATACGTTCACCTAGGCCGTAGCAAATAGAACCGCAATACAGGACTCGGAGTCAGGCGGCGGTGCCGTACAGTACTGTAGTAGTAACTTACCGTTTACTGACCCAGGCTGGCACACGGATCAGTCCGTCTTATGGCACATCTTCTCTAATTCGTTTTGGTACTCAGCACTCAGTACTCAGAGCTTAATACAGGGCATGCAGTAAAGACGGGGGAGAGCGTGCGCCTGGAAACGGGCGTTTCAAATCGTGTGCTGAGAATAGACACGTTCACAGAGCTATATTAAGACACCACACAGTAGGACAGTAAGAAAGGGGGTGAAAGGTTTAGGTCGGATTCATATGCCTTTGGCGTTGTGCATGTTGTATTCGCCCCCTGGACAAGTGTTCGTGGTATATTTGCACTAGTCCTTCATTTCGATAATCGTAGATCCGCTGACACGTCAATTACTCTACTGAGCCTATGGGCCGCGGCGCAAAGACTGAGGATGAAGACAGATTTAAGACTAAGCCTCAAGTTCCTGCGTGTGCGCACTGGTCATGCGACAGAAGTGAAGATAAAGCAATATTCTGGTGAGCGTTGACTGAAACGTTGAACGTTGAACGGTCGAAGTAAGAGTCGATGTTTCCATAAAAGGTTACCTTGCACACCGGGCCGCGATCATCTTGCCCCGACCTTGGCCCCAACACATTTGCCTCTCTTCAGCGATGGCGTCCAGACCACTTAACGATGAGGAAGTACTCAGCGAGATGAACAAAATGGTTTATTTTTCCTGCGTTTCTCTTTGCTATTGTCATGACGTCGCTGTGGTTTGCATCCTTTAGGTTGCGTTCATCAAGCAAGAGGCCCTGGAGAAAGCTCGCGAACTTAAAGTGAAGGCAGATGAAGAATTCGCTATTGACAAAGTTCGCCAAACTCACCATGTCTACTGATTGGTGATAACTTACTTCATTCTGACAGGCAAAGCTTGTGAAGCAGGAACAGCAGGCTATCGATGCGCAATTCGAGAAGAAGCGCAAGGGTGCAGAGACGGCACAAAAGATGTACGTTTCTCTCCTCCTTTAATCCCGTTACCATATATTTTAAAACAAAGAAACCTAATACCATTCGTTTCGATAGCCACCAGTCTACACTGACAAACAAGTCGCGACTGCGGCTCCTACATCGCCGGGAGGAGCATTTGCAGGACCTCTTCGACGCCGCGCGCACTCAGATCGCACGGCTTGCTGACGACGAGGCACGTTACGTCCAATTTCTCGAGAGCGTGATCGTGCAGGGTCTTCTTCAGATCCTCGAGCCATCGGCGACGGTGTATGCGCGTTCCAAGGACGAGGCCATCGCGAGACGCGCTCTTGACAGTGCGAAGAAAACGTACTACGATATCAGCGGGCGTGAGGTAGAGATCGACCTTGATGCGTCGTTGAGCAATGATATGTAAGTCACCTGGCCCATTGGCGGACTCGTTGCATCCTATTAAGTCGTCGGTATGCAGCTCCGGTGGTGTCAAACTCGTTAGTGGCACGCGTCGCATAACGCTGGATAATACTCTCGACGAGCGTCTGCGGCTCCTTGAGGATCGGGTGCGTCATGTGGGTATTGACGGCTCTTATGTTTCTGATATCTCTAGCACAGATGCTCCCGGAAATCAGGTATGACCTATTTGGAGCCAACGAGAACAGGAAATTCTATACCTAGTCGGAGGTAGAGGGCGTCTATTATGAGAGAAGGCTACATGAGGTGTATATGTTCTAAGGCACAATAATACCGTTTGATGACTACTGGCATATCCTTCGTCACGACTACATGACATCGTGTGGATAATGTCAAAGATTAATCCACCCTTGTGAATATATTATTAACTTGTTACCAGGGTGCTCGGTATTTTGTGGCACGTTTGCCGGCAGGTGGCGAGTGGTCTGTCAGTTGTCAGACGGCATTGCCAGTCTAGTTTGCGAGACTGCCTAGAATCGCAGCTACAGTAGGTCGCATCATGAAGTCTGAAGACACGTTAGCTATGCCAAGGAGCGCCATACATCAGGGAGCCTGTGTAGAATAGTCCACCCGATTCGAAATTCATCTTTATAATGCATGGGAACTCGCGACGACGGTTGTTCATTGACAAAGAATGGCGTGATGGACGATCCGAGACCTACGCTGCTAAGACGTTCCTGAAGTCCGCGGATGTCATACAGATCATGGGACTCAACTACGAGTCAGCAAGTCAGCGACGAGACAGGGAGATTAGCTAAAGGGTTTCCTGGAGCTCCGTGCGTGGGCTTTGCAAAACTATAGTAGACATCGGAGAAATAGTATGATTTAGCTGGTTTCCCTGCCAGTGCGAAGAGTGCGTTGGAATCGAACTTCGAAGTCGAGCCGAATGACGGTTGACGATGAAGGAGATCTCAAGGTCCTATGAACCGGGCTCAACCAAGGCACTGGCAATGCATGAGTTATATTACCCCGCCGCACGACTTGAAGGGTAGACAATGATTACCACGGCCGAAGGTTAACTTGTCAGGAGCTGCGCAGCATATGCCAAATGCAGCGCGCAGCGCAGATGCTTGATGTCAAAATTGACTGGAGCGAGAGAACACCCGAGTCCGTTCTCCCTCGGAGAAGAGCGGCGCTCGTCAAGGATCTGCCAGATTCGATTCCACGGCCGTATAGAAGTTGGAGCCGACCTCCGGAGAATCTTTACTACGCAGTGAAATGAATGCACATCCAGCTCTGAGCATCATTGTACGACTTTAACCTTGGGACCCAATGTAAAGTAGTTCGTGTTTGAAAAGGTAAAGCCAAAGACTAAACTCAAGGGAGGCGGGTAGTAAAACACTGCCTGCGGCAGAGGAATATTGGCAAGGCAATGCAAGTGAATTGCATGCGGCAGAATTTGCCTGCCAGTGCATGGAACCCGATTCGCGGTCGCTTACACGATGAGTTACTGAAGCACGCGACACGAGCGCCTCTACACGTGCCATTACGGCAATTTTCACTTTCTACCCATCATCAACAACTTTAAAGTTTCGACAATGCCGTGGTCAACCACCCGTTTTCGAAGTGATACTCTCTGCGCCTGTGCCCGCCAAGCACGGACAAGAGTAATTATTTGGTTGACATATGTCTGAGGCGGCATCTCTGCCGCGCTGACTCTTTCAGCTTTTTTTTCTCACCACATTACAACGGGAATGCTGCGGATGGAACTAGCGTGACGGATGAAACGAATTCGTGTGTATCCAAAATCCTCGCACGCAGTTCTTTGACTGTGTGCGCGGAGAGTCTGTCTCAGCGATGTCGCCAGGGGCAAGGAGCACAAAAATGTGTGCTGTCGTCCCAAGTCGGCTGTCGAATATGTCCATGCGCCGAGCAGAGGTCGCAATTGTCTGGGTCACATCTTCAAGTCACTCACTCAACGTAACGTAGGTATAACGAGACCAGTACGTACAACAAGGACCGTATTATTTTCATGTGCCAGTGCTGATTGTGGTCGTAATGCTTAATTAATAGCTTCTTAGGCCGTGGTTTACTGCAACGACGGACGCTCACTTGTTATAAAACTGCCCCACCTAGTACCCGCTTCCTCCTCCACCATACGTCCAATCATGATGATGTTTATAGTTGTTCTTTCCACCCTCATCATCCAAGTGTGGTCGCAAACCATTAGTACTGTTAATACAACCTCTGGCCGATTATTAGGAACACAAGAAGATGGAGGTATGTTGTTCTCTCTACACTTTGCCGCCTTATTCACCCAAGTAATCCGCCAGTGGCATCCTTCAAGGGCATTGTAAGATACTCACCATAGCGCGTCTGGAGTAACAACATGACGGAGACGTTTTGCTTAGCGCTTTGCACACCCCCCTGTTGGAAATTTACGCTGGGAGCCTCCAGTAGCGTTTGTTTCTTCTGACACTCAGAATGCGACTTCCCTTGGCCCATCATGCGTTCAGCAATTTCTCAATCAAGAGCTCGACGAACTATATAACACACTAGCAGCTGCGACAGCAGAAAATGAGGACTGCCTTTACTTGTAAGCCCACTCATGAATCTATCTCGAAAGTAGTTGATGGGGCCATGCAGGAATATTTGGGCCCCAACATCTATATCGGGCCCTTTGAAACCCGTCATCGTCTGGTTCTATGGCGGGTGAGGATTCTTATCCCATTTTATACTGATCAGCTTGAACCCAGTCTTGCAGGGGGTTTGAATTTGGCACGGCATCACTTCCAGTATATGATGGGACGTCCTTTGCAAAAAATCAAGACGTCGTCTTTGTGTCTTTCAACTACCGTACGAACGTATTTGGTTTCCCAACGTCACAGGAATTCTTCGCTCCGAATAACAATCTCGGTCTTCTCGACCAGGAGCTTGCGCTCACCTGGGTGCAAGACAACATTGCCCAGTTCGGGGGAGACAAGACCATGGTAACACTCATGGTGCATATGGCCCCCAAGAGATGCGCGCCATCACAGCTTAGCTGATTTTGGTATTGCAGGGCCATTCTGCAGGATCTTGGTCCGTCTCACTGGCCATCACCCGCCGGGAGCCGGATGTCACTCCACCATTTCGTGCTGGTATCATGATATCTGGCGTGAAAGTTTCTAAATCCCCTGTACTTAACTTCTCGAGATTCGATGCGTTTGCGACTGCTATGGGATGTGGGCAATCACCAGGCCTGCAGCGGCTGCAGTGCCTCCGCAATGTCCCAGCGTCCACTATACGATCCTATACGAACGGCCGCAACAGTGGCGTGTTTACTCCAGGAGTCGACAAGTATGCGTTCTATCGTTCTATCCTACCCATACCCAACTGGAGGTACTCATGTGATTGATAGCGTAACATTCTTTGACGACCCGCTGCAGCGCATTCGCACGGGTCAGATTGCCCGTGTGCCCATTCTACTCGGGAATTTGGAAGGCGATGGCACCATCTTTACGTATAACACGTCTGAGAGTATTTCTACATTTCTCGCCCAGTTTGGTCCACTTGCAGGTTCCATACCCCCTGATACTGTACGGGCGTTATACCCTGGGTTGAACGACTCACAAGTAATCGCTGGCGCAGAGCGTGATATTCTATTCCGGTGGTGCGTCCATTTTTGGTTTGATATGAAAGGAAGTGATAAGTGGCAATCGTGCTCTCAAAAAGTCCGCAAAACTGTGGAGTGATGCATTTGTCTTATCATGTGGGATCAAGAGCGTGTACCGGTATACTTACGGTACGCGCACAGCAGTTCCGTTTATCTCTGGGAGGCAGGCGTACTGATCTGCCTACGCATATAGGTGCCACATTCCCCAATTTGCAGCCGTTACCGAATCTGGGGGCATGGCACGGCTCAGAATGTAAGTCATCGATGTCCGTATGTCATTATAACGAGTTTTTTTTACAATGATCACCATACCTTTACCATTTATTAGTGCCCATTCTTTTCGGGACGTTCAACAGATCGACGGCCACCTCCGCAGAAGTAGAGCTCTCGCAGAGCCTCCAGACTGCATTCGCTAACTTTGCCAAACATCCAAACTGGTCACCGGCGCCTCATTGGCCCGCGTACGAACCCGAGTTCTCGGGGGCCGGGGATGCCAGTGCATGTACTCCCACCCTTGCAAAAATTGCGTATCAAGGAAACGTGGACTTTGGCAGCTTTGTCCAGCCTGTTCAACCCAATTCCACGGTAAGCATGCAAAGTGACGATGGAAATTTTCAGTTCGTTTATTTACGAGTTTCTCGCCCATAAACAGGATGGACCGTGCAGTTTATGGGACCGATTGTTGGATTTCCGCCCCTGAAAAGCTCGCGACCTTGTTTTTGTTCTCGCCGACGCTTCCAGGGCCCGACGAACGTTGGATCGCGTGAGAACCTTCAGGTATGAGCGCTCCCGCTTTACGTGCGAGGTTGGTCGTGGACCCGAGGATCTCCTGAAGTTCTGCCGGAGTGAGCGGGCTAGTCATGGAATCGGAGGGCATGGCCAAAAAAACGATAGGGATGATCGGAAATGTACAGTACACGAGGCTGATCAAGTAATCAGATGCGAGGATATTTTCGGGCATAACGCGCATAACGCTGTGTCTTTATCTGCTCCCATCATTGTAGCACTCCGTGGGCTGGTAATCCGATTGAACCTCCCACCATTCAGTGGTGAAATAACCCTCCTCGTTTTTCTCTTCTTCCAACTGCTTGATCGCCAACTTGTACCTCCGCTCATGCTTCACGATCACCTCCAGAACCATCTCCTGGCCACGATAGCGTTGTCGTAGTTGCTCAATTTTGAGCTCCAATGATGCACGCCATCGCTCCTCGGCCGTGCGCTTCTGGCGGTAACTTGTAACTTGCATGGTCTCTTGTAAGTGCAGGACCCTCTCTCTCCACTCCAAGGTCGATGCCACTTTGTCTGGATTCCTTTCAATAAAGGGCGCAACGGCATCTAGTCCCTTCTCGGGATATCCACTTCCGCGTTGCATGTGAGGATTTGTGGTTTCACTCGCGCCCGAGTCACAGTCTTCGCCAACAGCGTCGGCGACGGACATCTCCCAGTCGGTTGTTCTTGATCAATCCCTGTAGTATCTGGCCACCGCGAACAGGGTTCACTCGAACAGAATTTATAGACATAGCTCGGATTCAAAGAAGAATGAACGCCCTCACTTGTTGTTTTCGACACAACCTCGGTGCCTTCCACGTCTCGCGCTCCGGATGCGGCGATGCTGGTGTTAGTGAGCCTTTCCCTACGCCCTGCCTTTGGTCGACGGCTGTACTTTGCTGCGCTGTAGCCTTGTCACGTGCCGTCAAATGCAAA